>JAHRHY010000004.1:0-1200000 GCA_019671135.1 Linnemannia hyalina
AAACCCTAAAAAACCCTAAAAAACCCTAAAAAACCCTAAAAAACCCTAAAAAACCCTAAAAAACCCTAAAAAACCCTAAAAAACCCTAAAAAACCCTAAAAAACCCTAAAAAACCCTAAAAAACCCTAAAAAACCCTAAAAAACCCTAAAAAACCCTAAAAAACCCTAAAAAACCCTAAAAAACCCTAAAAAACCCTAAAAAACCCTAAAAAACCCTAAAAAACCCTAAAAAACCCTAAAAAACCCTAAAAAACCCTAAAAAACCCTAAAAAACCCTAAAAAACCCTAAAAAACCCTAAAAAACCCTAAAAAACCCTAAAAAACCCTAAAAAACCCTAAAAACCCTAAAAAACCCTAAAAAACCCTAAAAAACCCTAAAAAACCCTAAAAAAACCCTAAAAAAACCCTAAAAAACCCTAAAAAACCCTAAAAAACCCTAAAAAACCCTAAAAACCCTAAAAAACCCTAAAAAACCCTAAAAAACCCTAAAAAACCCTAAAAAACCCTAAAAAACCCTAAAAAACCCTAAAAAACCCTAAAAAAACCCTAAAAACCCCCTAAAAACCCCTAAACCCATTCCCTCTCCAATAGATTATCAAGCAACTATGGAAGTTATTTTCGCGTTGGTGTTTCAGCAGTATCTGTCTCCATAATGTCTTTTTCTGCTAACTGGGTAAATATCTCAATTATTCCCATTCATTCCCAGATATGTCATATTAAGAAATGATGGGCATAGCTTAACAAAAGACGAGAAAAATGGTGTACTCCCTCGCCCAAAAAAAAGCGTACTCCGGGAATCGTCTTGGGTCGAAATAGATGAATATGTTATGGAATACCAATGGAGGTTGCAAGAATTTGTACAGACAATTATGGAAGGAGTTTTTAAAAAGATAACAAATACATCTATAAAGAGTACATATACAAAAGCAAAAGAATCCAAATGGACATAGTTATCTAGCAGTATTACAAGAGCAAAACGTAAGGAGAGAGTATCAACATAAACATATTTTACATATCGGTAATCGGGCAGGACAAAAAGGTTGGAGCGCTTTTTTTTGGGCGAGGGAGTACATCTGTTTTCTCGTCTTTTGTTAAGCTATGCCCACCATTTTAAAACACCTACGTTCATATAACATATATAGCATTTATACGTGTGTCCCCGGTGAATCTCATGCATATACATCATGATGATAATGGTACCAGCTTGGTTGACAGTACATGAATTTCCTGGGAATAATTCCCATAGGGAATCGTCTTGGGTCGAAATAGATGAATATGTTATGGAATACCAATGGAGGTTGCAAGAATTTGTACAGACAATTATGGAAGGAGTTTTTAAAAAGATAACAAATACATCTATAAAGAGTACATATACAAAAGCAAAAGAATCCAAATGGACATAGTTATCTAGCAGTATTACAAGAGCAAAACGTAAGGAGAGAGTATCAACATAAACATATTTTACATATCGGTAATCGGGCAGGACAAAAAGGTTGGAGCGCTTTTTTTTGGGCGAGGGAGTACACCTGTTTTCTCGTCTTTTGTTAAGCTATGCCCACCATTTTAAAACACCTACGTTCATATAACATATATAGCATTTATACGTGTGTCCCCGGTGAATCTCATGCATATACATCATGATGATAATGGTACCAGCTTGGTTGACAGTACATGAATTCCCTGGGAATAATTCCCATAATACTACTTATGGAAGGTATATATATTGCACATTTTAAAAGTTTATTCCGATAGCTCAACAACATTGGCTGTATCTAATTCTTCCTCTTGATTTACCATGAGACCACTGGCAAATCCTTTGATCAAGGCATTTATTATATAAATCTCCCTCTTCTGCTGGGAAATAATTTGGTTCATCTTATCCATTTCTTTCTCCAATTTTCTGACACGTTTCTTTAACTTCTTATTCTCATACTGTAAATCATCATCGGATTGTTGCACATCCTCATCTTTCTTACATCTCCCAGATTTCACATGCTTTCCACCATTCTTTTTTGCCTGATAGCTCTCCTTGGAAGACTTTATCTTGCATTCCTTACATGTATTTCTGGAATCATCGTAGAAATCATATGAAGGCTTCTTTTGGTCACACCTGTTGCAAATCCTTTTTGGCATATTAGGCGGAATGGTGATCTCTTGATAGTTGATATACCACGTTTTTTCCCGGGAATATTTCTCTCAATGTTTGTGTTTGAGGGCATACACAACAATATCTAATATAGATGTCAAGTTGTATCTATTCAAGGGAGTAATTGACAAATAGGTATATAGGGGGATGACCATTTAGACGTCTTATCGCCGCAAATATATTATGCCCAGGCCTACACGTTTAACCAAAGCACGCCAGCAGGAAGTTGTTGCAGATTTTATTTATGAGAAGAATCTGGAATTGTGTATGTTTGTCTATTTGGATGAATTTTTAGATCATCATCGTAACCTCTTTCCACAAGATGCCACTATATTTGGCACTAACGGCATAAAAAAGTTATTAGAGGCATCTTATCAACTCCTACGTGACAAAATACGTGCAGATGGATTACTTACCGAGAAAGACGCTGGTGAATATATGCTTAGAAAAAAATGACGACCTAAATTATAGACTTTTTAAAACCTAAGTATACCTTTTATTATGTCGCCAACAAAAGAATCTCTGATAAACAAAGCCATCAACGAAATTTCCCATTTGCTGTCAAATGTGGGTAATCTACAGTCAGCACCATTTGGCAGTGTGGAGAGAAAAGGATTCACCAAATTCTCCAAACTCTTTTGCGATTCCATCATCTTTTGGGGTATATATAACTTTGCTGACGATACCACTAAAGGTACAGCAATTGGAAAGTACATTGCTGAACTGCGCGATGCATTTAACCACACCGATTTAAATGTGGAATCTGTAAAGTTGGTCGATGCTAGGCAGGTTAAAATGGATGATAACTATTTTTCTCCGCGCATGGTCAAACGCCATAGAAAGTTGTTTGTTGGAAAAGAATACCAACAGGGATTTATTGCCATCAAGGTTTCTTTAGATTTTTCCCGCGCAAAGATTGTTGTGCCAATTTTGACGAACATGTTGTCTAGCTTGAACGAGAGCGGCATTGCTTTACATGACATAGACTTTGCCTATGATTGTACACGTATTACCACACGACTGCACGTGGAGAGATTGCTAAAACAAACGAAAACTACAAAAATTGTCGATGATGTGGGAAGAGTAGGACATCATTGTATTTCATGGAGAGGTCGAAAAGGGGATACAAAGAATATCCGATATAAGGTGTATAACAAATTTGTCCAGATTTTGGAAAGTGCCGAGGTGCGAAAGAGCCTTGGTTCACGTTTGGAGGATTTGGTGGAGAAAGAAACAGCATTTGGACGACGAGTTAAAAAATATAAAAAGCATGGTTATAGTCGTATCGAGCTGACGTTTGAAGGTTCATCTTTGAGATCTCTTCAGTCATATCAAGACGAAATGGACAAGACAAAGAATCTCTTGAAGAAATGTAAAACATTTAAATGTTCCTTTGAGATGCAGTGGGAGGAACGTGCAAAATGCATTACCTCGATGGTGGCTGTACATTTTCCACATGAGAAACTGTTTGCTTATTGTCACTGGTGGAATTCGGTAACCTCTAAGAAGTATGGATATATGTGGCAAAACTTTAAGAACCCCGAGCTTATTACACTTTTGCTGGCTAACTATTCCTTTAACGATAGACCTATATATTTTGTGGAAGGACATGTAGAAGAGGTAAATGGGAAAGATGAAGTTATTTTGGGCGAAATAAGGACATTTAAGCGCGAGCCTGGATGTACTGCCATCACGCTAGTTGCTGGCTCGCAAAAAGGAATGTTTCCTTCGAGGGATGCATCTTCTAACGTCATTCGTAAATTTAGCAAAGTTGGAATTGTGGAAGTTGACAACATCTCTATTGCCTGGCCAAAGCGTGTTCATAACAGGTATAGTGCCCCACTTGCAGATATCTTCGAATATGATGAAGATACAGTAGATACAAATGTATTACATCTGAAAACTATTCATGTTTCGATGTATACTGCAGCCGACCGAATTCTAAAGCCTGATGAGGAGTATACCATTGTAGCGGCCGGTCTCAAAGAATTTCGTTCTGAACATCGTTGGCATTTTATTACAGCATGTGGCATAAAGGTGCGCGCAGGAAAATCGTTGGCAAAGATTTGGACACCATGGCGTGTGGAGCATCTTCAAGGTCTACAGAGAATTGGTAGTGTGAAAGGTGTGCCGTTCATGACATTTCGAGCGATTAGAGTGGTTAATTCACATAATATACTTGATATGAAGTGCGAGCGCGTTTGAGAGGTTTTTAAAAACTTTGGAAAGACTTTTGTTAATTATAGACTGGTATTATCATCTTCGTGGTTTGACATTTCCTCGTCATCATCCTTATTTGACGTTTGTTCATCATCATCATCTGAAGCAACATCTATTCCTACAAATTTCTCTTGCATTCTTTGTAACTCAAGACCATTTTCCAGTTTGTTTTGTACTGTAACGGTTTGAGTTAACTCTGGGACAAGTTGCCTTTCTCGTGGATAATCTACTCCTTCTTCCATCCATCCACGATGATGTGGCTGCTCTTCGATGTCCACTGCTTTAACAAAGTTGCGAATATTTAGCAACAGAAGACAAAGGCGGAATGTAAGATTAAACTCCTTTTTGGATCCAACTCTTACAATCTCCTTGTTATTAAACTTGGCGAATGTTTTCATGAGATCACCAAAGACAGCCTCTGACGTAGATCGAAATCCACCAAACATAGCATTAAAGTTGGATTCCTCTTCGTGGAGTTGCTGTAGTCGTTTCTTACGGATGGGAAAACAGAAGTTACGCTCGTCCAACTTTTCTTTTTCCACAATATCGCCAATGTATTGTGTATATCCTCCATCGAGAGCAATACAGTCCATGCTGTCCATCTTCTTGCCAATGCCCATCTCTTGTAACATTTTCCCATCGTTGTTATCACGACATGACGCTGATTTGGATACAAAGAGAACCATTCCATTGGCATCGATGGACACTTGCGTTCTCAAACCCGATTTCTTTAACTTATAAGAATACATTGCTGCTTTATCTTCCCCATATGTTGCTCGAGAGTCATGACCATCCAAGTAGAGAGTTACATGCTTGAACATTGGGGGATTTTTCCAATTGGCTGTTCGAATACGAATTTCCAACGAAGAGAACATAGATGCAAAACAGCGTGTAATCTCCTTCTCAAATAATGCACGTTCCACCTTGACGAATGTGCTGTATATCAAATGGAATGTGGACTTTGGCATATACTGTGCCATGGAATCCATAGTCTCTCCAGCGACGAAAAAGTACAAGAATGCAATTCCTTTCTCAAGTGCGTTATATGGACCAGGGAAATAGTGTTTACTCCAGATGGTAGATAGAAAGAAAAACACTGGTATGGCTCCAAGTCTCTTCATCAACACCTTTTTCATATCCTGTATTCTTGCAATTGGTTTCAACTCTGAACGATGAAATGTCTTGACCTTTGGGCACATTGGCCACGGTTCATCAAGAAATCCCCATTCGTTCTCCAACAGATTATCAAGCAGCCGTGCAAGTTTCTTTGGCGTAGGGTTTACGATGGTATCAGTCTCCATAATGTCGTTTTCTGCAAAAATAGGGATTATACACACGTAATTATGTCAATTATTCCCTAGAATTCCCCAGATATGTCATATTAAGACATGGTGGGCATAGCTTAACAAAAGACGAGAAAACAGGTGTACTCCCTCGCCCAAAAAAAAGCGCTCCAACCTTTTTGTCCTGCCCGATTACCGATATGTAAAATATGTTTATGTTGATACTCTCTCCTTACGTTTTGCTCTTGTAATACTGCTAGATAACTATGTCCATTTGGATTCTTTTGCTTTTGTATATGTACTCTTTATAGATGTATTTGTTATCTTTTTAAAAACTCCTTCCATAATTGTCTGTACAAATTCTTGCAACCTCCATTGGTATTCCACAACATATTCATCTATTTCGACCCAAGACGATTCCCATTTAGATGTGTATTTTGTTTTACAGATTGGCTTTGATATCCGCGACAAATATATTCCCCACGTTGACCTATTATGTATCTCTTATTTTATAATCTACTCTTGATCTACTTTAATATTCCAATGCGTGGGTTGGGTACTCCCTCGCCCAAAAAAAAGCGCTCCAACCTTTTTGTCCTGCCCGATTACCGATATGTAAAATATGTTTATGTTGATACTCTCTCCTTACGTTTTGCTCTTGTAATACTGCTAGATAACTATGTCCATTTGGATTCTTTTGCTTTTGTATATGTACTCTTTATAGATGTATTTGTTATCTTTTTAAAAACTCCTTCCATAATTGTCTGTACAAATTCTTGCAACCTCCATTGGTATTCCACAACATATTCATCTATTTCGACCCAAGACGATTCCCAGTGTGGAGAGAAAAGGATTCACCAAATTCTCCAAACTCTTTTGCGATTCCATCATCTTTTGGGGTATATATAACTTTGCTGACGATACCACTAAAGGTACAGCAATTGGAAAGTACATTGCTGAACTGCGCGATGCATTTAACCACACCGATTTAAATGTGGAATCTGTAAAGTTGGTCGATGCTAGGCAGGTTAAAATGGATGATAACTATTTTTCTCCGCGCATGGTCAAACGCCATAGAAAGTTGTTTGTTGGAAAAGAATACCAACAGGGATTTATTGCCATCAAGGTTTCTTTAGATTTTTCCCGCGCAAAGATTGTTGTGCCAATTTTGACGAACATGTTGTCTAGCTTGAACGAGAGCGGCATTGCTTTACATGACATAGACTTTGCCTATGATTGTACACGTATTACCACACGACTGCACGTGGAGAGATTGCTAAAACAAACGAAAACTACAAAAATTGTCGATGATGTGGGAAGAGTAGGACATCATTGTATTTCATGGAGAGGTCGAAAAGGGGATACAAAGAATATCCGATATAAGGTGTATAACAAATTTGTCCAGATTTTGGAAAGTGCCGAGGTGCGAAAGAGCCTTGGTTCACGTTTGGAGGATTTGGTGGAGAAAGAAACAGCATTTGGACGACGAGTTAAAAAATATAAAAAGCATGGTTATAGTCGTATCGAGCTGACGTTTGAAGGTTCATCTTTGAGATCTCTTCAGTCATATCAAGACGAAATGGACAAGACAAAGAATCTCTTGAAGAAATGTAAAACATTTAAATGTTCCTTTGAGATGCAGTGGGAGGAACGTGCAAAATGCATTACCTCGATGGTGGCTGTACATTTTCCACATGAGAAACTGTTTGCTTATTGTCACTGGTGGAATTCGGTAACCTCTAAGAAGTATGGATATATGTGGCAAAACTTTAAGAACCCCGAGCTTATTACACTTTTGCTGGCTAACTATTCCTTTAACGATAGACCTATATATTTTGTGGAAGGACATGTAGAAGAGGTAAATGGGAAAGATGAAGTTATTTTGGGCGAAATAAGGACATTTAAGCGCGAGCCTGGATGTACTGCCATCACGCTAGTTGCTGGCTCGCAAAAAGGAATGTTTCCTTCGAGGGATGCATCTTCTAACGTCATTCGTAAATTTAGCAAAGTTGGAATTGTGGAAGTTGACAACATCTCTATTGCCTGGCCAAAGCGTGTTCATAACAGGTATAGTGCCCCACTTGCAGATATCTTCGAATATGATGAAGATACAGTAGATACAAATGTATTACATCTGAAAACTATTCATGTTTCGATGTATACTGCAGCCGACCGAATTCTAAAGCCTGATGAGGAGTATACCATTGTAGCGGCCGGTCTCAAAGAATTTCGTTCTGAACATCGTTGGCATTTTATTACAGCATGTGGCATAAAGGTGCGCGCAGGAAAATCGTTGGCAAAGATTTGGACACCATGGCGTGTGGAGCATCTTCAAGGTCTACAGAGAATTGGTAGTGTGAAAGGTGTGCCGTTCATGACATTTCGAGCGATTAGAGTGGTTAATTCACATAATATACTTGATATGAAGTGCGAGCGCGTTTGAGAGGTTTTTAAAAACTTTGGAAAGACTTTTGTTAATTATAGACTGGTATTATCATCTTCGTGGTTTGACATTTCCTCGTCATCATCCTTATTTGACGTTTGTTCATCATCATCATCTGAAGCAACATCTATTCCTACAAATTTCTCTTGCATTCTTTGTAACTCAAGACCATTTTCCAGTTTGTTTTGTACTGTAACGGTTTGAGTTAACTCTGGGACAAGTTGCCTTTCTCGTGGATAATCTACTCCTTCTTCCATCCATCCACGATGATGTGGCTGCTCTTCGATGTCCACTGCTTTAACAAAGTTGCGAATATTTAGCAACAGAAGACAAAGGCGGAATGTAAGATTAAACTCCTTTTTGGATCCAACTCTTACAATCTCCTTGTTATTAAACTTGGCGAATGTTTTCATGAGATCACCAAAGACAGCCTCTGACGTAGATCGAAATCCACCAAACATAGCATTAAAGTTGGATTCCTCTTCGTGGAGTTGCTGTAGTCGTTTCTTACGGATGGGAAAACAGAAGTTACGCTCGTCCAACTTTTCTTTTTCCACAATATCGCCAATGTATTGTGTATATCCTCCATCGAGAGCAATACAGTCCATGCTGTCCATCTTCTTGCCAATGCCCATCTCTTGTAACATTTTCCCATCGTTGTTATCACGACATGACGCTGATTTGGATACAAAGGAGGCCATCCATGTTCGGCTCCACCAACCATAGACTACAGTATAAAAATATCTGTCAACACCTATTAAAACAGTGTGTTCCTTGAGAGTACAACAAATCTCATCAGCTTTTTCCTTCCACCAGTCTCCATTTTCTACATTCACCACCACTACTTTGTAACATCATCTACTTTAGCTGAGAAAGCCTTGGACATGATCATCTCATATTGGATCCTGGATATTACAGATAGTAATTTCCTTTCCAATATGAGATGATCATGTCCAAGGCTTTCTCAGCTAAAGTAGATGATGTTACAAAGTAGTGGTGGTGAATGTAGAAAATGGAGACTGGTGGAAGGAAAAAGCTGATGAGATTTGTTGTACTCTCAAGGAACACACTGTTTTAATAGGTGTTGACAGATATTTTTATACTGTAGTCTATGGTTGGTGGAGCCGAACATGGATGGCCTCCTAGTAGAGCATTTGTTTTCGTGTTTATATAATTAGCGATGGTTACTAATATCTCCTTTTCATGATATATCCTATGTGTATATCCAATATAGCACTCGTGATACTGGTGATGATGTAGTGGTAGTTTTAAAAAAAAAGTTGGATCCCGATTTTTTTAAAAAGTAGCATAGTGGCTTTAACAAACATTGGTTGTTGGAAAGAAAGGGTAGCTGATACGTTTTTAATGGCGTTATTGCTACACTTTCTCAACAATATTCGACATTCGACATTTGACATTCGGCATTCGATTCGACAGCTGACAAACTGTAGTTATTACCATAGTTATGATATTTGATATGAACGCATTTTGGATGACCTCGTGATTATCGTGATGTTTAATTTTAATACATTCTTGATAAACTCGTAAGTATTACAATGTTTAATGTTGACATACTTTAGGTAAGCCCACGATTTGCACGACGTTTAATATTATTACACTTTGGTTAACTTACAATTGTTATAGCATTTATTGTTATACAGATTGTAGGTAATTACGACAATGGTAAAAACAGAGATATCGCAATTAGACCATGCATTGTGGGTAGTTGTAGATATAACAATTATATCGTTTAAAATAGACGTTTCTTAAAACACATCACATATTTTATAATGCAAATGGCTATTATATTACAACGTTTCTATTGCATTTTGTGTGATAACAAGATAGAAAAAATGTATTGTTAATAGAGTAATTATGTCGTTAAAAACAGACGTTTCTTAAAACACATCACATATTTCGTGATGCAAATGGATATAAACATCGTGGCGTTTCTATCGCATTTTGTGTGATAATAAGGTAGAGAAAATGTGTTGTTAACAGAGTAATTATGTCGTTTAAAATGGACGTTTCTTAAAACGTATCACATATTTCGTGATGCCAATGGGTATAAACATTGTGACATTTCTATCGCATTTTGTGTGATAATAAGATAGAAAAAATGTGTTGTTAACAGAGTAATTATGTCGTTTAAAATAGACGTTTCTTAAAACTTATCACATATTTCGTGATGCAAATGGGTATGAACATTGTGACATTTCTATCGCATTTTGTGTGATAATAAGATAGAAAAAATGTGTTGTTAACAGAGTAATTATGTCGTTTAAAATAGACGTTTCTTAAAACTTATCACATATTTCGTGATGCAAATGGGTATGAACATTGTGACATTTCTATCGCATTTTGTGTGATAATAAGGTAGAGAAAATGTGTTGTTAACAGAGTAATTATGTCGTTTAAAATGGACGTTTCTTAAAACGTATCACATATTTCGTGATGCCAATGGGTATAAACATTGTGACATTTCTATCGCATTTTGTGTGATAATAAGATAGAAAAAATGTGTTGTTAACAGAGTAATTATGTCGTTTAAAATAGACGTTTCTTAAAACTTATCACATATTTCGTGATGCAAATGGGTATGAACATTGTGACATTTCTATCGCATTTTGTGTGATAATAAGGTAGAGAAAATGTGTTGTTAACAGAGTAATTATGTGGTTTAAAATGGACGTTTCTTAAAACGTATCACATATTTCGTGATGCAAATGGGTATGAACATTGTGACATTTCTATCGCATTTTGTGTGATAACAAGACAGAAAAAAGAAGTTGTTAACAGAATAGTTATGTCGTTTAAAATAGACGTTTCTTAAAACACATTACATATTTCGTGATGCAAATGGGTATGAACATTGTGACATTTCTATTGCATTTTGTGTAATAATAAGGTAGAGAAAATGTGTTGTTTAAAGAGCAACTATGTCTTTAAAAATAGACGTTTCTTAAAACGTACCCCATATTTCGTGATGCAAATGGGTATGAACATTGTGACATTTCTATCGCATTTTGTATGATAACAAGACAGAAAAAAGAAGTTGTATAAATAAAAGTTATGTAGACTTAGGAAATGTCTATAAAATATCGTTTGTATACTTTGGTGGTTGGGAGAAAATTGGTGGTTACAAAAAAGTTGTCGCAAAACCGCCATGATGAAATACTTTGACATCTGGTTGAGGGGCTTGCTCCCCTATCGTGTTTATCGTTAATAGTTTTAAAAAATCCAAAAGTGTGTTATATAAAGGAATTTTTGCTAATAGTTTACGTTTAAATTCTCTTGAAATAGATGATATATGCATTATATTTCTATCCAATCTATCATGGAATATGAGATAACTTCTTTTATAGTGCAACAAATCTAAAAGTGTATTGTAGTATAGGCATTTTTCCTAATGGTTTACTAGTTATGCAATGCCAACACTTAAAGAAATTAAGCAAATAATAGCCATTTATATACATGAGCATCATATGGATCCTACAATGGCAATGTACTTGAGAGCTGTTTTGTTACGTGGTAAGTCTCAGCAAGAACTAAATGGTATGTCAAAGGAAGAACTGTGGGGATTGGTAGACTTTTTTGCACCAGATTTACAAAAACATATGCATGCAATTGGAGCATTATCATGGTCAGCACACAGAAAATTTGCTTCAGAGTAAAGTGGTTTTTAAAAAGTTTGTAGTACATATCTCTGCAAACAGTAAGCTATTCAACATGTCCGCTATACCTAAATCCATTAACAAGGCGCTGAACTCATATGCCCATCTTATCTCTGATGTGGGCAAAGAGATTGCATTGCCTGGCAAACCGAAGACGGGCTGGAAAAAGTACTCAGAGATATTCTGCGATAGTTTAATACTCTGGGGATTGCACAACCGGGCTGCACTTGTTGACGAGCAGCGCAAAAACACCACTTCCAATATTCGCGAAGCTTTTAAAGGCCTCGATGTTAGCCACTCCATGGTTAAAGTTGTTAACGAGGGTTATATCAAAGACAATAGTTTTTTTAGCTCTAAACTACTAGAAAAACATAGAAAAAAGTTTAGAAGTTCGGCCTTATACCATGCTGGTTACTTTAGCATTAAGGTAACGCTCCATGAACTAGAGGCCATATCTCTAATATCCGAGATAATACCAATACTTGATGAACTGGAGGTTGACTACGTTATCCTTCATGATATAGATATTGCTACGGATTGTAGATATGTCACAAGCCGTCCAATTCTTCAACAGTACCTTCAAGAGAGATTTGGAGAAAATTTAGATATTGCCAACGATCTCCATAAGGTTGGTAACCACTGTCTTTCTTGGTTTGGAGTCACCGAAAAAGACCAAAAGGTCCGTTGTAAGGTCTACAACAAACTTGTACAGATGTTGGAGAGTGCTGAAGTAAAAATGTCGTTGGGTTCAAGAATGGAGAATTTTGTCATGGATGTGGATAAGGACCTACATAAGAGACTTCGAAAGGCAAAGAAAACAGGTCTAACAAGACTTGAACTTACCTTTTATGGACAGGAGATATATACATTCTCCTATTATAAAGGAGTTTTGGATGCCATAAAGGAAGAGATCCAAGAATGTCCCACCTTCTGCGTAAAGCACAAGGCATATTGGAAGTACATAGTTGGCAATATATCATCCATGGTAGGTATTCATGTAACAATGGGTGAAAAATCGGCATTCGCATATTGCCATTGGTGGAACTCTGTTACAGGTAAGAAGTATGGTTCATATCGTAACAATGTCGAGAAAGAGGAAGCAATGACGTTGTTAGCCAACTATAGCTTCAACGATAGACCAATATACTTTTTGGAGGTTGAGATGGATGAGAATAGCATCAAGGATATTACAGTTACCAAGTACAAACGGCCTGACGAATGTACAGCAATAACACTTGTTGCAGGAGCACATAAAGGCATGTACCCATACATTTACGATGATGATGTTTTACAATTCGAGGATATGGGTATAGTGGAGGTAGATAATGTAAAGATCCAATGGCCTGAGAGAAGAATCCGCAAAGGTGCACCACCAATTGTTGATATTCATCTAGAAAACATGAATGGTGAGAATTTTATACAAGTCCATGATAGAGCTATCCACAAAGCAACATATAAAGCTGGATATAATGTACTTGAAATAAATACCAGCTATACAGTCATAGCAATTGCAATGGATATGTATCACAACAAAGAATATATTTTTGCAACATTGTCCAATGGTATTAAAGTACGATGTGGACTTAGTTTAGAAATAAAGATCGTTGCATGGCTGGAAGAATATCCCGATGGCCAAGTTCCGTATATGAATTTCACCACATTGCAATGCAGAACTGTTCGCGGGTTCAAGGATATTTATATACGTTAAGAATGCTAATAGATAGTTTTTAAAAATTACAATGGGCTTACTTTGTACGCTTATATGATGGAATCTCCACTCCTGCAAAAATTTCACGTCGCTTATTAGTCGGCTCTTCCCGTTGTTTATCCTCGACATCCATAGTAGTCATCTCCAAGAACTGCTCTTGTAACTTTGTTATATCTCGTGCATCATGCAACATCTCATCCACTGGAATATAATCCAAGATTTGTTCCATTGCACCATTGGCATATGGAAAGTCGAAGCCATCTCTAATCCAGGCACTATGAATGGGTTCCAGATTTAACTGCAGTAGTGCCACCATCTTCTTGATGTTCATAAGTAAGAGACACAATCGCAATTGCAAATTATATGTTTCTATCTTGGTTACCAACACTGGTTTCCTATTGTTGTGCTTCTCAAAGGTTGCTCCAAGATCTCCAAATTCGGCTTCTATCTGAGAGCGGAAACTGCCGAAAATCTTATTGTAGTTAGTTTCATCTTGTGCAAGATCTTTCCCACGGCTTTTGCGAATTGGATAACAAAAGTTTTTCTTGCTCATGCTTGTTTCTTCTACTATTTTCTTAATGTATTGTGTGTACCCTCCATCCAATGCAATACAATCTAGCTCGTGGATGTGCTTATGTATCTTCATACCAACCAACATAGTACCATCGTTGTTATCCTTGCAAGGTAGCGATTTAGAGACTAGTATTGCCATGCCATTGCAATCGACACACACTTGCGTTCTTACACCAGATTTCTTCAGCTTGTAAGAGTACATGTCTGAGCTAGACTTTTCTTCACATGAAAGACGTGTATCATGACCATCCAAATGCAATGTTACATGTGGGAATAGTGGTGGATTCCTGAGTTTAGCAGACATCAAGCGTATAGGAAATGTGGAGAACATATTCGCAAGTGCATGGTTAATATGCTTCGAATGCACATTATAGTTAGTCTTGTAGAACTCTGTATGAATGGAGTGGAAACTACTTTTTGGTATGTGGGTTGACATTCCATCCATTGCCAAGCCTGCAACTAAGTGGTACAATATCAACAATCCTTTGTCGACTTCTCTGTATGGACCTGGATACTGCTTGAGAGACCAAATAACTACAAGAAAGTAGAATACAGGAATTGCACCTAATCTTCTTATAAGTAAGTCTTTAACAGTTTTCATATGTGCTACTAGCTTCAACGCAGTCCTATGATTATTAGATGGTTCTTGCGTAGGCCATTCTACATCCAAAAAAGTCCATTCATCCTCTAACAACCGTTGAAATAGGCGCTTTAAGTTTGCCATGACTGTAATTACAACCTGGTAAACTATTAGCAAAAATTCCTTTATATAACACACTTTTGGATTTTTTAAAACTATTAACGATAAACACGATAGGGGAGCAAGCCCCTCAACCAGATGTCAAAGTATTTCATCATGGCGGTTTTGCGACAACTTTTTTGTAACCACCAATTTTCTCCCAACCACCAAAGTATACAAACGATATTTTATAGACATTTCCTAAGTCTACATAACTTTTATTTATACAACTTCTTTTTTCTGTCTTGTTATCATACAAAATGCGATAGAAATGTCACAATGTTCATACCCATTTGCATCACGAAATATGGGGTACGTTTTAAGAAACGTCTATTTTTAAAGACATAGTTGCTCTTTAAACAACACATTTTCTCTACCTTATTATTACACAAAATGCAATAGAAATGTCACAATGTTCATACCCATTTGCATCACGAAATATGTAATGTGTTTTAAGAAACGTCTATTTTAAACGACATAACTATTCTGTTAACAACTTCTTTTTTCTGTCTTGTTATCACACAAAATGCGATAGAAATGTCACAATGTTCATACCCATTTGCATCACGAAATATGTGATACGTTTTAAGAAACGTCCATTTTAAACCACATAATTACTCTGTTAACAACACATTTTCTCTACCTTATTATCACACAAAATGCGATAGAAATGTCACAATGTTCATACCCATTTGCATCACGAAATATGTGATAAGTTTTAAGAAACGTCTATTTTAAACGACATAATTACTCTGTTAACAACACATTTTTTCTATCTTATTATCACACAAAATGCGATAGAAATGTCACAATGTTTATACCCATTGGCATCACGAAATATGTGATACGTTTTAAGAAACGTCCATTTTAAACGACATAATTACTCTGTTAACAACACATTTTCTCTACCTTATTATCACACAAAATGCGATAGAAATGTCACAATGTTCATACCCATTTGCATCACGAAATATGTGATAAGTTTTAAGAAACGTCTATTTTAAACGACATAATTACTCTGTTAACAACACATTTTTTCTATCTTATTATCACACAAAATGCGATAGAAATGTCACAATGTTCATACCCATTTGCATCACGAAATATGTGATAAGTTTTAAGAAACGTCTATTTTAAACGACATAATTACTCTGTTAACAACACATTTTTTCTATCTTATTATCACACAAAATGCGATAGAAATGTCACAATGTTTATACCCATTGGCATCACGAAATATGTGATACGTTTTAAGAAACGTCCATTTTAAACGACATAATTACTCTGTTAACAACACATTTTCTCTACCTTATTATCACACAAAATGCGATAGAAACGCCACGATGTTTATATCCATTTGCATCACGAAATATGTGATGTGTTTTAAGAAACGTCTGTTTTTAACGACATAATTACTCTATTAACAATACATTTTTTCTATCTTGTTATCACACAAAATGCAATAGAAACGTTGTAATATAATAGCCATTTGCATTATAAAATATGTGATGTGTTTTAAGAAACGTCTATTTTAAACGATATAATTGTTATATCTACAACTACCCACAATGCATGGTCTAATTGCGATATCTCTGTTTTTACCATTGTCGTAATTACCTACAATCTGTATAACAATAAATGCTATAACAATTGTAAGTTAACCAAAGTGTAATAATATTAAACGTCGTGCAAATCGTGGGCTTACCTAAAGTATGTCAACATTAAACATTGTAATACTTACGAGTTTATCAAGAATGTATTAAAATTAAACATCACGATAATCACGAGGTCATCCAAAATGCGTTCATATCAAATATCATAACTATGGTAATAACTACAGTTTGTCAGCTGTCGAATCGAATGCCGAATGTCAAATGTCGAATGTCGAATATTGTTGAGAAAGTGTAGCAATAACGCCATTAAAAACGTATCAGCTACCCTTTCTTTCCAACAACCAATGTTTGTTAAAGCCACTATGCTACTTTTTAAAAAAATCGGGATCCAACTTTTTTTTTAAAACTACCACTACATCATCACCAGTATCACGAGTGCTATATTGGATATACACATAGGATATATCATGAAAAGGAGATATTAGTAACCATCGCTAATTATATAAACACGAAAACAAATGCTCTACTAGGAGGCCATCCATGTTCGGCTCCACCAACCATAGACTACAGTATAAAAATATCTGTCAACACCTATTAAAACAGTGTGTTCCTTGAGAGTACAACAAATCTCATCAGCTTTTTCCTTCCACCAGTCTCCATTTTCTACATTCACCACCACTACTTTGTAACATCATCTACTTTAGCTGAGAAAGCCTTGGACATGATCATCTCATATTGGATCCTGGATATTACAGATAGTAATTTCCTTTCCAATATGAGATGATCATGTCCAAGGCTTTCTCAGCTAAAGTAGATGATGTTACAAAGTAGTGGTGGTGAATGTAGAAAATGGAGACTGGTGGAAGGAAAAAGCTGATGAGATTTGTTGTACTCTCAAGGAACACACTGTTTTAATAGGTGTTGACAGATATTTTTATACTGTAGTCTATGGTTGGTGGAGCCGAACATGGATGGCCTCCAAAGAGAACCATTCCATTGGCATCGATGGACACTTGCGTTCTCAAACCCGATTTCTTTAACTTATAAGAATACATTGCTGCTTTATCTTCCCCATATGTTGCTCGAGAGTCATGACCATCCAAGTAGAGAGTTACATGCTTGAACATTGGGGGATTTTTCCAATTGGCTGTTCGAATACGAATTTCCAACGAAGAGAACATAGATGCAAAACAGCGTGTAATCTCCTTCTCAAATAATGCACGTTCCACCTTGACGAATGTGCTGTATATCAAATGGAATGTGGACTTTGGCATATACTGTGCCATGGAATCCATAGTCTCTCCAGCGACGAAAAAGTACAAGAATGCAATTCCTTTCTCAAGTGCGTTATATGGACCAGGGAAATAGTGTTTACTCCAGATGGTAGATAGAAAGAAAAACACTGGTATGGCTCCAAGTCTCTTCATCAACACCTTTTTCATATCCTGTATTCTTGCAATTGGTTTCAACTCTGAACGATGAAATGTCTTGACCTTTGGGCACATTGGCCACGGTTCATCAAGAAATCCCCATTCGTTCTCCAACAGATTATCAAGCAGCCGTGCAAGTTTCTTTGGCGTAGGGTTTACGATGGTATCAGTCTCCATAATGTCGTTTTCTGCAAAAATAGGGATTATACACACGTAATTATGTCAATTATTCCCTAGAATTCCCCAGATATGTCATATTAAGACATGGTGGGCATAGCTTAACAAAAGACGAGAAAACAGGTGTACTCCCTCGCCCAAAAAAAAGCGCTCCAACCTTTTTGTCCTGCCCGATTACCGATATGTAAAATATGTTTATGTTGATACTCTCTCCTTACGTTTTGCTCTTGTAATACTGCTAGATAACTATGTCCATTTGGATTCTTTTGCTTTTGTATATGTACTCTTTATAGATGTATTTGTTATCTTTTTAAAAACTCCTTCCATAATTGTCTGTACAAATTCTTGCAACCTCCATTGGTATTCCACAACATATTCATCTATTTCGACCCAAGACGATTCCCATTTAGATGTGTATTTTGTTTTACAGATTGGCTTTGATATCCGCGACAAATATATTCCCCACGTTGACCTATTATGTATCTCTTATTTTATAATCTACTCTTGATCTACTTTAATATTCCAATGCGTGGGTTGGGTACTCCCTCGCCCAAAAAAAAGCGCTCCAACCTTTTTGTCCTGCCCGATTACCGATATGTAAAATATGTTTATGTTGATACTCTCTCCTTACGTTTTGCTCTTGTAATACTGCTAGATAACTATGTCCATTTGGATTCTTTTGCTTTTGTATATGTACTCTTTATAGATGTATTTGTTATCTTTTTAAAAACTCCTTCCATAATTGTCTGTACAAATTCTTGCAACCTCCATTGGTATTCCACAACATATTCATCTATTTCGACCCAAGACGATTCCCATTTAGATGTGTATTTTGTTTTACAGATTGGCTTTGATATCCGCGACAAATATATTCCCCACGTTGACCTATTATGTATCTCTTATTTTATAATCTACTCTTGATCTACTTTAATATTCCAATGCGTGGGTTGGGTACTCCCTCGCCCAAAAAAAAGCGCTCCAACCTTTTTGTCCTGCCCGATTACCGATATGTAAAATATGTTTATGTTGATACTCTCTCCTTACGTTTTGCTCTTGTAATACTGCTAGATAACTATGTCCATTTGGATTCTTTTGCTTTTGTATATGTACTCTTTATAGATGTATTTGTTATCTTTTTAAAAACTCCTTCCATAATTGTCTGTACAAATTCTTGCAACCTCCATTGGTATTCCACAACATATTCATCTATTTCGACCCAAGACGATTCCCAGTGTGGAGAGAAAAGGATTCACCAAATTCTCCAAACTCTTTTGCGATTCCATCATCTTTTGGGGTATATATAACTTTGCTGACGATACCACTAAAGGTACAGCAATTGGAAAGTACATTGCTGAACTGCGCGATGCATTTAACCACACCGATTTAAATGTGGAATCTGTAAAGTTGGTCGATGCTAGGCAGGTTAAAATGGATGATAACTATTTTTCTCCGCGCATGGTCAAACGCCATAGAAAGTTGTTTGTTGGAAAAGAATACCAACAGGGATTTATTGCCATCAAGGTTTCTTTAGATTTTTCCCGCGCAAAGATTGTTGTGCCAATTTTGACGAACATGTTGTCTAGCTTGAACGAGAGCGGCATTGCTTTACATGACATAGACTTTGCCTATGATTGTACACGTATTACCACACGACTGCACGTGGAGAGATTGCTAAAACAAACGAAAACTACAAAAATTGTCGATGATGTGGGAAGAGTAGGACATCATTGTATTTCATGGAGAGGTCGAAAAGGGGATACAAAGAATATCCGATATAAGGTGTATAACAAATTTGTCCAGATTTTGGAAAGTGCCGAGGTGCGAAAGAGCCTTGGTTCACGTTTGGAGGATTTGGTGGAGAAAGAAACAGCATTTGGACGACGAGTTAAAAAATATAAAAAGCATGGTTATAGTCGTATCGAGCTGACGTTTGAAGGTTCATCTTTGAGATCTCTTCAGTCATATCAAGACGAAATGGACAAGACAAAGAATCTCTTGAAGAAATGTAAAACATTTAAATGTTCCTTTGAGATGCAGTGGGAGGAACGTGCAAAATGCATTACCTCGATGGTGGCTGTACATTTTCCACATGAGAAACTGTTTGCTTATTGTCACTGGTGGAATTCGGTAACCTCTAAGAAGTATGGATATATGTGGCAAAACTTTAAGAACCCCGAGCTTATTACACTTTTGCTGGCTAACTATTCCTTTAACGATAGACCTATATATTTTGTGGAAGGACATGTAGAAGAGGTAAATGGGAAAGATGAAGTTATTTTGGGCGAAATAAGGACATTTAAGCGCGAGCCTGGATGTACTGCCATCACGCTAGTTGCTGGCTCGCAAAAAGGAATGTTTCCTTCGAGGGATGCATCTTCTAACGTCATTCGTAAATTTAGCAAAGTTGGAATTGTGGAAGTTGACAACATCTCTATTGCCTGGCCAAAGCGTGTTCATAACAGGTATAGTGCCCCACTTGCAGATATCTTCGAATATGATGAAGATACAGTAGATACAAATGTATTACATCTGAAAACTATTCATGTTTCGATGTATACTGCAGCCGACCGAATTCTAAAGCCTGATGAGGAGTATACCATTGTAGCGGCCGGTCTCAAAGAATTTCGTTCTGAACATCGTTGGCATTTTATTACAGCATGTGGCATAAAGGTGCGCGCAGGAAAATCGTTGGCAAAGATTTGGACACCATGGCGTGTGGAGCATCTTCAAGGTCTACAGAGAATTGGTAGTGTGAAAGGTGTGCCGTTCATGACATTTCGAGCGATTAGAGTGGTTAATTCACATAATATACTTGATATGAAGTGCGAGCGCGTTTGAGAGGTTTTTAAAAACTTTGGAAAGACTTTTGTTAATTATAGACTGGTATTATCATCTTCGTGGTTTGACATTTCCTCGTCATCATCCTTATTTGACGTTTGTTCATCATCATCATCTGAAGCAACATCTATTCCTACAAATTTCTCTTGCATTCTTTGTAACTCAAGACCATTTTCCAGTTTGTTTTGTACTGTAACGGTTTGAGTTAACTCTGGGACAAGTTGCCTTTCTCGTGGATAATCTACTCCTTCTTCCATCCATCCACGATGATGTGGCTGCTCTTCGATGTCCACTGCTTTAACAAAGTTGCGAATATTTAGCAACAGAAGACAAAGGCGGAATGTAAGATTAAACTCCTTTTTGGATCCAACTCTTACAATCTCCTTGTTATTAAACTTGGCGAATGTTTTCATGAGATCACCAAAGACAGCCTCTGACGTAGATCGAAATCCACCAAACATAGCATTAAAGTTGGATTCCTCTTCGTGGAGTTGCTGTAGTCGTTTCTTACGGATGGGAAAACAGAAGTTACGCTCGTCCAACTTTTCTTTTTCCACAATATCGCCAATGTATTGTGTATATCCTCCATCGAGAGCAATACAGTCCATGCTGTCCATCTTCTTGCCAATGCCCATCTCTTGTAACATTTTCCCATCGTTGTTATCACGACATGACGCTGATTTGGATACAAAGAGAACCATTCCATTGGCATCGATGGCCACTTGCGTTCTCAAACCCGATTTCTTTAACTTATAAGAATACATTGCTGCTTTATCTTCCCCATATGTTGCTCGAGAGTCATGACCATCCAAGTAGAGAGTTACATGCTTGAACATTGGGGGATTTTTCCAATTGGCTGTTCGAATACGAATTTCCAACGAAGAGAACATAGATGCAAAACAGCGTGTAATCTCCTTCTCAAATAATGCACGTTCCACCTTGACGAATGTGCTGTATATCAAATGGAATGTGGACTTTGGCATATACTGTGCCATGGAATCCATAGTCTCTCCAGCGACGAAAAAGTACAAGAATGCAATTCCTTTCTCAAGTGCGTTATATGGACCAGGGAAATAGTGTTTACTCCAGATGGTAGATAGAAAGAAAAACACTGGTATGGCTCCAAGTCTCTTCATCAACACCTTTTTCATATCCTGTATTCTTGCAATTGGTTTCAACTCTGAACGATGAAATGTCTTGACCTTTGGGCACATTGGCCACGGTTCATCAAGAAATCCCCATTCGTTCTCCAACAGATTATCAAGCAGCCGTGCAAGTTTCTTTGGCGTAGGGTTTACGATGGTATCAGTCTCCATAATGTCGTTTTCTGCAAAAATAGGGATTATACACACGTAATTATGTCAATTATTCCCTAGAATTCCCCAGATATGTCATATTAAGACATGGTGGGCATAGCTTAACAAAAGACGAGAAAACAGGTGTACTCCCTCGCCCAAAAAAAAGCGCTCCAACCTTTTTGTCCTGCCCGATTACCGATATGTAAAATATGTTTATGTTGATACTCTCTCCTTACGTTTTGCTCTTGTAATACTGCTAGATAACTATGTCCATTTGGATTCTTTTGCTTTTGTATATGTACTCTTTATAGATGTATTTGTTATCTTTTTAAAAACTCCTTCCATAATTGTCTGTACAAATTCTTGCAACCTCCATTGGTATTCCATAACATATTCATCTATTTCGACCCAAGACGATTCCCATTTAGATGTGTATTTTGTTTTACAGATTGGCTTTGATATCCGCGACAAATATATTCCCCACGTTGACCTATTATGTATCTCTTATTTTATATTCTACTCTTGATCTACTTTAATATTCCAATGCGTGGGTTGGGTACTCCCTCGCCCAAAAAAAAGCGCTCCAACCTTTTTGTCCTGCCCGATTACCGATATGTAAAATATGTTTATGTTGATACTCTCTCCTTACGTTTTGCTCTTGTAATACTGCTAGATAACTATGTCCATTTGGATTCTTTTGCTTTTGTATATGTACTCTTTATAGATGTATTTGTTATCTTTTTAAAAACTCCTTCCATAATTGTCTGTACAAATTCTTGCAACCTCCATTGGTATTCCATAACATATTCATCTATTTCGACCCAAGACGATTCCCATAATACTACTCATGGAAGGTATATATATTGCACATTTTAAAAGTTTATTCCGATAGCTCAACAACATTGGCTGTATCTAATTCTTCCTCTTGATTTACCATAAGACCACTGGCAAATCCTTTGATCAAGGCATTTATTATATAAATCTCCCTCTTCTGCTGGGAAATAATTTGGTTCATCTTATCCATTTCTTTCTCTAATTTTCTGACACGTTTCTTTAACTTCTTATTCTCATACTGTAAATCATCATCGGATTGTTGCACATCCTCATCTTTCTTACATCTCCCAGATTTCACATGCTTTCCACCATTCTTTTTTGCCTGATAGCTCTCCTTGGAAGACTTTATCTTGCATTCCTTACATGTATTTCTGGAATCATCGTAGAAATCATATGAAGGCTTCTTTTGGTCACATCTATTGCAAATCCTTTTTGGCATATTAGGCGGAATGGTGATCTCTTGATACTTGATATACCACGTTTTTTCCCGGGAATATTTCTCTCAATGTTTGTGTTTGAGGGCCATATACAACAATATCTAATATAGATGTCAAGTTGTATCTATTCAAGGGAGTAATTGACAAAGCAGTACATTATGGAACACGGATCTTAAAGTCTTAACTCCGTAATTATTATGCCCAGGCCATCACGTTTAACTAAATCGCGCCAGCGGGAAGTTGTTGCCGATTTTATCTATGCAAAGAATCTGGAATTGTGTATGTTTATCTATTTGGATGAATTTCTGGACTATCATCGTAATCTCTTTCCACAAGACGCCACTACATTTGGGACAAACGGCATAAAGAAACTATTGGAGGCATCCTATCAACTCATCCGTGAGAAAATACGTAATGCGGGATTGCTTACAAATAAGGATGCTGGTGAATACATGCTTAGAAGAAACTGACAACCTAAATCTTACACTTTTTAAAACCTTAAGTATACCTTTTATTATGTCGCTAACAAAAGAATCTATTGTAAATACAGCTTTCAACGAAGTTTCCCACTTGCTGTCAAATGTGGGTAGCCTAAAGTCTGCTCCACCTGGAAGTATAGAGAGAAAAGGGTTTACTAAGTTTTCGAAGCTCTTCTGCGATTCCATCATCTTTTGGGGTATATATAATTTTGCTGACAATTCCACTAAAGGTACGGCAATTGGAAAGTACATTGCGGAACTGCGCGATGCATTTAACCACATGGATTTAGATGTGGAATCCGTAAAGTTTTTGGATGCTAGGGCTGTTAAAATGGATGACAACTATTTTTCTGTACGCATGGTCAAACGCCATAGAAGGCTGTTTGTTGGAAAGGAATACCAGCATGGCTTTATTACCATTAAGGTTTCTCTAGATTTTTCACGAGCTAAGATTGTTGTGCCAATTTTGGACGGCATGTTGCCTATCTTGAACGAGAGTGGCATTGCTTTACATGACATAGACTTCGCCTATGATTGTACGCGTATTACCACACGGTTTTATGTAGAGAAATTACTAAAAGAAGGTAATAATACGGAAATTGTAGATGATTTAGGAAGAGTTGGACATCATTGCATTTCATGGAGAAGTTTAGAAGATGATAGAAAGAATATCCGATATAAGGTGTATAACAAATTTGTTCAGATTTTGGAAAGTGCCGAGGTGCGAAAGAGCCTTGGTTCACGTTTGGAGGATTTGGTGGAGAAAGAAACAGCATTTGGACGACGAGTTAAAAAATATAAAAAGCATGGTTATAGTCGTATCGAGCTGACGTTTGAAGGTTCATCTTTGAGATCTCTTCAGTCATATCAAGACGAAATGGACAAGACAAAGAATCTCTTGAAGAAATGTAAAACATTTAAATGTTCCTTTGAGGGAATCGTCTTGGGTCGAAATAGATGAATATGTTATGGAATACCAATGGAGGTTGCAAGAATTTGTACAGACAATTATGGAAGGAGTTTTTAAAAAGATAACAAATACATCTATAAAGAGTACATATACAAAAGCAAAAGAATCCAAATGGACATAGTTATCTAGCAGTATTACAAGAGCAAAACGTAAGGAGAGAGTATCAACATAAACATATTTTACATATCGGTAATCGGGCAGGACAAAAAGGTTGGAGCGCTTTTTTTTGGGCGAGGGAGTACCCAACCCACGCATTGGAATATTAAAGTAGATCAAGAGTAGAATATAAAATAAGAGATACATAATAGGTCAACGTGGGGAATATATTTGTCGCGGATATCAAAGCCAATCTGTAAAACAAAATACACATCTAAATGGGAATCGTCTTGGGTCGAAATAGATGAATATGTTATGGAATACCAATGGAGGTTGCAAGAATTTGTACAGACAATTATGGAAGGAGTTTTTAAAAAGATAACAAATACATCTATAAAGAGTACATATACAAAAGCAAAAGAATCCAAATGGACATAGTTATCTAGCAGTATTACAAGAGCAAAACGTAAGGAGAGAGTATCAACATAAACATATTTTACATATCGGTAATCGGGCAGGACAAAAAGGTTGGAGCGCTTTTTTTTGGGCGAGGGAGTACACCTGTTTTCTCGTCTTTTGTTAAGCTATGCCCACCATGTCTTAATATGACATATCTGGGGAATTCTAGGGAATAATTGACATAATTACGTGTGTATAATCCCTATTTTTGCAGAAAACGACATTATGGAGACTGATACCATCGTAAACCCTACGCCAAAGAAACTTGCACGGCTGCTTGATAATCTGTTGGAGAACGAATGGGGATTTCTTGATGAACCGTGGCCAATGTGCCCAAAGGTCAAGACATTTCATCGTTCAGAGTTGAAACCAATTGCAAGAATACAGGATATGAAAAAGGTGTTGATGAAGAGACTTGGAGCCATACCAGTGTTTTTCTTTCTATCTACCATCTGGAGTAAACACTATTTCCCTGGTCCATATAACGCACTTGAGAAAGGAATTGCATTCTTGTACTTTTTCGTCGCTGGAGAGACTATGGATTCCATGGCACAGTATATGCCAAAGTCCACATTCCATTTGATATACAGCACATTCGTCAAGGTGGAACGTGCATTATTTGAGAAGGAGATTACACGCTGTTTTGCATCTATGTTCTCTTCGTTGGAAATTCGTATTCGAACAGCCAATTGGAAAAATCCCCCAATGTTCAAGCATGTAACTCTCTACTTGGATGGTCATGACTCTCGAGCAACATATGGGGAAGATAAAGCAGCAATGTATTCTTATAAGTTAAAGAAATCGGGTTTGAGAACGCAAGTGGCCATCGATGCCAATGGAATGGTTCTCTTTGTATCCAAATCAGCGTCATGTCGTGATAACAACGATGGGAAAATGTTACAAGAGATGGGCATTGGCAAGAAGATGGACAGCATGGACTGTATTGCTCTCGATGGAGGATATACACAATACATTGGCGATATTGTGGAAAAAGAAAAGTTGGACGAGCGTAACTTCTGTTTTCCCATCCGTAAGAAACGACTACAGCAACTCCACGAAGAGGAATCCAACTTTAATGCTATGTTTGGTGGATTTCGATCTACGTCAGAGGCTGTCTTTGGTGATCTCATGAAAACATTCGCCAAGTTTAATAACAAGGAGATTGTAAGAGTTGGATCCAAAAAGGAGTTTAATCTTACATTCCGCCTTTGTCTTCTGTTGCTAAATATTCGCAACTTTGTTAAAGCAGTGGACATCGAAGAGCAGCCACATCATCGTGGATGGATGGAAGAAGGAGTAGATTATCCACGAGAAAGGCAACTTGTCCCAGAGTTAACTCAAACCGTTACAGTACAAAACAAACTGGAAAATGGTCTTGAGTTACAAAGAATGCAAGAGAAATTTGTAGGAATAGATGTTGCTTCAGATGATGATGATGAACAAACGTCAAATAAGGATGATGACGAGGAAATGTCAAACCACGAAGATGATAATACCAGTCTATAATTAACAAAAGTCTTTCCAAAGTTTTTAAAAACCTCTCAAACGCGCTCGCACTTCATATCAAGTATATTATGTGAATTAACCACTCTAATCGCTCGAAATGTCATGAACGGCACACCTTTCACACTACCAATTCTCTGTAGACCTTGAAGATGCTCCACACGCCATGGTGTCCAAATCTTTGCCAACGATTTTCCTGCGCGCACCTTTATGCCACATGCTGTAATAAAATGCCAACGATGTTCAGAACGAAATTCTTTGAGACCGGCCGCTACAATGGTATACTCCTCATCAGGCTTTAGAATTCGGTCGGCTGCAGTATACATCGAAACATGAATAGTTTTCAGATGTAATACATTTGTATCTACTGTATCTTCATCATATTCGAAGATATCTGCAAGTGGGGCACTATACCTGTTATGAACACGCTTTGGCCAGGCAATAGAGATGTTGTCAACTTCCACAATTCCAACTTTGCTAAATTTACGAATGACGTTAGAAGATGCATCCCTCGAAGGAAACATTCCTTTTTGCGAGCCAGCAACTAGCGTGATGGCAGTACATCCAGGCTCGCGCTTAAATGTCCTTATTTCGCCCAAAATAACTTCATCTTTCCCATTTACCTCTTCTACATGTCCTTCCACAAAATATATAGGTCTATCGTTAAAGGAATAGTTAGCCAGCAAAAGTGTAATAAGCTCGGGGTTCTTAAAGTTTTGCCACATATATCCATACTTCTTAGAGGTTACCGAATTCCACCAGTGACAATAAGCAAACAGTTTCTCATGTGGAAAATGTACAGCCACCATCGAGGTAATGCATTTTGCACGTTCCTCCCACTGCATCTCAAAGGAACATTTAAATGTTTTACATTTCTTCAAGAGATTCTTTGTCTTGTCCATTTCGTCTTGATATGACTGAAGAGATCTCAAAGATGAACCTTCAAACGTCAGCTCGATACGACTATAACCATGCTTTTTATATTTTTTAACTCGTCGTCCAAATGCTGTTTCTTTCTCCACCAAATCCTCCAAACGTGAACCAAGGCTCTTTCGCACCTCGGCACTTTCCAAAATCTGGACAAATTTGTTATACACCTTATATCGGATATTCTTTGTATCCCCTTTTCGACCTCTCCATGAAATACAATGATGTCCTACTCTTCCCACATCATCGACAATTTTTGTAGTTTTCGTTTGTTTTAGCAATCTCTCCACGTGCAGTCGTGTGGTAATACGTGTACAATCATAGGCAAAGTCTATGTCATGTAAAGCAATGCCGCTCTCGTTCAAGCTAGACAACATGTTCGTCAAAATTGGCACAACAATCTTTGCGCGGGAAAAATCTAAAGAAACCTTGATGGCAATAAATCCCTGTTGGTATTCTTTTCCAACAAACAACTTTCTATGGCGTTTGACCATGCGCGGAGAAAAATAGTTATCATCCATTTTAACCTGCCTAGCATCGACCAACTTTACAGATTCCACATTTAAATCGGTGTGGTTAAATGCATCGCGCAGTTCAGCAATGTACTTTCCAATTGCTGTACCTTTAGTGGTATCGTCAGCAAAGTTATATATACCCCAAAAGATGATGGAATCGCAAAAGAGTTTGGAGAATTTGGTGAATCCTTTTCTCTCCACACTGCCAAATGGTGCTGACTGTAGATTACCCACATTTGACAGCAAATGGGAAATTTCGTTGATGGCTTTGTTTATCAGAGATTCTTTTGTTGGCGACATAATAAAAGGTATACTTAGGTTTTAAAAAGTCTATAATTTAGGTCGTCATTTTTTTCTAAGCATATATTCACCAGCGTCTTTCTCGGTAAGTAATCCATCTGCACGTATTTTGTCACGTAGGAGTTGATAAGATGCCTCTAATAACTTTTTTATGCCGTTAGTGCCAAATATAGTGGCATCTTGTGGAAAGAGGTTACGATGATGATCTAAAAATTCATCCAAATAGACAAACATACACAATTCCAGATTCTTCTCATAAATAAAATCTGCAACAACTTCCTGCTGGCGTGCTTTGGTTAAACGTGTAGGCCTGGGCATAATATATTTGCGGCGATAAGACGTCTAAATGGTCATCCCCCTATATACCTATTTGTCAATTACTCCCTTGAATAGATACAACTTGACATCTATATTAGATATTGTTGTGTATGCCCTCAAACACAAACATTGAGAGAAATATTCCCGGGAAAAAACGTGGTATATCAACTATCAAGAGATCACCATTCCGCCTAATATGCCAAAAAGGATTTGCAACAGGTGTGACCAAAAGAAGCCTTTATATGATTTCTACGATGATTCCAGAAATACATGTAAGGAATGCAAGATAAAGTCTTCCAAGGAGAGCTATCAGGCAAAAAAGAATGGTGGAAAGCATGTGAAATCTGGGAGATGTAAGCGGCCCCTTCATGTGCAGAGGATATAAAAAGGCATATAAAAAATATCCAAAGTCCAAGGAACGGAGTGTTGACTTCCATAACTGGCATATCTCTTCATAGTGGGCAACAGAACACAGAATAAAATAGCAATAGACAGCACAAGAATTTTTAAAATGTAATCTCTCCCCTGTATTTCACGACAAAGATACAGTTGAGAATACAAGTGCTTTAGATGATCACATACAAGAACTACTCTGTCGAATCTTGCAGTGAGGGTTACAGGTTAATAGTAGATGGACATATTCAAGAGTTTGGTGTGCGAAAAATAAGAAGACTTTGTTGTTTGGAGAATAGGTTGGTGTTTAGTAGGATAGTTAAACAAAAAATGTTACAATGGTTGTCTTATATGCTTGGTATCATATATACATTCTCCTCTAATGGACGCGGTGGATATCGTCAAGATCTGCAGAGATGTAACAAACACCATATGATAATTTGGACTTGAAAGGCCTCCTAGGTGGAAGTGTCGAAGACATGTTACATTTTTAAAAAGTTCATGCTATATATACAACCACAAATGCCAACTGTTGACAATTGGATAGTTTTTAAAATATCTACTCTTCATCTGTCTCAACAACTACCAAAACTTTACATCTGGAGAGTACAATTTAGGCAATTCCTCGATCGTGAACCCCATGGCAATTAACTTCTGCTTTTGTTTGTTGTTGGTAAATTTGTCTCGACTATAGTTACTGTCACCGTTTGCAGGTATCTTATACAGCAGTCCAACAATAATGTCCTCTTCGTACCTCTTGAGCAGATGACATCCGTCGAAAAGGTAGTTGGTTGCATATTCATGCTTCTTGTCAAACGAACATGTTGTCCATTTAATTTCGTCTTTATCTATGACGATTATACCCGAAGAGCTTTTATCTTTAGGGTACCTTTTCCACATAACATCCTCAGCATCTTTATCATCCTCAGCATCTTTATCATCTTCAGCATCGTTATCACCCTCAGCATCTTTGTCATCTTCAGCATCTTTATCACCCACCGCATCTTTGTCATCCTCAGCATCTTTATCGCCCTCAGCATCTTTATCATCCTCACATGTGCTCTCATCTTTCTGTGGCAAGCTTTGCTTATGCTCATGCGGTTTAAATCCCATAGCAAACAACTTCTCTTTTTCCTTCTGGCTAAGAGAATGACACTCTACATTCTCTGCAGCAATATGGTCATCAGTCATCAAGCCGATTACAGTGTCTTTTTTGCGCATCTTGAGAATGTGCATTCCATTTACAAGTACATTCTCGGAATATTCCAAGTACTTGTTAAGTTTTTTCCATATCACCTTGGATTTATCTGTTGGTCCTTCTACTGGTACTTCTTCTTCTACTTCGATCTCCTCGTTGAAAAGCGTCTTTCTCTCTTCATCAGACAATGGTTGAAGTTTCATCTTGCTAAGCATGGAGCGTTCCAAGATATCCAACTCTGGAACATCACCGACACCGCGCAGAGCATCAAGCGTAAACAGGCCAACGTATGTATTCTTTCCAGATAGCCTGACAATGTACTTGCCATTCATCGTAAACTTAGTTGCATACTCAAGCATGTCGTTATTAGGATGAATCATCCATCCTCTGTCCTTCGCACGTGCTATGTCTTTCTCTGATCTAATGTTATGCACCGTTGTGGCCAGTGCAAATGTATGTTCATCTTTTCCATCCTTAGAAACGTCTACATTAGAAGATGGCTCTGCATTTTTGGGCATCTCTGAATGCCTTTTCTTTCGAGAAGTCTTCTTCTCATCATCCTTAGATGACTTTTTATGAGATAGTTTTTCATCAGGGTTATCCTTAGAGGTATCATCTCCAGATTCTACATCAGGTCTGTTATTGGACTTGCCATCATCAGAGTCTTTATCATCAGGGGAATCATCGTCAGAGCCAGCATCATCAGACGTATCACCATCATCTGTATCATCGTCAGAATTCTCATCAGCAGAAGACTCTTCTATTTTTTCTACATCAGCAGGAGTTGCCTCTTGGAGTCCCATCTTTTGTAATATACGTACCTCTTTGTCAGATAATTTCGGTACAGGAAGATTTTTCCCCATGAGCTCAGGTGGACACAATACAATGTAGAGGTCCTTTTCCTTCAGCTTAATAATGTACTTGCCATTTACAGTATAGTTTTTTGCATACAGGAAAGCTGGATTAGTTGCATAACGCATCCATATGCCTGTATTAGCGAGTGGTACATTTTTCTTGGACGTTATGTCAACTACCTTTGGACTCAACGGAAAGGAGACGGCAATTATATCTTCTTCATCATCATCGGACGGCTCCTCATCCGATGACTCCTGCTTGTTTCTCTTTCGCTTCTTTGGTTCTTCATCCTCGGAAGTCATATCATCATCTGAAGGGACAAACTCAGGAGTATGTGTCTTCTTGGTTATCTTGGAAGACTTGGTACGCTTGTTGGCAGGTGCCTTATTGTTACTGCTTTTCATATGACCTTTATGCTGCTCTCGATGACGTCCACAGTATGTTTCACCAAGTTTGGCTACACTACCACAATTAGCGCCCTTAATGGTTGTGCCTTGACACTTGCGCGCAGGATCGTGGACATAACAATGCATGCCTTCATCATCAACTTCCTTCATGCATTTGCGCTTGGACTTGGTGCACTTTGCACCACAAAAGTAGTATCTCTCTACTCCCTCATCCTCATCAAGCGCCTTAAAGATCTTATTTGCATCTTTCTTGGTAAACTCCACTCCCTTCTTAGAAGAAAATGTCTCGAAGGCCTTGGTGATGAGCTCGATTGTAAGCTGAACGTACTGCATGTTTTTGGATATGAACGATATAGATTGTACTTGTGATATGGTGGGTGTGAATGACTTTTCAGTTTATGTGTGGTAGATTGCAGCTGCTTAGTACACTGATATAAAGAATTGCAATAAAAGATGGTTGTATAGGTATGGATGGTTGTATAGATATGGATAATGGTTGGTTGGTTACTAGATAAGATAAAGATTAAGCAAGAGGGAAGTGGAGTCCTTTATTTATACTAATTCATGGGACACTGCCACACTGGATATTAATAGCGCTTGCTTATTAACACTGCTTGGCGCTTAGTAACAAAAGAGTTTTAAAAAGGCATCTAAGTGGTTAATAACGTAGTGTTCCTCGTATGACGTAGATCTTGCTTATTAAGACTGCTTGGCGTTAAAGACGGGGTTTAAAAATGGTTAAGAATGTAGTATTCTTTTATGACGTAGGTTTGTACATGTGTTTATGTATTCTTTTATGGCGTAGGTTTGTACATGTGTTTATCCTCTTTGTTAAATAAAAAGGAATGTTGTAGAATAGCATAGAATAGCATCCGATCTACTACAATAATACCATGACTTTTAATAATAGATACCGGTGCATATTAGCGTCTAGGCAGTTAATACCGTATCTCAACGCTGACTAAATAGGCTATGTATGTCTATTCTTTTAAAAACCTGCAATAAGTCTACAAATTACCATTAACATCCATTTGTCGCTTCGTACCTCTAAGCTCAATGGAAAGACCGGGTTGCATTATTACTGCTTGATCCATTGGTGTGTCCTCATCAACATTAACATCAACATCACCATGAAGATTAATACCAAGAAATTTGTTCTGGAGTTGTGCCATTGTATTTCCATCCTCCACTAGCGCACCAACATCAACATATCCCATTGGTTGCTCAACGTCGTTCTCTGTTGTCGGATACTCGAATCCTTCGCGAAGCCAAGCTGTATGAATTGGTTCTGCAGAAATCTTCAACAAAGCAACCATCTTTTTCATGTTTAAGAGTAACAAAGATAACTTCAACTGCAAATTATATGTTTGTTTCTTATCCACCAACACAGGAGTACGGTTGTTGTGTTTCTCAAATGTGGAACCAAGGTCTGCAAACAGAGATTCCATCTGCGAGCGGAAACTACCAAAGGTGGTATTGTATAACGCTTCTTCCTGTGTAAGTTCCTTGTTCTTCTGTTTACGGTATGGATGAGCGAAATTTTGGATTCTAAGAGTGTCAGACTCATCTATAAGCCTCCTTAAGAACTGTGGATACCCTCCATCGAGAGCAATGCAATCCATCTCATGCACTCTCTTGTCCAACTTCATCGTTAGCAGCATTGTTCCATCAGCATTGTTCTTGCAAGATGCAGATTTGGAGACAAATAAAGCCATGCCATTACAATCCATTGCTACCTGTGTGCGTAATCCTGACTTTTTCAGCTTGTAAGAGTACATATCAGCACTACTCTCACCTTTGTATGTTGCTCTTGTATCATGACCATCAAGATGCAATGTAACATGCTTAAATAATGGAGGATTCTTTTCCTTTGCAGACAAAAGGCGTATTTTAATTGTGGAGAACATTGTTGCAATACAGTTGGTGATGTACTTGTTGTGCAAAGTATATTCTTTCTTATAAAACACAGAGTGCATTGCATGAAAACTACTTTTTGGCATGTGTGGTTCCATTGCTTCCATAGACAGTCCTTTGACAAGATGATAGAGCATTAAAAGACCTTTCTCCACTTCTTTGTATGGACCAGGATACTTAACCTTTGGCCAGATGTCAACAAGAAAGAAGTACACTGGAATAGGACCAAGGCGTCGATTTAGGGTTTCTTTTATTTCTGGCATATACCCAATTTCCTTGCTTACAGTACGATGATTATTACGTGGTGTAATTGTTGGCCATCCAGCGTTGAGGAAAGTCCAATGGTCATCAAGCAGTTGTTGGAAGTGTTTTGTTAGATCCATAATAATATTTATGTATTGGATTGTCATGACGTTAACCAACAATAACAATTTTTTAAAAAGGCTTATACTTAACTGTATACACAACAGCATGTAGGATGGTATCTATCATACAGCAAGCACATAGTTGAGAATACAAATATATTTTTATATTTTATTCGGTAGCGGCCCCTTCATGTGCAGAGGATATAAAAAGGCATATAAAAAATATCCAAAGTCCAAGGAACGGAGTGTTGACTTCCATAACTGGCATATCTCTTCATAGTGGGCAACAGAACACAGAATAAAATAGCAATAGACAGCACAAGAATTTTTAAAATGTAATCTCTCCCCTGTATTTCACGACAAAGATACAGTTGAGAATACAAGTGCTTTAGATGATCACATACAAGAACTACTCTGTCGAATCTTGCAGTGAGGGTTACAGGTTAATAGTAGATGGACATATTCAAGAGTTTGGTGTGCGAAAAATAAGAAGACTTTGTTGTTTGGAGAATAGGTTGGTGTTTAGTAGGATAGTTAAACAAAAAATGTTACAATGGTTGTCTTATATGCTTGGTATCATATATACATTCTCCTCTAATGGACGCGGTGGATATCGTCAAGATCTGCAGAGATGTAACAAACACCATATGATAATTTGGACTTGAAAGGCCTCCTAAGAAAGATGAGGATGTGCAACAATCCGATGATGATTTACAGTATGAGAATAAGAAGTTCAAGAAACGTGTCAGAAAATTGGAGAAAGAAATGGATAAGATGAACCAAATTATTTCCCAGCAGAAGAGGGAGATTTATATAATAAATGCCTTGATCAAAGGATTTGCCAGTGGTCTCATGGTAAATCAAGAGGAAGAATTAGATACAGCCAATGTTGTTGAGCTATCGGAATAAACTTTTAAAATGTGCAATATATATACCTTCCATAAGTAGTATTATGGGAATTATTCCCAGGGAATTCATGTACTGTCAACCAAGCTGGTACCATTATCATCATGATGTATATGCATGAGATTCACCGGGGACACACGTATAAATGCTATATATGTTATATGAACGTAGGTGTTTTAAAATGGTGGGCATAGCTTAACAAAAGACGAGAAAACAGGTGTACTCCCTCGCCCAAAAAAAAGCGCTCCAACCTTTTTGTCCTGCCCGATTACCGATATGTAAAATATGTTTATGTTGATACTCTCTCCTTACGTTTTGCTCTTGTAATACTGCTAGATAACTATGTCCATTTGGATTCTTTTGCTTTTGTATATGTACTCTTTATAGATGTATTTGTTATCTTTTTAAAAACTCCTTCCATAATTGTCTGTACAAATTCTTGCAACCTCCATTGGTATTCCATAACATATTCATCTATTTCGACCCAAGACGATTCCCTGAGATGCAGTGGGAGGAACGTGCAAAATGCATTACCTCGATGGTGGCTGTACATTTTCCACATGAGAAACTGTTTGCTTATTGTCACTGGTGGAATTCGGTAACCTCTAAGAAGTATGGATATATGTGGCAAAACTTTAAGAACCCCTTTAACGATAGACCTATATACTTTGTGGAAGGACATGTAAAAGAGGTAAATGGGAAAGAGAAAGTTATTTTGGGCGAAATAAGGACATTTAAGCGCGAGCCTGGATGTACTGCCATTACACTAGTTGCTGGCTCGCAAAAAGGAATGTTTCCTTCAAGGGATGCATCTCCTAATGTCATTCGTAAATTTAGCAAAGTTGGAATTGTGGAAGTTGACAACATCTCTATTGCCTGGCCAAAGCGTGTTCATAACAGGTATAGTGCCCCACTTGCAGATATCTTCGAATATGATGAAGATACAGTAGACACAAATGTATTACATCTGAAAACTATTCATGTTTCGATGTATACTGCAGCCCACCAAATTTTAGAGCCTGATGAAGAGTATACCATTGTGGCGGCCGGTCTCAAAGAATTTCGTTCTGAACGTCGTTGGCATTTTATTACAGCATGTGGCATAAAGGTGCGCGAAGGAAAATCGTTGGCAAAGATTTGGAGACCATGGCGTGTGGAGCATCTTCAAGGTCTACAGAGAATTGGTAGTGTGAAAGGTGTGCCGTTCATGACATTTCGAGCGATTAGAGTGGTTAATTCACATAATATACTTGATATGAAGTGCGAGCGCGTTTGAGAGGTTTTTAAAAACTTTGGAAAGACTTTTGTTAATTATAGACTGGTATTATCGTCTTCGTGGTTTGACATTTCCTCGTCATCATCCTTATTTGACGTTTGTTCATCATCATCATCTGAAGCAACATCTATTCCTACAAATTTCTCTTGCATTCTTTGTAACTCAAGACCGTTTTCCAGTTTGTTTTGTACTGTAATGGTTTGTGTTAACTCTGGGACAAGTTGCCTTTCTCGTGGATAATCTACTCCTTCTTCCATCCATCCACGATGATGTGGCTGCTCTTCGATGTCCACTGCTTTAACAAAGTTGCGAATATTTAGCAACAAAAGACAAAGGCGGAATGTAAGATTAAACTCCTTTTTGGATCCAACTCGAACAATCTCCTTGTTATTAAACTTGGCGAATGTTTTCATGAGATCACCAAAGACAGCCTCTGACGTAGATCGAAATCCACCAAACATAGCATTAAAGTTGGATTCCTCTTCGTGGAGTTGCTGTAGTCGTTTCTTACGAATGGGAAAACAGAAGTTACGCTCGTCCAACTTTTCTTTTTCCACAATATCGCCAATGTATTGTGTATATCCTCCATCGAGAGCAATACAGTCCATGTTGTTGATCTTCTTACCAATGCCCATCTCTTGTAACATTTTCCCATCGTTGTTATCACGACATGACGCTGATTTGGATACAAAGAGAACCATTCCATTGGCATCGATGGCCACTTGCGTTCTCAAACCCGATTTCTTTAGCTTATAAGAATACATTGCTGCTTTATCTTCCCCATATGTTGCTCGAGAGTCATGACCATCCAAGTAGAGAGTTACATGCTTGAACATTGGGGGATTTTTCCAATTGGCTGTTCGAATACGAATTTCCAGCGAAGAGAACATAGATGCAAAACAGCGTGTAATCTCCTTCTCAAATAATGCACGTTCCACCTTGACGAATGTGCTGTATATCAAATGGAATGTGGACTTTGGCATATACTGTGCCATGGAATCCATAGTCTCTCCAGCGACGAAAAAGTACAGAAATGCAATTCCTTTCTCAAGTGCGTTATATGGACCAGGGAAATAGTGTTTACTCCAGATGGTAGATAGAAAGAAAAACACTGGTATGGCTCCAAGTCTCTTCATCAACACCTTTTTCATATCCTGTATTCTTGCAATTGGTTTCAACTCTGAACGATGAAATGTCTTGACCTTTGGGCACATTGGCCACGGTTCATCAAGAAATCCCCATTCGTTCTCCAACAGATTATCAAGCAGCCGTGCAAGTTTCTTTGGCGTAGGGTTTACGACGGTATCAGTCTCCATAATGTCGTTTTCTGCAAAAATAGGGATTACACACACGTAATTATGTCAATTATTCCCTAGAATTCCCCAGATATGTCATAATAAGAAATGGTGGGCATAGCTTAACAAAAGACGAGAAAACAGGTGTACTCCCTCGCCCAAAAAAAAGCGCTCCAACCTTTTTGTCCTGCCCGATTACCGATATGTAAAATATGTTTATGTTGATACTCTCTCCTTACGTTTTGCTCTTGTAATACTGCTAGATAACTATGTCCATTTGGATTCTTTTGCTTTTGTATATGTACTCTTTATAGATGTATTTGTTATCTTTTTAAAAACTCCTTCCATAATTGTCTGTACAAATTCTTGCAACCTCCATTGGTATTCCATAACATATTCATCTATTTCGACCCAAGACGATTCCCATTTAGATGTGTATTTTGTTTTACAGATTGGCTTTGATATCCGCGACAAATATATTCCCCACGTTGACCTATTATGTATCTCTTATTTTATAATCTACTCTTGATCTACTTTAATATTCCAATGCGTGGGTTGGGTACTCCCTCGCCCAAAAAAAAGCGCTCCAACCTTTTTGTCCTGCCCGATTACCGATATGTAAAATATGTTTATGTTGATACTCTCTCCTTACGTTTTGCTCTTGTAATACTGCTAGATAACTATGTCCATTTTGGATTCTTTTGCTTTTGTATATGTACTCTTTATAGATGTATTTGTTATCTTTTTAAAAACTCCTTCCATAATTGTCTGTACAAATTCTTGCAACCTCCATTGGTATTCCATAACATATTCATCTATTTCGACCCAAGACGATTCCCTCCCCCAATTGTCATCTTGGACTACCAATAGTTATATATGTCAAGGGATACCAAAGGAAATTGTAAGGATAGGTAAAGGTAATGGGAATCGTCTTGGGTCGAAATAGATGAATATGTTATGGAATACCAATGGAGGTTGCAAGAATTTGTACAGACAATTATGGAAGGAGTTTTTAAAAAGATAACAAATACATCTATAAAGAGTACATATACAAAAGCAAAAGAATCCAAATGGACATAGTTATCTAGCAGTGGGAAATGTCTTGGGTCGAAATAGGTAAATATGTTATGGAATACCAATGGAAGTTGCAAGAATTTGTACAGACAATTATGGAAGGAGTTTTTCAAAAGATAACAAACATATCTATAAAGAATACATATACAAAAGCAAAAGAATCCAAATGGACATAGTTATCTAGCAGGATTACAAGAGCAAAACGTAAGGAAAGAGTATTAACATAAACGTATTTTACATATCGGTAATCGATGAATAGAATTGGGGGAGTGCGCTTTTTTTTGGGCGAGGGAGTACACCTGTTTTCTCGTCTTTTGTTAAGTTATGCCCACCATTTCTTAATATAACATATCTGGGGAATTCTAGGGAATAATTGACATAATTACGTGTGTGTAATCCCTATTTTTGCAGAAAACGACATTATGGAGACTGATACCGTCGTAAACCCTACGCCAAAGAAACTTGCACGGCTGCTTGATAATCTGTTGGAGAACAAATGGGGATTTCTTGATGAACCGTGGCCAATGTGCCCAAAGGTCAAGACATTTCATCGTTCAGAGTTGAAACCAATTGCAAGAATACAGGATATGAAAAAGGTGTTGATGAAGAGACTTGGAGCCATACCAGTGTTTTTCTTTCTATCTACCATCTGGAGTAAACACTATTTCCCTGGTCCATATAACGCACTTGAGAAAGGAATTGCATTTCTGTACTTTTTCGTCGCTGGAGAGACTATGGATTCCATGGCACAGTATATGCCAAAGTCCACATTCCATTTGATATACAGCACATTCGTCAAGGTGGAACGTGCATTATTTGAGAAGGAGATTGGGAAATGTCTTGGGTCGAAATAGTTAAATATGTTATGGAATACCAATGGAAGTTGCAAGAATTTGTACAGACGATTATGGAAGGAGTTTTTAAAAAGACAACAGATATATCTATAAAGAATACATATACAAAAGCAAAAGAATCCAAATGGACATAGCTATCTAGCAGTATTACAAGAGCAAAACGTAAGGAAAGAGTATCAACATAAACATATTTTACATATCGGTAATCGAGGAATAGAATTGGGGGAGTGCGCTTTTTTTTGGGCGAGGGAGTACACCTGTTTTCTCGTCTTTTGTTAAGCTATGCCCACCATTTCTTAATATGACATATCTGGGGAATTCTAGGGAATAATTGACATAATTACGTGTGTATAATCCCTATTTTTGCAGAAAACGACATTATGGAGACTGATACCATCGTAAACCCTACGCCAAAGAAACTTGCACGGCTGCTTGATAATCTGTTGGAGAACGAATGGGGATTTCTTGATGAACCGTGGCCAATGTGCCCAAAGGTCAAGACATTTCATCGTTCAGAGTTGAAACCAATTGCAAGAATACAGGATATGAAAAAGGTGTTGATGAAGAGACTTGGAGCCATACCAGTGTTTTTCTTTCTATCTACCATCTGGAGTAAACACTATTTCCCTGGTCCATATAACGCACTTGAGAAAGGAATTGCATTCTTGTACTTTTTCGTCGCTGGAGAGACTATGGATTCCATGGCACAGTATATGCCAAAGTCCACATTCCATTTGATATACAGTACATTCGTCAAGGTGGAACGTGCATTGTTTGAGAAGGAGATTACACGCTGTTTTGCATCCATGTTTTCTTCGCTGGAAATTCGTATTCGAACAGCCAATTGGAAAAATCCCCCAATGTTCAAGCATGTAACTCTCTACTTGGATGGTCATGACTCTCGAGCAACATATGGGGAAGATAAAGCAGCAATGTATTCTTATAAGTTAAAGAAATCGGGTTTGAGAAGCAAGTGGCCATCGATGCCAATGGAATGGTTCTCTTTGTATCCAAATCAGCGTCATGTCGTGATAACAACGATGGGAAAATGTTACAAGAGATGGGCATTGGTAAGAAGATCAACAACATGGACTGTATTGCTCTCGATGGAGGATATACACAATACATTGGCGATATTGTGGAAAAAGAAAAGTTGGACGAGCGTAACTTCTGTTTTCCCATTCGTAAGAAACGACTACAGCAACTCCACGAAGAGGAATCCAACTTTAATGCTATGTTTGGTGGATTTCGATCTACGTCAGAGGCTGTCTTTGGTGATCTCATGAAAACATTCGCCAAGTTTAATAATAAGGAGATTGTTCGAGTTGGATCTAAAAAGGAGTTTAATCTTACACTCCGCCTTTGTCTTCTCTTGCTAAATGTTCGCAACTTTGTCAAAGCAGTCGACATCGAAGAGCTGCCACATCATCGTGGATGGATGGAAGAAGGAGTAGATTATCCACGAGAAAGGCAACTTGTTCCAGAGTTAACACAAACCGTTACAGTACAAAACAAACTGGAAAATGGTCTTGAGTTACAAAGAATGCAAGAGAAATTTGTAGGAATAGATGTTGCTTCAGATGATGATGATGAACAAACGTCAAATAAGGATGATGACGAGGAAATGTCAAACCACGAAGATGATAATACCAGTCTATAATTAACAAAAGTCTTTCCAAAGTTTTTAAAAACCTCTCAAACGCGCTCGCACTTCATATCGTCCTCGCCATGAATACGAACCTTTTTTACTGCACGAAATGTCATCAACGGTACACCTTCGACTCTGCCAATTCTCTGTAGACCTTGAAGATGCTCCACACGCCATGGTGTCCAAATCTTTGCCAACGATTTTCCTGCGCGCACCTTTATGCCACATGCTGTAATAAAATGCCAACGATGTTCAGAACGAAATTCTTTGAGACCGGCCGCTACAATGGTATACTCTTCATCAGGCTTTAGAATTCGGTCGGCTGCAGTATACATCGAAACATGAATAGTTTTCAGATGTAATACATTTGTATCTACTGTATCTTCATCATATTCGAAGATATCTGCAAGTGGGGCACTATATCTGTTATGAACACGCTTTGGCCAGGCAATAGAGATGTTGTCAACTTCCACAATTCCAACTTTGCTAAATTTACGAATGACGTTAGAAGATGCATCCCTCGAAGGAAACATTCCTTTTTGCGAGCCAGCAACTAGCGTGATGGCAGTACATCCAGGCTCGCGCTTAAATGTCCTTATTTCGCCCAAAATAACTTTCTCTTTCCCATTTACCTCTTCTACATGTCCTTCCACAAAGTATATAGGTCTATTGTTAAAGGAATAGTTAGCCAGCAAAAGTGTAATAAGCTCGGGGTTCTTAAAGTTTTGCCACATATATCCATACTTCTTAGAGGTTACCGAATTCCACCAGTGACAATAAGCAAACAGTTTCTCATGTGGAAAATGTACAGCCACCATCGAGGTAATGCATTTTGCACGTTCCTCCCACTGCATCTCAAAGGAACATTTAAATGTTTTACATTTCTTCAAGAGATTCTTTGTCTTGTCCATTTCGTCTTGATATGACTGAAGAGATCTCAAAGATGAACCTTCAAACGTCAGCTCGATACGACTATAACCATGCTTTTTATATTTTTTAACTCGTCGTCCAAATGCTGTTTCTTTCTCCACCAAATCCTCCAAACGTGAACCAAGGCTCTTTCGCACCTCGGCACTTTCCAAAATCTGGACAAATTTGTTATACACCTTATATCGGATATTCTTTGTATCCCCTTTTCGACCTCTCCATGAAATACAATGATGTCCTACTCTTCCCACATCATCGACAATTTTTGTAGTTTTCGTTTGTTTTAGCAATCTCTCCACGTGCAGTCGTGTGGTAATACGCGTACAATCATAGGCAAAGTCTATGTCATGTAAAGCAATGCCGCTCTCGTTCAAGCTAGACAACATGTTCGCCAAAATTGGCACAACAATCTTTGCACGGGAAAAATCTAAAGAAACCTTGATGGCAATAAATCCCTGTTGGTATTCTTTTCCAACAAACAACTTTCTATGGCGTTTGACCATGCGCGGAGAAAAATAGTTATCATCCATTTTAACCTGCCTAGCATCGACCAACTTTACAGATTCCACAATTAAATCGGTGTGGTTAAATGCATCGCGCAGTTCAGCAATGTACTTTCCAATTGCTGTACCTTTAGTGGTATCGTCAGCAAAGTTATATATACCCCAAAAGATGATGGAATCGCAAAAGAGTTTGGAGAATTTGGTGAATCCTTTTCTCTCCACACTGCCAAATGGTGCTGACTGTAGATTACCCACATTTGACAGCAAATGGGAAATTTCGTTGATGGCTTTGTTTATCAGAGATTCTTTTGTTGGCGACATAATAAAAGGTATACTTAGGAGGCCATCCATGTTCGGCTCCACCAACCATAGACTACAGTATAAAAATATCTGTCAACACCTATTAAAACAGTGTGTTCCTTGAGAGTACAACAAATCTCATCAGCTTTTTCCTTCCACCAGTCTCCATTTTCTACATTCACCACCACTACTTTGTAACATCATCTACTTTAGCTGAGAAAGCCTTGGACATGATCATCTCATATTGGAAAGGAAATTACTATCTGTAATATCAAGGATCCAATATGAGATGATCATGTCCAAGGCTTTCTCAGCTAAAGTAGATGATGTTACAAAGTAGTGGTGGTGAATGTAGAAAATGGAGACTGGTGGAAGGAAAAAGCTGATGAGATTTGTTGTACTCTCAAGGAACACACTGTTTTAATAGGTGTTGACAGATATTTTTATACTGTAGTCTATGGTTGGTGGAGCCGAACATGGATGGCCTCCTAGTAGAGCATTTGTTTTCGTGTTTATATAATTAGCGATGGTTACTAATATCTCCTTTTCATGATATATCCTATGTGTATATCCAATATAGCACTCGTGATACTGGTGATGATGTAGTGGTAGTTTTAAAAAAAAAGTTGGATCCCGATTTTTTTAAAAAGTAGCATAGTGGCTTTAACAAACATTGGTTGTTGGAAAGAAAGGGTAGCTGATACGTTTTTAATGGCGTTATTGCTACACTTTCTCAACAATATTCGACATTCGACATTTGACATTCGGCATTCGATTCGACAGCTGACAAACTGTAGTTATTACCATAGTTATGATATTTGATATGAACGCATTTTGGATGACCTCGTGATTATCGTGATGTTTAATTTTAATACATTCTTGATAAACTCGTAAGTATTACAATGTTTAATGTTGACATACTTTAGGTAAGCCCACGATTTGCACGACGTTTAATATTATTACACTTTGGTTAACTTACAATTGTTATAGCATTTATTGTTATACAGATTGTAGGTAATTACGACAATGGTAAAAACAGAGATATCGCAATTAGACCATGCATTGTGGGTAGTTGTAGATATAACAATTATATCGTTTAAAATAGACGTTTCTTAAAACACATCACATATTTTATAATGCAAATGGCTATTATATTACAACGTTTCTATTGCATTTTGTGTGATAACAAGATAGAAAAAATGTATTGTTAATAGAGTAATTATGTCGTTAAAAATAGACGTTTCTTAAAACACATCACATATTTCGTGATGCAAATGGATATAAACATCGTGGCGTTTCTATCGCATTTTGTGTGATAATAAGGTAGAGAAAATGTGTTGTTAACAGAGTAATTATGTCGTTTAAAATGGACGTTTCTTAAAACGTATCACATATTTCGTGATGCAAATGGGTATGAACATTGTGACATTTCTATCGCATTTTGTGTGATAACAAGACAGAAAAAAGAAGTTGTTAACAGAATAGTTATGTCGTTTAAAATAGACGTTTCTTAAAACACATTACATATTTCGTGATGCAAATGGGTATGAACATTGTGACATTTCTATTGCATTTTGTGTAATAATAAGGTAGAGAAAATGTGTTGTTTAAAGAGCAACTATGTCTTTAAAAATAGACGTTTCTTAAAACGTACCCCATATTTCGTGATGCAAATGGGTATGAACATTGTGACATTTCTATCGCATTTTGTATGATAACAAGACAGAAAAAAGAAGTTGTATAAATAAAAGTTATGTAGACTTAGGAAATGTCTATAAAATATCGTTTGTATACTTTGGTGGTTGGGAGAAAATTGGTGGTTACAAAAAAGTTGTCGCAAAACCGCCATGATGAAATACTTTGACATCTGGTTGAGGGGCTTGTTCCCCTATCGTGTTTATCGTTAATAGTTTTAAAAAATCCAAAAGTGTGTTATATAAAGGAATTTTTGCTAATAGTTTACCAGGTTGTAATTACAGTCATGGCAAACTTAAAGCGCCTATTTCAACGGTTGTTAGAGGATGAATGGACTTTTTTGGATGTAGAATGGCCTACGCAAGAACCATCTAATAATCATAGGACTGCGTTGAAGCTAGTAGCACATATGAAAACTGTTAAAGACTTACTTATAAGAAGATTAGGTGCAATTCCTGTATTCTACTTTCTTGTAGTTATTTGGTCTCTCAAGCAGTATCCAGGTCCATACAGAGAAGTCGACAAAGGATTGTTGATATTGTACCACTTAGTTGCAGGCTTGGCAATGGATGGAATGTCAACCCACATACCAAAAAGTAGTTTCCACTCCATTCATACAGAGTTCTACAAGACTAACTATAATGTGCATTCGAAGCATATTAACCATGCACTTGCGAATATGTTCTCCACATTTCCTATACGCTTGATGTCTGCTAAACTCAGGAATCCACCACTATTCCCACATGTAACATTGCATTTGGATGGTCATGATACACGTCTTTCATGTGAAGAAAAGTCTAGCTCAGACATGTACTCTTACAAGCTGAAGAAATCTGGTGTAAGAACGCAAGTGTGTGTCGATTGCAATGGCATGGCAATACTAGTCTCTAAATCGCTACCTTGCAAGGATAACAACGATGGTACTATGGAGGCCTTTCAAGTCCAAATTATCATATGGTGTTTGTTACATCTCTGCAGATCTTGACGATATCCACCGCGTCCATTAGAGGAGAGTGTATGTATGATATCAACCATTTAAAACAACCACTGTAACATTCCTTGCGCGATTATCCTACTAAACACAACTACATTCTCCAAACAACAAAGTCTTCTTATTTTTCGCTCACCAATATCTTGAATGTGTTCATCTACTATTAAACTGTAACCCTCACTGCAAGATTCGACAGAGTAGTTCTTGTATGTGATCATCTAAAGCACTTGTATTCTCAACTGTATCTTTGTCGTGAAATACAGGGGAGAGATTACATTTTAAAAATTCTTGTGCTGTCTATTGCTATTTTATTCTGTGTTCTGTTGCCCACTATGAAGAGATATGCCAGTTATGGAAGTCAACACTCCGTTCCTTGGACTTTGGATATTTTTTATATGCCTTTTTATATCCTCTGCACATGAAGGGGCCGCTACCGAATAAAATATAAAAATATATTTGTATTCTCAACTATGTGCTTGCTGTATGATAGATACCATCCTACATGCTGTTGTGTATACAGTTAAGTATAAGCCTTTTTAAAAAATTGTTATTGTTGGTTAACGTCATGACAATCCAATACATAAATATTATTATGGATCTAACAAAACACTTCAAACAACTGCTTGATGACCATTGGACTTTCCTCAACGCTGGATGGCCAACAATTACACCACGTAATAATCATCGTACTGTAAGCAAGGAAATTGGGTATATGCCAGAAATAAAAGAAACCCTAAATCGACGCCTTGGTCCTATTCCAGTGTACTTCTTTCTTGTTGACATCTGGCCAAAGGTTAAGTATCCTGGTCCATACAAAGAAGTGGAGAAAGGTCTTTTAATGCTCTACCATCTTGTCAAAGGACTGTCTATGGAAGCAATGGAACCACACATGCCAAAAAGTAGTTTTCATGCAATGCACTCTGTGTTTTATAAGAAAGAATATACTTTGCACAACAAGTACATCACCAACTGTATTGCAACAATGTTCTCCACAATTAAAATACGCCTTTTGTCTGCAAAGGAAAAGAATCCTCCATTATTTAAGCATGTTACATTGCATCTTGATGGTCATGATACAAGAGCAACATACAAAGGTGAGAGTAGTGCTGATATGTACTCTTACAAGCTGAAAAAGTCAGGATTACGCACACAGGTAGCAATGGATTGTAATGGCATGGCTTTATTTGTCTCCAAATCTGCATCTTGCAAGAACAATGCTGATGGAACAATGCTGCTAACGATGAAGTTGGACAAGAGAGTGCATGAGATGGATTGCATTGCTCTCGATGGAGGGTATCCACAGTTCTTAAGGAGGCTTATAGATGAGTCTGACACTCTTAGAATCCAAAATTTCGCTCATCCATACCGTAAACAGAAGAACAAGGAACTTACACAGGAAGAAGCGTTATACAATACCACCTTTGGTAGTTTCCGCTCGCAGATGGAATCTCTGTTTGCAGACCTTGGTTCCACATTTGAGAAACACAACAACCGTACTCCTGTGTTGGTGGATAAGAAACAAACATATAATTTGCAGTTGAAGTTATCTTTGTTACTCTTAAACATGAAAAAGATGGTTGCTTTGTTGAAGATTTCTGCAGAACCAATTCATACAGCTTGGCTTCGCGAAGGATTCGAGTATCCGACAACAGAGAACGACGTTGAGCAACCAATGGGATATGTTGATGTTGGTGCGCTAGTGGAGGATGGAAATACAATGGCACAACTCCAGAACAAATTTCTTGGTATTAATCTTCATGGTGATGTTGATGTTAATGTTGATGAGGACACACCAATGGATCAAGCAGTAATAATGCAACCCGGTCTTTCCATTGAGCTTAGAGGTACGAAGCGACAAATGGATGTTAATGGTAATTTGTAGACTTATTGCAGGTTTTTAAAATAATAGACATACATAGCCTATTTAGTCAGCGTTGAGATACGGTATTAACTGCCTAGACGCTAATATGCACCGGTATCTATTATTAAAAGTCATGGTATTATTGTAGTAGATCGGATGCTATTCTATGCTATTCTACAACATTCCTTTTTATTTAACAAAGAGGATAAACACATGTACAAACCTACGTCATAAAAGAATACATAAACACATGTACAAACCTACGTCATAAAAGAATACTACATTCTTAACCATTTTTAAACCCCGTCTTTAACGCCAAGCAGTCTTAATAAGCAAGATCTACGTCATACGAGGAACACTACGTTATTAACCACTTAGATGCCTTTTTAAAACTCTTTTGTTACTAAGCGCCAAGCAGTGTTAATAAGCAAGCGCTATTAATATCCAGTGTGGCAGTGTCCCATGAATTAGTATAAATAAAGGACTCCACTTCCCTCTTGCTTAATCTTTATCTTATCTAGTAACCAACCAACCATTATCCATATCTATACAACCATCCATACCTATACAACCATCTTTTATTGCAATTCTTTATATCAGTGTACTAAGCAGCTGCAATCTACCACACATAAACTGAAAAGTCATTCACACCCACCATACCACAAGTACAATCTATATCGTTCATATCCAAAAACATGCAGTACGTTCAGCTTACAATCGAGCTCATCACCAAGGCCTTCGAGACATTTTCTTCTAAGAAGGGAGTGGAGTTTACCAAGAAAGATGCAAATAAGATCTTTAAGGCGCTTGATGAGGATGAGGGAGTAGAGAGATACTACTTTTGTGGTGCAAAGTGCACCAAGTCCAAGCGCAAATGCATGAAGGAAGTTGATGATGAAGGCATGCATTGTTATGTCCACGATCCTGCGCGCAAGTGTCAAGGCACAACCATTAAGGGCGCTAATTGTGGTAGTGTAGCCAAACTTGGTGAAACATACTGTGGACGTCATCGAGAGCAGCATAAAGGTCATATGAAAAGCAGTAACAATAAGGCACCTGCCAACAAGCGTACCAAGTCTTCCAAGATAACCAAGAAGACACATACTCCTGAGTTTGTCCCTTCAGATGATGATATGACTTCCGAGGATGAAGAACCAAAGAAGCGAAAGAGAAACAAGCAGGAGTCATCGGATGAGGAGCCGTCCGATGATGATGAAGAAGATATAATTGCCGTCTCCTTTCCGTTGAGTCCAAAGGTAGTTGACATAACGTCCAAGAAAAATGTACCACTCGCTAATACAGGCATATGGATGCGTTATGCAACTAATCCAGCTTTCCTGTATGCAAAAAACTATACTGTAAATGGCAAGTACATTATTAAGCTGAAGGAAAAGGACCTCTACATTGTATTGTGTCCACCTGAGCTCATGGGGAAAAATCTTCCTGTACCGAAATTATCTGACAAAGAGGTACGTATATTACAAAAGATGGGACTCCAAGAGGCAACTCCTGCTGATGTAGAAAAAATAGAAGAGTCTTCTGCTGATGAGAATTCTGACGATGATACAGATGATGGTGATACGTCTGATGATGCTGGCTCTGACGATGATTCCCCTGATGATAAAGACTCTGATGATGGCAAGTCCAATAACAGACCTGATGTAGAATCTGGAGATGATACCTCTAAGGATAACCCTGATGAAAAACTATCTCATAAAAAGTCATCTAAGGATGATGAGAAGAAGACTTCTCGAAAGAAAAGGCATTCAGAGATGTCCAAAAATGCAGAGCCATCTTCTAATGTAGACGTTTCTAAGGATGGAAAAGATGAACATACATTTGCACTGGCCACAACGGTGCATAACATTAGATCAGAGAAAGACATAGCACGTGCGAAGGACAGAGGATGGATGATTCATCCTAATAACGACATGCTTGAGTATGCAACTAAGTTTACGATGAATGGCAAGTACATTGTCAGGCTATCTGGAAAGAATACATACGTTGGCCTGTTTACGCTTGATGCTCTGCGCGGTGTCGGTGATGTTCCAGAGTTGGATATCTTGGAACGCTCCATGCTTAGCAAGATGAAACTTCAACCATTGTCTGATGAAGAGAGAAAGACGCTTTTCAACGAGGAGATCGAAGTAGAAGAAGAAGTACCAGTAGAAGGACCAACAGATAAATCCAAGGTGATATGGAAAAAACTTAACAAGTACTTGGAATATTCCGAGAATGTACTTGTAAATGGAATGCACATTCTCAAGATGCGCAAAAAAGACACTGTAATCGGCTTGATGACTGATGACCATATTGCTGCAGAGAATGTAGAGTGTCATTCTCTTAGCCAGAAGGAAAAAGAGAAGTTGTTTGCTATGGGATTTAAACCGCATGAGCATAAGCAAAGCTTGCCACAGAAAGATGAGAGCACATGTGAGGATGATAAAGATGCTGAGGGCGATAAAGATGCTGAGGATGACAAAGATGCGGTGGGTGATAAAGATGCTGAAGATGACAAAGATGCTGAGGGTGATAACGATGCTGAAGATGATAAAGATGCTGAGGATGATAAAGATGCTGAGGATGTTATGTGGAAAAGGTACCCTAAAGATAAAAGCTCCTCGGGTATAATCGTCATAGATAAAGACGAAATTAAATGGACAACATGTTCGTTTGACAAGAAGCATGAATATGCAACCAACTACCTTTTCGACGGATGTCATCTGCTCAAGAGGTACGAAGAGGACATTATTGTTGGACTGCTGTATAAGATACCTGCAAACGGTGACAGTAACTATAGTCGAGACAAATTTACCAACAACAAACAAAAGCAGAAGTTAATTGCCATGGGGTTCACGATCGAGGAATTGCCTAAATTGTACTCTCCAGATGTAAAGTTTTGGTAGTTGTTGAGACAGATGAAGAGTAGATATTTTAAAAACTATCCAATTGTCAACAGTTGGCATTTGTGGTTGTATATATAGCATGAACTTTTTAAAAATGTAACATGTCTTCGACACTTCCACCTAGGAGGCCTTTCAAGTCCAAATTATCATATGGTGTTTGTTACATCTCTGCAGATCTTGACGATATCCACCGCGTCCATTAGAGGAGAGTGTATGTATGATATCAACCATTTAAAACAACCACTGTAACATTCCTTGCGCGATTATCCTACTAAACACAACTACATTCTCCAAACAACAAAGTCTTCTTATTTTTCGCTCACCAATATCTTGAATGTGTTCATCTACTATTAAACTGTAACCCTCACTGCAAGATTCGACAGAGTAGTTCTTGTATGTGATCATCTAAAGCACTTGTATTCTCAACTGTATCTTTGTCGTGAAATACAGGGGAGAGATTACATTTTAAAAATTCTTGTGCTGTCTATTGCTATTTTATTCTGTGTTCTGTTGCCCACTATGAAGAGATATGCCAGTTATGGAAGTCAACACTCCGTTCCTTGGACTTTGGATATTTTTTATATGCCTTTTTATATCCTCTGCACATGAAGGGGCCGCTATGTTGGTTGGTATGAAGATACATAAGCACATCCACGAGCTAGATTGTATTGCATTGGATGGAGGGTACACACAATACATTAAGAAAATAGTAGAAGAAACAAGCATGAGCAAGAAAAACTTTTGTTATCCAATTCGCAAAAGCCGTGGGAAAGATCTTGCACAAGATGAAACTAACTACAATAAGATTTTCGGCAGTTTCCGCTCTCAGATAGAAGCCGAATTTGGAGATCTTGGAGCAACCTTTGAGAAGCACAACAATAGGAAACCAGTGTTGGTAACCAAGATAGAAACATATAATTTGCAATTGCGATTGTGTCTCTTACTTATGAACATCAAGAAGATGGTGGCACTACTGCAGTTAAATCTGGAACCCATTCATAGTGCCTGGATTAGAGATGGCTTCGACTTTCCATATGCCAATGGTGCAATGGAACAAATCTTGGATTATATTCCAGTGGATGAGATGTTGCATGATGCACGAGATATAACAAAGTTACAAGAGCAGTTCTTGGAGATGACTACTATGGATGTCGAGGATAAACAACGGGAAGAGCCGACTAATAAGCGACGTGAAATTTTTGCAGGAGTGGAGATTCCATCATATAAGCGTACAAAGTAAGCCCATTGTAATTTTTAAAAACTATCTATTAGCATTCTTAACGTATATAAATATCCTTGAACCCGCGAACAGTTCTGCATTGCAATGTGGTGAAATTCATATACGGAACTTGGCCATCGGGATATTCTTCCAGCCATGCAACGATCTTTGTTTCTAAACTAAGTCCACATCGTACTTTAATACCATTGGACAATGTTGCAAAAATATATTCTTTGTTGTGATACATATCCATTGCAATTGCTATGACTGTATAGCTGGTATTTATTTCAAGTACATTATATCCAGCTTTGTATGTTGCTTTGTGGATAGCTCTATCATGGACTTGTATAAAATTCTCACCATTCATGTTTTCTAGATGAATATCAACAATTGGTGATGCACCTTTGCGGATTCTTCTCTCAGGCCATTGGATCTTTACATTATCCACCTCCACTATACCCATATCCTCGAATTGTAAAACGTCATCATCGTAAATGTATGGGTACATGCCTTTATGTGCTCCTGCAACAAGTGTTATTGCTGTACATTCGTCAGGCCGTTTGTACTTGGTAACTGTAATATCCTTGATGCTATTCTCATCCATCTCAACCTCCAAAAAGTATATTGGTCTATCGTTGAAGCTATAGTTGGCTAACAACGTCATTGCTTCCTCTTTCTCGACATTGTTACGATATGAACCATACTTCTTACCTGTAACAGAGTTCCACCAATGGCAATATGCGAATGCCGATTTTTCACCCATTGTTACATGAATACCTACCATGGATGATATATTGCCAACTATATACTTCCAATATGCCTTGTGTTTTACGCAGAAGGTGGGACATTCTTGGATCTCTTCCTTTATGGCATCCAAGACTCCTTTATAATAGGAGAATGTATATATCTCCTGTCCATAAAAGGTAAGTTCAAGTCTTGTTAGACCTGTTTTCTTCGCCTTTCGAAGTCTCTTATGTAGGTCCTTATCCACATCCATAACAAAATTTTCCATTCTTGAACCCAACGACATTTTTACTTCAGCACTCTCCAACATCTGTACAAGTTTGTTATAAACCTTACAACGGACCTTTTGGTCTTTTTCGGTAACTCCAAACCAAGAGAGACAGTGGTTACCAACCTTATGGAGATCGTCGGCAATATCCAAATCTTCTCCAAATCTCTCTTGAAGGTATTGCTGAAGAATTGGACGGCTTGTAACATATCTACAATCCGTAGCAATGTCTATATCATGGAGAATAACATAGTCAACCTCAAGCTCATGAAATATTGGTGGTAACTCGGAAATTAAAGAGATGGCCTCCAGTTCATTGAGCGTTACCTTAATGCTGAAATATCCTGCATGGTATAAGGCCGTACTTCTAAACTTTTTTCTATGTTTTTCTAGTAGTTTAGAGCTAAAAAAACTATTGTCTTTGATATAACCCTCGTTAACAACTTTAACCATGGAGTGGCTAACATCGAGGTCTTTAAAAGCTTCGCGAATATTGGAAGTGGTGTTTTTGCGCTGCTCGTCAACAAGTGCAGCCCGGTTGTGCAATCCCCAGAGTATTAAACTATCGCAGAATATCTCTGAGTACTTTTTCCAGCCAGTCTTCGGTTTGCCAGGCAATGCAATCTCTTTGCCCACATCAGAGATAAGATGGGCATATGAGTTCAGCGCCTTGTTAATGGATTTAGGTATAGCGGACATGTTGAAAAGCTTACTGTTTGCAGAGATATGTACTACAAACTTTTTAAAAACCACTTTACTCTGAAGCAAATTTTCGGTGTGCTGACCATGATAATGCACCAATTGTATGCATATGTTTTTGTAAATCTGGTGCAAAAAAGTCTACTAATCCCCACAGTTCTTCCTTTGACATACCATTAAGTTCTTGCTGAGACTTACCACGTAACAAAACAGCTCTCAAGTACATTGCCATTGTAGGATGCATATGATGCTCATGTATATAAATGGCTATTATTTGCTTAATTTCTTTAAGTGTTGGCATTGCATAACTAGTAAGCCATTAGGAAGAATGCCTATACTACAATACACTTTTAGATTTGTTGCACTATAAAAGAAGTTATCTCATATTCCGAGATAGATTGGATAGAAATATAATGCATATATCATCTATTTCAAGAGAATTTAAACGTAAACTATTAGCAAAAATTCCTTTATATAACACACTTTTGGATTTTTTAAAACTATTAACGATAAACACGATAGGGGAGCAAGCCCCTCAACCAGATGTCAAAGTATTTCATCATGGCGGTTTTGCGACAACTTTTTTGTAACCACCAATTTTCTCCCAACCACCAAAGTATACAAACGATATTTTATAGACATTTCCTAAGTCTACATAACTTTTATTTATACAACTTCTTTTTTCTGTCTTGTTATCATACAAAATGCGATAGAAATGTCACAATGTTCATACCCATTTGCATCACGAAATATGGGGTACGTTTTAAGAAACGTCTATTTTTAAAGACATAGTTGCTCTTTAAACAACACATTTTCTCTACCTTATTATTACACAAAATGCAATAGAAATGTCACAATGTTCATACCCATTTGCATCACGAAATATGTAATGTGTTTTAAGAAACGTCTATTTTAAACGACATAACTATTCTGTTAACAACTTCTTTTTTCTGTCTTGTTATCACACAAAATGCGATAGAAATGTCACAATGTTCATACCCATTTGCATCACGAAATATGTGATACGTTTTAAGAAACGTCCATTTTAAACGACATAATTACTCTGTTAACAACACATTTTCTCTACCTTATTATCACACAAAATGCGATAGAAATGTCACAATGTTCATACCCATTTGCATCACGAAATATGTGATAAGTTTTAAGAAACGTCTATTTTAAACGACATAATTACTCTGTTAACAACACATTTTTTCTATCTTATTATCACACAAAATGCGATAGAAATGTCACAATGTTTATACCCATTGGCATCACGAAATATGTGATACGTTTTAAGAAACGTCCATTTTAAACGACATAATTACTCTGTTAACAACACATTTTCTCTACCTTATTATCACACAAAATGCGATAGAAACGCCACGATGTTTATATCCATTTGCATCACGAAATATGTGATGTGTTTTAAGAAACGTCTGTTTTTAACGACATAATTACTCTATTAACAATACATTTTTTCTATCTTGTTATCACACAAAATGCAATAGAAACGTTGTAATATAATAGCCATTTGCATTATAAAATATGTGATGTGTTTTAAGAAACGTCTATTTTAAACGATATAATTGTTATATCTACAACTACCCACAATGCATGGTCTAATTGTGATATCTCTGTTTTTACCATTGTCGTAATTACCTACAATCTGTATAACAATAAATGCTATAACAATTGTAAGTTAACCAAAGTGTAATAATATTAAACGTCGTGCAAATCGTGGGCTTACCTAAAGTATGTCAACATTAAACATTGTAATACTTACGAGTTTATCAAGAATGTATTAAAATTAAACATCACGATAATCACGAGGTCATCCAAAATGCGTTCATATCAAATATCATAACTATGGTAATAACTACAGTTTGTCAGCTGTCGAATCGAATGCCGAATGTCAAATGTCGAATGTCGAATATTGTTGAGAAAGTGTAGCAATAACGCCATTAAAAACGTATCAGCTACCCTTTCTTTCCAACAACCAATGTTTGTTAAAGCCACTATGCTACTTTTTAAAAAAATCGGGATCCAACTTTTTTTTTAAAACTACCACTACATCATCACCAGTATCACGAATGCTATATTGGATATACACATAGGATATATCATGAAAAGGAGATATTAGTAACCATCGCTAATTATATAAACACGAAAACAAATGCTCTACTAGGAGGCCATCCATGTTCGGCTCCACCAACCATAGACTACAGTATAAAAATATCTGTCAACACCTATTAAAACAGTGTGTTCCTTGAGAGTACAACAAATCTCATCAGCTTTTTCCTTCCACCAGTCTCCATTTTCTACATTCACCACCACTACTTTGTAACATCATGTCCAAGGCTTTCTCAGCTAAAGTAGATGATGTTACAAAGTAGTGGTGGTGAATGTAGAAAATGGAGACTGGTGGAAGGAAAAAGCTGATGAGATTTGTTGTACTCTCAAGGAACACACTGTTTTAATAGGTGTTGACAGATATTTTTATACTGTAGTCTATGGTTGGTGGAGCCGAACATGGATGGCCTCCCAAGACGCTGGTCTATGCTTAAAACTCGAGAAATGCTCGTTCGACAAGGACAAAGTCGAATTCCTCGGCTTTGTGATCGGAACTGACGGTATTTCTATGGACCCCGCCAAGGTTGCCGCCATTCGCGATTGGCCCACTCCCTCTTCCGTTTCGGATGTCCAGTGCTTTCTGGGTTTCTCCAACTTCTACCGTCGTTTTGTACGGAAATACTCCCATATCGCCGCGCCTCTCACCGCGTTACTCAAGAAAAATACTAACTTTGTCTGGACCGCTATCGCACAAGCCGCTTTCACGGAGCTCAAGTCACGCTTCATGTCTGGCCCCGTCCTTCGGCATTTCCAACCAGATCGCCCCTGCATCATTGAAACTGACGCTTCTGACAAGGCCCTCGGCGCTGTCTGCAGTCAGCGTGACCAAGATGGACGCCTACATCCTATCGCTTACTACTCCCGAAAACTATTGCCTGCTGAACTCAACTATCAGATCTACGACAAAGAACTCCTTGCCATTGTGTCTGCCTTTAAACATTGGCGACACTACCTGGAATTCTCGCCCGCTACCACGGAAGTCATCACCGACCACAGAAATCTTGAGTACTTTACCACCACGCGCCAATTGAGCCGCCGTCAAGTCCGCTGGTCTGAAATCTTGTCTGACTACAACTTTACCATCCATTACCGCCCTGGCTCCCAGAATGCCGCTGCCGATGCTTTGTCCCGGCGGGACAACCCTGGAGAGGGAGGTGCGGCCCAGCACGGCAAGACCGAGATGACCCTCCTACCGCCGATCCAGATTCTGAACACCATCCAGGCCCGGTCACTGCAACCAGAGACGCCAGCGATCCAGGAAAAAATCAAGACACTAATCCCCGATGATCTATACTTTGGTCCAATACTCGCCAAGACCGCAAAGTCGAACTCGGACAATGCCCAGTACTCAATTCAAGATGGGCTACTCCTGCGGGATGGCCTTGTCTGCGTCCCCGACGATCCCGAACTCAAGAAACAAATCCTTCAAGAATGTCACGACGCCCCAACCGCCGGTCATTTTGGAATTACCAAGACCTCAGACCTTGTCAGTCGAACCTTTTACTGGCCTTCCATGTGGCGTTACATCAAGGATTACATCAACGGTTGTGACACCTGCCAACGGACAAAGTCATCCACTCACAAGCCTTATGGACTTTTACAACCCCTGCCTGTACCCGATCGCCCCTGGACCTCAGTATCGATGGATTTCATCACCCAACTCCCCCCCTCAAACGGCTATACGGCAATCTGTGTTTTTGTGGACCGATTCACCAAGATGGCACACTTTGTCCCCACCTACGACAACATCAATGCACAGGATACGGTCTGTTTGTTCCTAGAACGCGTATTTTCAGCCCACGGTCTCCCGGATGACATTGTTTCTGACAGAGGCGCCACCTTCACTTCAGCCTTCGTTTCCACCATGTTCAAGTCTCTGGGGATCAATCAGAAGCTTTCTACCGCCTACCACCAACGCACCGATGGACAGACCGAGAGAGTAAATTCAATACTGGAACAGTACCTACGAGGGTATATCGACTATCAGCAAACGGACTGGAGCACCCTTCTACCGATAGCAGAATTTGCATACAACAACGCAACACACTCAACAACAAAAACAACACCATTCTTTGCCAACCTCGGCTACCATCCGAAATTCACCATCACCATCCCAAGAGTCTCGAAGGACAATGTCCCAGCCCAGGAACGCGTCCAGGCCCTAAAGAACCTCTATGCGGAGATGCAACTCAATATCCACACCGCCATTGAACAGCATGCCAGGAACTTCGACACCAAGGCCCAACCACAACCCAATCTGCAAGTAGGAGATCTTGTATGGCTAGACGCCCGGAACCTCCAAACGAACAGACCATGCAAGAAGCTCGACCATAAGCGCATAGGCCCTTACCGTATTCTCGAAAAAATCGGCACTCGATCCTTCCGTCTCGATTTACCACCAACGACCAAGCTACATCCTGTCTTTCATGTAAACTTACTTGAGCGTGCGCATCCAGATACGATCCCCGGTCGAGCCTCAAAACGACCTCCTCCGCTTGTCGTCTCCGGCGATGAGGAGTACGAGGTTGAGGCCATTTTGGATTCACGGATCAGGCGCAACCACCTTGAATACTATATACATTGGAGAGGCTACCCCGTATCCGAACGAACCTGGGAACCGGCCGCCTGTGTCAAGAATTCCCCGGACCTTGTTCGCGAGTTCCATCTGCAACACCCTCACAAACCCAGCCAAAGGCCTCTTGGAACTCGGCCCTAGAGGGGGAGGTTGTCACGAGACAAGAGCTTGCTCTTGTGACTTCGCCCTAACGAGTATAAAAGGGCCTTAGATAGCAAATCTATAGCTCTTTACTTGGTATCGCCAATACAACATACTCTTTAACCTATTCCTTATACTCATTTCTTAGTCCTTGATCAAGGTTCTCTTTATCTACTTCATTCTATTGCTTGGTCTGCTTTCTTGACAGCCGGTCTCAAAGAATTTCGTTCTGAACATCGTTGGCATTTTATTACAGCATGTGGCATAAAGGTGCGCGCAGGAAAATCGTTGGCAAAGATTTGGAGACCATGGCGTGTGGAGCATCTTCAAGGTCTACAGAGAATTGGTAGTGTGCAAGGTGTACCGTTGATGACATTTCGTGCAGTAAAAAAGGTTCGTATTCATGGCGAGGACGATATGAAGTGCGAGCGCGTTTGAGAGGTTTTTAAAAACTTTGGAAAGACTTTTGTTAATTATAGACTAGTATTATCATCTTCGTGGTTTGACATTTCCTCGTCATCATCCTTATTTGACGTTTGTTCATCATCATCATCTGAAGCAACATCTATTCCTACAAATTTCTCTTGCATTCTTTGTAACTCAAGACCATTTTCCAGTTTGTTTTGTACTGTAACGGTTTGTGTTAACTCTGGAACAAGTTGCCTTTCTCGTGGATAATCTACTCCTTCTTCCATCCATCCACGATGATGTGGCAGCTCTTCGATGTCGACTGCTTTGACAAAGTTGCGAACATTTAGCAAGAGAAGACAAAGGCGGAGTGTAAGATTAAACTCCTTTTTAGATCCAACTCGAACAATCTCCTTGTTATTAAACTTGGCGAATGTTTTCATGAGATCACCAAAGACAGCCTCTGACGTAGATCGAAATCCACCAAACATAGCATTAAAGTTGGATTCCTCTTCGTGGAGTTGCTGTAGTCGTTTCTTACGAATGGGAAAACAGAAGTTACGCTCGTCCAACTTTTCTTTTTCCACAATATCGCCAATGTATTGTGTATATCCTCCATCGAGAGCAATACAGTCCATGTTGTTGATCTTCTTACCAATGCCCATCTCTTGTAACATTTTCCCATCGTTGTTATCACGACATGACGCTGATTTGGATACAAAGAGAACCATTCCATTGGCATCGATGGCCACTTGCGTTCTCAAACCCGATTTCTTTAACTTATAAGAATACATTGCTGCTTTATCTTCCCCATATGTTGCTCGAGAGTCATGACCATCCAAGTAGAGAGTTACATGCTTGAACATTGGGGGATTTTTCCAATTGGCTGTTCGAATACGAATTTCCAGCGAAGAAAACATGGATGCAAAACAGCGTGTACTCTCCTTCTCAAACAATGCACGTTCCACCTTGACGAATGTACTGTATATCAAATGGAATGTGGACTTTGGCATATACTGTGCCATGGAATCCATAGTCTCTCCAGCGACGAAAAAGTACAAGAACGCAATTCCTTTCTCAAGTGCGTTATATGGACCAGGGAAATAGTGTTTACTCCAGATGGTAGATAGAAAGAAAAACACTGGTATGGCTCCAAGTCTCTTCATCAACACCTTTTTCATATCCTGTATTCTTGCAATTGGTTTCAACTCTGAACGATGAAATGTCTTGACCTTTGGGCACATTGGCCACGGTTCATCAAGAAATCCCCATTCGTTCTCCAACAGATTATCAAGCAGCCGTGCAAGTTTCTTTGGCGTAGGGTTTACGATGGTATCAGTCTCCATAATGTCGTTTTCTGCAAAAATAGGGATTATACACACGTAATTATGTCAATTATTCCCTAGAATTCCCCAGATATGTCATATTAAGAAATGGTGGGCATAGCTTAACAAAAGACGAGAAAAATGGTGTACTCCCTCGCCCAAAAAAAAGCGATCTCCCCCAATTCTATTCCTCGATTACCGATATGTAAAATATGTTTATATTGATACTCTTTCCTTACGTTTTGCTCTTGTAATACTGCTAGATAACTATGTCCATTTGGATTCTTTTGCTTTTGTATATGTATTCTTTATAGATATATCTGTTGTCTTTTTAAAAACTCCTTCCATAATCGTCTGTACAAATTCTTGCAACTTCCATTGGTATTCCATAACATATTTAACTATTTCGACCCAAGACATTTCCCATTTCGATGTACAGATTGGCTTGAATATCCTCGATGAACGTTTCCCCCAACTTGACCTATTATGTATCTCTTATTTTAAAATCTGTTCTTGATATACTATATAATTCCAATGGTTGGGGGGTGTACTCCCTCGCCCAAAAAAATGCGATCTCCCCCAATTCTATTCCTCGATTACCGATATGTAAAATATGTTTATGTTGATACTCTTTCCTTACGTTTTGCTCTTGTAATACTGCTAGATAACTATGTCCATTTGGATTCTTTTGCTTTTGTATATGTATTCTTTATAGATATATCTGTTGTCTTTTTAAAAACTCCTTCCATAATCGTCTGTACAAATTCTTGCAACTTCCATTGGTATTCCATAACATATTTAACTATTTCGACCCAAGACATTTCCCATTTCGATGTACAGATTGGCTTGAATATCCTCGATGAACGTTTCCCCCAACTTGACCTATTATGTATCTCTTATTTTAAAATCTGTTCTTGATATACTATATAATTCCAATGGTTGGGGGGTGTACTCCCTCGCCCAAAAAAAAGCGATCTCCCCCAATTCTATTCCTCGATTACCGATATGTATAATAGAGAAATTGAGCACTCTGAAATTTTCACAGTGTGTGGCAGTGAAATTCCAAATACGTAGGTTTTTCTAAGCCACTGTGAACATCACTGTGAAATTTTCACTGGTTCGTTCACAAGCTGTGAAGATGGCTTCAAATGTTCATAGTGGTTGTTTTTCTTGTTTTCTTCGTTATTTTTTTAAACATTCATCAAAAAAAAAATGTCTTCCCAGTCTGCCATCCCCACAGCCCCACCACATCCTACCGCACCTCTTCCACTTCTTGACAATACTCCAGCTGATGCACCGCCTACCGCTCTAGCTAATGCACCAGTCATCGACGAGCCAGCTGTTAGGCGCATTGCCGGCGCCAGAATCAACCCGATCCCTGTTTCTCGCTTCGACTTTCGCAAGGAATCTATCCAAGAGCTCATTCTTCTCCGGGGCTTGGCTCTGCATCGACCGTTTGTGGCCCCGCATGGAAGCGGCACGGATGCCTGGAACAAACTTGTCGACTATCTTCACGAAACTGACCGCACCGAGCGCCCTACAACGCCATTTTACACCAATGTCAAGCCTCGGTCTTGCAAGCTTGCTTGGGAGCGTCTGTTCAACGAGCAGAAAGCTTATGAGGCAACCATGCTTGCGGCTACCGGTATTGCCCCTCAAGAGACAGAACGACGCCGTTTGATGAAGGAGCTCAACGCTCTCAAGACAGCTGGGGCAGAGGCAGTGGCAGACGCCAGACAGGAGAAGCACCGTCAGCTTGAGGTTCAGACAGAGGACAGACGTCTAGGCCAACTTCTCCTTGACTCCGCAGAGTCCCTCTCTGTCAGAACACGTTATGGCGGCGGTTCAGACTCGGAGTCTAGTGCTGCGACATCATCGACAACCACTAAGTACGGCAAGAAACGCTTCACTCTTCAAAGCCTTGAGAAGCAGCAGCAGGAATCATTGGAGCATGTGAAAGGGCAGACCGAGTTATTGGCGCAACAGTTGGGTTTGCAGAGGGAACAAATGGAGCACCGAAAAGATGATATCTTGAGACAGGAGGCGTTAGATCGTGAGAAGGAGGCTCGTGTTGTTGATCGAGAACGCGAGAAGGAGCAGAGGCAGCTGGAATGGGAGCGGGAGAAGGTGCGCCTTTCAGAGCTTCGGGAAGCGGAGAGAGCTAAACGACAGGATGAGGTTGAAGAACGTCGACACAAGGAGTTCATGGAGGTTCTTAAGCAGCAATCGTCAACCAACCAACTTCTCGCCCAAGGAGGCCATCCATGTTCGGCTCCACCAACCATAGACTACAGTATAAAAATATCTGTCAACACCTATTAAAACAGTGTGTTCCTTGAGAGTACAACAAATCTCATCAGCTTTTTCCTTCCACCAGTCTCCATTTTCTACATTCACCACCACTACTTTGTAACATCATCTACTTTAGCTGAGAAAGCCTTGGACATGATCATCTCATATTGGAAAGGAAATTACTATCTGTAATATCCAGGATCCAATATGAGATGATCATGTCCAAGGCTTTCTCAGCTAAAGTAGATGATGTTACAAAGTAGTGGTGGTGAATGTAGAAAATGGAGACTGGTGGAAGGAAAAAGCTGATGAGATTTGTTGTACTCTCAAGGAACACACTGTTTTAATAGGTGTTGACAGATATTTTTATACTGTAGTCTATGGTTGGTGGAGCCGAACATGGATGGCCTCCCAAGTTATAACCGTTATTTCTACTCAAAGGACCGGCCCGGCTTTAATTTAAATAAATATCTATTGAATATTAAAACAAATACTCTGCTGGGGATGGGCTATCGATTCGGAAACGTCTTCCTGTTTGAGAACCATAGTAGCATGTGTGAAGATTAGTAAAAAGAACGGCTATCTTAAAATGATGAGAAAGAGGGGTGGAAAGAACTCGTTGATTTGGCGAGAAATCCATAGCTGCAAAATAGCGTACGACCTTGCCCAGCGCCCATTCCACCACAATGCGTTGCTTGGCCATGTTCGTGTTGAATGTCCTTTGCCAAGGCGGCATCAAGATATGAGCGTGATATGGCCGAAGGACGTGAGCACCAAGCCTGTAAGCAGGGTCTCCGTAAATAGCAAGACGTCGCCTTCCGTCTTGAGACCAGGCATGCTCTCGAAGAATGGCTGGTAATTGTGATCGATCAAAGATGGTCAGGTCATGGAGGTTTCCTCGTGCTGAGTTGCTTATATGAATGATGATACCATCTGGAGCTACGACGGCTTGGTATTTCAAGGCATGGAAACATTTGTGGCCATTGTACATGGATCTTTGGCCAATGGATGGTCGGCAGATTTTTCGAACCGTCCCGTCTATAAAGCCGAACACAGAACGGTGGGCGGCATTCGCGCCTACGGCCGTGCAGTACTCATCCAGCTTAGCATTACTAAGGCGGTTAACATCCCAATGTAGAGTATCGGCCCAGCGCTGAGACAAAAAACAGACCGTTGTTCGAATGATCCTAGAGATGGCCGATGGATCGCGATGGAAAATCATTTGCATACGGTTAAGGCTGCACGGGCTCGACATCCGGAAAAGCGTCAGGCATAACGCCTCTACATTGGTGGCTGAGTCTCGTTTCCCGGTCTTGACAACTCCAGGAAGTAGAAGTAGGTCGCAGAGCTGGAGTATGTGGCGTGGTCGGAAACGAAACTGCTCAACACATTTTTTGGCTGATAAAATGCGAATATCAAACAAGATACCCGGGAGGAAGATGGTACGTGGGATGGGCTGTTCAGCTGGGTCATCGTCGTCGTCTTCGTCGTCGGCATAGTCGTCGTCGTATTGGATAAGGTCGCGAGCGACAAGGTTGAGGAGGTATGCGTTGAATGCAACCAATGCCGCCATGGAGGTGTTAGAATGAGTTGAAAAGAGAAATGTACCTTTTTTTTTGATCTAGTCATGGGAAATATAGGGAAATGTCTTGGGTCGAAATAGTTAAATATGTTATGGAATACCAATGGAAGTTGCAAGAATTTGTACAGACGATTATGGAAGGAGTTTTTAAAAAGACAACAGATATATCTATAAAGAATACATATACAAAAGCAAAAGAATCCAAATGGACATAGTTATCTAGCAGTATTACAAGAGCAAAACGTAAGGAAAGAGTATCAACATAAACATATTTTACATATCGGTAATCGAGGAATAGAATTGGGGGAGATCGCTTTTTTTTGGGCGAGGGAGTACACCCCCCAACCATTGGAATTATATAGTATATCAAGAACAGATTTTAAAATAAGAGATACATAATAGGTCAAGTTGGGGGAAACGTTCATCGAGGATATTCAAGCCAATCTGTACATCGAAATGGGAAATGTCTTGGGTCGAAATAGTTAAATATGTTATGGAATACCAATGGAAGTTGCAAGAATTTGTACAGACGATTATGGAAGGAGTTTTTAAAAAGACAACAGATATATCTATAAAGAATACATATACAAAAGCAAAAGAATCCAAATGGACATAGTTATCTAGCAGTATTACAAGAGCAAAACGTAAGGAAAGAGTATCAACATAAACATATTTTACATATCGGTAATCGAGGAATAGAATTGGGGGAGTGCGCTTTTTTTTGGGCGAGGGAGTACACCATTTTTCTCGTCTTTTGTTAAGCTATGCCCACCATTTTAAAACACCTACGTTCATATAACATATATAGCATTTATACGTGTGTCCCCGGTGAATCTCATGCATATACATCATGATGATAATGGTACCAGCTTGGTTGACAGTACATGAATTTCCTGGGAATAATTCCCATAATACTACTTATGGAAGGTATATATATTGCACATTTTAAAAGTTTATTCCAATAGCTCAACAACATTGGCTGTATCTAATTCTTCCTCTTGATTTACCATGAGACCACTGGCAATCCTTTGATCAAGGCATTTATTATATAAATCTCCTTCTTCTGCTGGGAAATAATTTGGTTCATCTTATCCATTCCTTTCTCCAATTTTCTGACACGTTTCTTTAACTTCTTATTCTCATACTGTAAATCATCATCGGATTGTTGCACATCCTCATCTTTCTTACATCTCCCAGATTTCACATGCTTTCCACCATTCTTTTTTGCCTGATAGCTCTCCTTGGAAGACTTTATCTTGCATTCCTTACATGTATTTCTGGAATCATCGTAGAAATCATATGAAGGCTTCTTTTGGTCACATCTATTGCAAATCCTTTTTGGCATATTAGGCGGAATGGTGATCTCTTGATACTTGATATACCACGTTTTTTCCCGGGAATATTTCTCTCAATGTTTGTGTTTGAGGGCCATACACAACAATATCTAATATAGATGTCAAGTTGTATCTATATAGCGGCCCCTTCATGTGCAGAGGATATAAAAAGGCATATAAAAAATATCCAAAGCCCAAGGAACGGAGTGTTTACTTCCATAACTGACATATCTCTTCATAGTGGGCAACAGAACACAGAATAAAATAGCAATAGACAGCACATGTTTTTTTAAAATGTAATCTCTCCCCTGTATTTCGCCCCAAAGATACAGTTGAGAGTACAAGTGCTTTAGATGATGACATACAAGAACTACTCTGGCGAATCTTGCAGTGAGGGTTACAGGTTAATAGTAGATGGACATATTCAAGAGTGTGGTGTGCGAAAAATAAGAAGACTTTGTTGTTTGGAGAATAGGTTGGTGTTTAGTAGGATAGTTGAACAAAAAATGTTACAATGGTTGTCTTATATGCTTGGTATCATATATACATTCTCATCCCATAGTCGCTATGGATATTGTCGAGATCTACAGAGATGTAACAAACACCATATGATAACTTGGACCTGAAAGGCCTCCATAAGGGAGTAATTGACAAATAAGTATATAGCGGGATGAGCATCTGGACGTCTTATCGCCGCAAATATATCATGCCCAGGCCTACACGTTTAACCAAAGCACGCCAGCAGGAAGTTGTTGCAGATTTTATTTATGAGAAGAATCTGGAATTGTGTATGTTTGTCTATTTGGATGAATTTTTAGATCATCATCGTAACCTCTTTCCACAAGATGCCACTATATTTGGCACTAACGGCATAAAAAAGTTATTAGAGGCATCTTATCAACTCCTACGTGACAAAATACGTGCAGATGGATTACTTACCGAGAAAGACGCTGGTGAATATATGCTTAGAAAAAAATGACGACCTAAATTATAGACTTTTTAAAACCTAAGGAGGCCATCCATGTTCGGCTCCACCAACCATAGACTACAGTATAAAAATATCTGTCAACACCTATTAAAACAGTGTGTTCCTTGAGAGTACAACAAATCTCATCAGCTTTTTCCTTCCACCAGTCTCCATTTTCTACATTCACCACCACTACTTTGTAACATCATCTACTTTAGCTGAGAAAGCCTTGGACATGATCATCTCATATTGGAAAGGAAATTACTATCTGTAATATCCAGGATCCAATATGAGATGATCATGTCCAAGGCTTTCTCAGCTAAAGTAGATGATGTTACAAAGTAGTGGTGGTGAATGTAGAAAATGGAGACTGGTGGAAGGAAAAAGCTGATGAGATTTGTTGTACTCTCAAGGAACACACTGTTTTAATAGGTGTTGACAGATATTTTTATACTGTAGTCTATGGTTGGTGGAGCCGAACATGGATGGCCTCCTAGTAGAGCATTTGTTTTCGTGTTTATATAATTAGCGATGGTTACTAATATCTCCTTTTCATGATATATCCTATGTGTATATCCAATATAGCACTCGTGATACTGGTGATGATGTAGTGGTAGTTTTAAAAAAAAAGTTGGATCCCGATTTTTTTAAAAAGTAGCATAGTGGCTTTAACAAACATTGGTTGTTGGAAAGAAAGGGTAGCTGATACGTTTTTAATGGCGTTATTGCTACACTTTCTCAACAATATTCGACATTCGACATTTGACATTCGGCATTCGATTCGACAGCTGACAAACTGTAGTTATTACCATAGTTATGATATTTGATATGAACGCATTTTGGATGACCTCGTGATTATCGTGATGTTTAATTTTAATACATTCTTGATAAACTCGTAAGTATTACAATGTTTAATGTTGACATACTTTAGGTAAGCCCACGATTTGCACGACGTTTAATATTATTACACTTTGGTTAACTTACAATTGTTATAGCATTTATTGTTATACAGATTGTAGGTAATTACGACAATGGTAAAAACAGAGATATCGCAATTAGACCATGCATTGTGGGTAGTTGTAGATATAACAATTATATCGTTTAAAATAGACGTTTCTTAAAACACATCACATATTTTATAATGCAAATGGCTATTATATTACAACGTTTCTATTGCATTTTGTGTGATAACAAGATAGAAAAAATGTATTGTTAATAGAGTAATTATGTCGTTAAAAATAGACGTTTCTTAAAACACATCACATATTTCGTGATGCAAATGGATATAAACATCGTGGCGTTTCTATCGCATTTTGTGTGATAATAAGGTAGAGAAAATGTGTTGTTAACAGAGTAATTATGTCGTTTAAAATGGACGTTTCTTAAAACGTATCACATATTTCGTGATGCAAATGGGTATGAACATTGTGACATTTCTATCGCATTTTGTGTGATAACAAGACAGAAAAAAGAAGTTGTTAACAGAATAGTTATGTCGTTTAAAATAGACGTTTCTTAAAACACATTACATATTTCGTGATGCAAATGGGTATGAACATTGTGACATTTCTATTGCATTTTGTGTAATAATAAGGTAGAGAAAATGTGTTGTTTAAAGAGCAACTATGTCTTTAAAAATAGACGTTTCTTAAAACGTACCCCATATTTCGTGATGCAAATGGGTATGAACATTGTGACATTTCTATCGCATTTTGTATGATAACAAGACAGAAAAAAGAAGTTGTATAAATAAAAGTTATGTAGACTTAGGAAATGTCTATAAAATATCGTTTGTATACTTTGGTGGTTGGGAGAAAATTGGTGGTTACAAAAAAGTTGTCGCAAAACCGCCATGATGAAATACTTTGACATCTGGTTGAGGGGCTTGTTCCCCTATCGTGTTTATCGTTAATAGTTTTAAAAAATCCAAAAGTGTGTTATATAAAGGAATTTTTGCTAATAGTTTACGTTTAAATTCTCTTGAAATAGATGATATATGCATTATATTTCTATCCAATCTATCATGGAATATGAGATAACTTCTTTTATAGTGCAACAAATCTAAAAGTGTATTGTAGTATAGGCATTTTTCCTAATGGTTTACTAGTTATGCAATGCCAACACTTAAAGAAATTAAGCAAATAATAGCCATTTATATACATGAGCATCATATGGATCCTACAATGGCAATGTACTTGAGAGCTGTTTTGTTACGTGGTAAGTCTCAGCAAGAACTAAATGGTATGTCAAAGGAAGAACTGTGGGGATTGGTAGACTTTTTTGCACCAGATTTACAAAAACATATGCATGCAATTGGAGCATTATCATGGTCAGCACACCGAAAATTTGCTTCAGAGTAAAGTGGTTTTTAAAAAGTTTGTAGTACATATCTCTGCAAACAGTAAGCTATTCAACATGTCCGCTATACCTAAATCCATTAACAAGGCGCTGAACTCATATGCCCATCTTATCTCTGATGTGGGCAAAGAGATTGCATTGCCTGGCAAACCGAAGACGGGCTGGAAAAAGTACTCAGAGATATTCTGCGATAGTTTAATACTCTGGGGATTGCACAACCGGGCTGCACTTGTTGACGAGCAGCGCAAAAACACCACTTCCAATATTCGCGAAGCTTTTAAAGGCCTCGATGTTAGCCACTCCATGGTTAAAGTTGTTAACGAGGGTTATATCAAAGACAATAGTTTTTTTAGCTCTAAACTACTAGAAAAACATAGAAAAAAGTTTAGAAGTTCGGCCTTATACCATGCTGGTTACTTTAGCATTAAGGTAACGCTCCATGAACTAGAGGCCATATCTCTAATATCCGAGATAATACCAATACTTGATGAACTGGAGGTTGACTACGTTATCCTTCATGATATAGATATTGCTACGGATTGTAGATATGTCACAAGCCGTCCAATTCTTCAACAGTACCTTCAAGAGAGATTTGGAGAAAATTTAGATATTGCCAACGATCTCCATAAGGTTGGTAACCACTGTCTTTCTTGGTTTGGAGTCACCGAAAAAGACCAAAAGGTCCGTTGTAAGGTCTACAACAAACTTGTACAGATGTTGGAGAGTGCTGAAGTAAAAATGTCGTTGGGTTCAAGAATGGAGAATTTTGTCATGGATGTGGATAAGGACCTACATAAGAGACTTCGAAAGGCAAAGAAAACAGGTCTAACAAGACTTGAACTTACCTTTTATGGACAGGAGATATATACATTCTCCTATTATAAAGGAGTTTTGGATGCCATAAAGGAAGAGATCCAAGAATGTCCCACCTTCTGCGTAAAGCACAAGGCATATTGGAAGTACATAGTTGGCAATATATCATCCATGGTAGGTATTCATGTAACAATGGGTGAAAAATCGGCATTCGCATATTGCCATTGGTGGAACTCTGTTACAGGTAAGAAGTATGGTTCATATCGTAACAATGTCGAGAAAGAGGAAGCAATGACGTTGTTAGCCAACTATAGCTTCAACGATAGACCAATATACTTTTTGGAGGTTGAGATGGATGAGAATAGCATCAAGGATATTACAGTTACCAAGTACAAACGGCCTGACGAATGTACAGCAATAACACTTGTTGCAGGAGCACATAAAGGCATGTACCCATACATTTACGATGATGATGTTTTACAATTCGAGGATATGGGTATAGTGGAGGTAGATAATGTAAAGATCCAATGGCCTGAGAGAAGAATCCGCAAAGGTGCACCACCAATTGTTGATATTCATCTAGAAAACATGAATGGTGAGAATTTTATACAAGTCCATGATAGAGCTATCCACAAAGCAACATATAAAGCTGGATATAATGTACTTGAAATAAATACCAGCTATACAGTCATAGCAATTGCAATGGATATGTATCACAACAAAGAATATATTTTTGCAACATTGTCCAATGGTATTAAAGTACGATGTGGACTTAGTTTAGAAATAAAGATCGTTGCATGGCTGGAAGAATATCCCGATGGCCAAGTTCCGTATATGAATTTCACCACATTGCAATGCAGAACTGTTCGCGGGTTCAAGGATATTTATATACGTTAAGAATGCTAATAGATAGTTTTTAAAAATTACAATGGGCTTACTTTGTACGCTTATATGATGGAATCTCCACTCCTGCAAAAATTTCACGTCGCTTATTAGTCGGCTCTTCCCGTTGTTTATCCTCGACATCCATAGTAGTCATCTCCAAGAACTGCTCTTGTAACTTTGTTATATCTCGTGCATCATGCAACATCTCATCCACTGGAATATAATCCAAGATTTGTTCCATTGCACCATTGGCATATGGAAAGTCGAAGCCATCTCTAATCCAGGCACTATGAATGGGTTCCAGATTTAACTGCAGTAGTGCCACCATCTTCTTGATGTTCATAAGTAAGAGACACAATCGCAATTGCAAATTATATGTTTCTATCTTGGTTACCAACACTGGTTTCCTATTGTTGTGCTTCTCAAAGGTTGCTCCAAGATCTCCAAATTCGGCTTCTATCTGAGAGCGGAAACTGCCGAAAATCTTATTGTAGTTAGTTTCATCTTGTGCAAGATCTTTCCCACGGCTTTTGCGAATTGGATAACAAAAGTTTTTCTTGCTCATGCTTGTTTCTTCTACTATTTTCTTAATGTATTGTGTGTACCCTCCATCCAATGCAATACAATCTAGCTCGTGGATGTGCTTATGTATCTTCATACCAACCAACATAGTACCATCGTTGTTATCCTTGCAAGGTAGCGATTTAGAGACTAGTATTGCCATGCCATTGCAATCGACACACACTTGCGTTCTTACACCAGATTTCTTCAGCTTGTAAGAGTACATGTCTGAGCTAGACTTTTCTTCACATGAAAGACGTGTATCATGACCATCCAAATGCAATGTTACATGTGGGAATAGTGGTGGATTCCTGAGTTTAGCAGAAATCAAGCGTATAGGAAATGTGGAGAACATATTCGCAAGTGCATGGTTAATATGCTTCGAATGCACATTATAGTTAGTCTTGTAGAACTCTGTATGAATGGAGTGGAAACTACTTTTTGGTATGTGGGTTGACATTCCATCCATTGCCAAGCCTGCAACTAAGTGGTACAATATCAACAATCCTTTGTCGACTTCTCTGTATGGACCTGGATACTGCTTGAGAGACCAAATAACTACAAGAAAGTAGAATACAGGAATTGCACCTAATCTTCTTATAAGTAAGTCTTTAACAGTTTTCATGTGTGCTACTAGCTTCAACGCAGTCCTATGATTATTGGATGGTTCTTGCGTAGGCCATTCTGCATCCAAAAAAGTCCATTCATCCTCTAACAACCGTTGAAATAGGCGCTTTAAATTTGCCATGACTGTAATTACAACCTGGTAAACTATTAGCAAAAATTCCTTTATATAACACACTTTTGGATTTTTTAAAACTATTAACGATAAACACGATAGGGGAGCAAGCCCCTCAACCAGATGTCAAAGTATTTCATCATGGCGGTTTTGCGACAACTTTTTTGTAACCACCAATTTTCTCCCAACCACCAAAGTATACAAACGATATTTTATAGACATTTCCTAAGTCTACATAACTTTTATTTATACAACTTCTTTTTTCTGTCTTGTTATCATACAAAATGCGATAGAAATGTCACAATGTTCATACCCATTTGCATCACGAAATATGGGGTACGTTTTAAGAAACGTCTATTTTTAAAGACATAGTTGCTCTTTAAACAACACATTTTCTCTACCTTATTATTACACAAAATGCAATAGAAATGTCACAATGTTCATACCCATTTGCATCACGAAATATGTAATGTGTTTTAAGAAACGTCTATTTTAAACGACATAACTATTCTGTTAACAACTTCTTTTTTCTGTCTTGTTATCACACAAAATGCGATAGAAATGTCACAATGTTCATACCCATTTGCATCACGAAATATGTGATACGTTTTAAGAAACGTCCATTTTAAACGACATAATTACTCTGTTAACAACACATTTTCTCTACCTTATTATCACACAAAATGCGATAGAAATGTCACAATGTTCATACCCATTTGCATCACGAAATATGTGATAAGTTTTAAGAAACGTCTATTTTAAACGACATAATTACTCTGTTAACAACACATTTTTTCTATCTTATTATCACACAAAATGCGATAGAAATGTCACAATGTTTATACCCATTGGCATCACGAAATATGTGATACGTTTTAAGAAACGTCCATTTTAAACGACATAATTACTCTGTTAACAACACATTTTCTCTACCTTATTATCACACAAAATGCGATAGAAACGCCACGATGTTTATATCCATTTGCATCACGAAATATGTGATGTGTTTTAAGAAACGTCTGTTTTTAACGACATAATTACTCTATTAACAATACATTTTTTCTATCTTGTTATCACACAAAATGCAATAGAAACGTTGTAATATAATAGCCATTTGCATTATAAAATATGTGATGTGTTTTAAGAAACGTCTATTTTAAACGATATAATTGTTATATCTACAACTACCCACAATGCATGGTCTAATTGTGATATCTCTGTTTTTACCATTGTCGTAATTACCTACAATCTGTATAACAATAAATGCTATAACAATTGTAAGTTAACCAAAGTGTAATAATATTAAACGTCGTGCAAATCGTGGGCTTACCTAAAGTATGTCAACATTAAACATTGTAATACTTACGAGTTTATCAAGAATGTATTAAAATTAAACATCACGATAATCACGAGGTCATCCAAAATGCGTTCATATCAAATATCATAACTATGGTAATAACTACAGTTTGTCAGCTGTCGAATCGAATGCCGAATGTCAAATGTCGAATGTCGAATATTGTTGAGAAAGTGTAGCAATAACGCCATTAAAAACGTATCAGCTACCCTTTCTTTCCAACAACCAATGTTTGTTAAAGCCACTATGCTACTTTTTAAAAAAATCGGGATCCAACTTTTTTTTTAAAACTACCACTACATCATCACCAGTATCACGAATGCTATATTGGATATACACATAGGATATATCATGAAAAGGAGATATTAGTAACCATCGCTAATTATATAAACACGAAAACAAATGCTCTACTAGGAGGCCATCCATGTTCGGCTCCACCAACCATAGACTACAGTATAAAAATATCTGTCAACACCTATTAAAACAGTGTGTTCCTTGAGAGTACAACAAATCTCATCAGCTTTTTCCTTCCACCAGTCTCCATTTTCTACATTCACCACCACTACTTTGTAACATCATCTACTTTAGCTGAGAAAGCCTTGGACATGATGTTACAAAGTAGTGGTGGTGAATGTAGAAAATGGAGACTGGTGGAAGGAAAAAGCTGATGAGATTTGTTGTACTCTCAAGGAACACACTGTTTTAATAGGTGTTGACAGATATTTTTATACTGTAGTCTATGGTTGGTGGAGCCGAACATGGATGGCCTCCTTGGAGCTTGCTGAGAACTTTGCGGACATGCGCGGTATGTTCCTCAAGGGTGTCGGAGTAGATGAGAATGTCGTCAATGTATAGCACGACAAAGTCATCTAGGTAATCGCGGAGGACGTCGTTGGCGAAAGCTTGGAAAGTTCCGGGAGCGTTCATTAGTCCGAAGGGCATGACTGTATACTCGAAGTGGCCATAGCGGCAGCGGAATGCAGTCTTCCATTCGTCGCCCTCCTTGATGCGGAGAAGATTGTATGCTCCTCGCATGTCGAGCTTGGTGAAATACTTGGCTTTGCCTAGTCGGTCGAAAGTTTCGGAGATCAGTGGCAGAGGGCATCGATTGGGGACAGTCACCTTGTTGAGGCCTCGATAGTCGACACAGAGGCGGAGAGAACCGTCTTTCTTTTTAACAAAAAGGACGGGGGCGCCAGCTGGAGACTCGGATCGACGGATGAACCCTTTTGCAAGGTTTTCTTGAATATATTCGCGTAGAACTTGCAGTTCCGTTTGTGATAGGTTGTACACTGGTCCAAATGGCACGGTGGCTCCTTCGACCACAGGGATATTGTGATCATAGGGTCGATGTGGCGGTAGCTTGTCGGCTTGCATCTTGGAGAATACCTGAGCATATTCGGCATATTTCTCGGGCAGTTGGACTGTGGGTTTTGATTCAGGGATAGAGTTGTCGTTGGTGGTTGCGCTGGCGAGTTCTTCGATTCGGGAGACGTCGAGCATGTATCCGACTCCTTGATTGGTCTTGAGGATCTGACGGAGTTGTGTATTGCTAATAATGGAGATGTTGGTTGCTGATCGGTTCTTGGCGGATTTGGATAGTTGGTTGGATCCTGAGGTGTACTTGGTGGGAACCAAAGTGGATTTGGGTTTGGAAGGTGGCAGAAGGATTCGGTCTTGTTCCTGGAAGGAAGGGATGGATCGAGGCATTGTTGATTGTGCAAGGGGGGAAAGCTTGTCGAGTGTGTGCTGATGGAGGCATGGCATAGTAATGGTTCGTTTCTCCCAGTCGATATATGGGTTGTGTGAGCGGAGCCAGTCCATGCCAAGAATAATGGCATAATTGCCAAGTGCAATGAGTTGAAAAGTGTGTGTGGAAAAGTGTTGTGAGTGGGATTGCATAACCAATGTGGTGGCGTGATGAGAGGTATGTGTTGAACCATTGGCAAGAGAGATTTGTAATAAGTGTTGTGCTAGTGGAAGATTGTGCTGTTGTGCTAGATTTTGATGAATGAATGAGATGGTTGCTCCTGAGTCGATCATTGCATGGACTGGTAGTGAGGAGTTTTGGAAGTGAAGAGTAATTGGAATAGTAATAGGGGATAGCAGAGGATCATTTGGAGATTTGTTATACAGCTCGCCCAGACACACTCCAACTTTACTGTCTAGGCTGAATCTTTTTCCAATTGGAAAGAGATTGCATCGGGCTGGTCGCTAGTCTGTGTAGGCTGAAGGGCCGAGATCGAGGCTGTTGCCTTTGGGGCGTTCTTGAACGAGGGCTTTGCAGGTTTCTTGGGGCAGTCGTCAAGCCAATGATCTGCTGAACCACAGTAGGTGCACAGTCCTTCCTTTTGACGACGAAGACGCTCAGACGGTGGCAAAGGACCATGGCGAGCATGCGAGAGATCCATGTCCATCGAAGTGGTCGCGGGAGCTGAGGTAGCAGGGGTGGACGCGGTAGTTGGGGTGGATGAGGCTTGAGTGGTAGTAGAAGTGTGGGCAGTGGTGGAACGGGACGGAGTGCTGGAAGATTTGTTGCCGGAACGGGTCACTGCATAGCCGTACTGTCGGTTGTCGATGTCGATAGCCAATTGTGAAAACTCGGCAAAGGTAGGTGGCTCGGGGTAGTTTGCCATGGCTTCTTGAACAGACTCCTTCAGGCCGAGGCGGAACTGTGAAATCATTGCGCTATCATTCCATGCTGTATCCGCTGCAAGGTTGACGAAACGGTTTGTATAGTCGATGGCAGAACCGCGCTGTCTAAGTTGACGGAGTTGGGTTTCTGCTAGGACGTGAGCATTGGAGACTCCAAAGTTCTTACTCATAAGAGCAAAGAACTGATCCAGGTTAGAAATACATGCGGGTCTCTCCTCGACAGGCAACTTGAAGGACGGAACGTATCTCTGCATGTACTTGAACGCTGCAGTATCACCGAGGCGCGAGATAGCCAGCACAATGCGGTCGTGGTCGTTCGGATAGAGGGTCTCGTTTGCAACGAAGAAGAGTTCCAGCTGAGCCTGAAACCCTTTCCAATCTTCACGCTTGCCGGAGAAGACTGCGGGGGGTGCTACTTTTGGCCTCGAAGGGGAGCTATTGCTGGAGTGAGGTGTAGTTGATTGGAAGATGGCACTCACTGTGTTGGTGACATCGGTCTTGTGATCATAAAATAGTTTGCCTAGTTCTGCGCGAGTGATGGGTGGTAATTGTGACGTCATCTTCTGGACGTTGGATTCGAGGCTGAGTAATCGAGGGTTGAGGTTGACGGTCAGGCTTGTGAAGAAATCTTCGTTCGAAAGAATGAAGTCCAGCATATCACGGTACTTCTGAACAGTCTCCTCGAGTTCGGTGACTTTGGCTTGCAAGGGAGTGACCGTCTGAACTATTTGTTCAAGTGTGGCTACTCGGTCCATCAGTGCTTGGAAGCGCGCGTTGGCTGTAAGGATCTCACTATCGGGTAGCATTGTAGTTGATACGGAAAGTGAAGAGTTGTTGTAGTTTCTGAGGGTTGTGGGTTGTGTACGGAAGATGGTAGTAAAAGAGGAAAGAACTTGAAGAAGATAGGGTTTGGTTTTGTTGTGGAAAAGGCTTTTTTTTTTTTTTTTTTTTTTTTGAGCGCTGAAGTATATCAATAGAAAACAGACAAAGTTTGATCCAAGGTTCTTTAGGTGTATGACTTGGTATTGTCAAGAAAGCAGACCAAGCAATAGAATGAAGTAGATAAAGAGAACCTTGATCAAGGACTAAGAAATGAGTATAAGGAATAGGTTAAAGAGTATGTTGTATTGGCGATACCAAGTAAAGAGCTATAGATTTGCTATCTAAGGCCTTTTTATACTCGTTAGGGCGAAGTCACAAGAGCAAGCTCTTGTCTCGTGACACCGGCCGCCACAATGGTATACTCTTCATCGGGCGTTAGAATTCGGTCGGCTGCAGTATACATCGAAACATGAATAGTTTTCAGATGTAACACATTTGTGTCTACTGTATCTTCATCATATTCGAAGATATCTGCAAGTGGGGCACTATACCTGTTATGAACACGCTTTGGCCAGGCAATAGAGATGTTGTCAACTTCCACAATTCCAACTTTGCTAAATTTACGAATGACGTTAGAAGATGCATCCCTCGAAGGAAACATTCCTTTTTGCGAGCCAGCAACTAGTGTGATGGCAGTACATCCAGACTCGCGCTTAAATGTCCTTATTTCGCCCAAAATAACTTTCTCTTTCCCATTTACCTCTTCTACATGTCCTTCCACAAAGTATATAGGTCTATCGTTAAAGGAATAGTTAGCCAGCAAAAGTGTAATAAGCTCGGGGTTCTTAAAGTTTTGCCACATATATCCATACTTCTTAGAGGTTACCGAATTCCACCAGTGACAATAAGCAAACAGTTTCTCATGTGGAAAATGTACAGCCACCATCGAGGTAATGCATTTTGCACGTTCCTCCCACTGCATCTCAAAGGAACATTTAAATGTTTTACATTTCTTCAAGAGATTCTTTGTCTTGTCCATTTCGTCTTGATATGACTGAAGAGATCTCAAAGATGAACCTTCAAACGTCAGCTCGATACGACTATAACCATGCTTTTTATATTTTTTAACTCGTCGTCCAAATGCTGTTTCTTTCTCCACCAAATCCTCCAAACGTGAACCAAGGCTCTTTCGCACCTCGGCACTTTCCAAAATCTGGACAAATTTGTTATACACCTTATATCGGATATTCTTTGTATCCCCTTTTCGACCTCTCCATGAAATACAATGATGTCCTACTCTTCCCACATCATCGACAATTTTTGTAGTTTTCGTTTGTTTTAGCAATCTCTCCACGTGCAGTCGTGTGGTAATACGCGTACAATCATAGGCAAAGTCTATGTCATGTAAAGCAACGCCGCTCTCGTTCAAGCTAGACAACATGTTCGCCAAAATTGGCACAACAACCTTTGCGCGGGAAAAATCTAAAGAAACCTTGATGGCAATAAAACCCTGTTGGTATTCTTTTCCAACAAACAACTTTCTATGGCGTTTGACCATGCGCGGAGAAAAATAGTTATCATCCATTTTAACCTGCCTAGCATCGACCAACTTTACAGATTCCACAATTAAATCGGTGTGGTTAAATGCATCGCGCAGTTCAGCAATGTATTTTCCAATTGCTGTACCTTTAGTGGTATCGTCAGCAAAGTTATATATACCCCAAAAGATGATGGAATCGCAAAAGAGTTTGGAGAATTTGGTGAATCCTTTTCTCTCCACACTGCCAAATGGTGCTGACTGTAGATTACCCACATTTGACAGCAAGTGGGAAACTTCGTTGATGGCTTTGTTTATCAGAGATTCTTTTGTTGGCGACATAATAAAAGGTATACTTAGGTTTTAAAAAGTCTATAATTTAGGTCGTCATTTTTTTCTAAGCATATATTCACCAGCGTCTTTCTCGGTAAGTAATCCATCTGCACGTATTTTGTCACGTAGGAGTTGATAAGACGCCTCTAATAACTTTTTTATGCCGTTAGTGCCAAATATAGTGGCATCTTGTGGAAAGAGGTTACGATGATAATCTAAAAATTCATCCAAATAGACAAACATACACAATTCCAGATTCTTCTCATAAATAAAATCTGCAACAACTTCCTGCTGGCGTGCTTTGGTTAAACGTGTAGGCCTGGGCATGATATATTTGCGGCGATAAGACGTCCAGATGCTCACCCCGCTATGTACTTATTTGTCAATTACTCCCTTGAATAGATACAACTTGACATCTATATTAGATATTGTTGTGTATACCCTCAAACACAAACATTGAGAGAAATATTCCCGGGAAAAAACGTGGTATATCAAGTATCAAGAGATCACCATTCCGCCTAATATGCCAAAAAGGATTTGCAACAGGTGTGACAAAAAGAAGCCTCCATATGATTTCTATGCGGCCCCTTCATGTGCAGAGGATATAAAAAGGCATATAAAAAATATCCAAAGTCCAAGGAACGGAGTGTTGACTTCCATAACTGGCATATCTCTTCATAGTGGGCAACAGAACACAGAATAAAATAGCAATAGACAGCACAAGAATTTTTAAAATGTAATCTCTCCCCTGTATTTCACGACAAAGATACAGTTGAGAGTACAAGTGCTTTAGATGATCACATACAAGAACTACTCTGTCGAATCTTGCAGTGAGGGTTACAGTTTAATAGTAGATGAACACATTCAAGAGTTTGGTGTGCGAAAAATAAGAAGACTTTGTTGTTTGGAGAATAGGTTGGTGTTTAGTAGGATAGTTAAACAAAAAATGTTACAATGGTTGTCTTATATGCTTGGTATCATATATACATTCTCCTCTAATGGACGCGGTGGATATCGTTAAGATCTGCAGAGATGTAACAAACACCATATGATAATTTGGACTTGAAAGGCCTCCTAGGTGGAAGTGTCGAAGACATGTTACATTTTTAAAAAGTTCATGCTATATATACAACCACAAATGCCAACTGTTGACAATTGGATAGTTTTTAAATATCTACTCTTCATCTGTCTCAACAACTACCAAAACTTTACATCTGGAGAGTACAATTTAGGCAATTCCTCGATCGTGAACCCCATGGCAATTAACTTCTGCTTTTGTTTGTTGTTGGTAAATTTGTCTCGACTATAGTTACTGTCACCGTTTGCAGGTATCTTATACAGCAGTCCAACAATAATGTCCTCTTCGTACCTCTTGAGCAGATGACATCCGTCGAAAAGGTAGTTGGTTGCATATTCATGCTTCTTGTCAAACGAACATGTTGTCCATTTAATTTCGTCTTTATCTATGACGATTATACCCGAGGAGCTTTTATCTTTAGGGTACCTTTTCCACATAACATCCTCAGCATCTTTATCATCCTCAGCATCTTTATCATCTTCAGCATCGTTATCACCCTCAGCATCTTTGTCATCCTCAGCATCGTTATCACCCTCAGCATCTTTGTCATCTTCAGCATCTTTATCACCCACCGCATCTTTGTCATCCTCAGCATCTTTATCGCCCTCAGCATCTTTATCGCCCTCAGCATCTTTATCATCCTCACATGTGCTCTCATCTTTCTGTGGCAAGCTTTGCTTATGCTCATGCGGTTTAAATCCCATAGCAAACAACTTCTCTTTTTCCTTCTGGCTAAGAGAATGACACTCTACATTCTCTGCAGCAATATGGTCATCAGTCATCAAGCCGATTACAGTGTCTTTTTTGCGCATCTTGAGAATGTGCATTCCATTTACAAGTACATTCTCGGAATATTCCAAGTACTTGTTAAGTTTTTTCCATATCACCTTGGATTTATCTGTTGGTCCTTCTACTGGTACTTCTTCTTCTACTTCGATCTCCTCGTTGAAAAGCGTCTTTCTCTCTTCATCAGACAATGGTTGAAGTTTCATCTTGCTAAGCATGGAGCGTTCCAAGATATCCAACTCTGGAACATCACCGACACCGCGCAGAGCATCAAGCGTAAACAGGCCAACGTATGTATTCTTTCCAGATAGCCTGACAATGTACTTGCCATTCATCGTAAACTTAGTTGCATACTCAAGCATGTCGTTATTAGGATGAATCATCCATCCTCTGTCCTTCGCACGTGCTATGTCTTTCTCTGATCTAATGTTATGCACCGTTGTGGCCAGTGCAAATGTATGTTCATCTTTTCCATCCTTAGAAACGTCTACATTAGAAGATGGCTCTGCATTTTTGGGCATCTTTGAAGGCCTTTTCTTTCGAAGAGTCTTCTTCTTATCATCAGCAGAAGACTCTTCTATTTTTTCTACATCTGCAGGAGTTGCCTCTTGGAGTCCCATCTTTTGTAATATACGTGCCTCTTTTTCAGATATTTCCGGTACAGGAAGATTTTTGCCCATGAGCTCAGGTGGACACAATACAATGTAGAGATCCTTTTCCTTCAGCTTAATAATGTACTTGCCATTTACAGTAAAGTTCTTTGCATACAGAAAAGCTGGATTAGTTGCATAACGCATCCATATGCCTGTATTAGCGAGTGGTACATTTTTCTTGGACGTTATGTCAACTACCTTTGGACTCAACGGAAAGGAGACGGCAATTTTATCTTCTTCATCATCATCGTCGGACGGCTCTTCATCCTCGGAAGTCATATCGTCATCAGATGATACAAACTTAGAAGTATGTGTCTTCTTTAAAGCCTTGGAAGACTTGGGACGCGTAACGACAGGTGCATTCTTGTTACCACGTTTTATATGACCTCTATCTTGATCTTGATGACGCCCACAGTATGTTTGACCAATTTTGGCTACACTACCACAATTAGCGCCCTTAATGGTTGTGCCTTGACACTTGCGCGCAGGATCGTGGACATAACAATGCATGCCTTCATCGTCAACTTCCTTCATGCATTTACGCTTGGACTTGACGCACTTTGCTCCACAAAAGTAGTATCTCTCTACTTCCTTATCCCCATCAAGCGCCTTAAAGATCTTATTTGCATCTTTCTTGGTAAACTCCACTCCCTTCTTAGAAGAAAATGTCTCGAAGGCCTTGGTGATGAGCTCGATTGTAAGCTGAACGTACTGCATCTTTTTGGATATGAACGATATAGATTGTACTTGTGGTATGGTGGGTGTGAATGACTTTTCAGTTTATTTGTGGTAGATTGCAGCTGCTTAGTACACTGATATAAAGAATTGCAATAAAAGATGGTTGTATAGGTATGGATGGTTGTATAGATATGGATAATGGTTGGTTGGTTACTAGATAAGATAAAGATTAAGCAAGAGGGAAGTGGAGTCCTTTATTTATACTAATTCATGGGACACTGCCACATTGGATATTAATAGCGCTTGCTTATTAACACTGCTTGGCGCTTAGTAACAAAAGAGTTTTAAAAAGGCATCTAAGTGGTTAATAACGTAGTGTTCCTCGCATGACGTAGATCTTGCTTATTAAGACTGCTTGGCGTTAAAGACGGGGTTTAAAAATGGTTAAGAATGTAGTATTCTTTTATGACGTAGGTTTGTACATGTGTTTATGTATTCTTTTATGACGTAGGTTTGTACATGTGTTTATCCTCTTTGTTAAATAAAAAGGAATGTTGTAGAATAGCATAGAATAGCATCCGATCTACTACAATAATACCATGACTTTTAATAATAGATACCGGTGCATATTAGCGTCTAGGCAGTTAATACCGTATCTCAACGCTGACTAAATAGGCTATGTATGTCTATTCTTTTAAAAACCTGCAATAAGTCTACAGATTACCATTAACATCCATTTGTCGCTTCGTACCTCTAAGCTCAATGGAAAGACCGGGTTGCATTATTACTGCTTGATCCATTGGTGTGTCCTCATCAACATTAACATCAACATTACCATGAAGTTTAATACCAAGAAATTTGTTCTGGAGTTGTGCCATTGTATTTCCATCCTCCACTAGCTCACCAACATCAACATATCCCATTGGTTGCTCAACGTCGTTCTCTGTTGTCGGATACTCGAATCCTTCGCGAAGCCAAGCTGTATGAATTGGTTCTGCAGAAATCTTCAACAAAGCAACCATCTTTTTCATGTTTAAGAGTAACAAAGATAACTTCAACTGCAAATTATATGTTTGTTTCTTATCCACCAACACAGGAGTACGGTTGTTGTGTTTCTCAAATGTGGAACCAAGGTCTGCAAACAGAGATTCCATCTGCGAGCGGAAACTACCAAAGGTGGTATTATATAACGCTTCTTCCTGTGTAAGTTCCTTGTTCTTCTGTTTACGGTATGGATGAGCGAAATTTTGGACTTTAAGAGTATCAGACTCATCTATAAGCCTCCTTAAGAACTGTGGATACCCTCCATCGAGAGCAATGCAATCCATCTCATGCACTCTCTTGTCCAACTTCATCGTTAGCAGCATTGTTCCATCAGCATTGTTCTTGCAAGATGCAGATTTGGAGACAAATAAAGCCATGCCATTACAATCCATTGCTACCTGTGTGCGTAATCCTGACTTTTTCAGCTTGTAAGAGTACATATCAGCACTACTCTCTCCTTTGTATGTTGCTCTTGTATCATGACCATCAAGATGCAATGTAACATGCTTAAATAATGGAAGATTCTTTTCCTTTGCAGACAAAAGGCGTATTTTAATTGTGGAGAACATTGTTGCAATACAGTTGGTGATGTACTTGTTGTGCAAAGTATATTCTTTCTTATAAAACACAGAGTGCATTGCATGAAAACTACTTTTTGGCATGTGTGGTTCCATTGCTTCCATAGACAGTCCTTTGACAAGATGGTAGAGCATTAAAAGACCTTTCTCCACTTCTTTGTATGGACCAGGATACTTAACCTTTGGCCAGATGTCAACAAGAAAGAAGTACACTGGAATAGGACCAAGGCGTCGATTTAGGGTTTCTTTTATTTCTGGCATATACCCAATTTCCTTGCTTACAGTACGATGATTATTACGTGGTGTAATTGTTGGCCATCCAGCGTTGAGGAAAGTCCAATGGTCATCAAGCAGTTGTTGGAAGTGTTTTGTTAGATCCATAATAATATTTATGTATTGGATTGTCATGACGTTAACCAACAATAACAATTTTTTAAAAAGGCTTATACTTAACTGCATACACAACAGCATGTAGGATGGTATCTATCATACAGCAAGCACATAGTTGAGAATACAAATATATTTTTATATTTTATTCGGTAGCGGCCCCTTCATGTGCAGAGGATATAAAAAGGCATATAAAAAATATCCAAAGTCCAAGGAACGGAGTGTTGACTTCCATAACTGGCATATCTCTTCATAGTGGGCAACAGAACACAGAATAAAATAGCAATAGACAGCACAAGAATTTTTAAAATGTAATCTCTCCCCTGTATTTCACGACAAAGATACAGTTGAGAATACAAGTGCTTTAGATGATCACATACAAGAACTACTCTGGCGAATCTTGCAGTGAGGGTTACAGGTTAATAGTAGATGGACATATTCAAGAGTTTGGTGTGCGAAAAATAAGAAGACTTTGTTGTTTGGAGAATAGGTTGGTGTTTAGTAGGATAGTTAAACAAAAAATGTTACAATGGTTGTCTTATATGCTTGGTATCATACATACACTCTCCTCTAATGGACGCGGTGGATATCGTCAAGATCTGCAGAGATGTAACAAACACCATATGGTAATTTGGACTTGAAAGGCCTCCAATGGTATACTCTTCATCAGGCTCTAAAATTTGGTAGGCTGCAGTATACATCGAAACATGAATAGTTTTCAGATGTAACACATTTGTGTCTACTGTATCTTCATCATATTCGAAGATATCTGCCAGCGGGGCACTATCCTTGTTATGAACGCGCTTTGGCCATGCAATAGAGATGTTGTCAACTTCCACAATTCCAACGTGCCTAAATTTACGAATGACATTAGAAGATGCATCCCTCGAAGGAAACATTCCATTTTGCGAACCAGCAACTAGTGTAATGGCAGTACATCCAGGCTCGCGCTTAAATGTCCTTATTTCGCCCAAAATAACTTCATCTTTCCCATTTACCTCTTCTACATGTCCTTCCACAAAATATATAGGTCTATTGTGAAAGGAAAAGTTAGCCAGCAAAAGTGTAATAAGTTCGGGCTTCTTAAACTCTTTCCACATATATCCGTATTTCTTGGAGGTCACGCAATTCCACCAATGGCAGTAAGCGAAGACTTTCTCTTCTGGAAAATATACAGCCGCCATTGAGGTAATGCATTTTGCTCGCTCCTGCCATTGTGTTTCGAAGGAACATTTAAATGTTTTATACTCCTTTAAGAATTTTTTTGTCTCATCCATTTTATCTTGATATGACTGAAGAGATGTCAAAGATGAACCTTCAAACGTCAGCTCGATACGACTATAACCATGCTTTTTATATTTTTTAACTCGTCGTCCAAATGCTGTTTCTTTTTCCACCAAATCCTCCAAACGTGAACCAAGGCTCTTTCGCACCTCGGCACTTTCCAAAATCTGGACAAATTTGTTATACACCTTATATCTAATATTCTTTCTATCCTCTTCTAAACTTCTCCATGAAATGCAATGATGTCCAACTTTTCCTACATCATCTACAATCTCCGTATTATTACCTTCTTTTAGTAATTTCTCTACATAAAACCGTGTGGTAATATACTTACAATCATAGGCAAAGTCTATATCATGTAAAGCAATGCCGCTCTCGTTCAAGGTAGGCAACATGTTCGCTAAAATTGGCACAACTCTCTTTGCACGGGAACAATCTAAAGAAACCTTGATGGCAATATAACCCTGTTGGTATTCTTTTCCAACAAACAACTTTCTATGGCGTTTGACCATGCGCGTAGAGAAATACTTATCATCCATTTGAACTTGTCTAGCATCCAAAAACTTTATGGATTCTACATCTAAATCCGTGTGGTTAAATGCATCCCGGAGTTCAGCAATGTATTTTCCAATTGCTGTACCTTTTGGAGGCCTTTCAAGTCCAAATTGTAATATAGTATATATTACATCTCTGCAGACCTTGACAATATCTACAGCGACCATTAGAGGAGAGTGTATGTATAATATCCACCATGTAAAACAATCACTGTAACATCCCTTGCATAACTATCCTGCTAAACACCAACCTACTCTCCAAACAACAAAGTCTTCTTATTTTTCGCACACCAATCTCTTGAATGTGTCCATCTACTATTAAACTGTAACCCTCACTGCAAGATTAAGGGTAGTACTTCTTGTATGTGATCATCTAAAGCACTTGTATCCTCAGCTGTATTTTTGTCGTGAAATACAGGGGAGAGATTAGGAGGCCTTTCAAGTCCAAATTATCATATGGTGTTTGTTACATCTCTGCAGATCTTGACGATATCCACCGCGTCCATTAGAGGAGAATGTATATATGATACCAAGCATATAAGACAACCATTGTAACATTTTTTGTTTAACTATCCTACTAAACACCAACCTATTCTCCAAACAACAAAGTCTTCTTATTTTTCGCACACCAAACTCTTGAATATGTCCATCTACTATTAACCTGTAACCCTCACTGCAAGATTCGACAGAGTAGTTCTTGTATGTGATCATCTAAAGCACTTGTATTCCCAACTGTATCTTTGTCGTGAAATACAGGGGAGAGATTACATTTTAAAAATTCTTGTGCTGTCTATTGCTATTTTATTCTGTGTTCTGTTGCCCACTATGAAGAGATATGCCAGTTATGGAAGTCAACACTCCGTTCCTTGGACTTTGGATATTTTTTATATGCCTTTTTATATCCTCTGCACATGAAGGGGCCGCTTACATTTTAAAAAAATATGTGCTATCTATTGCTATTTTATCTCATGTTCTATTGCCGACTTTAAAGAGATACATCAGCTATGGAAGTCAACACTGTATTCCTTGGGCTTTTGATATTTTGTATATGGAGGCCTTTCACGTCCAAGTTATCATATGGTGTTTGTTACATCTCTGTAGATCTCGACAATATCCATAGCGACTATGGGATGAGAATGTATATATGATACCAAGCATATAAGACAACCATTGTAACATTTTTTGTTTAACTATCTTACTAAACACCAACCTATTCTCCAAACAATAAAGTCTTCTTATTTTTCGCACACCAAACTCTTGAATATGTCCATCTACTATTAACCTGTAACCCTCACTGCAAGATTCGACAGAGTAGTTCTTGTATGTGATCATCTAAAGCACTTGTATTCTCAACTGTATCTTTGTCGTGAAATACAGGGGAGAGATTACATTTTAAAAATTCTTGTGCTGTCTATTGCTATTTTATTCTGTGTTCTGTTGCCCACTATGAAGAGATATGCCAGTTATGGAAGTCAACACTCCGTTCCTTGGACTTTGGATATTTTTTATATGCCTTTTTATATCCTCTGCACATGAAGGGGCCGCTACCGAATAAAATATAAAAATATATTTGTATTCTCAACTATGTGCTTGCTGTATGATAGATACCATCCTACATACTGTTGTGTATACAGTTAAGTATAAGCCTTTTTAAAAAATTGTTATTGTTGGTTAACGTCATGACAATCCAATACATAAATATTATTATGGATCTAACAAAACACTTCAAACAACTGCTTGATGACCATTGGACTTTCCTCAACGCTGGATGGCCAACAATTACACCACGTAATAATCATCGTACTGTAAGCAAGGAAAATGGGTATATGCCAGAAATAAAAGAAACCCTAAATCGACGCATTGGTCCTATTCCAGTGTACTTCTTTCTTGTTGACATCTGGCCAAAGGTTAAGTATCCTGGTCCATACAAAGAAGTGGAGAAAGGTCTTTTAATGCTCTACCATCTTGTCAAAGGACTGTCTATGGAAGCAATGGAACCACACATGCCAAAAAGTAGTTTTCATGCAATGCACTCTGTGTTTTATAAGAAAGAATATACTTTGCACAACAAGTACATCACCAACTGTATTGCAACAATGTTCTCCACAATTAAAATACGCCTTTTGTCTGCAAAGGAAAAGAATCTTCCATTATTTAAGCATGTTACATTGCATCTTGATGGTCATGATACAAGAGCAACATACAAAGGAGAGAGTAGTGCTGATATGTACTCTTACAAGCTGAAAAAGTCAGGATTACGCACACAGGTAGCAATGGATTGTAATGGCATGGCTTTATTTGTCTCCAAATCTGCATCTTGCAAGAACAATGCTGATGGAACAATGCTGCTAACGATGAAGTTGGACAAGAGAGTGCATGAGATGGATTGCATTGCTCTCGATGGAGGGTATCCACAGTTCTTAAGGAGGCTTATAGATGAGTCTGATACTCTTAAAGTCCAAAATTTCGCTCATCCATACCGTAAACAGAAGAACAAGGAACTTACACAGGAAGAAGCGTTATATAATACCACCTTTGGTAGTTTCCGCTCGCAGATGGAATCTCTGTTTGCAGACCTTGGTTCCACATTTGAGAAACACAACAACCGTACTCCTGTGTTGGTGGATAAGAAACAAACATATAATTTGCAGTTGAAGTTATCTTTGTTACTCTTAAACATGAAAAAGATGGTTGCTTTGTTGAAGATTTCTGCAGAACCAATTCATACAGCTTGGCTTCGCGAAGGATTCGAGTATCCGACAACAGAGAACGACGTTGAGCAACCAATGGGATATGTTGATGTTGGTGCGCTAGTGGAGGATGGAAATACAATGGCACAACTCCAGACCGAATTTCTTGGTATTAAACTTCATGGTGATGTTGATGTTGATGAGGACACACCAATGGATCAAGCAGTAATAATGCAACCCGGCCTTTCCATTGAGCTTAGAGGTATGAAGCGACAAATGGATGTTAATGGTAATCTGTAGACTTATTGCAGGTTTTTAAAAGAATAGACATATATGGCCTATTTAGTCAGCTTTAAGATACGGTATTAACTGCCAAGACGCTAATATGCACCGGTATCTATTATTAAAAGCCATGGTATTATTGTAGTAGATCGGATGCTATTCTATGCTATTCTACAGCATTCCTTTTTATTTAACAAAGAGGATAAACACATGTACAAACCTACGTCATAAAAGAATACTACATCCTTAACCATTTTTAAACCCCGTCTTTAATGCCAAGCAGTCTTAATAAGCAAGATCTACGTCATACGAGGAACACTACATTATTAACCACTTAGATGCCTTTTTAAAACTCTTTTGTTACTAAGCGCCAAGCAGTACTAATAAGCAAGCGCTATTAATATCCATTGTGGCAGTGTTCCTGAATTAGTGTAAATAAAGGAGTCCACTTCCCTCTTGCTTAATCTTTATCTAGTAACCAACCAACAATTATCCATATCTATACAACCATCCATACCTATACAACCATCTTTTATTGCAATTCTTTATATCAGTGTACTAAGCAGCTGCAATCTACCACACATAAACTGAAAACTCATTCACACCCACCATACCACAAGTACAATCCATATTATTCATATCCAAAAACATGAAGTACGTTCAGCTTACAATCGAGCTCATCACCAAGGCCTTTGAGACATTCTCCTCTAAGAAGGGAGTGGAGTTTAACAAGAAAGATGCAAATAAGATCTTTAAGGCGCTTGATGAGGATGAGGAAGTAGAGAGATACTACTTTTGTGGAGAAAAGTGCACCAAGTCCAAGCGCAAATGCATGAAGGAAGTTGATGATGAAGGCATGCATTGTTATGTCCACGATCCTGCGCGCAAGTGTCAAGGCACAACCATCAAGGGTGCTAATTGTGGTAGTGTAGCCAAACTTGGTCAAACATACTGTGGACGTCATGAAGATCAAGATAGAGGTTATATATAACGTAGTAACAACAACGCACCTGTCGACAAGCGTACCAAGTCTTCCAAGGCTTTAAAGAAGACACATACTTCTAAGTTTGTGTCTTCCGATGACTGTATGACTTCCGAGGATGAAGAACCAAAGAAGCGAAAGAGAAACAAGCAGGAGTCATCGGATGAAGAGCCGTCCGATGATGATGATGAAGAAGATATAATTGCCGTCTCCTTTCCGTTGAGTCCAAAGGTAGTTGACATAACGTCCAAGAAAAATGTACCACTCGCTAATACATGTATATGGACGCGTTTTGCAACTAATCCAGCTTTCCTGTATGCAAAAAGCTTTACTGTAAATGGCAAGTACATTATTAGGCTAAAGGAAAAGAATCTCTACATTGCATTGTGTCCACCTAAGCTCATGGGCAAGAATCTCCCTGCGCCAGAAATATCTGAGAAAGAGGCACGCATATTGGACAAGATGGGTCTTCAAGAGGCAACTTCAGCAGATGTAGAAAAAATAGAAGAGTCTTCCGCTGATGAGAATTCTGACGATGATACAGATGATGGTGATACGTCTGATAATGCTGACTCTGACGATGATTCCTCTAAAGATAAAGACTCTGATGATGGCAAGTCCAATAACAGACCTGATGTAGAATCTGGAGATGATACCTCTAAGGATAACCCTGATGAAAAACTATCTCATAAAAAGCCATCTAAGGATGATGAGAAGAAGACTTCTCGAAAGAAAAGGCATTCAGAGATGCCCAAAAATGCAGAGCCATCTTCTAATGTAGATGTTTCTAAGGATGAAAAAGATGAACACACATTTGCACTGGCCACAACGGTGCGTAACATTAGATCAGAGAAAGACATACCACTTGCAAAGGATGGAGGATGGATGGTTCATCCTAATAACGACATGCTTGAGTATGCAATTAGGGTTACGATGAATGGCAAGTACATTGTCAGGCTATCTGGAAAGAATACATACGTTGGCCTATTTACGCTTGATCATCTGCGCGGTGTTGGTGATGTTCCAGAGATGGATATCTTGGAACGCTCCATGCTTAGCAAGATGAAACTTCAAGAAATGTCTGATGAAGAGAGAAAGATGCTTTTCAACGAGGAGGTCGAAGTAGAAGAGGAACTACCAGTGGAAGGGCCAACAGATATATCCAAGATGAAATGGAAAAGGTTTCACAAGCAGCAATTGGAGTATTCCAAGAATGTACTTGTAAATGGAAAGCACATTCTCAAGATCCGCAAGCAAGACATTGTAGTTGGCTTGGTGACTGATGACCACATTAGTGCAGAGAATGTAGACTATGATAATCTTAACCAAAAGGAAAAAGAAAAGATCTTCGGTATGGGCTTTAAGCCACAATGGTCTAAGGATAGGTCGACAGAGAAAGATGAACCGGTAGAAAAAATAGATGATGAGGTGCAAGAGTCGAATATTAAGGAAACTTTAGATGAACTTGTAGAAAAAGTAGATAATGAGGTGCAAGAGTCGGATGTTAAGAAAACTCCAGAAGATGGTGGACCTATGGAAAGCGAAAATGTGAATGCCTCAAGTGTTTACACTACAAAAGACCATCATGATTTTCTGAAGGCAATGGGAGAAGTATATAGCAAAATAACAGCTATCGAAGAAGAACTCCGCGAGGAATACGTTTCGGCAGATGGTAATGCAGAAGAAAAAGAACTAATTTCTCACCTAGATTTGTTGGACAAAGATTATTCCAACTACGAAACATGGCACATGGATAAGTTTGGTTCCCGCGAACCACATTCCGATATATTATGTAAGTTCGCAAAAGAAGGATCTAACAACAGAAAAACCATAGTGCAAAGTGTATTAGATAGTATTCAAGCCAAAGAGAAAAGTACGATGGAAGAAAAGAAGCCTCTTGAAGTAACATTTGAGACCGCAGAAGAGTAGATCAAGAATTTTAAAAACTGTAGATATACCACTTGCACAAAGAAAGCTTTTATATATGGAATACACATGTAATATTATCCTCGTCCCTTCCAATGAGATTCACCAGATATATCACCCATCTTTTTAAAAACTTCCACCATCCTTTGCACAATTTACAATATTTCTTTCTTGATCACAGTGGTGTGTATCCACAATCTACTTATATTTAACATCACGAAAATTACAATAACTATATCTAAGATGTTCTACAATGCATGCACTCTTTATGACATTTATTTTTTCACCATTGGCATGTTTACCAACGATCTGTATAGCGGCCCCTTCATGTGCAGAGGATATAAAAAGGCATATAAAAAATATCCAAAGTCCAAGGAACGGAGTGTTGACTTCCATAACTGGCATATCTCTTCATAGTGGGCAACAGAACACAGAATAAAATAGCAATAGACAGCACAAGAATTTTTAAAATGTAATCTCTCCCCTGTATTTCACGACAAAGATACAGTTGAGAATACAAGTGCTTTAGATGATCACATACAAGAACTACTCTGTCGAATCTTGCAGTGAGGGTTACAGGTTAATAGTAGATGGACATATTCAAGAGTTTGGTGTGCGAAAAATAAGAAGACTTTATTGTTTGGAGAATAGGTTGGTGTTTAGTAAGATAGTTAAACAAAAAATGTTACAATGGTTGTCTTATATGCTTGGTATCATATATACATTCTCATCCCATAGTCGCTATGGATATTGTCGAGATCTACAGAGATGTAACAAACACCATATGATAACTTGGACGTGAAAGGCCTCCTATGATGTTTGCTACAAAATCTTTTTCCAACTTTCGCAACACTGCGACATCCCTGTCCCTTGAGTGTAATTCCATTGCATTTGCGCTCGGGATCATGAAGATAACAAAACTTTCCATTATCGTCCACCCTTTTCATGCAAGGATTCTTGGACTTTGCGCAAATAGCATCGCAAAAATGGTGTTTGTCAACGTTGTCGTCTTTGGCAAGCAACTTGGTAATTTTCTTGGCTTTCTTTTCCGTGATTTTGCTGCCGGAAAACAACTGGATTGCCTTGGCAATAAACTCGGCGGTCAACTGTACGTATTTCATGTTTCTGGATACAGTAGATATGAACTAGCGTAACAATGGCGTGATTTCGGATGCTCCGTCAATTGCGAACGATAGATAAGTTGGTGTAGAATATGGTAGAGTATAGTATTTGTGCTTAAACCTAACAAGGAGGCCATCCATGTTCGGCTCCACCAACCATAGACTACAGTATAAAAATATCTGTCAACACCTATTAAAACAGTGTGTTCCTTGAGAGTACAACAAATCTCATCAGCTTTTTCCTTCCACCAGTCTCCATTTTCTACATTCACCACCACTACTTTGTAACATCATCTACTTTAGCTGAGAAAGCCTTGGACATGATCATCTCATATTGGATCCTAGATATTACAGATAGTAATTTTCTTTCCAATATGAGATGATCATGTCCAAGGCTTTCTCAGCTAAAGTAGATGATGTTACAAAGTAGTGGTGGTGAATGTAGAAAATGGAGACTGGTGGAAGGAAAAAGCTGATGAGATTTGTTGTACTCTCAAGGAACACACTGTTTTAATAGGTGTTGACAGATATTTTTATACTGTAGTCTATGGTTGGTGGAGCCGAACATGGATGGCCTCCTTACGTTATTGGTAGGTGGCGCGTAACCGTTGTGCCTATCCAGAGTGACACTCTGACAGATGAGAGAAATGTTACGCTATATTTTGGATCTGAATGGTCTCCAAAGAAGACAATCCAAAGGGCTGCAATGATCAGATAGAACTCGAATGAATGTGTATTGTATTTGTTATGTTTATTATGAAGGAAAAGAATGGAATAAAAAGAAGAGTGTGCAGAAGAAAGGCAGGGACAGATGGAAGTGAGTTATTGCAGACTGGGGAATAAGATAAGGGAATAACGGGTATATTCATGCTAAGGGCCGGATGAACTGAAGAAACCAAGGCGGCGCTTGGACATTGGATGGGCTTGGATGTTGGACGGGGCTTGGGATGTTAGACGGGGCTTGGAACACTGGTGGGCTTGGATCTTGGGTGGTGGCTCAGTTGGTGGCGTAAGTCACGTGACGTGACATCTGAAATCACATTACGCGTTCAATGGAAGTAGGACAAAACCTATTCCCGCGTAACCGGGGCAACCTGGGGCCTGGCGGCATTGGGGGAAAACGTGGCAAGGGCTTTCTAAACATAGGTATTATTTACGTAAGGGAAGCTGAAAAACTGGAAGAGGCCGTTTGGGAAAGCAGAATAAATTAGGGGGTTGTTCTCTGCGCTTAATGCGGTGTGCCGAGTCTATTAGGCAGGACTTCACTATTCAAAAGAAAAGCTCTGGTAGAAGTATTCCGACCTTTGAATAATGAACTTGTGGGCGTTTCCTCCAAAGGCGTTGTATGGTGGATTTGATCAAAGGCCTCACACAGAGCGAAAAATAAATGCACCAAGCAAGACAGTGAAGGCAAGAGTAAGACAACAACATACAGCAAGCGAGACATTCGAGGCGCGGACAAGGAAAAATAATATGCACCAGGCAACACAGTCAAGGCAAAGAGGAAACGAAGGGGATGGATGAACAGACACGGCAATAAAAAATGAAGCCGCTTGTGTATTTTCTCTTTCGATTAATGGTTATGTTAAAAACGAACAACAAAGATGCAGCTGAGATGGCTAGTTGCCATATGTATGCAGTAAAAAAAGTGACGCATGAGGGTCATATAGACATGATGCCATAGCGTTTGAAGGAGCGACAAGGGTTCTGATGGTCATTGAATGTCGTACCGATGGTAACTGCAGTAGGTAAGATTACATTTGCTGGCGGAAGGGTGGGGATACTCGTTGCCAAATAATATGTTTGATGGAGTCGTGTGCTGTTTTTGTTCGTATTTGCGTGGGAGGGGGAAGGAAAAGATGAACGTGCACTCGTAAAACAATGCAGGAACACGTGGAGATGGGATTTACACAGTTGTTATCAAGGGCTGATCGCAGAGGTTTTTTCACAGAAAGACACTGGCATTCAAAGATATAGTAAGCTGAGTGTCAGTGATATTGAGAAAGGGCCAGTGTTAAGTAGCGGTGATATAGTGGAGCTGGTAGCTGCTACATTCCTTCATTTCTACTATCGTTAACAAAATGCTTTGAACTGTGTGTCTTCACTCTAGCCTTCAAGCCAGGGGTTCGCCCAATTCTTCTTTTTTTTTTGTTGTAGTAATTCTTTGCAAATGTAGAGAGTTGCGCCTGGTCCAAATCAGGCTTGTTACAGGCGTCCCTCAGAACAAGGGTAATAATCGAATCCTGCGTAAGACAAAGTTCCAGGCCAATCGTAATAGTGCGTTTCACCATCTTTATAAACCAACGGTCTTGTAGCGAATCTAGCAAGGACAAGAGAAGAGAAATTAAAACCGAGTTGATTTTTTTTTTTGGGTTGCTTCATTCTTCTCTAAGCCGTACTAGTTAATTCTCCTTCATCCTCACTGTCTTCCTCCCACTCGACTCTGCCATTTCCACATCATCAACTAAGTCGTTGTCCCCTTCATCATCTACGTTCCGGCCAATGTCCCCACTACCATCATTACTGTCGGCTTGAGATGGGGAGGTTAACCAAAGGATGAAATCGTCATGCTGCGACATGATAGGAAGATACGGCTCATGTAGCAAATACTCTCGCCAAATGGTGTCCGCCCGATCTTTTTAGAAGAACAGACAAAGGAAAATGATGAGATGGGTGTAGGTGTGTATGATTTTTTGTGCGAATATATGTTTTGTGGCGGCGGGTTCTTTAGGTTTTTAGGGATGGGTGTGAGAATCAATTACTGATCAGAAAGGAGGGGAAGAAGAGGGAAAGATAAGAAGGAAGAGGCCAGGGTGAGAGGAGATAGTTAGAGAGTATGGGCGAGTGCTTGTCTGTGTGTGTATGTGTTGTGTATATGTGCGTGAGTGTGTGCATACGAGCTGAGATGATGGAGAGGGAAGAGAAGGACAAGTTTACCAGGAATACAAAACAAAAAAGGCAAGGCAAACACGAGAAAAAGGGAAGGTAACCAAGAAAATGTGCGTTTTCCTTTCTTCCCTCGTTGGCCTCGCTTTTCTGCAGCTAAGAAGGGAGTAACAGACAGACACACAGAGACAGAAAAGAGAGATGGAGATATAAAGAGAGAGGGAGACAAAAAGAGAAAGACAAGGTGACAAAGAGAGAGGGCGACAAAGAGAGAGAGGGAGACAAAAAAGAGAGGGGCACAAAGAAGGTAGGAGGATAAGTTGGAAGAAAGGCTACTTAAGCAAAGGCTGCAGTGATCATTCTCCAGCGAGATATCGAGCAAGGCGTGCAAGCAACAAACGTTGAGCAGCAACGGAAACAAACCCACAAACAAGGACAATTTTCAAAAGCATTTCTACTCGGCTGACAACTTTTTGAGAATCCTCTGTCAGACACACCCTGTTAGTTTTGCACTGACAGGGGGTGTTTTAGTGCTTAGAAAAACCGGTTCAATGAATTGCAATCTTTGACATTCATCAACTTCTCTCATTCTCATCCTAACCCTCTACTCCCAAGACTCGCTCTATTGTTATACTCTCTCCTCCTCATTGTTCACGTGAAATCCCAACCAGGGTTACTTTGTAGGATCGTCATCGACATCGCTTTAAAATAAACAAGGTCATTGAATCAGGTTTTCTAAATGACTGAATCTGTTGCATGCCCTTCATCTACCGCGGTCATCAGTACTTGGTGTCGCGTCTTTTGTTCTAAATCACCATCTCCAGGCGGCTGGGCATGCTTTAGTACAGTTTGTGAAGGTACTCCGGAGGAATCTCCTTCCAGATCGCCTCTACACGTTCCCACAGCCTGTCCTGGTCCTCAGCCGCCTCTGGCTAGCCAATCGCGGGACTGACGAACACGCCTCTGGAGAACGTCGAGATAGGCATCCGAATCCATATTACCCTCGATCCAGCAAAGGTCTCCAACGCCAGAATATCCAATGCAACCCCAGACCATTACTTTCCCTCCACCACCTTGTTGTTTTGACGAAATACAGGGTTAGTTTTTATTTGACGAAAAATTCTCTGTTTATTAGTGTCCTCAATAAACGGGTCAACAACCACCTTCTTTCTCGTCTTCATTTTCCCCCTACATTTTGACTGTTTCGGCCGAACTTAGTGAGGCAGGTGTTGTTGTTGTTGGTGTTTGTGGTAGTAGTACTTCTTGTCGAAGGACCCAATGCGGCTGAAGATGCACTCATCAGAGAACATCACGTTCTTCCAGTCCTCGACCTTCCAGTGATGGTGTTCTTCTGCGAGTCTAAGCCTTTTTGTGATCTGTTCCCGTGTGAGATTCGGCTTGTCTGGTGCTGAGTTGACCCTGATTCCTTCCTGGAGTAGATTCTTCTGTATAGTGGTAAGGTAGACATGCTCTCCCTTGGTTGATTCAGTAAATCGTTGTCCATCCTTTAGCGATGTTAAGTCGCCTTAAATGAAATGGCGCGCGAGATTCGTCCTCGTCTTCGTTAAGATCTTCCTAGGTCTGCCAGGATGGGGCTCAGGGATGTTTCCTTTTCCTCGTTCCTGATCCTGATCGCTGATGAGACAGAGATCCGAAGGTTGCATGCAACTGCCCTGGTCGATTTTCCCTGTCCAAGCTGTTCTACGGCAATCTCTTTAATGGATCGCGTAAGAGGCTTCATGTTGATTATTTGCTGAGCTGGGACTCGTTCGAAAGGGTAAAGAAGAAGGAGCTGAAGGTGAGTGAAGGGTGAATTAGAGTGATCACAAAATAAAAGAGCGACAATAAAGAGTGAATGGATCTATGATGGCGAATTAGAAAAATTGATTCAATAGACGTCACGATCTAGAAAGATCAAAGCAACGGAGTTTAGACCGTGTGGGATCAAGTCGCTGTTCTCCACATATGCTCAAAATTCGTACTTTAGAATGCGCGTTCAATTTATTGCATTCTTGATACTTGTCAGGTCTTGGGTATTCGGCCCAATAATTCTTGATGAAGAGTTGGTGCTTGGTTCGTTCAATCCCGCACAACAAAATTAAGACATGCGTTCAACTCGTCGGCAGCTCTACCCCGCCATATGCTTGCCTACCTTAGGCAGACAATGTCACCGTTTACAATAAAATTGCATGATTAAGTAAAGTCAATGAGCGGTGGCTCTTGTTGTTATGGGGTGAAAACGTCTTTTTCTCCCTTCTTCCTCCAAAGCTTTAACCACATTTTTGAACACCAATCCTTCCCTATCTCCATTTACTATAGCGCTCCCTCACGATGTCTGAAGTCCCTGTTGTTTGTGATTTCCTTGAAGGAACAGTTGGTGGTGACATTAATGTCATGTTCAAGTTCCCCTTTACATGTTTCTGTGGAATAGACTTCTCCTCAAAACCCAAACTGAAGCGCCATATTTTAGGCGCCATGAACCGACACATATCATGTAAAGGCGAGCGTGACCTGAGAAGGAGGCTCATGGAAGAGAAGAGTATTAATGAACCGCTATTCGAAGCATACTTTTTGCCGCCGACAGGGGTACAGCATTAGAAAAATTCATTTTGCTTGGAACTGATATTATACTTCGAACCAAACCTTTTTTTTTTTACTTACACACAGCATGAGTTTCAGATGCTCAAGGCTCAGGTCCATCGAATGATTGAGTTGCAAGAACAAGCACACAAGTTCATCAAACTGCAAGAATTAAGGAAGGCCATCATGGCGCCAAAGGACGACCAAGCGCCGCAGTCAGTGCACGCAACCTCCCCCTCGACAAAAACAACACCCCTCCTCCCCTCAACAAGGACAACACCCCTCCTCGCGCCTTCAACAACACACTCCCCCGACTCAGAAAGAGCCTACCCCGTCTATATCCTCATTCCAAGAAACCTCCGTCTCCCACCCTTCATCTCAGCACACCTCCTTCCCACCCACTCAACCGACGTATCTTCTGTCAGTTCCTCTTAGTGATGGACAGATATCACAACACAGTGTGATGAGCTTCGCATATCCTGTCGAAACAAGCACACCAAGACTTGGGGAACGAGCTTATTTTCCCACTGCCAGCCTCAGCCCGACTTATAAACAGGTGGACTCAACTCCCACCGCCAGCCCCAGCCGATTTTCAGACACATAACCAACAAGCAACACATAAACTTTTGTAGTGGCAATCGTAGTTCTTATTAAAAACACAATTTTTCAGCACACATGCTATTGTTTGTTTGTTCATTCGTTAACTCTCCCTCTGTTCCCCTCAGCCTCGTTCTAGTCATGGCCATGACCTGTCGCAGGAATTCCTGTTTCATCCATAACCATACAAACAGTGAAAAATAAGGGGAATGGAAGGTCTCAGCCGTACACAAGCCAAACATAGAGCACAACAAGCCAAAAAAAAAAAGGGGGGGGAATGCATGTGCATGTCTTGGACCTACACAACCAAAACACAAGGACAACAGGGCAAACAAAACAAAACAACAGAAAACCCAATCTTCATGAGAGGCAAAACAGTATCAAGTATAGAAGAGCAACCATATGTCTGGCAAGTGTGGATCGATGATGTTAGCGGCTCTTGGTTATCATTCCCTTCTTCTCACCTCCGTCTCTTATTTTCTACGCCCAATCTGCCGTGTCTTATGTATCTGTGATAACCAACACGTTGGTGTTGCTGTTGGAATGCGAACCTGGGAGAGCATGCGCTCGTAGAGGTTGATTGGGTAAATCATCGGGCACGAGCCATTTTGCTCAATAAGAAAATGGAAGAAAGAACATCGCCATTAGACTTTCCATCCGCGCTTTTGCAACATCAAGTGTTGAAGGATTATCACACCTGCCTTTTCTTGTTTAAGCCTTTAGAGGTTGTCATAGGCTGTTTATACACGCCGTCTTCGTGATGACATTGAACTCTTATTTTTTTGGGGCCTTCTCTTCATCCCTCTCCCACTCTTTCTTCTGTTCTTCTCTCACCCTTACAGTCTCTTATTTTTATCTTGAGTTGACGATGGACCTGGTGTTTTCTTGATGTTGCTTTTTTGCATAATTTTTCGGCGAAGAAAAAGAGTATGCAGATGGTCGGAATAGCTTGCCTTGTCCGTTTGTTGTCTCTGTTTCATTGGAGTGCACATGTGCGAAAGAACGCGTATGGACAGGGTGAGACCTACCGGGGAATAAGAAGATGAAAGGGAGATTGGCAAGAGCGCCATTTTCGACTGTACCCACCGAAAAAACCCAGACCTTCACTTTGTAAAGATGTTGGAATGAGATTCCAACTCACGTAAAGTGAAGGGATGGATTCGAGACTAGTCTTGGGTATTCGGCCCAATAATTCTTGATGAAGAGTTGGTGCTTGGTTCGTTCAATTCCGCACGACAAAATTAAGACATGCGTTCAACTCGTGGGCAGCTTTACCACACCATGGGTTTGCCTACCTAGTAGGACTACTACCTAGTCTCGCGGCCATATCCTCCCTTACGTGGGTTGAGTTATTGGGGGAGCGGGTCATAAAACCAAAAAGGAATGTTCTTAAGGGGTTTCCTCCCCAAATGCAAGATACTTAAGGGTTTTTTTACTCTCCAAAAGCAAGGTGGTTCGCTCTCCACATGCATCTCACTCCCTCATCATCCAGGCAGGACCAGCTTGCCATCAACTCTTTTCATCTCTTTAGTTCATCCTCCTTTCTCCCTCTCTCTACTTCCCTCATCCTAAGTAAATAAAACTCGCTTCTCTTTCCTTTCATATACTCACTAGCCACCTTTCCAGTCCAGTTCTCTCTATCCCTACCAAACACCGCTTTAAAACTAATGCCTCCCAACTGTTCTTCCTTTCTACCTTCGCCTCTCTGCTACCCTCGCTACCCTTCACCAATATCAGTATCGCTATCGGGAGAAAGGCTACCGCGAGAAAGGCTACTCAAGCAATACGTAGACCCAAGAAAAAGAGATTGGCTATTCGGTCAAGCATTGCAGCAACCCAGATCATCGAGTCGAACCTGCTCCAACAAGTGTGCGTGTATCCAGAGAACGCCTCAGAGTTGTGCAAAGAAGTCTTTGAATATGAGCCCAAGGAGCAGCAAGAGGTCGTTGTTCATCATATAAATTTACAACTGTTTTTTAAAGCAAAGAAAAGAAACGCGCAAAGGAGGCGAGAAAGTAGTAGCGAAACGCAGAAAGTGCTATTGTAAGAGGTATTTCCTTCTAGTGAAACGAATAGCTTGAGTGAGAGAGGGAGAGAGAGCGAGAGAGAGAATGACAATGGGAGCGAGAAAGTAACGAGAAAAAAGTTGTTGTCTTTATTTGCGACCTCGACTCGCTTTTGTAGCTCGTCTCAGTGCACGGTTCTTCGTCAAATAAAAAATAAAAAAGGAACCTGCATTCGTAGCACTTATCCGCAACACTAGGTTTCTGGAATTCTAGGTTCTAAGAAGTGGATGTGCCTCAGTGTTAAGGACAAAGTCATCCAGCGAGATCACATCCGGGGTTGAGAATATCAAATACAAATACTTCAATGTCTCTGCCAAGAAGAAGCTAAAAGGCCGGTGATAGAAAATAGGGACATCAAAGAGTTAGTAGGTGTTCACTTATTGTTTAATATCATACGCCATTGACTTGTTCTTTAGTCTCCTATAAAATATGTATTTCTTGACATACCTCTCCATCTTGTTATCCTTAGAGTGGACATTGTTGACGTTCGTGAGACCAGTGTAAGCAATAGAAGTACGGCAGCTTCTCTCCAACGACTATGCATGTCATATAAAACAAGCACAAAGGGATATACATTAGCATGTCCGTTTACGAATCATTCATTGCTTGCCCTTGTCGCTAACCAAGGGGATACTTCGTTGTTGCATTGACATTGACATAGCATTACAAAATTTATCATTACCTGGAAGATCTCCCACGCCTGATCCTGGTACTTCTTCTCCCCCGTAAGGCGGTACAAAATCCACAGACTTTCCAAAGTTTCTAATAAAAAGTGGCATAAGCATTAAAGGCAATGGCCAAATAGAACATTTTTTTTCCAACAAACAGACTAAAAGCGCCGTTTTACCTGGTCGGAGAATGTATTCCATGCGGCTACGGTACTGGCTGAAAAAGTGCTGGGGGTCTGTAACAAACTTGCCAGGTTGACTCGACTCAGTGAACCTTGCGGCCTCTGGTGCCAATCCGGAGGCAGAGTGGTGGTATCCAAGGTAACATCCTTGAGCAACTTGTCTGGCCAGAAGCAGATCTTCAGAGCGACCAAAGTACTTTGATCCCATTGCCAACGAGCCTGACATGAAGCAAGCCTAACAAGTGGACAGATAGGGGAATGCGCATAGTTAACAAGTATTGCGCCTTATTGCGTCATTTCCATGAAAAAAAATCGCAAAAGTAGGCAGCAGTTGACTGGAGGTAGGTTGAAGCACGTTGAAGGGCTGCTTACCAGATGTCCCATGTCAGGTTCGACTGTCTTGGATGTAGAGTTAACTTGGCCCAAAATAACATAGTCCTTCGATCCATCTTCTGGGGTCATGACCATGTATTTCTTAATCGAGGACACGGCTTCCTCGACTGTTTGAAAGGAGTAAGTTAATATATAGCGTTCAGAAGCGGAAGTTTGGGTTGATTAAAATGAGAAGAGTGATGTGTAAAGCCAGAGACGGAGTTCAAACCACATGGAAACAAGACACACCACGTGGTGATTACTCACACATTTCCTTGTACTTGGTTGCCTTTCCATCCAACAGGATCCATTCCTTGAGAAGATACTATAAATACAGAAAGTGAAAGAATGGGCGCTTGTGAGGGAAAGTACAAAACGCCGACTTATTTTAACCTTTTCGTCAATCGCTGGCTTCTGGAAACATACCTCATAGTAACTGTCAACCATACCGCCGACAGATGCCTGGAAGTTAGAATACTTGAGACCTTCACCATCTTGGACATTAGGAGGGAGAAACCCAGGGATCTCGGGCATAGCGGTACCCAAGATGTCGAAGATTTTGCGGGCCTAAAAGCAGATTCCAATACCTACCAAGGTTAGCAATATAGAGAAATGCTTACCTCTCCACATCCCCTACCAACCGCTTTTTTGTTCTTATTTTGTTCGAATAGTACCTTTTGATCGTAGATGGGATTCCCAGTCAGCTTCGAAAGACGAGAAAATTCTAGCTGCAAAGTTCCGATCTCGGCAAGCACAAAGGACTCATCACGGCCGCTAAACGAAGGATCGATGGTAAAGTGACTATTGGGGAAATCCGATCCCTGGAAAGCGTTTAAAGTGTACTTTCCGAGCTCCTCAGCCTTGTCCAGCAGAACCTTTTCTCCTGTCAGATCATAGGCACCAAGGAATCCTCCCATGTAGCGAATGATGGTCTCGAAGAACGGAAGCTGGATGGTAGGGTTGTTGGTCATGGTAAACTTTGTCTTGACCCATTCCAGCGCCTCGTCAAATTCCTTGTTAAAGCCCATAATGACAAGGGTATCCAAACTGTCGATCATTGTTGCACCCCAGCCGTTGAAGTTGTCTTTGTATCCTCCGCTGACGGGACTGACTTCGTCGTGTCCCCATGCATGATCCTTATAACCTGTCCAGGCGTGCTCGAATCCATCTCTAACAGCTTGTAAACGGCTCTCTCGTTGCAATCGATCCTGGTCCGACTCTGGAGGGAACTTGAACTGAATCTTTTTCAAACTGGTCCTAGCACCCTTGCCGCGAACACGCTCATATCTATACGTAGCAGAATCCTGAGCTCCAGTATGAGGGCTGACATGGTCCTCATTATTGTTCAAACGATCCTGATTAGTGATTCCATCAGCGTTCTGGATGAGCGAGTCCGTTCCTTCCGCAGAGTGTTCTGGGAGAATGGCCACGAACCATAGTGTAATCATGCCTATGAGGATCAGTAGTAGGACGAAGAGGCGGCGAAGGTTGATTGTGTAGCGCCCGCTGACGATAGGATCTGTTGTGTGGTCGAAGAGTTTTTTGAGACCGCCGAGAGGAGCACCGACAGTCGTGCGAGCCGAGGGCGAGTATTGTTGGTCGGGCTCACTGTAGCCCTTTTCGATATCAATCACAGTTCTGAATTGCCCAAGGCGTCGATTGAATGTCGGGGGCTCCATTTGAAAAAGAAACGGCTGGAGAGCAAGAACGATTTGTTTTGTTGTACGTAAGAGTGTCACTGCGAGTATGTGATGAGGGAGAGGAGAATAAGGTAATACAATGGGTAGGAGGAGATTAAAAGAGTGCGAAGAAGAGGAGAAGGAGGAGGAGCAAGTTGATGATGAGGATGATGAGGATGAGGATGAGGATGATGAGGATGAGGATGAGGATGATGAGGATGAGGATGAGGATGATGAGGATGAGGATGATGAGGATGAGGATGAAGATGAGGATGCTGGCGAAGATGTAGGCTACGCCAATATTCTTGGACCAACATAGTTTTTCCTTCGACAGAATAATAGAAATAAATTCTTCTTAACGGCCTGTTTGCCTGACCACCCATAGTAAGCGGATTGTTTGCAAAAAAAAACGAAATAAACGATTCAATTGGACAAACTGAATACCCCTGTGTTGCGTCGACTATCCGCCATTCAGAAATCATTTTTTAGCTGGAAAATGAGCCAACTGAATTGATTGTACATACCTTTTGAATAAGAGAAATAATACCGCGGTGACTTATATGACCAGAGGGAAAATCATTCCACCAGCAGGGGATGGCTCAAACCATTGGACCTATTGCACCGCAGGCAAAAAAAAGCCCCTGGAGAGACTCAGTCTTGTTTTACTCGTGTTAGAACTACCTTCTCTTTATTCTACCACCTCCCATCCTCCACTCTCCTACCCACCTCTCTCGTCCCTTTTACAAACAATATAAACTAAGCACATTGGCTTCTCATGCACTCATTCTGCTATCCTCCTCAAACTCCATTCCTTCGCCATCGTTGTCCCAACCTGCCACTCAAGGAACAAAGAGAAAGAAGAAAGGGCTCGGCAATGGTAAGAGGCAGGAACGAACAGTTGCGCTGTATCTGTATTTGCATTTTCGCTAATACCCCCCTCTCCTCCTTTCAATTTACCATAGATAATGGAGAGGGCAGCTCCAATGCCATCCCGATCTGGTCACTTTTAACTGGGGAACAGGTCGACTATTTCCGTATGGACGAGGCTATCTTTGATAGTTTGGCAATGGACAACAAAGGATTCATTAATAACCGATACAATAATGAGTCTGCCGACGACCTAGACGACGATGAGGACAACGCGAGCGGTACTGCTTCATTGTTGCCCCTACGATAGCCAGAGGTTATAGCATCCTCCAGAGCTCTTGTTCGTCGCGCCAAGAAACTACACCAGCATTGCCAAAGGAGGCGAACATGGAGGCAGAGGAGTAGATTATTCTGGAACAAAAGATGCGTTGTTTGGATGGAGGAGACCCCGGAACAGTTCAACATCTGTATGCAATTGGCGGAGAAGAAGGCAGGACTGGTTAAAAATAAATGGGCCCAAGTCAGGCGCACCGACCCAGGCAGACTGGAGCTTACACCGGAGAATGTGGCGGATATCGAGAGGAAGTTCCACGAAATTTGCGCCGTTTACAATGCCAAAGAAGCGCGTGGACAACAGTTTTCCAAGAACACCAAAGCTGCTTACTCCCGATACCAGGTTCATTGGAGGGTACGGTAATCGATGAGACCTTTTCATTCTTGGTTTTCCTCCCCGCCTTACTCCACAGCTCACACCCTTTAATCGTTGTTGCTTACCATTTTCGATAGGAATGCTGTGAGCAAAAAGGATATCATAGGACCAACATTAACAAAATCGGAGTAGAGGAAGTAGACGACCGAGTAGAGTACACTCGATTTACTTTCTACATGTCGGAGGGTCTACAGAAATACAGCACAGATGGGGGGGGGCGATCCGAGTAAAGCCATTATTCCGTTTTTCGCGAAGAAGAAGCGCAGAGTTGGAGTTGTTGAGCAATGGCAGAGCAAGAGGGAGATGGTGGAGGTGTTTGAGGATTATATTGACACACCCAGCATGAAGACAGTGGAGGCTTACATGTGCACCGCATCCGACCTTTTCACTAGACAACAAACCAGTGAAGCCGATGGGATGAAATACGAACCTTACCCTCGAACCGGTCCCGATCTTGCAGCGCTCATCAACACCTTCAAGATTCGGATCGCAGGGAACCCCAAGTTCGAGTCCAAGAAGTGCTCTACTATCGACGCGGCAGATGGAGGCGAGGTGGCAAGGCTGCAACGTCTCATGAGAACCAACTGGACACATCGATACCAGGAGGAGCACCACAAGCGCTAAAAGGTCACTGATCTCAAGGACAGACTAATGGCCTCCTGGTCCCACTTTATGATGATGCGAGGCGAGAATAATCGGTTCGCCAAGCTCCCACATATCAACTTCCATGCCTTCTCAGACCTGAACAGCCCCATAATGATGAAGAACTCTGACCAACCCCGTACCTTTGCGACTGTCCTTGTTATGACACAAGGAAAGACCCTGCGCTCAGGGGGCGTTACATATGGCGTTTCAATCAGGAATGTCGATGTTGAGCTGTGCCCTCTCGGAACTCTCGCTTTCTATCTTTTCCAGCTATGGGAGATAGGCACTTTTTATGTGCCGAAAATCAATGTTTTATATGCTTACTAAGGGCTTAGCAATTATTTACTAACCGGCTTATTAATCTCGGCCGCCATTCATACTGAATTCGGAATCTGGACTCCAAGGTGACGAACTGCTTTGCAGGTGCCAGGTCGGACATGAGAGCGTTTATTCAGGAGATCAAGTCGACAATGGACAGCAATTTCCAACTTCTCGAGAAAACCATATCGGCCAAGATTGGGAACGCAATGGAACAGCAATCAAACTCGCTTAAAGACTCTCTTTCGATTACTCTGAACCAGCACAACCTTGCCTTCAGTCGCACGACCCAACGAGTATATCAGGAGAAATAACATATCATATCTATCTACCAGGAAGAATTACAACGCTCACTTGGAGTATATACACCCGGCTTATCTATGATTCGACCTCGCCCCGCCCAGCAAAACAACCTTGGTCGGGCAAATAGAGGAAGGATGTCTAACTGAAGAAAAAATTTCTTTTATGCATGTGTAGTATTCCTCCGTCTGAGGGTTGATAATGACCAGAGATTGAGCATTGAGCCAAATGTGACCACAACAGACTGAAATGTACGCAAACAATTAGATGAGATTTGAGAAGAAAGGAAGAGGGGGTGAGGAGATGCATGAGAGTCCGACTTGCTGCCCTCCAAAGGCCTCCAGAAGGCCTCCAAAGATTTCTTTGTTCTGAGTTTGTTGACATGCATGCAGGCCTCCAACCCTCAAGTTGGGCCTCCGAAATCACGCCACTCTTATTCCTTATTTCACTGACAAGGCGCATTTTTTGTTGTTGTGTTGTGTCTCTGTTTTGAGGCAAGCGAATAATAAATACAATGAAAAATGATCAAATTCGCAAAGGTTCTCTATTTCAAAACACCCCGCAATAAGAAATGGATGTCGCTGTAGCAGAGAGATTCTCACAGCAAAAATACTTTTTTCAGGCTACTGAAGTCAACTGTAATGTTGACAGATAAGGATAGGTTATAAACTGGTATTGAGTTGCATCGATTAGCAACAGTGTCATTTTTGTTTTGTGTTGACTAGAAAATTTGGACTCAGGAGGTGAGATCTACTATTTTTTTTATTTTTTTGCTCACACCAGTCAAAGGTGCATGTACAAGTTTAGAAGATTAACCCACTTGCAGGCGTGGTTATGGTTCTGTTTTGACATGCGTTTTGATTTGAAACAGATACAATCATGCGGGTATCCCCAGCGCTTTTCTCGCCTTGAGCTTTCCCCAAGGGAAGTGCCTGAATTCCCTTCCAACCATTCTTCATCTTCTTTTCTTCCTTCTTTTTCTCCTTCCTTTTTTTTTATTCAGTCTCCCCCTACCAAGGATTCTTCCTATTCTTCCCTTCCTTCTTTCTCTTCTCCCTTTTTTTTTATTCAGTCTCCCCCTACCAACGATTCTTCCTGTTCTTCCCTTCCTTCTTTCTCTTCTCCCTTTTTTTTTATTCAGTCTCCCCCTACCAACGATTCTTCCTGTTCTTCCTTTCTCCTCCCTTTTTTTTTATTCAGTCTCCCCCTACCAACGATTCTTCCTGTTCTTCCCTTCCTTCTTTCTCTTCTCCCTTTTGTTTATTGTCTCCCCCGTGCTGATATCACCCCTGAATGACAGCTCTATCCAAGGCCGCCACCAAGGCGTCGACTCGCCTTTTCCTCCTCGTCTTCACATTAATACTTGCCCTCTCTACACATACCCACCATTATACCTTTGCTCAGACGGCACCTCCATTTACCCCTGTTCCAGTTTGGGCCCCAGCATCTGTCAAGACGGCAACTCGCCTCTTCATTCTTAGTGGCTACAGTACACTTACCCCAGCAGCCGACACCAACATCGCAGCCCCCACTGCAGACCAATTCTTCTTTCTCGATCTTGCAAAATCATGGACGAGCTCGGCTCCCGCATGGACTTTGGTCACCCCAGCGAGTACTGGTTTGGCCAATCCCCAACAAGTCAACTTTCCGGGGACATCCTCATCCGACCAAAAAAAGCTTTACTTCTTTGGCATCCCCGGCCCTAACTCCGTCTACCAGTTTAATCTCGACACTGCACAATGGTCTCCTGCGAAAGCCTCTTTCCTGGAACCCACTCGAAAAGGATCTGGGACTGTGACAGACCCTAGCACAAACCTGGTTTATATGGCAGGAGGATATTCAGGTACCAATTTGATGAACATTTGGAATCCTTCAACGGGTCAAATCTCCAATATGAGTTTGCCGAATCCTCCTGCCTTTCCGTATAGAACATACTACACCAATGTATATTGTCAGGCGAGACAGAGCATTTTGTATTTCGGTGGTGTTGGTTCAACGATTGTCATGGCCTATGTGACAGAGTTCCGACCAAAGCAGGGGACGTTCACTACGCTGGTAAGTAAACAATAGTGTATACAAGGTATATTTGTTGCTTGGGCAATAAAAGAGGGTGTTGTATAGACCTATCTATGTTGGAAGGAATGGTTAGGACGTAGTAGGGATCGAGGGGAGGTGGCTACGGAGATGGTGTCTTTCTAATGGGACTCGATGATTGCTTTGGATTAACTGTTTGTATTTGTCTGAATGATGCTAATGTATGTTTCCCGCCGTTCCTTATTTATACTACCAGACTACTCCAGGAACTGCTCCCTCGGCAAGAGCAGACCACTGCATGGCAATAAGTAAGTTCTGCTCTAACGCAATAATAAAAAAATCCTCGCCTCATCGAACGAAACCTAACATGGATCGATAGAAAAAAAACAATATTGCAAAAAAAACTCATTACTCTATTCTTCATTTGGCCTCGTCTCCTGTATCCATTCTTCCTTTTCCGACGTTAGACGATGACAGCACAAAGCTAATCGTATTCGGAGGACATGGGCTGCCACAGAACAGTCCGACGAGCAATGAGATATTCATCCTCGACATCCCCACTCTGACTTGGAGTTCTGGTAGTCCTAGTCCTCAGCCCCAGGTGTATGCTGCCTGCGCTATTGCCGGAGACCAGTTCATTGTCTGGGGTGGGCTCTATTCTGACACCCAGATAGCCTCTACAGATGTGCACATCTACAACATAACATCCAATACCTGGATCAATCAATACACAGCACCAGCAGCCTACCAAAGTCTGAACGTACCACCAATACCCAATGTCAAATCAACGACCATATCATCAGGACCTTCCGGGACAGGATCAGCAAATCCTTCCCTAGTATCTGAAACGGGAACAGGTCAATCCTCGGACGTTGGTGGCATTGTTGGTGGAGTCGTCGGAGGTTTGGCTGTGATTGCAGCTATTGCAGGATTTCTATTCTACCGACGACGACGGATTCACCGAGTACCCTCTCCTTCGGATCCGGTTAGGATCGTCGATAAGGAAGTGATCGAGACTAGAGATTCCAGTCCCAAGCCAGGAAACAGTAGCGGACTACGGGAGATTAAAAAGCACAGTCCTCAGGCCATTACGATCGAAGGAGCACGTATACCAGACCGGTACCAAGGCCCACAGGCTCTCGCTAGCGAATCAAACAATTCGAGCCACTCGCTCGATATGAGATTGAAAGGGATCGACAATCAGCTTCAACATTTGGAACTCCAACGACTACACCTGATCCTGGAAGAGCAAAAGGCTCAACTTCGAATGGAAAACTCGAGACAAAACCCTCAAACCTTCTCATAGCATGGAATGGTTTAACAGTATCTCCCTCCCCCCTCCCCCCTCCCCCCCCCAAAAAAAAAAGAAAAAAAAAAAAAAAAAAAACTACTTAATGAGCTCTTCAGGTGCTGCTCTCACCACCTTTTCATGTAACAAGTCTTTCCAACTGAACAAGTAATAAAACAACCATTGCCCCAACCTCTTTCCCTTGCCCCTGCCTTCGGTATTACATCTCTGTAATCCTGAGGCCTTGGAACTTGTTTTAAGGCCCGCCTAGCGAGATGGATGATGATGTAGGTCTGCAAATTTAAACATATCTCGAGTGCGGAGGTGTCTACTGGACGACGCATCTACTCAAGCCTTGGAAGATTTTTTCCGCAAGAGACAATCAACATGCTTTTTGGGAGGCCTACAGGGCGTTTCGCACGGCAATAGTCGCCATCTAGTGTGCACCTTATGCATGGTTTGAGGGATTTCGGGTCAGAGTATAGGTGACAAGGTACTTACTCATCTCTCTCTCTCGTGCAATAGGAGAAAATAATTGAGAGCAACGACCGACTATCATGGATGCGCGCCATCAAGGACACTGAGGACAAATTGGTGTCTTGGGACCATCGACAAATTAAAGGAAATTTGTGCAACGAGCTCGACCGCCTACACAACAAACACAGCCGCGACATCGCCAAGTCCGTCCTTGACATTTTGAGATTATCCATGGACATGCAGTTGCCGTTTTTGATGAGCCTTTCGTATTAAAGGCTGTTGAGAATTATTTTGTTGCCATGGACCCTTATTTCAAGACTGTCATTCGAAGTCGCATGAAAGACTCGATATCTGCTACTAACCAAGGACATATATTTGAGCGGTTCATGATGAGCGCCTTCAGCGAGACGTTCGCCTCACAACCTCTTTCCGAGTGGCCCCATCAGCCGTCCATCTCTAACATGTATCCAGCTCTCGTCGGCAAAGTGGAGATTGTTGGGTGGAGGGAGCCTGGACTCGAGCAAGGGACTATACACAAAATGATGTCGATGGGGACTTTCATGGATGCGCATGCCAACCACAGGTCAGTTCTGAACGATAAGCCTGTACCCCCGTTTTTCTTTCCCAAGGCCAAGCCGTCGGGACCAGACTTGGTGTTCTTTATCAAGATCGACGATTGTAGGATAGTGCCTGTTTTCGTGCAGATTGAAGCTGCATCAAGGATCTTCCACATTTTCTGACCGCGACTGGATCGATGCCCTCAGCACCTTCTCGGCGACCAAGATTGAGAGCCATGCAAAGGGCTTTCGCAACTATCGTCGAGACAAGGTTTATATCAGCATGATTGTTACATACCCTACGAGGTTGACCTGCAAGCTACCGGCACTCTCAGAGCTCCCAAAAGTCACCAGTGATATACAGCAGGTCAACGTCAATGTAGGCGATGAAAATTTCGGCGACATTTTCCCAAAGGAGCATGTAAAGTTCATCGATAGACTCAAGAATGCAGGAAAACGCAATGCGGGCGGATGATGATGGTAGCGACGACGACGACCACTTTAAAAAGCGTAGGAGTTGAGATGAATGCCTTTGCATCCTGTTGCATTGTCCTGTAAATAATAATTAACCCTCTCAGAATGGCTGGCTTGTCCTCATCGTGAATCTCGACAGCTTATGTCTTGACTGCTCTCACCAGAGCCCTGAACCGAGAGTCCGCTGAGCAGACAAAGTGGATCGTTTTTTTGACGTACTGGTCTGTCTCCGTACTGGTCTATCTCTCCCTCACAAACTATTGAGATTTGTGCTGTTGGGAGTGATGGCGAATAAACGAATGAACAATAGCAAAAACGGAAAGACGAGAAAGAAAAGTGAAGTTTTATTGAGGTACGCAACTTGCTTTTATAGTCGCAAGTTGTGTTCACAAATCTTCGTCAATCGAAAAAAGGAAGCTGGCTAACAGTACCCACTGGTGAGGAGCTGTCAAAGCACTCCAAATGATAGCTGCTGAAAAGGTAACAAAAAGGAGAGGACAAGAGGAGGGAGGGGAGGGAGGAGGGGGAAATCTTTTCTTGTTTCTTCAAAAGGCAGAAGGTAGAGTGGTGCAAGTCGAGTGAGAGAGAAACAATAACAATATCAATTGAGTGCGTGAATGAAGAAAGGAGAAGAGAAAAAAGACAATTGGTTTTACAGTGCTCCAATCAATTGATCAACCAATACGCGATTTTGACGTTTTTTTTTGAAATGCTCATCCATCAATGTTCTGAGCAACCCCCAGATTCCTGTCATTCATTCTCTTGATTCGTGACCTCATTCATCACCACTTTTCTTTTTTTTTTGCATGAACCGACGTCTGATCATCGCTGGAATTGAAATGCTTGATCTTGGTTGATCAATTAATTGGATCGCATGTAGTGGCGAATGATTTCCATGTAAATTTTACATGGGTTTAGCACGGAACAAACTGTTTTTTTTTGAATACTACTATGTCAATGCACTTTCTTCAGGCAAACTGAAAGCAGTTCCATACAGAGTACATCAAGTACGATCTTAAGTTTTTTGATGTGCGAAGCCAGCTATTCTCAATAGAGTGCAATATCATGACAAAATGTGAAAATCGTACTAGATCCTTGTAACAAAACATTCAACGATACCTTCTGTAAATGATATAAACGCTTTGTGTATAACCTATTTTCTAGATCAGATAACATGTCCTTTGTATGGAACTGCTTTCAGTTTGCCTGAAGAAAGTGCATTGACATAGTAGTATTCAAAAAAAAACAGTTTGTTCCGTGCTAAACCCATGTAAAATTTACATGGAAATCATTCGCCACTACATGCGATCCAATTAATTGATCAACCAAGATCAAGCATTTCAATTCCAGCGATGATCAGACGTCGGTTCATGCAAAAAAAAAAGAAAAGTGGTGATGAATGAGGTCACGAATCAAGAGAATGAATGACAGGAATCTGGGGGTTGCTCAGAACATTGATGGATGAGCATTTCAAAAAAAAACGTCAAAATCGCGTATTGGTTGATCAATTGATTGGAGCACTGTAAAACCAATTGTCTTTTTTCTCTTCTCCTTTCTTCATTCACGCACTCAATTGATATTGTTATTGTTTCTCTCTCACTCGACTTGCACCACTCTACCTTCTGCCTTTTGAAGAAACAAGAAAAGATTTCCCCCTCCTCCCTCCCCTCCCTCCTCTTGTCCTCTCCTTTTTGTTACCTTTTCAGCAGCTATCATTTGGAGTGCTTTGACAGCTCCTCACCAGTGGGTACTGTTAGCCAGCTTCCTTTTTTCGATTGACGAAGATTTGTGAACACAACTTGCGACTATAAAAGCAAGTTGCGTACCTCAATAAAACTTCACTTTTCTTTCTCGTCTTTCCGTTTTTGCTATTGTTCATTCGTTTATTCGCCATCACTCCCAACAGCACAAATCTCAATAGTTTGTGAGGGAGAGATAGACCAGTACGGAGACAGACCAGTACGTCAAAAAAACGATCCACTTTGTCTGCTCAGCGGACTCTCGGTTCAGGGCTCTGGTGAGAGCAGTCAAGACATAAGCTGTCGAGATTCACGATGAGGACAAGCCAGCCATTCTGAGAGGGTTAATTATTATTTACAGGACAATGCAACAGGATGCAAAGGCATTCATCTCAACTCCTACGCTTTTTAAAGTGGTCGTCGTCGTCGCTACCATCATCATCCGCCCGCATTGCGTTTTCCTGCATTCTTGAGTCTATCGATGAACTTTACATGCTCCTTTGGGAAAATGTCGCCGAAATTTTCATCGCCTACATTGACGTTGACCTGCTGTATATCACTGGTGACTTTTGGGAGCTCTGAGAGTGCCGGTAGCTTGCAGGTCAACCTCGTAGGGTATGTAACAATCATGCTGATATAAACCTTGTCTCGACGATAGTTGCGAAAGCCCTTTGCATGGCTCTCAATCTTGGTCGCCGAGAAGGTGCTGAGGGCATCGATCCAGTCGCGGTCAGAAAATGTGGAAGATCCTTGATGCAGCTTCAATCTGCACGAAAACAGGCACTATCCTACAATCGTCGATCTTGATAAAGAACACCAAGTCTGGTCCCGACGGCTTGGCCTTGGGAAAGAAAAACGGGGGTACAGGCTTATCGTTCAGAACTGACCTGTGGTTGGCATGCGCATCCATGAAAGTCCCCATCGACATCATTTTGTGTATAGTCCCTTGCTCGAGTCCAGGCTCCCTCCACCCAACAATCTCCACTTTGCCGACGAGAGCTGGATACATGTTAGAGATGGACGGCTGATGGGGCCACTCGGAAAGAGGTTGTGAGGCGAACGTCTCGCTGAAGGCGCTCATCATGAACCGCTCAAATATATGTCCTTGGTTAGTAGCAGATATCGAGTCTTTCATGCGACTTCGAATGACAGTCTTGAAATAAGGGTCCATGGCAACAAAATAATTCTCAACAGCCTTTAATACGAAAGGCTCATCAAAAACGGCAACTGCATGTCCATGGATAATCTCAAAATGTCAAGGACGGACTTGGCGATGTCGCGGCTGTGTTTGTTGTGTAGGCGGTCGAGCTCGTTGCACAAATTTCCTTTAATTTGTCGATGGTCCCAAGACACCAATTTGTCCTCAGTGTCCTTGATGGCGCGCATCCATGATAGTCGGTCGTTGCTCTCAATTATTTTCTCCTATTGCACGAGAGAGAGAGATGAGTAAGTACCTTGTCACCTATACTCTGACCCGAAATCCCTCAAACCATGCATAAGGTGCACACTAGATGGCGACTATTGCCGTGCGAAACGCCCTGTAGGCCTCCCAAAAAGCATGTTGATTGTCTCTTGCGGAAAAAATCTTCCAAGGCTTGAGTAGATGCGTCGTCCAGTAGACACCTCCGCACTCGAGATATGTTTAAATTTGCAGACCTACATCATCATCCATCTCGCTAGGCGGGCCTTAAAACAAGTTCCAAGGCCTCAGGATTACAGAGATGTAATACCGAAGGCAGGGGCAAGGGAAAGAGGTTGGGGCAATGGTTGTTTTATTACTTGTTCAGTTGGAAAGACTTGTTACATGAAAAGGTGGTGAGAGCAGCACCTGAAGAGCTCATTAAGTAGTTTTTTTTTTTTTTTTTTTTCTTTTTTTTTTGGGGGGGGGAGGGGGGAGGGGGGAGGGAGATACTGTTAAACCATTCCATGCTATGAGAAGGTTTGAGGGTTTTGTCTCGAGTTTTCCATTCGAAGTTGAGCCTTTTGCTCTTCCAGGATCAGGTGTAGTCGTTGGAGTTCCAAATGTTGAAGCTGATTGTCGATCCCTTTCAATCTCATATCGAGCGAGTGGCTCGAATTGTTTGATTCGCTAGCGAGAGCCTGTGGGCCTTGGTACCGGTCTGGTATACGTGCTCCTTCGATCGTAATGGCCTGAGGACTGTGCTTTTTAATCTCCCGTAGTCCGCTACTGTTTCCTGGCTTGGGACTGGAATCTCTAGTCTCGATCACTTCCTTATCGACGATCCTAACCGGATCCGAAGGAGAGGGTACTCGGTGAATCCGTCGTCGTCGGTAGAATAGAAATCCTGCAATAGCTGCAATCACAGCCAAACCTCCGACGACTCCACCAACAATGCCACCAACGTCCGAGGATTGACCTGTTCCCGTTTCAGATACTAGGGAAGGATTTGCTGATCCTGTCCCGGAAGGTCCTGATGATATGGTCGTTGATTTGACATTGGGTATTGGTGGTACGTTCAGACTTTGGTAGGCTGCTGGTGCTGTGTATTGATTGATCCAGGTATTGGATGTTATGTTGTAGATGTGCACATCTGTAGAGGCTATCTGGGTGTCAGAATAGAGCCCACCCCAGACAATGAACTGGTCTCCGGCAATAGCGCAGGCAGCATACACCTGGGGCTGAGGACTAGGACTACCAGAACTCCAAGTCAGAGTGGGGATGTCGAGGATGAATATCTCATTGCTCGTCGGACTGTTCTGTGGCAGCCCATGTCCTCCGAATACGATTAGCTTTGTGCTGTCATCGTCTAACGTCGGAAAAGGAAGAATGGATACAGGAGACGAGGCCAAATGAAGAATAGAGTAATGAGTTTTTTTTGCAATATTGTTTTTTTTCTATCGATCCATGTTAGGTTTCGTTCGATGAGGCGAGGATTTTTTTATTATTGCGTTAGAGCAGAACTTACTTATTGCCATGCAGTGGTCTGCTCTTGCCGAGGGAGCAGTTCCTGGAGTAGTCTGGTAGTATAAATAAGGAACGGCGGGAAACATACATTAGCATCATTCAGACAAATACAAACAGTTAATCCAAAGCAATCATCGAGTCCCATTAGAAAGACACCATCTCCGTAGCCACCTCCCCTCGATCCCTACTACGTCCTAACCATTCCTTCCAACATAGATAGGTCTATACAACACCCTCTTTTATTGCCCAAGCAACAAATATACCTTGTATACACTATTGTTTACTTACCAGCGTAGTGAACGTCCCCTGCTTTGGTCGGAACTCTGTCACATAGGCCATGACAATCGTTGAACCAACACCACCGAAATACAAAATGCTCTGTCTCGCCTGACAATATACATTGGTGTAGTATGTTCTATACGGAAAGGCAGGAGGATTCGGCAAACTCATATTGGAGATTTGACCCGTTGAAGGATTCCAAATGTTCATCAAATTGGTACCTGAATATCCTCCTGCCATATAAACCAGGTTTGTGCTAGGGTCTGTCACAGTCCCAGATCCTTTTCGAGTGGGTTCCAGGAAAGAGGCTTTCGCAGGAGACCATTGTGCAGTGTCGAGATTAAACTGGTAGACGGAGTTAGGGCCGGGGATGCCAAAGAAGTAAAGCTTTTTTTGGTCGGATGAGGATGTCCCCGGAAAGTTGACTTGTTGGGGATTGGCCAAACCAGTACTCGCTGGGGTGACCAAAGTCCATGCGGGAGCCGAGCTCGTCCATGATTTTGCAAGATCGAGAAAGAAGAATTGGTCTGCAGTGGGGGCTGCGATGTTGGTGTCGGCTGCTGGGGTAAGTGTACTGTAGCCACTAAGAATGAAGAGGCGAGTTGCCGTCTTGACAGATGCTGGGGCCCAAACTGGAACAGGGGTAAATGGAGGTGCCGTCTGAGCAAAGGTATAATGGTGGGTATGTGTAGAGAGGGCAAGTATTAATGTGAAGACGAGGAGGAAAAGGCGAGTCGACGCCTTGGTGGCGGCCTTGGATAGAGCTGTCATTCAGGGGTGATATCAGCACGGGGGAGACAATAAACAAAAGGGAGAAGAGAAAGAAGGAAGGGAAGAACAGGAAGAATCGTTGGTAGGGGGAGACTGAATAAAAAAAAAGGGAGGAGAAAGGAAGAACAGGAAGAATCGTTGGTAGGGGGAGACTGAATAAAAAAAAAGGGAGAAGAGAAAGAAGGAAGGGAAGAACAGGAAGAATCGTTGGTAGGGGGAGACTGAATAAAAAAAAAGGGAGAAGAGAAAGAAGGAAGGGAAGAATAGGAAGAATCCTTGGTAGGGGGAGACTGAATAAAAAAAAAGGAAGGAGAAAAAGAAGGAAGAAAAGAAGATGAAGAATGGTTGGAAGGGAATTCAGGCACTTCCCTTGGGGAAAGCTCAAGGCGAGAAAAGCGCTGGGGATACCCGCATGATTGTATCTGTTTCAAATCAAAACGCATGTCAAAACAGAACCATAACCACGCCTGCAAGTGGGTTAATCTTCTAAACTTGTACATGCACCTTTGACTGGTGTGAGCAAAAAAATAAAAAAAATAGTAGATCTCACCTCCTGAGTCCAAATTTTCTAGTCAACACAAAACAAAAATGACACTGTTGCTAATCGATGCAACTCAATACCAGTTTATAACCTATCCTTATCTGTCAACATTACAGTTGACTTCAGTAGCCTGAAAAAAGTATTTTTGCTGTGAGAATCTCTCTGCTACAGCGACATCCATTTCTTATTGCGGGGTGTTTTGAAATAGAGAACCTTTGCGAATTTGATCATTTTTCATTGTATTTATTATTCGCTTGCCTCAAAACAGAGACACAACACAACAACAAAAAATGCGCCTTGTCAGTGAAATAAGGAATAAGAGTGGCGTGATTTCGGAGGCCCAACTTGAGGGTTGGAGGCCTGCATGCATGTCAACAAACTCAGAACAAAGAAATCTTTGGAGGCCTTCTGGAGGCCTTTGGAGGGCAGCAAGTCGGACTCTCATGCATCTCCTCACCCCCTCTTCCTTTCTTCTCAAATCTCATCTAATTGTTTGCGTACATTTCAGTCTGTTGTGGTCACATTTGGCTCAATGCTCAATCTCTGGTCATTATCAACCCTCAGACGGAGGAATACTACACATGCATAAAAGAAATTTTTTCTTCAGTTAGACATCCTTCCTCTATTTGCCCGACCAAGGTTGTTTTGCTGGGCGGGGCGAGGTCGAATCATAGATAAGCCGGGTGTATATACTCCAAGTGAGCGTTGTAATTCTTCCTGGTAGATAGATATGATATGTTATTTCTCCTGATATACTCGTTGGGTCGTGCGACTGAAGGCAAGGTTGTGCTGGTTCAGAGTAATCGAAAGAGAGTCTTTAAGCGAGTTTGATTGCTGTTCCATTGCGTTCCCAATCTTGGCCGATATGGTTTTCTCGAGAAGTTGGAAATTGCTGTCCATTGTCGACTTGATCTCCTGAATAAACGCTCTCATGTCCGACCTGGCACCTGCAAAGCAGTTCGTCACCTTGGAGTCCAGATTCCGAATTCAGTATGAATGGCGGCCGAGATTAATAAGCCGGTTAGTAAATAATTGCTAAGCCCTTAGTAAGCATATAAAACATTGATTTTCGGCACATAAAAAGTGCCTATCTCCCATAGCTGGAAAAGATAGAAAGCGAGAGTTCCGAGAGGGCACAGCTCAACATCGACATTCCTGATTGAAACGCCATATGTAACGCCCCCTGAGCGCAGGGTCTTTCCTTGTGTCATAACAAGGACAGTCGCAAAGGTACGGGGTTGGTCAGAGTTCTTCATCATTATGGGGCTGTTCAGGTCTGAGAAGGCATGGAAGTTGATATGTGGGAGCTTGGCGAACCGATTATTCTCGCCTCGCATCATCATAAAGTGGGACCAGGAGGCCATTAGTCTGTCCTTGAGATCAGTGACCTTTTAGCGCTTGTGGTGCTCCTCCTGGTATCGATGTGTCCAGTTGGTTCTCATGAGACGTTGCAGCCTTGCCACCTCGCCTCCATCTGCCGCGTCGATAGTAGAGCACTTCTTGGACTCGAACTTGGGGTTCCCTGCGATCCGAATCTTGAAGGTGTTGATGAGCGCTGCAAGATCGGGACCGGTTCGAGGGTAAGGTTCGTATTTCATCCCATCGGCTTCACTGGTTTGTTGTCTAGTGAAAAGGTCGGATGCGGTGCACATGTAAGCCTCCACTGTCTTCATGCTGGGTGTGTCAATATAATCCTCAAACACCTCCACCATCTCCCTCTTGCTCTGCCATTGCTCAACAACTCCAACTCTGCGCTTCTTCTTCGCGAAAAACGGAATAATGGCTTTACTCGGATCGCCCCCCCCCATCTGTGCTGTATTTCTGTAGACCCTCCGACATGTAGAAAGTAAATCGAGTGTACTCTACTCGGTCGTCTACTTCCTCTACTCCGATTTTGTTAATGTTGGTCCTATGATATCCTTTTTGCTCACAGCATTCCTATCGAAAATGGTAAGCAACAACGATTAAAGGGTGTGAGCTGTGGAGTAAGGCGGGGAGGAAAACCAAGAATGAAAAGGTCTCATCGATTACCGTACCCTCCAATGAACCTGGTATCGGGAGTAAGCAGCTTTGGTGTTCTTGGAAAACTGTTGTCCACGCGCTTCTTTGGCATTGTAAACGGCGCAAATTTCGTGGAACTTCCTCTCGATATCCGCCACATTCTCCGGTGTAAGCTCCAGTCTGCCTGGGTCGGTGCGCCTGACTTGGGCCCATTTATTTTTAACCAGTCCTGCCTTCTTCTCCGCCAATTGCATACAGATGTTGAACTGTTCCGGGGTCTCCTCCATCCAAACAACGCATCTTTTGTTCCAGAATAATCTACTCCTCTGCCTCCATGTTCGCCTCCTTTGGCAATGCTGGTGTAGTTTCTTGGCGCGACGAACAAGAGCTCTGGAGGATGCTATAACCTCTGGCTATCGTAGGGGCAACAATGAAGCAGTACCGCTCGCGTTGTCCTCATCGTCGTCTAGGTCGTCGGCAGACTCATTATTGTATCGGTTATTAATGAATCCTTTGTTGTCCATTGCCAAACTATCAAAGATAGCCTCGTCCATACGGAAATAGTCGACCTGTTCCCCAGTTAAAAGTGACCAGATCGGGATGGCATTGGAGCTGCCCTCTCCATTATCTATGGTAAATTGAAAGGAGGAGAGGGGGGTATTAGCGAAAATGCAAATACAGATACAGCGCAACTGTTCGTTCCTGCCTCTTACCATTGCCGAGCCCTTTCTTCTTTCTCTTTGTTCCTTGAGTGGCAGGTTGGGACAACGATGGCGAAGGAATGGAGTTTGAGGAGGATAGCAGAATGAGTGCATGAGAAGCCAATGTGCTTAGTTTATATTGTTTGTAAAAGGGACGAGAGAGGTGGGTAGGAGAGTGGAGGATGGGAGGTGGTAGAATAAAGAGAAGGTAGTTCTAACACGAGTAAAACAAGACTGAGTCTCTCCAGGGGCTTTTTTTTGCCTGCGGTGCAATAGGTCCAATGGTTTGAGCCATCCCCTGCTGGTGGAATGATTTTCCCTCTGGTCATATAAGTCACCGCGGTATTATTTCTCTTATTCAAAAGGTATGTACAATCAATTCAGTTGGCTCATTTTCCAGCTAAAAAATGATTTCTGAATGGCGGATAGTCGACGCAACACAGGGGTATTCAGTTTGTCCAATTGAATCGTTTATTTCGTTTTTTTTTGCAAACAATCCGCTTACTATGGGTGGTCAGGCAAACAGGCCGTTAAGAAGAATTTATTTCTATTATTCTGTCGAAGGAAAAACTATGTTGGTCCAAGAATATTGGCGTAGCCTACATCTTCGCCAGCATCCTCATCTTCATCCTCATCCTCATCATCCTCATCCTCATCATCCTCATCCTCATCCTCATCATCCTCATCCTCATCCTCATCATCCTCATCCTCATCCTCATCATCCTCATCATCAACTTGCTCCTCCTCCTTCTCCTCTTCTTCGCACTCTTTTAATCTCCTCCTACCCATTGTATTACCTTATTCTCCTCTCCCTCATCACATACTCGCAGTGACACTCTTACGTACAACAAAACAAATCGTTCTTGCTCTCCAGCCGTTTCTTTTTCAAATGGAGCCCCCGACATTCAATCGACGCCTTGGGCAATTCAGAACTGTGATTGATATCGAAAAGGGCTACAGTGAGCCCGACCAACAATACTCGCCCTCGGCTCGCACGACTGTCGGTGCTCCTCTCGGCGGTCTCAAAAAACTCTTCGACCACACAACAGATCCTATCGTCAGCGGGCGCTACACAATCAACCTTCGCCGCCTCTTCGTCCTACTACTGATCCTCATAGGCATGATTACACTATGGTTCGTGGCCATTCTCCCAGAACACTCTGCGGAAGGAACGGACTCGCTCATCCAGAACGCTGATGGAATCACTAATCAGGATCGTTTGAACAATAATGAGGACCATGTCAGCCCTCATACTGGAGCTCAGGATTCTGCTACGTATAGATATGAGCGTGTTCGCGGCAAGGGTGCTAGGACCAGTTTGAAAAAGATTCAGTTCAAGTTCCCTCCAGAGTCGGACCAGGATCGATTGCAACGAGAGAGCCGTTTACAAGCTGTTAGAGATGGATTCGAGCACGCCTGGACAGGTTATAAGGATCATGCATGGGGACACGACGAAGTCAGTCCCGTCAGCGGAGGATACAAAGACAACTTCAACGGCTGGGGTGCAACAATGATCGACAGTTTGGATACCCTTGTCATTATGGGCTTTAACAAGGAATTTGACGAGGCGCTGGAATGGGTCAAGACAAAGTTTACCATGACCAACAACCCTACCATCCAGCTTCCGTTCTTCGAGACCATCATTCGCTACATGGGAGGATTCCTTGGTGCCTATGATCTGACAGGAGAAAAGGTTCTGCTGGACAAGGCTGAGGAGCTCGGAAAGTACACTTTAAACGCTTTCCAGGGATCGGATTTCCCCAATAGTCACTTTACCATCGATCCTTCGTTTAGCGGCCGTGATGAGTCCTTTGTGCTTGCCGAGATCGGAACTTTGCAGCTAGAATTTTCTCGTCTTTCGAAGCTGACTGGGAATCCCATCTACGATCAAAAGGTACTATTCGAACAAAATAAGAACAAAAAAGCGGTTGGTAGGGGATGTGGAGAGGTAAGCATTTCTCTATATTGCTAACCTTGGTAGGTATTGGAATCTGCTTTTAGGCCCGCAAAATCTTCGACATCTTGGGTACCGCTATGCCCGAGATCCCTGGGTTTCTCCCTCCTAATGTCCAAGATGGTGAAGGTCTCAAGTATTCTAACTTCCAGGCATCTGTCGGCGGTATGGTTGACAGTTACTATGAGGTATGTTTCCAGAAGCCAGCGATTGACGAAAAGGTTAAAATAAGTCGGCGTTTTGTACTTTCCCTCACAAGCGCCCATTCTTTCACTTTCTGTATTTATAGTATCTTCTCAAGGAATGGATCCTGTTGGATGGAAAGGCAACCAAGTACAAGGAAATGTGTGAGTAATCACCACGTGGTGTGTCTTGTTTCCATGTGGTTTGAACTCCGTCTCTGGCTTTACACATCACTCTTCTCATTTTAATCAACCCAAACTTCCGCTTCTGAACGCTATATATTAACTTACTCCTTTCAAACAGTCGAGGAAGCCGTGTCCTCGATTAAGAAATACATGGTCATGACCCCAGAAGATGGATCGAAGGACTATGTTATTTTGGGCCAAGTTAACTCTACATCCAAGACAGTCGAACCTGACATGGGACATCTGGTAAGCAGCCCTTCAACGTGCTTCAACCTACCTCCAGTCAACTGCTGCCTACTTTTGCGATTTTTTTTCATGGAAATGACGCAATAAGGCGCAATACTTGTTAACTATGCGCATTCCCCTATCTGTCCACTTGTTAGGCTTGCTTCATGTCAGGCTCGTTGGCAATGGGATCAAAGTACTTTGGTCGCTCTGAAGATCTGCTTCTGGCCAGACAAGTTGCTCAAGGATGTTACCTTGGATACCACCACTCTGCCTCCGGATTGGCACCAGAGGCCGCAAGGTTCACTGAGTCGAGTCAACCTGGCAAGTTTGTTACAGACCCCCAGCACTTTTTCAGCCAGTACCGTAGCCGCATGGAATACATTCTCCGACCAGGTAAAACGGCGCTTTTAGTCTGTTTGTTGGAAAAAAAATGTTCTATTTGGCCATTGCCTTTAATGCTTATGCCACTTTTTATTAGAAACTTTGGAAAGTCTGTGGATTTTGTACCGCCTTACGGGGGAGAAGAAGTACCAGGATCAGGCGTGGGAGATCTTCCAGGTAATGATAAATTTTGTAATGCTATGTCAATGTCAATGCAACAACGAAGTATCCCCTTGGTTAGCGACAAGGGCAAGCAATGAATGATTCGTAAACGGACATGCTAATGTATATCCCTTTGTGCTTGTTTTATATGACATGCATAGTCGTTGGAGAGAAGCTGCCGTACTTCTATTGCTTACACTGGTCTCACGAACGTCAACAATGTCCACTCTAAGGATAACAAGATGGAGAGGTATGTCAAGAAATACATATTTTATAGGAGACTAAAGAACAAGTCAATGGCGTATGATATTAAACAATAAGTGAACACCTACTAACTCTTTGATGTCCCTATTTTCTATCACCGGCCTTTTAGCTTCTTCTTGGCAGAGACATTGAAGTATTTGTATTTGATATTCTCAACCCCGGATGTGATCTCGCTGGATGACTTTGTCCTTAACACTGAGGCACATCCACTTCTTAGAACCTAGAATTCCAGAAACCTAGTGTTGCGGATAAGTGCTACGAATGCAGGTTCCTTTTTTATTTTTTATTTGACGAAGAACCGTGCACTGAGACGAGCTACAAAAGCGAGTCGAGGTCGCAAATAAAGACAACAACTTTTTTCTCGTTACTTTCTCGCTCCCATTGTCATTCTCCATTGTGGCGACCAGAGACAGATGCTGTGTGTAACCTTCTTTTTATTATGGTTGAGAAAACAAAATGAGAATAAGATGGAGGGAACTATTGGATCTGGATTCCTACCTTATTTTTTCTCGCCCCTGGCAATATACTGAAGTTTTATGGACGTTAACAATGACGCACCCTCCCACCCCCCCCAACACACACGATTTCTATGCCCTCATCCACTCTCTCGTCGCTGAGGTCCAAGATCTCAAGGCCCACAAGGATCGAAACATCCCCTATACCTATACAGAACCAGAAGCGCCACTGCAGAAGCTCGTCTTCGACGAAACTCGTCGAGATCTCTACGTCAACGGTGTCTCGGCAGCAGAAGGCTTCTACAAGCGATCAAAATCCTCCCCAATAGCCATCGCCTCAACCACAGCAGAGATATCCAAATGCCTTTGGACTCTCCCTCAAAACCTTCATCAGACCTACTCAGCCCCTGCAGTTTTCGAGAAGTTTCCTGATCAATCTCGCGAAACGTAAGTCAACATGCCCTCTCCTCCCTTCGGTCTCACCTCGCCCACCTTACAAGGCCCATCGACAATCTGGCCATTGAAGTCACGGAGAACCACCGCGACTGGTCTTACCAAGATGGACAGGGCAACATCAATGAGGGACTTCAAGGATACAACTCCATCAACGATCTCGCCAACCATGTCAACGAGATCTATGAAGAGCGGACCAGCTCTTTTATCGCCACCCTTAATGACTACCGAGGATATTGTTACAAAAAGATGTGGTGGCTAGGCAGTGGCGGCGATGCCTTAGGTTAGCAGTCATATTCTTTAGTCGACATAGTATTAGTAGTGCGCCGAGCCCTCTTGTCTGCTCTTTGTCCTTTTACACATCACTTCTTGGACGAGAGCAGTATTGACAAGAGTTTCGCTGGCGCGCTGCAGGTAACAACCCCCTCTTTGATAATATGAACACAAGGTCTTTTTACATATCACTTCTTGGACGAGAGCAGTATTGACAAGAGTTTCGCTGGCGCGCTGCAGTGTATCGTTTCGTGTGAATCTTTTAGGACGCTATTATCACTTCCCCCCCCCCCCCCCCCCGTACCAATTGAGGACTTAACAGCGGTCCTACAACTCTGGCCGTAGACCCTCTCCCCTGAGTAACAATATCTTGCCGATCTCAGTCACCGAGTCTCGGACATTCGCCTCAACACTCGACAGAAACCAGCTGAGACAGCTCCTCTCTACTCTCTCGATGGCATCAAAGAGATCAAGGAGAAACAAAAACTCCTCGAATCTCTCGTCGGCTCCGTCCAATAACGTGGCAAGGGATGCAACAGAGGAGGAGGACGCATTTTCAACAACGGCGCCAACAACAACAACGCTGACAACAACAATGCCAACAACAACACCAATAACGGCAGTTCTTTTTCTCAGAACGGCCAAGGGGAACGTGGGTGATCCAGGGGAGGGAACCAACGCGGCCGAGGCGGATTCAACCAACAAAGGAACAACAACCGCCAACCACGACCCCAACAGCAGCAATAGCAGCATTCAGGTCAATAACAGCAGTAACAGCAACAACAGCAGCAACGGCAACAATAGCAGAAACAGACAACAAGCTAGTAAGAGATCGACCCCACCTTTACTCCAAGGCCTGGGAACTGCTTACAGACGAACAATGGGTCCGCTCCGTGGTTACCGAGTGCTACAAAATCCTTTTTCTCTCTCGCCCTCCAATAGCCGTACCCTGTTCATTCACACCCAGAGTCGCCAAAGACGAGGCCACAGTGATCGAGAAGGAAGTCATGGCCCTGCGCCGCAAGAAGGCCATCGAAGAGGCATCATCTCCCGGTTTCACCAGTCGCCTCTTTACAATTCCCAAGTCGACAGGGGACCTCCGCCCAGTACTGAACCTGCGCCCATTGAACAGGTACGTACCAGCACGCTCTTTCAAGATGGAAACGATCAAATCGGTTTGCAATATGCTGCAAAAGAACGATTACCTGACCAGCGTCGATCTTGCCAATGCCTTTCTTCATATCCTGTGTAATATGAACAGCTGGGAGAGTAAAATGGTGAGAAAGAAGCTGGGGGTCTTTATTGAGCCCTATGAGAATATATAATACTACTATCCTTAATAGAGAATGAGAAGTGAGTGAACAGACACTGAAATGGAACAGCTCTCCTCCCCCTGTGAGAACGAGGCACGAATTCGTGGACAAAGAAAAGCAATGTAGTGGATGGCAATGAAATGACTTTTTTTTTAAATAAAAAAACCCCCCTTTTCTTTAGTTTTTCTTGCAACTGAAAGCATACAATATCAATCAGTAAACTGTTGGGAATAATGTAATCGTGTCTGGGGATCCCGAGAATGAAGAGCAGACACAAGCGTGATGCATCTTCGTGGAGCTATTCGCCCAAAAAAAAAAAAAAAAAAAAAAAAAAAAAAAAAAAAAAACAACCGCTGCTGGCTGTCGTTCTCTCTCACCTCAATCCTGCTGTGAAGGTAGCAAAAGAGCACTGGACTAGTATCACTATACCCCTAGAAGCCTCCCACAAAAAATTCAAGCTGATTGGACATGACAAAGACCTCGAACGATCAAACGATTGTTTTTCCAGTGCCCTAGCTAATTACAAGCAGATATTAATCATCTCTTTTTCGGGTCCCAAGTAAACTTTTTTTCTACTAATCAACTGGTGCTGGGAAAGTGCCAGATCATTTCCTCGCGTCAATCTACCATCTATGCAAGCTGGAACCCCGAACAGACAAGGGTTTTTTTTTTTTTTTTTTTGGGTTTTCTCATATGGAAAGAGCAAATCCTCCAATATGGCAATGGCGACAAGCCCAATAAGGCAAAGCAAGGCAAAAGAAGGCAAAGGAAAGCAAAGCAAGGCAAAGCGTGATCGATCATGCATGCTAAGGGATTACTTGCAGTGTTACACAAGAATCGACCGATCACTCACGGAACGTGGCAGTATGTATTCATGCCTTTAGGTTGGGAGGCAACAACACTTCCCAATTTCTGTTTTACCATTGTCCCTTTGCTTTGTCATTTGTCATTTACTGTTTGCTGCTTTTCCAATTGTCATTTCTCCATTTTATGCTTTGTCAACAGGGATAACTGTGCGCCTCCTATGTCATTCCTTGAATTCTACTGTTAAGGGGATTGATCCCAGTCCCGAATGACTTGGTATATTGTTTTGACGGAGTACAGCGGAGATAGAAGGACAACATATTCTGCATGTGCTTACAGCAGAAAAAAGGAGAAAAAAGAAAAAATGCTGTATTGACTCACAGCGGGAAGAAGGAAAAAATATGCTGCATAGGCTTAAATGATATTAGTAGCACAGGTGGGGGATAGGAGATGAAGAAAGTAATGATGCAAACTTTCAGCGCGGACCTTCTCGACTTGACAATTTGGCAATGTACCCACCTATTTTTGGGCTATTTGTACCTCAGTGCGAAGGCTACACCATCTCTCGTATTGTTACCACCAGCAAATCGATGATGTCTTCTGCTGGCATTGGTCGCACAGAGAAGATTTCAAGGGAACTGACGAAAAAATCGAGGGTACTTTTCTGGAATGCAGTGCTTTTTCTCCACCTTTCACCCATCCGTCGATTGTTAGCTCATTCTTTTTGGGCGTCATATCGTTCTTTCACTCGAATCAATTGACCATTGGGCTAAACCTGCTGCACACAACTATTTTGCAAGCTCTCAACGAGCATGCAAAAAAGCAGTAACAACAAAATTAACAGAGTGACAATTAAAAAACTTGTGCCTTTTTTGTTTTTCATTTTTTTTCAACTTTTCCTTACTTCTTCTCCTTCACCTTTAACTCTACTCCTATCCAGCTTTTGTTTTTTCAGTGGTGTAAAATGCAGTAATGTCAAGGTCGAACGACAACCACGTCAGCATGAATATATCCGTAGCCTCCTCTGGCAGTCATGACGACGACAGAGGACAATAGTCAGACCGCAACCTCCACCCCGATCGAGGCAATTCGACCCACCAGTTCTGAGAACAAGCAGGAGCCAGCCACAACAGCGCTACTGTCGTATCAGCGGTAGCAGCAGTCACTGCGCATTGTTCCGGAAATTTTCAACCCTGAAAAAAGAACGAACGTACAAAAGAAGGTTTTCAATGTTCTGCCGTCTTGTGCGTGCTCGAGGCGAGGCAATGGGTTGCTCACCAATATTTTTCGCTTTTATATACAATAAAATAGTACAAGGCCACGATGAGTGCCTTCACAGCCCCGGGTGACTACTTCGCCATCTAGAGCGTCTCTGTCCCTGCTTCTAATCGGATTGGGAAGTGGACGAAACTGAAACTAGTTTTTACAAGAGTGAGTGTTTTTTGTTTGTTTGTTCCCCTCACCAAAAAAGAATAAAATAAACTGAGCAAAAAAATAATTCAGACCTAACCAATTTTTTTTCTTTTGCATTTTCTACCATTAAGAGCCACGGCGGCCGTATGGAGGTATCGGGCTTGTGGGAGGAATTAAAAGAAGACCAGGATGAGCAACAAGAACAACAAAGTAGGTAACAGAGGATGCTAAAAAAAATTATGAGTTAACGTGTGTGACGGGAAGGGAGGCTTTTGAAGGACTAATAATCGTATATCAAATATTTTGTTCTCTTACTCCTCCCAAAAAACACTCGGACAGTTCGCTTTCGATTAGACACAAAGATTCACATCAATTTGCGTTTCGAGTTTGTGGACCGGCTCAAGGGAGCCGACAATACCAGCAGCAGCCATAACATTATCGAAACGATCGATGACAATGCTCCAAAACCAGGCATGGCTTTTTATTCGGGATGAGACGTTGCGATCGCGAAGAGGAAGAGCAAGAGCAGCAGCAAGAACAAGAGCAAGAACAAGAGCAAGACGACCCCTCGATTCTCGCACTGCCCGTCACTCACATAGTCGACATGCCACTAACGCTCGTCCCGCCTTCTTACTGGGAGGACATTCAAAAGTTTCATATCTTGGCGACTGCGGTTTCTCAGGATGAAAAGACCGTGGTGAAAGTTTCTAGAAAGGACCGTGGGGTGAAGTTCTTTTTGGATCTATGGGATTTGAAAGGCTACCACTACTTCTCCGACAGCCAGAAGAAGAAAGATCTGATCAAGTCAAGACGACCAGTGGCATGGATAGCATGCACGATCGATGGAGTAGAAAGTCTCGACATGTCGTTCCTCGATGTCGCCTTGTCGAGCAATGGAGAGCTTGTGACTGTGTTTGATAAACCTCGCGGCACAAGTTCGTAGAGACGCATCAAGGGTGAGGAGTTTCCACTGAGAGTACTTCAACGCAAGACAATAACACCCACCGCAACAGGAGCAGCAGCAGCAGCAGCAGCAGAAGTTACGACGGTCAAGAAACAGGTGTCTGAAAAGGAAACGTCGGCAGTCAGTGGTGGTGATAATTATGCTGTCCCTCAGAGCAAAGGATTCAAGGAAGTTCAATACGACAAGGTATCGCCACTCTTTAATTTTGCCGGCTTTGAAAAGTTTCAACACCGTTCGGAGCAATGCAGCTGTGACAACAGGCAGTCAACAAATCCGAAAGAGTTTGTCCTAGTCACTTGCAGCGGTCGCTGCTTGGAGGTGTATGAGGCTCGAACAGGACTTGAGCTGCTCTACAGTCCTTAGAAAAACTTATTCAATGAATTGCAGTTTTTGACATTCAACTTTTCTCATTCTCATCCTAACCCTTTACTCTCAAGACTCACTCTATTGTTACACTCTCTCTTCTTCATTGTTCACGTGAAATCTCAACCAAAGTACTTTGTAGAATCGTCATCGACATCGCTTTAAAATAAATAATTTCATTGAATCAGTTTTTCTAATTGACCGAATCTGTTACATGCCCTTCATCTGCCGCGGTCATCAATACTTGGTGTTGCGTCCTTTGTTCTGAATCACCATCTCCAGGCGGTCGGGCATGCTCTCGTACAGTTTGTGAAGATACTCCGGCGGAATCTCCCTTCAGATCGCCTCCACACGTTTCCACAGTCTGTCCTGGTCCTCAGCCGCCTCTGGCTGCCGATTCAGCTCCTTTTGATGTACGACCAAACGTTCTCGATGAAGTTGAGGTCGGGCGAATTAGGTGGCCACTCAAGAACCTTCATCCTGGCCTCACAAAAAAGTGTACGGACTTGAGTGCAGTGTGTACGCGGGCAATGTCCTGTTGGAATATGAATTTCTTTTTGTGCATGCCTAGCCAATCGCGGGACTGACGAACACACCTTTGGAGAACATCGAGATAGGCATCCAAATCCATACTGCCCTCGACCCAACAGAGATCTCCGACGCCAGAATATCCAATGCAACCCCAGACCATTACTTTCCCTCCACCACCTTGCTGTTTCGGCCAAACTTGGTGAGGCAGGTATTGTTGTTGTTGGCGTCTGTGGTAGTAGTACTTCTTGTCGAAGGACCCAATGCGGCTGAAGATGCACTCATCAGAGAACATCACGTTCTTCCAGTCCTCGGCCTTCCAGTGATGGTGTTCTTCTGCGAATCTGAGCCTTTTGTGATCTGTTCCCGTGTGAGATTCGGCTTGTCTGGTGCTGAGTAGGCCCTGATTCCTTCCTGACGTAGATTCTTCTGTACAGCGGTGAGGTGGACATGCTCTCCCTCGGTTGATCCAACAAATTGTTGTCCATCCTTTAGCGATTTTAAATTGCCTTGAATGAGATGGCGCGCGAGATTCGTCCCTGTCGTTGTTGAGATCTTCCTAGGTCTTCCAGGATGAGGATCAGGGATGTTTTCCTTTTCCTCATTCCTGATCCTGATCGCTGATGAGACAGAGATCCGAAGGTTGATGCAACTGCCCTGGTCGATTTTCCTTGTCAAAGCTGTTCTACGGCAGTCTCTTTAATGGATCGTGTAAGAGGCTTCATGTTGATTGTTCGTTGAGCTGGGAATCGTTCGAAAGGTGAAGAAGGAGGAGCTGAAGGTGTGTGAAGGGTGAATCAGAGTGATCACAAAGCAAAAGCGCGGCAATAAAGAGTGAATGGATCTATGATGGTGAATTAGAAAAATTGATCCAATAGACGTCACGATCTAGAAAGATATAAGCAACGGCCTACGTTATTTATATTCTGAATTCGTATACGCATTACGATTAGGAAGGGGAAAGGTAGATTCCCGGCGCGTTTGGAGATTGTTGGTTGAGATGGACACAAGAAAAGTTGATGCATGTTGAAACCTGTGATTCATTGAATCAATTTTTCTAAACACTATACCAAGGGAGCAGTGAAATAAAATAAGGCGACGATAAAGGCAACAACCGCGAAGAAATGCGAACATACCGTGAAAATGCAGAACGCAGAAACGATCAAAAACGGAGCACCAAACATTAGGATCAGGGCATCATGGAAATGAAGATGCGCAAAACAAGAAGGCGCAGAGATGATGCAGAACAAAAAAGAAAGGGGAAATGATCAAGGGCCGAAAAGACCAAGGCATGGTGAAAAAGAGGGAAAGACGAGAGGGCAGAGATGGCCAAAGACGCTGAAAAAGTGCAAACTGATCAAAGGACGCCGGAAAAAGGAAAGGGCGAGGAATCAAAGGAAAGAAGGGAAGAGGCGATGTCCAAGTGGTTGAGAAAAAGAGGAAGGGTAGATATGGTCAGGGCATGCTGGAATAAAGGAGGGGGCGGGGCCTGTATTCGACACAATAATGTGTCGAAAAATTGTAATTTTTCAATTTACGCAGGTTTTCTCGACGACGGGCTAGGAGACCCCCCTTGACCTTGTTAATAAAAAAGAATCGGAACACAACAATACGCGGAACGAACTCGTTTGGGTCATTATAATCATCGTCGTCAATTCTGAATCCATTCATTTCCCTCTTCATCCCATTCCATTCTCTTGACCCCCATCCTACTTCGCCCAATCCTTCAATGAGCGTCCCTTCCACCAACAACTTTGACGACGACGACGACGACAGACCTTTTACTATCACTCGCACAACAGCCGATACGGATAACAACGACAACAACAGTAAAAACGAGGAGGAAGAACAAAGAGTAACCACATCCGCCCCTGTCACTCATCGATCAAGAAAGCAAGGGCCCAAACTGAAATTACCTCCCGCAGCCGACTTTGAGGAGCATGCTATGCCTCACTCCAGGAAGCCGCACACAGCACAAGCAACAATCCCACCGCATCCTCAATTCGGCGAACCTCTACAACCCTATTATCTTTTCTCTCTCTTCTTCTCGGACTCGGCTTTGAGGATATTGCCGTCAACACCAATGCCTATGCAACAAAAAAGGATGCAGGGAAATCGGGATCCTGCGTCTGGACCCCAGTAACAAAGCACGAGCTCCGTATCTTTCTCGACATCATCATCTACATGGGTGTGTTCGGCAAAAACATCACTCATGACTACTGGTCAGCTTCCGAAAAGTACCCCCAACACTCCATCAGCAAGTACATGAGTCTCTACCGTTTCCAGCAGATCAAACGATATCTCCATGTGTCACCCCTCAACGATGACCATGTTGACTAGCACACCAAATTGCGTTCCCTCTCCTCCGAGCTGCAGCAAGATTTTACCAGCCTTTTTCTTCCCTCCACCAATGTCTCTGTTGATGAGATGATTGTTCGATTCTCTGGACGAAGCAAGCACACCGTCAAGATGAAGTGTAAGCCAACCCCCGAAGGATACAAGATCTTCGCCCTTTGTCAAGCCGGCTACACCTATTCTTTTCTCTCCTACTCCCCTTCGACTCTATCATCGGTGTGACTAAGCTTCCTGACATGAGCATCACTTCCTCTGCCGTCGCCCACCTTGCTAAAACTCTCCCCCATTCCAAATACCGATTCAACATATACATGGATAACTATTTCTCCAACGTCGATCTCTTCAAGTATCTTCGCTCCCTCCAGATTTGCGCTTGTGGTACCGCCCGTGTCAGTTCAAAAAACTTTCCCAAGGCCCCAAAGGTTGACAAGACTGACGATCACGAATGGAACACCCTTTCCGGTGTCATTGTCGATAATGCCGTCCTTGCCGCCGTTTGGATCGACAATGCCCCAGTCAACTTGCTCACTACTTTCTACACTATCACAGGCGACTGCCGTGTCCCACGCACTCGATGGCGCCCCCGTATCACCAGCAGCAATGGGAAAGCCATCCGAGAGTACTTCCAAGACGCACCCTCAGCAGCCGTCGTCATTCCCAAGATCATCGACGACTACAACAACCACATGAATGGCGTCGACATCAGTGACCAGTACCGATCATACTACTGCACCCAATTGCCAGTGTGCAGAACATGGATGCCACTCTTTTTCTGGATCTTGGATACCACGATTATCAATGCCTACCTAATCCACCAAACACAAGGAGGAACGCTCTCACACAAGGAGTTTCGAATCGAAGTAGCATGGGCACTCATTCACGAGGGCACCAAAGGCGCTTCATCCCAGCAAAAACGAACTCTTCAGCACCACGAGGATCCCGCCAAAAAAAAAAAAAAAAAGGAATACAACAGTCCATATGTCACTGCAAAAACCGAGTTGCCCTCATGCCGCCTTCAGCCAGGTCCCCACGTTCCCATGAAGATTGAAGGACGACCAAACTGCTTTCTCTGTCGATACAATGCGGTCCCGGGCGGAGAGGATGTCAGAGCAACGACTAGTTGGAAATGTAAAACTTGTGACATCCCATTGTGCCTGACTAGTACACGCAATTGCTTCGAAATTTTTCATGAACTTCCATAGCTTCCCTCTCTTTTTCCCTTTAAGAGACCCCCCCACCATAAAAAAACGCAAGATACAATTGAACATGAAGAGATAATAAAAAAAAGAACTGAGGCCCCAGGGCTTGTGTGTGAAGAATGGGACTCGAACTAAGTAACCCTCTTTTTTTGTTAGTTATCGTCTGGGAGTGCATGAGCCCAGCACACAATTTTTTTTGACACAACATTGTGTTGAATTAAAGTACAGGGGAAGGGATAGTGCCTGAGCGGGGACAAGCATCCACCTCGTCAAGTAAAAAAGAAATGGAAGTGAACCCTCTAGTATGATTCATAACACTAGGGACGAAAAGGAAAGGCTAGAGACGGATGGTGTTTACTGCACAGAGGGCTAGGGTATTTATATGGGTAGTTTGCTAGAGGTAAGGGATGGAGAGTAAAGAATGGTGACAGAAAGGAATAAGGAATAGGGAATAAAGGACTGAGGAATGCAGACTGTGATAATGTAGCATGCACATATAAATACCCCGGCTCACCTGTACAATAAGCATCATCACTGACTTTGTCTCATGCTGTTGCAAGTATCATCCATTTCTTCCTTCTTTCTTACTTCTTCATCATACAACCGTTTAGCCTTCATACGCATATCCCGCACCAACCACCACCATCACGCATGACCATCGCCAGAGTCTTCCTAATCTCAATCGCTGCAGCTGTTACTCCATCTCTGGCGCTCCAGTGTATTGGAGACTTGAAACCATATTGCTACGATACCACTACTCTGACGCCGAGAGGCTATACAGGGATGAAATGTGTTAGCATGGGCGATGGTGGGTGTCCCCCTGTGCGGCGTCTGCTGTCAGCATTTGGAAAAGCGAAGTTGCATACTGTTGTGGATGCTCTCCCTTTGCCAACACTTACTTCCTGTTGCACGTCCTCCTGCTATTTGGTCCTTATCCTGCGTGCTTTCCGGGCATTTCTGTACCTACTGCTAAACGAAAGACGGAAAGAGCAAGAGAGAAAAAGGTGACTTGTGAGTCTTCTGCAGAGACTCCCCTTTGCCCACACGTACTTCCTGTGCGTCCTCCTCCTACCTGGTCCTATACGATCAGCGCAACGTCCTTGCCAGCACTTAATCTCTTCGAGTTCCAGTCCCCGCTCGCATCCTGTTGTCCCAATAGAGGAAAAAAAAAGAGAGTAGTCAATAACTAAGCCGACATGCAGTGCCACCAGCCGATACACTTGCCAAGAGAGAGATGTATTGCCGGCCTACAGTGTGCATGCGATACTATACCTTTTGATTACCCGCGTTCGCAGTCGGCAACCATTGTGTGCAAGCAGGCTACGACAGAGAGATGACTCATCTGTACTATGTAGCCCCACAGAGATAGGGCCATGTCACGGAGAACTGACCCATCACACCTGTGCTGTTGCGATGCGGACAAACCCCATAAGAAAGAAAAGTAGTGGATTGAAGAAGGAAGGGCGGAAGAAAAGGAGCGTCGCCAATAACTAAACGACGTGCAGCGCCACCAGCCGATACACTCGCCAAGGGAGAGATGTATTGTCGGCCTACAGTGTGCATGCGATACTATACCTTTGATTACCCGCGTTCGCAGTCGGCAACCATTGTGTGCAAGCAGGCTACGACAGAGAGATGACTCATCTGTACTATGTAGCCCCACAGAGATAGGGCCATGTCAAGGAGAACTGACCCATCACACCTCTGCTGTTGCGATGCGGACAAACCCCATAAGAAAGAAAAGTGGTGGATTGAAGAAGGAAGGGCGGAAGAAAAGGAGCGTCGCCAATAACTAAACGACGTGCAGCGCCACCAGCCGATACGCTCGCCAAGGGAGAGATGTATTGTCGGCCTACAGTGTGCATGCGATACTATACCTTTGATTACCCGCGTTCGCAGTCGGCAACCATTGTGTGCAAGCAGGCTACGACAGAGAGATGACTCATCTGTACTATGTAGCCCCACAGAGATAGGGCCATGTCACGGAGAACTGACCCATCACACCTCTGCTGTTGCAAGGCGGACGATTCCCAAGGAGAAAAATAACTGAGAAGGAAAGGCAAGAGGAGAAGGAAAAGGCAAGAGGAGATGGAAGGTAAGAGCATAAGGAGAATTGGGCCCAAAAAAAATGCGATAACTTATTTATTACGTCACCGTAGTAATTGGAGTATTTACTTTTCTGACGAAGAAGACGTCCCGCCAAGCATCCTAAGGCTCCCAATCCAACCTTAACTCTAAACCACCGAATTCAGCTTCCCCTTGCAACAACCACCTTCGCCATGGAGGATCAGCTTGCCACACCCAAACATCTGCAGAAACCTGAATTCGCCGAGCTCGTGTCATTAGGGGACCCTACAGGGGTGGGCTATGCCAACACTCATCCACCATCCCAGTGGCTCCCAGAATTTTTCTTTGGCCAATTAGCGGGAAACGCCAAAACATACATCTCCCTTCTCAGCACGCTGGAGAAACGAAAAAGACTCCCACAACCCATCGCTCTCTACGCCAAGGCGCTGTTTGACTACTACTCTTCAGAACCAGGAGCGACTCTGTTGAATCAAATATACCAGCGGTCCGTCACGAAAACCACTGACAACACATATGGGGCGTTGAAAAGGGCAGACTTGCTGCGGAAACACATATTAGATCCAGGCGCAGGTAAATAGTTTGGATAGCTTAAACCCTTTGAAAATGCTGCATTCCATACCTTTTTTTTGATGGTGATTGACGACTCGTCGCAACTTAATGTTCGATGCTTTACGTAGAACACAGGACCAAGAAGAGGCGCTCACCCAGCAAGACGACCACAGGCGAGAAGACAGGTCGGAATACTCCTCACGCTATCACAAGTCATGTCGATCAACAACTGGAAGTCGAGGAAGATGTGGCCGCCGAGCAAGACGAGCTGCAGGTAATTTTTGTGTGAGATATTTGCGCTTGAGTCTCAGGACTTTTATCTGATTGTTTTGCTCTTTTTCGTCTCCATGTCGGCTCTGTTACGTATAGGAGAACGACATCAACATTACACCTTTGGAGCACTTGTCATGTGAAGAGGTAAGTCTTCATTATAGGAGAGAGGAGAGAATGTGCATGTCCAACGTTTATTGTCTCGTACAAATATCTAAGCATAATGCGTATTTATTAATCTATGATTATTGATTTCTGATGTGACTTGTCGTAGTGGAATGTTGATGGCTCGTGCGTCATGTGCCTTTGCATGGACTATCAACTGGCGGCAACAGCGGCTCTCCGGAGTGGGACTCTGTTGAAGGCCAACACGGCTGACTACGCGTAAGGCCGATCTGTTATTTTTATTCTATTGTTTGATCCGTTTGAGACTAAATGCATATAATAATATGTCCTTTATTTAACGATCCATTATTTGAAACTATTTAGAATCCTCGCGGGAGTCTTCGTCCCTTTCTCTGCGACAGCATTGATGAAAAATGTCTTTTCAAGTTCCACGCTCAAGGCTATCCGAAAAAACGTGTCGATTAGCGCCCCAGATGTCGATATTGATGATTCAGTGGTCCAAACGGCCATTCGTGTAAGTAAACTAAACGTTTTACGATGCTGAAAGGATCACGAATTGCTGTTCGTATTTTGCTCCCACTAAATAACTCCTCCTATCTTATAGCTGCACGCAAATGGCCAACACGACGACGCGGCAGTTCACCTCCAGAATCTGAAAAACATGAGAATGCTGCAGCTCTTCGGCACCGCGTAAGTCACTCAGCCTTTGAAATCCTCTAGCTATATGGACGTGATAGATAACGCTGATTTCATTTAATAGTGACACAGCCATGCATTATTCGTATCTCGTTAAATTTAGGTTGAGTAATCTCCCCTTGCGTCCTATTGAAGTGTCGGAAGAAACACTAATAACGAACTATGTGTCCCCCCTCCTGAGAACATTCACCCACTATCCATCGGAGGAGATTATCGCACACTTGTAAGTCTTAATGAGATTCGATAGGATGCCGTTATATCTTTGGTTTTACCTCTCCGCCCGTCGCCCCGCTATAACCATTTTAACCATGCTTAAAAACATTTATCCTTTTTTCTTTCTGATAAGTCCGAATACGGCGTCCACGACTCAAGTTACCCTCAACATCAAGCCGGACCGGCCAGACTTCAAGGTGGCATGGGAGGATACCGAGATTGCGTTTGGTGAAGTGACCGGGATGGCTCAAAAGTCGGACAAGAGGAAAAATGGGTGGGATTTGTGGCGACTGCTGAGATTCGGCAAGGCGGCCCTGGAGGCGGGAGCTGCCTCGGTCCCCCTGGTACAGGTGGTCTACGATCTCGGAACTATCTGGAACATGTGCACACCGGTCCGTGGATTGTATATCGCGATTGAGATTGGACCATTCATGATGCCTACACATCTTTATGCAGTCGGAGGACTCCAAGCATCGCTGGCCCCTCTCTTGTGGCTTCAGGTATCATCTATTCGATTGGATTGAAGCAATTTTTTGCATATTTATTTTGTACTAGTTTACGCAGCGACCTTGACCGATTTGAAACCATTGTTTTTGATAGAAGGAAATTATTAAAGTACAGGACTCAACCCGCCGTCGGCGCTCGTGGAGAACCTCCGATATCGACAGCATCAAAGAGAGGCTCCATTAGATCAAGATCGTCCTGGAGTGTTGTATTCTCGATCACGTTGCTTTGATTGTATTGCTTCAACTGATATGTACCATTAAAAAGAATAACAATGCGTATAGCAACGACCATCGATCTTCTAAGCAAGTTTCTGAAGACCACGCAAATACTTTTAATCTCGCCGTTTTCAACGTTTAACAAAGCAAAGAACGAGGGTAGCGCGACCTCGCGAAAGAAGTGCGCACCACAAAGGCCTCCAAGTCTCAGCGGATCTTTTTTTTTTTTTTTTTTTTTTTTTTTTTTTTGGTGGTCGCTGTTTTACGAATATGCCCAACAACGTGAGAAAGGATTACAAAACAAAAAAAAACACTTGCAGATGGTGTTTTAATTACTATGCTACTTGATGGCTGGTTAGTGTTTACATGTCGTGGGGTCATCCTCCCTTAACTTTTTTGATACTTGTCTTCAGAATGCCGCTTGTGTCATTTTAGCTTGTCCAGAAACTCGACGTAGCGACGTGGGAAGATGTTTGGAAAGTTCTTGCCATCGATGCCGATCGACACACGCTGGAGGCCTTCAAGTTCAGGCGCAGGGTCAGGACGAACGACCTGGAACTGGACAACCTCAGCAGGATAGATGACTTACCATACTAATATATGTCCCAGTGACACTGGGCAGTAATTGTGGTGGTTGCTGTTGACCGCATGGGACACTTGTTGTCAGTGACTATTGACGCTATTTTCGTTGTTTCCTCTGCTCCTTTTCCAGTTGCAAGCGCTTTCTTGACGTCGCTTGGCTCAAGGACTTGTTGCAATTTCAACCACGGTTGACCAGTCAAAAATTTTCTTTCCCTCTTTTTTGTTCCACACCCTTCTTTTCGAGGGCAGTTGGACAAAAGCTGGGTATGACAGCCCATTGATCTTGACAAAAATATGTCCAGACTATCCATCTCGCATTCTCTCTGGGCCCCGGACCATCTCGGGGAGATATTCTTTCGGCGACAGGGTCGACTTGTGACTTTGTCGCTCTTGTTCGATCACTATAAAGTCGATTTGAAATGGCTGGATAAAATGGGGACGGGAAAGAATAGTAATTTTATTCAATTTGGCGAAGACAGGATCCTTTTAGTGATCCGGTCAAGCCACATTTGATTCTCAGTTCTTCAATTAGAAATGGCTGCTGCTTAACTGCAGCACCTAACCTTAACATGACCTTAGAGGGGCAAAAAGGAAGGCTCTACTATTGATCTGAAGATAGAAAAGTGGAACAAGGCCAAAGAAGGTGGGGATCTTGATTATCCGAATGGACCGCGAGCTAGGACTGAATCCGTGAGGATGAACCGGGAGGGAATTAAGGAGACTGTATATATGAAGTCCTGAAGGGGCGGAGTGCTGATAGTGAAGTAGACCCCGTGGTGTTGATGGTGCTGCTAAATCCATCGAAAGTGTTGACTATGTACCTCGATTCGCCATTAAACGATAGATCGGCCAGTTCCAATGCTGGTGGGTGGATCGATGACTGGTGGAAACGTGGGCAGGGAGAAAAGTGGATCTCTATGAGATCAGGGGTGGTGCGATAGTGTCAAGGATAGGATGAATGAGCCGGTCGGTGGTGGGCTTCCTTGTGCTACCCGATACGCATTGTGTTTGTTGTTGACAATGCACCGGGGTGGCGAAGAGATCCTGCTCTCAATGCTGACTGAGAATGGAACGGGCACATGGCTAGGACACGCCATCGGTGGCAATGTCTGTCGAGTCGCCTTTGCTGGTCAAAATAACAATCAAAAGAGTGGATCAAAAGAATATGAAAAAAGAGAAATGAAGCGCCTCGAGCCAATTGTTCGGTTCCGAATTATTTTATTACACTACGAAATGGTGGTCACTAGAACGGCACCAAAATACCACCCATAGGGGAGATCCCCATTTACATCACTCTATTGTTCGTCACTGAGCTTGACGGAGAGATACTTTTTGGTGGTGTGGCTACCGATTTGGAGGTAGCGGATATTAAGTTTGCCGATAAGAGTAACCAGCCCTCCCAATTTGTAGGCCAAGTCGTTGATAATGTCGTCGGTCGAAAAGTCAGCTGCCTTGAGGATGAACTCCTGGATGCCGTTGTCGAAGATGATTTTCTCCATCTCTTTTGTTTGCGGTTGCAGTTCGTCCATGCTGCTGGAGTTGGTGCTGCGCTGTTGACGTCCTCATGGGTTTCTCCAGACGTCACGTTTTCGTCTTCCGAGCGTGGCAGGTACTGGACGCGGTCGCTCGGCTGCTTGATGCCGCGTGCTTGGTGTCGGTGTTGATGCCCGGGCATGTTGGGGCTGGAAGCGTTGGTGTGGTAGGTTGTTTGAGGCAGATAGGGTGTTGTTTCCGATGGAAGGGGGATGATGGCTGCCGGAATACGTTCGTGGTAACCCTTTTTTGGGTGTGAGATGAAGGGTGAAATATTTTATTCAAATATCAGCCTCGTGTCTGAGCACAAGGTGAACAAGGGGTAGCCAGTGCTTGCACCCTAACCTAGTGTCCGGTCTTGAAACGGCGGTCCTGGTCCTCGTACCAAGGGTTGAATACCTGTGTCATCGGAATCGGTTATTATCAGAGACGAGCCACGTCAAGTTGGTGTCAAGAATCTAGTTGGTGGCGGAGGGCACGCGACAAAAACAAAATCCGGGCGTGTTCAACGAAATAAGGACAAAAGCAATGTAAGCTTCAACCTGACAGCCTGGGGCCTGGCAGCCTTTGGGCCAAACGTGGCAGTCCGAACAAAAGTCGTCGTCACCATCATGGACATCATCGTTGTTTTCTTCGTCCCAGTCGCCAAGCACGAGAACAGAGTCCTTGTTTTCAAATATACCCCAAGGCACTTCTCTACTCGATTGAACAAGAAACACAAGTGCACGAGCGACAAAAGTAGGACGTTAATATTAGATGAGCATGTGCAGAGGCATTGACGAAGCAACGGCTGACTTGTGGAATAATTTTGGTTATGCATAATGTACGGGGTGGTGGTGATAGCATAGTCTTCATCTTCCTCAACTCCCGACCTCTTCGAAGCAAGGGATCTGTCCTGACTTTCGATCTCCTTCACTACGCCGTTTGCTCTGTTTGATAGAAAGTAACAAGAGAGTCAATCCAAGGATTATCAGTAGGGTTGTTCAAGTAGATCAGCAGCCCAATGGCATCGCCTATACCTCCGTATGTGAGGACGTTGTGGTGGTAGTGGCGGAGGTACTGGAGCCTTGGTCGTCATCATCGTCGTCGTCGTCATTCAACAACGCGCACTTGTTTTTTCTGTTTAAGGAACAACGTCACTAAAAAAAGCAAGTGTTAGGAAATAAGCTGGATGCATAGCACGTCGGTATGTATATCAATAGCACTGCTGGCATCGTCCATAACTGGTTCGCAAGAGCCGTTTTGATCGTGGCTAATGTTTCTCAAATGCGAATGCGAATAAATGGATTTTACATTGGTTTTACATGATGCGAATGCGAATGCTACTTCGATTCGATTCGCATTTTACAGGGAAATAAAGGGTGCGAATAATTTCTGAGAAACACTGATCGTGGCGCGGTGGATGTGCTGACATATCCTTCCTCTTCCTTTTCTTCCTCTTCCTTTTCTTCCTCTTCCTTGTGTTCAATCAAGCTGCGTCTTGGACTTGTAAAAACGCCACCGAAAAGACAAGATGTAAGTGGCGAATGCTCTCGAAGTAGCATAAAGAGGTGTTGTTGCAAAATTGGGGAAGGTTCGATAACGGTCGAACAGGCGATCGTTGCGCCTGCAGTTGATATAGGTTGTCGGTTTGTTACTCCTTTAATAGAGACTAGGGTTGCTCAACGCGCACACACACTCACACACACACATAAAATGATGGTCAGCTAATCGTTGGTAAAAGTGTCTCTGAAAAATGGCGGGCTTCCCATTTTCTATATACACAGTATCTACATTGCTACAGTACGGTGAGGTAGACGTTGGGCAAGGGGGTATGGATTTTGTAACAGTATGTACGAGTGGTTCGGAAATGCCATGGCGGCATTCATACCTGGGACGATTGTTTTTCTTGTTTTGTAGAGCTTCAGCTGTTTTCCTCTTCTCTCTATTTAGCCAAAGCGCCACCAGGCAAAAGCATCAGCGATGGAGACTGCTCGACTAGGGTAACGGGAGGTATGCTATATGCGGAATAGGTGTGAATGGGACTTTGTTCAAACCTTTCGCGTGTGCGCATTATGTGGACTGGTTGTGCATCAACAAAGTCGTCATCGCTGTCTGGTGCTCGAGCTTGAACTTCAAACTTGCTTTGCAAAGCGCCACCAGAGAAACAAAGTGTTAGTGACGGAGGATCGCTTTTTAGGACATCAGGAGGTGCAACAAGTTGTCGTAGAGGGAAAGGGCGGTGTCGTTCGTACTCTTGCGAGTGCATTTGGGGGTTTCAAACCTTGACATTTGACGACGTTTAACCAAATGCACCATCAAGGAAATCCCCCAAGGAAATAAGTTTCCTCGAGGGCTAATGTATTTCGAAATGCTTCGATTTAGATGTGGATATGTCAAAGTTTGAAACCCCTATTGTGTGTGAGGTGCGAGTGAGGGTGTGAATGCATGAAGACAGCATGAGAAGCTTGGGAGAGCGTATGAACAGTGTGGGAGGAAGAAAGAAGCTAAAACAAAGAGAACCAGCCCAGCTTCGCCTTTATGTTCACATGCTAGAGTTTTGACTCTGTTTGTTTCATCAAACCTGTCCACCAAATAGACTTTTCTCTGTCTCTTTCTCTATCTCTCTCTGTATCGCTGCCTAAGAGACTCGTGTACAATCATGGAGCCTTATTGGGTATCGCTGTGCTTTTACCGGCGAGTTTGGAACAACGTCGCCTTCGTTGTTTCCTCAGCAAAAGTTGCTCCTTTATTCACAAATAGTCTAATTTTCGAAGGATGATACGTCGACAGGACACCAAGGGATTTGACGTCCAAAATGATGCTTGAAGAGATTGTTTCAACACTCAATGATTCCAACATTGGTCGCGAACCGGTTTCCAGGTAAGACGACTAGAATTTTGTACTGCCCTTGTCGCTTAGAACCTGGGTTTCATCCACCACCAGCCTCAACTTAGACTCGCTTGAGAAATTGGGATAGGTATGAGCAGCAAGACACTCTCGGACTGAAAGAAGTTCGTGTCGGACGATGGGCCTCAATGCTGACTCAAATATTGTAAGCCCTTCCAGCCTGTCACAAAGTATCGAGAGTAGTTCCGAGAAAACGTCTTGGAACATGCAAGGACAGACCTGGAGTAAAGCCCAACTTGCGCTGGAAAACGTCTGGCGGCGGCCGGAAACCTGCAAACAGTATTTGAGGACCAACAGTCGGGAAAGGAAAAGCAAAAGGGTCATGTTCCTTGCGAAGGTGCTCTGTCCAGGACGTTGTGACTGTCGAAAAAGGAGTTCCTTTGCCGAGAACAGATTCTTTCGGCTGTAGAATATGGGGAGGGTATCGGCGATTCTTGACCTGCTATTGAGCAGCACAAACTGATCAAAGATCCGTCATTTGATTTGGGGCGGACATTGGCGGGGAAGGGGGGGAAGGTGATGGCGACATCGTGGTGGTGGATGTTGGTGTTGGAGGGTGTTTTGAACTCAAAGAGATTTGTGTGGACCGTGATGAGGCTTGGCCAAGATTGGCGTCTTGACGGGTTCAGTCAGCTTATTTATTTGCTGTGTGCGCTTTTGTAAACACGGGCGAGAGATAATAAAGGCTCAAAAGGCCAATAAGAAAAAAGAGAGGGACAATGAGAGAGGCAAAACGAGACAGGAAAGTGACAAGGGGTATGAAACTCTGACAGAAAAAGGCTCAAGGCAGGTTGGAAGAGCGGGGGGATGCCAAGAGATCAAGGATTTACAGAAAAAGAGTCAGGAGTTCAGAGAAAAACAAGGAGAGGAACGCCAAAGAAAAGAAGGGACGCCAGTAGATGAAGACCATACCGAGAAAGGAAGGATGCGCTACGTACCTTGCAAGCACCGATAAAAAGGAGGTCAAATATCAGGGGATGCTGGAGAAAGGAGATGGGGGGAAGACAAGCCGAGTGAATGAAGGGGACAAAAAAGATGATGCGAAAGAATCGAGTGGAGAAGTAAAAGTGAAATGCCAAAAAATGCCAAAAAATGCCAAGGGAGCGGTGAGTTAAAATAAGGCGAAGATAAAGGCAAGCCACCGCGAAGTAACGCGAACATACCGTGAAAATGCAAAACGCAGAAACGATCAAAAACGGCAAAACAGGAAGGCGCAGAGATGATGCAGAACAAAAAAGAAAGGGAAAATGATCAAGGGTCGATGAAATGAGCAAGGGTCGATGAAATGAGCAAGGGTCGATGAAATGAGCAAGGGTCGAAAAGATCAAGGCATGGTGGAAAAGAGGGAAAGACGAGAGGGCAGAGATGGCCAGAGACGCTGAAAAAGTGCAAACTGATCAAAGGACGCCGGAAAAAAAAGGAAAGGGCGAGGAATCAAAGGAAAGAGAAAATGAGGGCAGAGATGGTCAAGGGATGCGGGGGGGAAAAGAGGGGAAGAGGCGATGTCCAAGTGGGCATGCTGGAATAAAGGAAGGGGCGGGGATGATCAGCAGAGATCAACGTTATAGCGCCTGAGCGGGGACAAGCATCCACCTCGTCAAGTAAAAAAGAAATGGAAGGGAACCCTCTAATAGGCTAGAAATGGATGGTGTTTATTGCACAGAGGGCTAGGATATTTATATGGGTAGTTTACTAGAGGTAAGGGATGAAGGGCGAAAAATGGTGACAGAAAGGAATAAAGAATATGGAATTAAGGACTGACGAATGCAGACTGTGATAATGTAGCAAGCACAAATAAATACCCCGCCTCCCCTCTACAATAAGCATTATCCATTTCTTACTTCTTTCTTCCTTCTTTCTTACTTCTTTCTTACTTCTTTCTTACTTCTCCACCATACAACCGTTTAGCCTTCATACAAATATCCCGCACCAACCAACACCATTACATATGATCATCGCCAGAGTCCTCCTGATCTCACTCGCTGCAGCTGTTACTCCAGCTCTGGCGCTCCAGTGTACTGGAGACTTGAAACCATATTGCTGCGATTCCACTGCTCTGACCCCGAGAGGCTATACAGGGATGAAATGTGTTAGCATGGGCGATGGTGGGTGTCCCCTATACGGCGTCTGCTGTCAGCATTTGGACAACGGGGTGGCATACTACTGTGGATTGCCAGAGGGACCTCCCGCATGCACCGGGGGTCCTGCAACCATGAAATGAAAACGACTATTTAGCCATAACACTGTTCCATTTTTTTTTTTTTTGGATAATAAAGCGACCAAAAAATACGTATGATGCGACGATCTGACAGCACTCGGAAGAACGTGTCCTGTACTTGTTATGGTTTTATTGTGTGAATTAGAAGAGTGCCAGCAACTTCGCTTGCGGAAGGAGGTGAAAAATAAGAAAGGACATGGTTTGTCTCTTTTTTTTTTTTTTTTTTTTTTTTTGGGAGGGGGGGGATCTGAAGTGCTGGACAAGAATGATCAATCTTTTTCTGCGATTTCGACTTTTTTTTTTTTGGTGGAAATGCTGCTCATTCAATGTTCCGACTGGCCCTCAGATTCCTGTCATTCGTTCTCTTGTAGCCTCATGCATCACAACTTGCCTTTCTTTGCATGGACCGACATTGTTTCATGGTCAGAATTGAAAAGCCTGATTCCGCATGAATCATTTAGTTGGATCGTATGCATCACCGTTTCCTTTTTCAACTTGTAGGGTCTTTTCAGTATCTTTCTACCTTCAAACTTCAATGGGTTACGTCCTTAATTATATATAGCCTTCTATCAAAGGCTTGCCTGCCTTGATCCAAGTGAATGTATTGGTTCTGTTTCGTCCTGCCAGCTGAATTAGTCGCTGCAAGGTTGAGCAGTTTTTTTGTTTATTTGTTTGTCCCGATTGATATCTGAGTATCCTAATGCCGACGGATAGGGGACGGAACCAAGGCGACCTTTCAACTCCAAGGTATAATCCATCATCTTTGGCACCCTAGGTGCTCTTGATGGCGTCCACTGTGCCCGCCCGCCAAGAGCATGTGCAAGAACCTCAACCATGCAGAGTAACAATGGCAGTATGCTGCACCACGAGATCTAGCAGTATACCAAGCCACCTTTCAAGCACGAAGGTGCCGGTTTTTTTTTTGGAAAATTACCTGTTAAATGTAACTCTCCGCCTTTGGAATGCATCCAGCATTGCCAAACTCACCGGTAAAGTTATTGTACATGCTACTCCAAGCCACTTGATCTTCCCACGGCATCTCCACCGTGAAATGCAGGGGAGAAGTACAAAAGCAAAAAGACCTTCTTGCTTGTCGACCTCTTTTGCAATAATTCTCTCGCAAGCGTAAGGGGTACCAATGGACTTGCGCGCCATAAAGGGCCATTGGATACTTTTTAAACCCTTCCTTGGTGACCTTGTGCTTGGAGAGTTTCCCAAGAAAAAGGAAAAGTAATTTTGCAAGCAGCAAGGAACAAGCACGCTTGTCACATACTTCTGCACAATAGAGTAGGGCAGCGCAAAAAAGCAAACACAGTTCACCTCTTGTTGTTTTTTCGTTGTGGATAGACCTTAACTTGCTACAATTGTGGATCACAACAGTAACACCCTACTTTTCAGAGTCGATGGCAGACATACACTGGGCAGCGTTCATATATATCAACGACCCAAACACCTTCTTCCCACCAGCGCATCCAGAGGCATCAGAAGTGTTCTTCTGAAAAGCCCACGAGATGTCCTTGAGCCGACCGCTCTCAATCTTCACCAGGATAGCTTTCAATTCAGCATCATCCTCCCTCTTTCCCGTCTCAGTCTCATCTTCTTTGTCCTGCAGACCCTGTACTTTCTCACTGCTCTCACTTCGTTCTGTCGTTCCCTCCAGGAACCATCACTGAGACCATCCTTATTTCCCTCCAATTCACTTGAGGTTATCTGGAAGGTAGCCAATCCCTCGATAAGTCATGTATAAGTCACTCTCGGGCCTGGTTTCGAAAGTTATTCGCCATAGGTGTCTTGGTCAACATGTGGTGTGCCCTGCTGGTATGAGAACCGTTCCTTGAGCTGCTGTCGTTGGTGGTGCCTTTGATCGGCAAGCACACCTTCGGGTCCTGCATTGGTGCCCGTCTATCGTTCCGGATAATTCATTTGTCCATTTGGGTCCACTCGATCTCATCCCACCAGCAGCGGTTGAACCCCGAATACATAACCAGTTGGAAGTCTAGCCACCCAACCTATCGACCTCTCTGTCTGTTAGGCCGCCGGTTTCGAACATATACTGAACCAGTTCCTCCTCGTCGCTGAGGTTGTTGACATCGTCATCGTCGCATGCGGATACCGGCGAGCTTCAATCTTCAGGAAGGCTGTAGTCATACAAGTATTTTGCGCGCCGGTTTTGGTTGCGAAGGCTGCGGAGTGGATTTGCGAACGCTCTCTAGGGCCCTGCCTATACAAAAATGAGGAAACAGACAGTTGGGAAACCCACAGCAGGAAGAGAAAATACAGGGGTAACGATTCCAAGGGTGTACTGCAGGAGAGAGGAAAAGGACTTTAAGAGGACATCAAGGTAGCAAGTGAGAAAGAAGGTCATATGACGGAGAAAGGCCTATTAGCGTACTTGAACATAGACAAAGGCACACCTCGCACGAATAGAAGGGTGTTAGAACGGTGGGGTAGGAGGAAGGAGAAGATATTGCTAGAGACAACAAAGGAAAAGACGATCGCGTGGGTAGAGTGATAAAGTAGGGAGAGAGGGTGGATAGTTGGTCAAACGAGGTTTGTTGTTGGCTGTGCAGGTGCTGCATTCTTTGTGAGTGTACTATTTTGCTAGGCCACACTTGCCGCTGAACGAAAATTAACAGCTTTGAAAGGTTTATGAGTTTGTGATGTTCGAGGTTGATGATTTTGCATCTGGACCATGACCATGAACACATTCAGCGATCTTGATTACATTAGCAAGGTTTTCATATGGGAATGTGATCAGATCTACTTCCAACCATCCTCTTGATGCTGACTTCTTCATATCTCTTACCGCATGAGTATGTGAGTATGGCTTACCGAAGACTGGGGGCGAGTTTTTTTCTCAATGGAAAGTTAACGACCAACAAATGTCACAGCCGAGTATGCACCTGTGGCATGCTTCTCAATGTTATTAATCCGTGACACCAAATAAGAGCAAAAGATATAAAGCAGGAGGTTTATTTGTTCTCTTTCGAGAAAATCATTTATCGTCGCTGTCTTCGGAGGCGGGCAATGGTGGGTCCCAGAACTGCAAGGACAATGGTCATGACGACCACTCGATTGGCATTGACAGGACTGCTTCCGTATCCCAGGTTCTGCTTAAAACCCTCCCAGAGCCCCCTGAACGTGCTTGATCGCTTCCTCTCGACGGCATTGTTGGATCTGTTGCTGGGGAGATGTCCGTTATCGTGTCCGTTAATACTGTGTGTATTGTGGAGCGCTCCTAGCGACAAGCCGCGTTGAGTCTTGAGGTCGTGCACTTCCTCCTCCTCTTCTTCTTCAACTCCATTATCGCCATCTTGAGCCGCTTTGGCATCGACTTCCTTGCGGGCGGCGATGACTTTCTCTAGAGCCTTGGACTCCTGGTAGGGCGATATCCCCGGGATCATCTTGTTGACATTGCGGATTCCTTCAGGCACAGCCTTTGTTGACACTACAATAACAATTGCGAAAGCACAAAATAGTGTTAGCAAAAAGCACGTTTGAGCATTTTTTCCAGAGTGAAGTGGTTCTTGAATCAAGAAAGTTAGAAATATAAATGTGTACCGAGCTGAATGACTTTGTCGGGGATCCATCCCTTGAGATCGGCATCCATCAACTGGACGAGACGGCACTTGTTGGGCTGTCCAGGCTCTGGCCCGATGATCTGTCCAGCGACTCCCATCTCCATCCTGACAATCTTCTCCTTGGTCCTCTCGGGCATGAGCGAGTGTTCAATCGAAGACGTGACATTAAAGTACCGTCCATCATCCAGCTCCTTGATCGCTCCAAGTAAAACGGTATCGCGGGAGGAGGTTGGCCATATTCCCTTGGTGCGGACGTATAACACCTTGACGCCGGGCGAAACCTCAGTCAGAGCCTTGGCCTCCTCACAGAGGGGATCCCACTCCAAACGACGGCTAACCTCGGAGAGGGTATCGAAGGTCACTGCGGGGGTGTTGTCCATGACAGCTATGATTTTGTAGCACATGGGTCGGTCCTTGAACTGGTACACCTCAATCAATCCTGGGGATGTTTCCTCAAAGACCTTGACCCAGATGTCCTTGTTGTCGATGTAGTCCATGAACTTTTTCTCCATAGCGATCAGCTCTCTGGCATAGGGCTGCTCCTTTTTCTTCTTGGTCTTCTTCGGTCCTTCAGTTGTCGTGGTTGTTGACGCCTTGGGTGTAGCAGCCTTTTTTGCTTTCTTCTTGATTGTGGGAGCTCCATTGACAAGGGCAAGTTTGGTGGTTCCGTTGGCCAACGAAGTCTTGACAGGGCGAAGAGTCTCGGCTGACTGTACAGCGACCTGGGCCGGGAAGAGTCGTTCGCTCAGATCAGGTAGGCCGAACAGCTTGCGGAAAGCGAGAACAAAAATGAGTTCAAAGAACACATAGTGAACCTTGTCCAGGATGCCATTTAAGAACACTGTAGGCGCCGGAGTTAAAAAGAAAGAGTCAGGCACATGTCACTCTCACATGGGGCTGGATATAGTATCACTGAGCTTGTGGGTAACCTACACTGGTTGACGAGGTAGAGGATGGTGTAGGGGGTGACCAGGACCAGCATGGCCAGGGGAGACTGTGTCGAGTCGCCCATTGTCGCAGATGTGGTGGGGTTCGTTGTAATGAGAGTGTGGGGGAATTGCAATTAACAAGTAAGTTTTCAGTCTCGGAAAATAAGGTCGGATGGAGATGTGGTCGAGGGAGGAAGGGAGGGGGGCGACAATGGGGGGGTGATGACCAATAGTGGGATGAAGAGGAGAAGGAGGACACAGAGGGCAAGTGATGAGTCAAGAGGGGGAGTGAGAGTAGAGTGTGTGCGAGAGAGAGAGAGAAAGAGAGAGAGAAGGAGAGAGGTGAAGAGGGAGAGGAGAAAAAGGGAAGAACAGTGGCGTATTTGAAATCAACAGCAAAGTGCACCGAGGCCAAAAGGGTACAAAACCTGATTGATCCTTTGCCTCAGGAGGTGGGCTCACTCCCTCGACGCAAATTCATCTCCCTGTCCATTGTCCATTGTCCGTTCTTGAGGGTGACTGTCGGCACGGCTGAATACAAAGTCAAGCCTCGTCATCCACACCACATTGTCCTACCTTCCTCGGCACACACACACCACGCTTCGTTCTCTTCCTTCTTTTCTCCTTCATTCATCCACACTGCAACCGAACAGACAAGGCACAAACCACTGTGCACATGGGAACACGGGTGGCACTGTACATGTGTACATCTGCTCTCATACAAACAAAGAAAGAAGAAGGACGTCCTGCATTTCTGCTGACAACTCAAAAACCTAAATAGGCACACCACATAAATTCGGTCTTCGCGTGCGTCTGTCGATCATGAACAACAGTCCACAACGGCGACCGATCCCATGCTTGCCTTGCCTTGTACTCCTTTGCCGCGTTTTCATCCATTGCATCAGTAAGCGGACTTGGCAGACACTTTATCTGATGTGCGAACGTGGTAAGTCTTCTTCCTTACATGCTCGTATTAATACACCTCTTTTCATCAATTAATACTGGTTGTTAAGAACACTTTCACCTCACAACAACAACCAACAACCCATTCACCTCTGATCGACTCTTCTTCTAGCCTGTCCTTATGTCCAATCCGGAGTGATGTGGTTATGAAATGGCTGGTGATTGATCGACAGGCTGTGGTGAATTATTTGCAATAGAGACTGACGAGAGGCTAGGCAAACACATAGACATAGACGGGGTTGACACAGAGGACGATGATTACATGGACCATCGTTCGCTTCACAGTTCTCACGCACAAGCAAATGCATATTCATCAAGGGGTGAGAGAGGAAGAAAGAGAGTGACCAACGTTTGACTCTCCCCCCATTTTATGAGTGTAAACACACATCTTAATCTCAAGTGGTTTTTATTCCTGTTTATCGTGCTTAATGTTACGGTCATCGTGGCCCTGGCTGTCCTTGTCCTTGTCCTCCTGAGCCTGCTTCTTCTTTTCCTTTAAGCGCTTCACTTCCCTCAGCAGCGACATCAGCAGCGGGACAGAGATCGGGACAAACAACGGCATGTAGATCGCATACTTATGCTCGTCAGGAAAGTAGAGCATCGACACCATCGTTGGGTCAAAGAACGCTGTCTCAGACTTGACCAGACCATCCCGCGATGCCGCCAAGGCTTCGACATACTCCTGACGAGACAAATGTTGGCAAGAGCGTCCAATATCCCCAAGGGCATCAGTCACATCCCTTTGAATATGATCCAACACCACCATGTTGGGCGTATCTCTCACAAGGCGGGCGAGCGACGAAATCGTGGCCAATGAATCAACCAGGTTCTCGGCTGAGCGTCTCCTTAATAAGTTATCCAGCTCCCACGTCGTCGGAGCCTCGTTCAACGACTTGTGGAACACGATTGGAAAGGAAGACGATGATTGAGCCGTCGTAGACAGGTCAGTGACGCCCATGAGATCTCGCAGTTGCGTCAAAAACACTCTCATAACAGGTTCCAGATCCTGGACAGTGATCACTTCAGGGTGCTCCTCTGCTCTCTTGGTCCTGTCGGTATCGCGATTGAGGATAGCAACGCCTCCCCAGCGTGGAATAAGGAATGAGTTAGTGGTCGATTTCGGTGCACCTGGTCCTGTTTTGATGACCAAGGGGCTTTCGCTAGGCTTGGGCACATATGTCAAAAAGTTGAGCGATGGCAGCGATGACACCGTCGACGCTATTGTTTTCCATAACCCAAAAAAAAAGCGCACGAGGGTTAGTCAGCTACACTGTTTGCTTCGACGACTGCAAGATTCTTGTGCAACTTTTCCAATTCGTACCTAAGCTCCACTCGGCAGCATTGATAAAGTTGGGCAGCGCATCCGGTGTCAAATAGTATTCTTGTGAGCTAGAGTCCAATTGAGGAGTGAACGCCAAAGAGGCATAATGTTGGATCTGTGATTCGATCGTGAACTTTGACACGGTCGACATGGTCTTGATGAAGGGGGCGAGATATGCTACGTTGTTAGAGTCGAACGCCATGATTAGCTATTGGTCGCAGCTGGAGGAGTTCAATTGCACGCTTGGTCTTTTCAACGAGGGGTACAGCAGCCTCACCGTGGATGACTTCCTGCATTTTCCATTCCCGAACACCATTAGAGGCATCGCCGCTGAATAAGCTAAATGTCAATTGGTACCCTGGGGCGTATTTGACCGTCTTGAGCTGATCTTGTACCTTGCGCACTCCCTGAGTGTCCTCGTTGGTGTTGAGCAATTGGCGGATAATCCTTTCTTCTGATCCAAATACAGCGCCTGAGGTCTCTACAATGGTGTCGATGATATGATCTACAGGCAATAATAACGTGTACATTATTAGCTCAGTAAATCACATCGCAGTGCATCATAGCCTTGTAGGTACGTTGCAACATCTTACCAGTGTTCCAAGATTGGACTTGAATGAATCCTTGGCGCTGACTCCGTATGCTTGCATGTGTCACATTGCTAGGTGAAATATAAAAGTCGTATGTTCCGGGAACTGTGCTGGTACGATCTAATAATGTGAAAGGGTCACAAAAGGTTACTTATGACTGGCGAATATACTGGGACATTACAGCATTCGGTTCCTTTAACAAAAGCGAATCTTATCCTTGCCTGTGATATCCTTATTGATAGATCCTGTCCAAGGCTTGCCTGCGATAAACTCTACCGCTAATAAAGACTCTTTGACGCCATGGGCCGTGTTCAGTTCCTGAACTCGTCTGATAACTCCTTGAGTGACGTCGCTCAATGTTGGGTTGTTCCCGCTCTGCTGTTGTTTTGTTTCTGAGAGATGAAGATTCACGCGAATAGGGAACTTTGGTTGGCAGGTCTACATACAGGATCATAAGAGGACAGTTGTTAACCAATATGTTCGAAACTAGAGAAGGGACGGGCACTCGTGTTTTTCAAGGCAAGTTTTTACCTTCCACTGGTTCCACTGGTCGATCGAATCGTAGGGAAGTTCAGCTCTGTAGACGCGTGTGGTTTTCCACCAGAGAGGCAGACCGAGGAGGACGACGGCCCATACTGAAAGGATGACCATTCGTCTTGTCTTGTCTAACGTGGAGTTGCATCGCAAGTGTGAATGAGTGGGTTCCGGTGGCCGGAAGATGCAATCGCCGTTGGCGATTAACAAAGTCAGGAGTGCCGAGGTGGCGAGTTGCCCCCCGCGAGGCAGGCTTCCTTACCGTTTGCGGCCATGGAGTGTCTGTCAGCAGACATGGTCGATGTGTGTTTTTGTATGCTTGGATGAAAAGTAAGATGATGCTTTCTTGAGACGACTGCATCGTGGCGCTCTTTCTTTGCCAGGAACAGCCCACCGAACGACGTGACGGTTTACAAATTGAGATTTTTGGCCCAAGACGTGGATGTGTCAGGATGTGTGTCAGACTGGATAGTCATAAGCCGATCCTTTTGGTCTGGCTACGTTTAACTGTAGGACTGGGCGGCGCCCATCTAGATGGCTTGGTTCTTTCCATTGATACACCTTTGCACCTTTTACCTTGAAAAGGGCAGTCTCCAACCGTTATCTCACATCAACAATACGTGCATACGCGGCGCGGCCAAGAGCTCAGCGAATAGGAGGCCCTGGTGCTGTGTAAGGAGGCGCGCTATTGGCGGATTAGTAATCGATGTTTATCCGTCAATGCATTGGCCAAACTACCTTTGACTTTTTCTCGTGTATAAATAACAAGCAAGGCATTTTCGTTTTTTTTTTTTTTTAAACCTATTCATTCCATATCTCTACACCCTACCCCGCCTCCACCAACAGCACTCGCACTCTCTCACGCAATGGCAGCACAAAGAACAAGCCCCAAGATTATCCTCGGAACCATGACATTCGGTCTCGATACCACCAGCGCCGAGACCTCATCCGTCAGGATTCGTGGCATCGAGAACATCAAGCCCTTCCTCGACACCTTCCACAAATACGGCCACACCGAGCTCGATACTGCTCGCGTCTATTGCGGAGGCGATACCGAGACAGCCCTGGGTCTGATCGATACCTCTGCCTTCAAGATCGCCACCAAGGTCTGGCCGACTGGTCCTAAAGCCCACGGATCAGAGTTGTTGAGGAAGACCTTCCTTCAATCCCTGGCAGCACTCAAGACCGAGAAGGTCGACATCTTTTACCTCCACGCCCCAGACTACACCACTCCCTTTGAGGAGACCGTCAAAGCCGTCGACGACCTTTACCGCGAGGGACGCTTTGAAAGAGTAGGTTACTGCGCCTTGCTCTTTCACGTCAACATTTCCGATGAAGACAACAACCCGCGTTCTAACCATCCACTGCGCACTTTTTTAAAACTATGCTGTTTGCACTAGTTCGGACTCTCAAACTTCGCGGCGTGGCAGGTCACTCTTATTTACCAGCTCTGCAAACAGAGTGGTTATGTTCTCCCCACGGTGTACCAGGGCATGGTAAGTTACCCACTCTTTCATCAAGCTGTTCAAAGTCCTTGACATGTTTGCATGAATCGACGACAAAAGACAAGGCAGCAGATGGGTCAGTGCACAGATCCCCTTAACACTTTTCTCATGGTTTCATTTTCAGCCCCTAACTTACACCCAATTCGTTTTTGTTGCCGCATGCTAGTACAACCCAATCGTACGCGACATTGAGCCAGAATTGCTCCCCTGTCTCAAAAAGTTCAACATTGCCTTTTACGCATTCAACCCTCTGGCTGGAGGTCTCCTCTCCGGAAAGCACAACTTCTCCCAGCCAGAAGCCGAAGCCGGCGGCCGATTCGACAGCAAATCCGGCCCCGGAAAATTGTACCGCGACCGGTACTGGAACACTCTTTACTTTGAGGCCATTACTTCGTTGACAAAGGCTACTCAGGAGCACAAGCTGACCTTGGTCGAAGCAACGTTGAGATGGATGTCGCATCACTCCGGACTGGATGCACAGGATGGTATTATCATCGGCGTTGGTTCGATTCAGCATCTGGAGGAGAACTTGATTGACTTCAACAAGGGTCCTTTGCCCAAGGAGGTTGTCGAGGCGTTTGATGCAGCCTGGGAACACGTCAAGGTTGCCTGCCCCAAGTACTTCAAGGACGAGGCTGCCGCCCGCGTTATCTACAAAGCAGTCGAATCCAAGTAAACCAACTTTCTCCTCATGGGCATAAATGACAAATAAACAAGAGACATTCCAGTCAAGCTGCTTTTCATTCTAGTGGTAGTTGTGGGTACTTGCATGAGTTATCTATGCCCAGGCTAGAATCAAGAACTCGCGGAAGGCGGACAGAACCGTCCTCAGATCCTTGGCGACAATCTGTTCTCTGAACAAGATCTCCTCCACATGATGCTGCCCGTCGAAATAATGAATCAACCTAAGAGCAGTGAGAAGATATAAACAAGGTATTAGTGTGCCATATCTCGAATCACTGCCTCAATACAACGAATTACACACACGGGCCCTATCGAGTATACCTCATAAACAACTCGGTGACACTCTGCGGTTGGTTTTCGCACATCCTGGTGACCCACTCACGTTCCAACTCAGAGGCTTGGCCAGGGTTGGGTAAGATCGAGCTGGCGTCTTGTCTCTTCCCCATCAATTTGTTAAATGGTGGTAAACTCAGGTGTGATTTTAGACTGGAGCTAATAGCAGCACTAGCGCTTGTCGATCCCGGTACTTGGTTATTCCCGTTGGTACCGCTTACGCCCCCACCACCTCCGCTGCCACTGCCACTACCACTGCCACTACCGCTTCCGCCAGGACCCGTCGATGAGCGGTTGTGATAACGATATGTCTGAGAAGGAAGTGCCTGAGGTTGCTTTTGAAACATCTGCTGTAGCTGTTGTTGATGCTGCTGCTGCTGAAGGAGCGATAGTTGTCCAAAGTCTGCAGATTTGGCGCTTCCGTTCTGCCCTCCTGCTGTTACAGTCGGGGACTCCATGGTCGGGGTCATGGCTCCATTGTTTTCCTCCATCATCATGTGCTCGTAGTCCTCGGCAGAGCAACCGAGCTTGATGTATTCCGGGACCATGATGAGAATGTAGGTATGTAGTTGGACAACCAAATCCTTCCGGAGTAGGTATGTCAGCATCTCCAGGTAGACTGTTTGGACTTCTTTGTCTTTCCCTGCTCCGGGTATATGGGCCTTGTAGGCCTTGGGTGTCGAAAGTTCGTGGAGAACGTTGGGTAAGGAGAGCGTTGGGAAATGCTGTGAAAAGTCAATGACCAATGACCTATGGAGATTTTAAAAATATATGGGAGGGAGGAATTATTTAGATTACTGCCACCAATCATCCATGGTGATTTTGTGAGCGACGACAGTGTGCATGCAACAAGTCGTCCAGGACGAAGGAGGACTTACTCGTTGATACCTGCTTGTGGCGCAACGACATATACATTGTTGACACGGATTTGGTCAATAAGCTTGGCCTTGCGCCAGTAGATCAAATGCGATGCAAGGCGGTAGATCTGGGCCATCGAACAGTCCAAGATATATTGAAGTTCGTCAAGACTATCGGACAAAGGAGAGTATGTTAAGTACTTTGCAATCAGTCTATGCCCAAGAGAGCAATAGCAGCACAAAGTCATCGTCCTAAATATCAATAATAACCCGACATCATACCATTGATACGGGACAAGAATCTGCACTAGCTTGACGAGAGTTGGATTGGCATCCAGTGGAATATCCTTCAGAATCTCCTCAGGATCCTCAAGTAAGAGCAAGGTGTGGTAGGGAAGCAACACTGGAAAGTTCTCGTATTCGTAGGCGATCCCGATCTCATAGTCGTCCATCATGTACCCCATCCCACCAATGCCCCCATACTGCGTCGTTAGAGGAGTCATCAGAGCCTGCTGTGATCCCGGAATGTTGGTGTTGTACATGTTGTTGGCGGATGTTGTAGCGGTGGGGCTGTCACCGTTTAATGTGTTTTGGATACGACGAGTGACATAACCGCTAGTCCGCGGAAGAGGAGCAAGATGAGGGATCTGCAATGAAACATCGATGGAGTCGTTCAGGACAATATGGCAGACCTTGTCAGCCGATACGCAATCGTAAATCGAGCGAACAGCTCTCGCCAGCGAAGAGATGGACAGGACTTGTTCATGAAACTGCGCTAGATTTAGACCTGTTAAAGAGCAAGGACAACAGCTTGATTAATTCCAGCGCAGTCGCAAGGACATAGAAAGAAACAATAGCATTGGTCACACCGACTCATGCGTCCAGTCTCTCGTTGAAGACGAACCTGCTTGTGCTGCCTCCTCCCGGATACCAAGAATCTTTGTCGCCTCTTGACTGACATACTGGCTGTTCAATTCCTCGTAGCGGAGCGCTGCCGTCAACTTGCAGGCAATGTTTTTGTAGACTTGATCTGCTACAGAGTTGAGCTGAAGTTCTTGAGGCTTCAGCACAAAGACAACATGAAAATACGACATTTGTTGGAAGTGAGATGCGGGTGTCGATACCGTGTGCGAGAGCGCATTGGAAACCGATCCTTGTGAAATCTGAATGGGCGGTGGGAGTCCCAGATGAGTCGAAAATGCGCCTTGGATGCCGGCTGTTGGTGTTTGTGGCAATGAAACGGGGTGGTGAAGGAGAGAGGATGCAAACGTCGCTTGGTGGGTGGTTGAAGGGGTCATCTGCTGCTTGGACGGCTGTGTCGCCATGGAACTGTCTCCTGGAGCTAGCGATCCAACGTTGGAGTTGTAGGTCTGACTCCTGAAGCGATGTTGCCTCCACCCTGTTGGATCGGTGAGCGAACGAGTCGCTGTGGTATTGTCGTGCTCGTCTTTGGAACCCCGTCGGAGAGCGGTCTCCTTGCCGTCAATCTGGCTCTTGCTTGACACTGAACCCCGAATGGAATCTGTGTCGTCCGCTGAGTCCTCATCGTAGTAGTCCGAATCCGAGTCATCGTCATCCATGAACGGCGCTATTCCTCCAACGATCCATCCGCGTTTGACTTTCTCTTTGGGTGGTCGAAACGACTTTCTTTTCCAGTAGTCGCGTCTTTGTCGGAACTCTTCCCCGCGCAACGAGACCGGATGTCCAATGAAGGTCAAGTCGTCGACGGTGAGCTGGAACCTTTTATCACATAGACTCTGCTTTGGCGAGAGGATATTGGCGAGGAATTGGGGGTCGTATCCGAGTACTTTGGAGTTGACCTGAAAGTCATCGGACTCTGGTAGCTGTTTTGATTTCGACTCCTGGGGAGCGAACAAAGTCGAGTCCTCATGGGGCGTGAATCCTTTCTTCTTTTCCCGCGGGTACTTGTAGATGAAATGGTGTCCACGACTGGAGTTCGTGACGATGATGATGCCCACAAGGCCATTCATGATGATCGTTGAAGGACGAGGTGGGGTTCTTCGACGGGTATGGGCGATGCGAAGTGGTCGAAGCAAGCTTGGCTGGATAAGCACAAAGTTCACAGAGAACAGTGGCTTAGCCAAATTTGGACAGGGTCGCGTCCCCGCCATTCATTCACGTTCTTGCAAAAGGACAAAGTTACTGCTGGTCATCGTACAGTATGACGATGCATGTAGTATTGGAGGAGCACTTAACAAATACATGCCGCGCCGCATCAATTTGAACTTCAGTATATGTTGTTTATTTCAGCTATAGAGAATGGCTGCGATGGGTGATACAGACACGTTTCAGAGCGCAGGAAGTGACTCCAAGGATCCAGCTGTCTCGGTCATCGATCTAAGAAATGTCCATGGCCTCAGATGTGTGGATGTTGACGGTTTCCTTGATATCCACGAGGTCACGGATCGACGTCTTGAGAACTTCAGTGGTTCCCCTCTGGAACTTGTAGCTAACAAGACGACACAGTTCAATACATAAAACCGTGTTAGAAAGTGAAGAATAAAAAAAACAAAACCAGAGTACGACCAAGACATACATGCAGTTCTGTTATTGTTAGTATCAAAGAGTGGATAATGTACCTTGCTTCCTTGACACCACGCTCATTGGGCTTGGCGTAATTTCGGAGAACCTCGACCTTTTCACTGTTAATGACGACGATATCGACATTGGATCCAGATCCCAGATCATTGAAGATACCCGCCTCAATGGCCTCCTGTACAAGCGAGATTCCCTCTTCGCGCTATGACGTTGCATGAAAATAAGGAGAGTGTATCCAATTAGCATCCACGCGCTCTGAAAACACCGCGATACCACGTTTGTCTCATCTTAACGTCTCCCATTCGTTTTCATTCGTCGTAGACATACAGTCAAGTCGGGCTTGAAGCGGCTTTCAAACACACTCATGGCAGCAAGAGATCCTGAGCCCATGGTGACATATGGCAGCTTGTCTGTGCTTCCGTGAGGGTAGATTGTGTACAGGTGAGGTCCGTTGATGTCGACACCTCCAAGAATCAAAGCTGCTCCGATCTGGCCTTGGTATCTATAAGAATTTGTTTCGAAAGAGCAAATCATCAATGGTGAGATTTGGATTGTTTACAAGGCCCTGCTATATTGGGGCACAGAACGCAATGAGATTCCTTTTCAAGAAGAGGAGGAGGACGACGTACTTGAAAAGCATCTGCTTCAGCATGGTCATGGCGGTGACGACGCGTGCCTGGCGTCCTGTGCTGAGTCGGTGGAGCTCCAACTGACTGCTAATCAAGGCTGTCGTCATCTCTGTATCAGCGGCTGTTCCGGCACCGCAACAGTACATGTTAGGGGCCAGGTAATGAATTTTTTCACAGTTCTTGTCGGCGACAATAGGTCCAGCGGTGGCACGGGTATCGGCGCCGAGGACGAGGCCGTCCTTGTAAATCAGTCCGACGATGGTTGTTCCTGTCTTTGTCGCCTTGGGAATGCCCATTCCTTTGCCCTCCATCATTGTGTTGCTATTGTCCATTAAAGGTGGAGTGAGTGAAGGGGTTAGTCGGTAGTGTTGGTGTGTGAAGAAGGGTCGAGGTCAAGGAAGGTGACGCGTCTGTGGGAGCAATTACAAGTGCTGCAGCGCGCGGACACGCGAGATATAAGAAAAAGCAGCTTACCGGACATGGTTGTCAAAGTTGAAACCGCCCTTTGTCTGCTGCAGTCTCGAGGTCATTGTCGCTGTGTGTTATGAGTGTGTATGTATGAATGTGAGTGCGTAATGTTTGTGTGAATAAAAGCGAAGAGAAGAGAGAGGCGAGAAACGAAGGAGGAAAAAGAAGAGGAAAAAGACACACGAATCCCGCGTAAAGTAGTATGTGTGTCTCGAGAGAGTCGCCACTCCTGCCGTGCCTTGGCTGCCTGCCTTGTCTCTGTGCCCTGAGTGTGTGTGCTCTGCGTGCGTGGACATCCACCTCATCATCTCAATTCTGAATTTCGCTCCAAAGACAGTCACGATGATGATGCCAGGAAGGCAAATATAGTCGCATATGCTATCTGGCTCAGATCGGAAAGTGGCGAATGCGGCCGTTTCCGAAAAAAGAAAGTTTTCTGTGCCTTTTTGTTTTCTTTTTTTTTTCCGCTCCTTCTCCTTCTTTTCCTCCTTTCTCCACTCCACTCCACTCCACTCCACCCAACCCCCTACTCCTTTCGACAACCATTGCATTGTCTCCTCACAACAATGTTCATGTTTCGACCCTCCCTCAGGACCGCCACCTCCTCAAAACTGGCCCTGCCCAGAACCCTCTCTTCCCTCGCAACCCCTGCTCGTCCCCTCCTGAGGACCGCCGCTGCCATGGGTCCTGCTAGGTCACAGGCACAGCGTCTGGGAATGCTCATGGCCAAATCACAGCCTTGGGCAAAGCCCGCCACCGGATCGCAGTTCCTCCGTCGCTGCTATTCTGCCGAGGCTGCTCAGGAGGAGATCTCAACGCCTGCCTTGACTGTCGAAGATATGATGCCTGTCGAGAACATTCGCAACATTGCCATCATCGGTAAGATTCATACCTCGATCTGGAAGAACCCAACTTCCACCGCAAGAAGGCAGCCTCTTCATCATGCATTTGATCCGCCGGTCTAACTTGCTCCCTTGTTCTTTCTATGCTTAGCTCACGTCGATCATGGAAAGACCTCATTGGTGGACAAGCTGTTGGCCCAGTCTGGAGAGGCTCTCGGATCGACCCGTGTCATGGACTCAAACACATTGGAGAAGGAGCGTGGAATCACCATTTTGTCCAAGGTCACCTCGGTCGCCTACACCAGCCCTGACTCTAAGGTCATGAAGATCAACATTGTCGGTAAGTAGCAACTTTCACCATCCACGAATACCGATATCGACTTTGAGGAGAGCCTTGTATAGCGGATACCTAACCGATTATTGTTTTTGGTTCGTTTTTACTTATAGATACTCCCGGACACGCAGATTTTGGTGGCGAGGTCGAGCGTATCTTGTCCATGGTTGATGGAGTTGCCTTGATTGTCGGTAAGTCTTTAGTTCAAGGACGCAACTCTCTCATATGTGCTCTCGATAAATATGGATCGGCATCCATCCTTATGCAATACCGCACTTTCTTTCTTCAAATGAATCTACTGTAGATGCCAGCGAGGGACCAATGACCCAGACCAAGTTCGTCTTGAACAAGGCCCTTTCGCTCGGTCTTCGTCCCTTGGTCGTTCTCAACAAGGTTGATCGCCCTACTTCCCGCGTAGACGAGGTTGACGGACTCTTGCTGGATCTGTTCGGATCTTTGGGCGCAACGGACGAGCAGATGGACTACCCTATCATTTACGCCTCTGCCAAGGAGGGATGGGCTACTCGCAGCATGGATGATCCTCGGGAAAACATGAAGCCTCTCTTTGATATGATCGTCGATCATGTTCCCTACCCCAAGGTCGATCGCTCGGATGTCTTCAAGATGCTGGTCACCCAGATCGACAGCAACCCTTACCTCGGCAAGTGCTTCTTGGGCAAGATCGCTGGAGGCACTTTGAAGATCGGCGACAAAATGCAGGCCTTGAACCCTGAAGGCAAGCAGACAGAGTCCGGACGTGTCACCAAGATCTTTGTCCGTCGCGGCTTAGAGATGATTCCCGTTACTGAGGCTGGAGCAGGAGATATTGTTACTGTTACTGGTGTCGCTAATGCCACTGTCAACTCGACCCTCTGTGACCTGACCGTTACCGATCCCCTTCCCGTAAGTGGATGTGGATGTTCTGCATTCCCTGTGACTGCATCAAGGAGCAATTGTTGTAGGTGGTGGCTAACCCTTTCTCTTTTCCTTTGTCGCTAGTCCAACCCTATTGACCCCCCAACCATCGCCATGAAGTTCGCTGTCAACGACTCGCCCTACGCAGGAGAAGAGGGAAAGAACTTGACTTCCAACATGATCCGTGAGCGTTTGATGAAGGAGGCTGAGACCAACGTTGCCCTGCAGGTCATCGAGTCTGAGAACAAGGAGGCCTTTGAAGTCCGTGGACGCGGAGAGTTGCAGCTCGGAGTGTTGATCGAGACCATGCGTCGTGAGGGATTCGAGCTCAGTGTGTCGCCACCCCGTGTGGTCTTCAAGGAGGAAAAGGGACAGCGTTTGGAACCCATTGAGGAGGTCACCATCGACGTCGGAAACCAGTACACGGGAACGGTCATTGAAAAGTTGAGCAAGCGCAAGGCCGAGATGAAGTCGTTCGATGAGAACGGCGACAAGACTAGGATCGTCTTTGAGTGCCCTACTCGTGGATTGTTGGGTTACTCTGCAGAGTTCAAGAACGACACCAGTGGCGACGGTACCCTGAACCACACCTTCTTGGAATATGCTCCATTCAAGGGTGGTCTTGAGAGAACTCGCAAGGGAAGTTTGGTCGCCATGGGATCGGTTGGATCTGCAACGTCGTATGCCCTCAACTTAATCGAGCCCCGCGGAAAGCTGTTCATCCGTGCTGGTGAGAAAGTCTATGCAGGAATGGTCATTGGAGAGTCTTCACGTACTGGCGATCTGGAGGTTAACCCTACCCGTGCCAAGCAGGTCACCAACATCCGTACCGTTGCCAAGGATGAGAACATTGTCTTGCGTCCTCCTGTCGAGATGAGTTTGGAGTCAATGATCTCGTACATTGCTGAGGACGAGGTTCTGGAAATTACCCAGGCCTCGCTCAGAATCCGCAAGCGCGAGTTGGACGCCAGCAAGCGCCGCCAAAACTTGCGCAACAACAGGGACTAAACCACCTTTGTCCGTTTTATGCTTCATTATTTGTTTATTATTTTCTTCTTGCATTACCTTGTACCTTAGACAGTTTCCTTTTTTCGCACCCATACACATACATACACACCCACACCAGCCTTTATTCCGGATACAGTTTGCCCGCTGCGTCCACAAAGAATACACGAGATCATTCTTGATCCTCACCATAGTTAAACAATCAAGAGATATGTATTTTTTGCAGGAAAAAGTATGAGATATGTACAGATCAAGAAACGATAATATGTGTGTGAGCGCATGCTACTCACTTTCGCCATTGGTTGTGTTTTCCGCAATAGATGGGCTTCCCTCTTGAAGTGTACTCGTAGTTAGGGTCAAATACCATGCCTTCCGGGAGAACCACCTGGCGGTAGAAGTTACTGCACTGATAGCCAACTCTGTGAGGGATATGGCTGGCAAAGAGGCCCCACTTGTCGCCACATCCGTGTTCTGCTGCCACCTTAAGGAAGATTTCTTGCTCTTCGGCTGTCCAGTCGCCCGTCCATTGCTCCTATGTCGTACGTGGTCATAAACATGGAGTGTGCACCACATGGTCAAAAACAATGTTCTAGTGTCGCCATCTTACACTCCTATGAGCCATCTCGAAGGCGATTATGTTGATATATTGTTACCTGACCGGGTTCGTTGTGTCGATAAAAGAACGCGTTGGGATTCTTCTTGAACAGACCCTTGGCGACCATCTTGGCCTCGTGCTTCGGTCGCTTGGCTGTCTTGGATCTTGAAGTACCAGCAGTGTCCGATTGCAATCCGAGAGGATCCTTGAAAGAAAAGCTACCGCCGCCGTTTGCTTCCCAAGCATCTTTTGCGTTCGTCTCAAATCCGTATCTCTCAATAACCCCAGGGTCGAGCCAACCATGATAATGGCCGTCCACACGGATGGCGCGCTCCCGCGTCGCCTTGTCGAAAAAGAGGTCTCCTGACATCAAACTGGCCATATCTTCTACATCTTCGCCTTCCGTGCCATCGACGTTACTCGTATCAGTTTCCTGGTTGTGGATGTTGCGTTGGTCGTTGTGAGATGACGATCCATGTTCAAGTTTGTCGTTCTCGCCAATCAAAGTTAGAGTGACCGCCACGCCACGGATGCGGTTGGAGACTCGGATAGGCTTCACAATCTTGGGTGAAGCTACATTGTAAAAAAAAGATGAAGGTTATCCGATATCAATATCGATAAAAAGATAATTGCACGATCTTCCACCTCCGCCTACAATTTGATGGCAATACCGCGCCGTTTTATCTCATACTTTTCCATTCCCTTTGCTTGCTTATCCTCACAGACTTTGGGGTGTCTTTGAACAGGTCATCGGCTGAAGTGCGCTCCTTTTGCGATGGCATTCCTTCCATTGTAGCGATTTGCAACTGGGTGACAGCGGTTGGCAGCTCTAGGGACATGAGCATCTCCTGGTTCCGACGAATATTCTCCAAGCGTTGTCTCTCTACATTTACAGAAGATAGAAGAGCGAGTTCAATGGATCGGCGCCGAGTGCCAAAGCACGCAACAATATTTTGAAGATGGCGAGTTCCTTGATTGAAGCACAACGTACCATATTCTGACAGTTCTGACTCGGGCGTACTCTTGAACAAAGGCACAGATTTCTCGACTTTGAGCCGTTTGCTAGTTTTGCCATATTCCCCATCTGAATCCTCACTGTCAGACGGCTCGTTCTCTTCCTCTTCCTCGTCACTCTCGCCTTCCTCGCTCGCTCTGCTGTCCATCGGTGTCGGTACGGGACTGGTTACATCTTCCAATTTCACCACTTTTGTGCGCCGTGCCCACTTGCGCTTCTCTTGGGTGACCGCAGGGGAGACACCAGAGTCCTCTGACACATGTTGCTTCTGCTGCTGTTGACCCCGCTCCTTCTGTCGTGAGGCGTCGATGGACGAGACCTCAGCTGGTAAGATCTTAATGGTTGTCTCGGTAACGGGTTCAATTGAAGGCTTGTTATCAGTCTGGGTGGCGAGGATCAATCTTGGTTCCTGTTTCTCCACAGACTCGGCCGTCTCTGTGACATCTCCCAAGGGTATGATCGTGCTCTCTCTGTCGATGCTCCTGCTCTTGCGGCTTCTGGTACGCGTTTGGTGAGAAGTAGTGGGGGGTCTGTTCTCTTTCTCATTCAAGTCTCCTTCAGTCGGGGCATCCTCCCCGTCCTTCCGAGTGGCGCTTGTCGCACTGTTCCGCCCCCTTCTATGCGTAGGGGGTGCTGTTGCAGTGGTGGCGACATAAGCCCGATTTGTGTCAGATTTGACCAGTTTCGGAGCATTGGAAGGCGAGTCGATGGAAGGAGGGGCAAGGGTATTGTTGATGGCGAGGCGGCGAGATGATCGTTTGGGTGGTTGTTGCGTTGGTGTAGTCTCTTGAGGTGCTGGTGGTGAAGCATTAGTGCCTGCGACGGATGTCTTGTCGGATAACGCGCTTCCTACTGCGCTCCTTGTCGATCGACCCATGGGAATGATGTTGATGGTCTCTGTTGCTGTTGTTGTTGTTCAAGGGCAAAAGTACTTTGCACAAAAAAATAATATGACGAGAAAGTGACTGCTGGGACTGAGCGACGCGCCAGGGCTGATCGTGCCTGAGAACTGATCAAGGTTTCAGATATACAGCTTGCCTGCCTGGATGAAAGTAATAAATGGGGCAGCATAAGATATGGACCGCACGGATGGGCATGGTTGCGGCATGGTGGTGGTGCTTCTTTGTCGTGATGGTGTATGACAATGTTTGAGGTACTTGCGTGGTAAAAGTGGCTCAGGGCCATAGAATAGAACCGAAAGGAGGCAAAGTTCAAACAAAGAAGCGAGCATTCAGCTGTCAACCACGACAGAAATAAAAGGCGTTCTCTTCTCTTTCTCTTCCTTCTTCTCTTTGCCCTTTTTCTCTTTGTCTCTCTATCCATGTCCATCTCCCTTCCTTGTTATCTCTTTTTTTCTCTCTCTCTCCCCTCCTCTCACTTAATTCCCTCCATCTTGCTTCACTCGCTCCACTCATCCAGGCACCCTAATCCCACATAGACACCTTTCCACCTCGTCAAACACCCTCCTCGCAACAAACACCCCCTTCCTTACAACATCACCCTAGCCTATTGGACTCTCGAGCCGGCTTCGCTTCATCTCTACTATCCACATCCCCGAATAATAACCAACAAGACTACAACATTTTGACAAGCCCGACACTATAGCATACTACCCGACAACTGTAACAATAACAACATAATGAGTCCTCTGCTTGGACATCAACTAAAACGACAAACAATCCTCCTTGACGAGCAGCTACAAGAGCGCACGCATAAACAGTCAACAAAAGGAAGGGTGGGAACAATCGACAAATCTAGCGTTTCAGCACAAACTCCATCCACTCCATCTTTTGACTCCATCTTGGAAGCTGACAAAGGAGGAAAGAAGGCTGGACAATCAAATGATGGACTTGCCCTCCGCATGGCTCACCCCAAATTGATCCACCCTACTCCTATTGTTGCCACGAAACACTCGCCCATCCTTAAAGCTATCGATAAATTGGAAATCCTTGCACTAACGATGGATCTGACCTCTGTAATTAATGTCCAGCCCGAGGAAGAGCAGAAGTCTGTTATTCCGACCTATAACTGCCACGAACCTCAAGGTAAGCCCACAACGAACGGTGACTGGACAATTAACTCGAACAAAGACCATATCAAAGCGGCTGTGTGAGCATTTTTGATTGGTATGGACGAGAAACTAATATACTTGCATTCCCTCTTGTGCCATTTGTTTCGACCTCAAAAAAATATCGTGGCGCAATAGAGTTATCGCACTCCCTAGCGTTCAAACCGCCACCACCCTCTACAGAACCATCTAATCTCACCCTCGACGTGTCGGAAGGTACTCAACAACAGAATGGTCCAGCAGCCTCCCAATCCAACACTTCAACGGAGCCTGCTGCTGCTGTGGTTGCCTATCCATCGAAAACTCCCGCCAGTCCACATCCGTCTTCGCCCCTTGCCTCCTCCACACTATCGACAATAAGCTCCCTCATTCTCCGGTCTGCTACTTCCTCCACAAAATCCCGTTCGTCGTTATTAGAGATGTGCTTGAATGCACCGATCGCTTCCTCCGGCCTGCGGACATCTACTGCCGGCATGTTGGACACCGTCACCATATGTCGTGAACACAACGCGATGTCTGAAAAAGCAGACAATGAGTATATCCCTAATCCCACTGCAGACAATAAGCATCAAAAACAACAACGCGTCCAGCAGACAGAAAGTGACGCGCGGCTCTCGGCTGGGAGCACTGCCATCAAGGCGAACCCGACCACCTTCTCCGCCGTTCATTCCCCTTCGTTACCCTCGGTCTCTTTGGAGCCATCACCACACAGCGCGGCCCCTCGACCACCCATAACAGCCCGCGTACTTCCGTTCTTTAAGAAAAGGTCATCGCTATACACTCACCAATCGATGGCACAGAGCGACAGCCAAATCGACCACCACGTCCCCTACTCGGCAACGGCTACTAGAAGCAACAAACAGCAATCTGGCTCTGTTCTTGCGTCCATATCGTCCACGTTTCTCGGTTTCGGGAGCTCTTCGCGCTCTAGAAGCTACTCTAATACCTGCTCCGTTTCCTTGGCAACCACTCAATCATTTGACACTGTCAGTGACTCCAGCAAAACCAAGCGGCACAGCCAAGCCAATCATGCTGCATGTGCTCAACCGCCTCCTATGCCGGCCGACCTTGCCACCAACAGCTCAGCAAGGTCGTCGAACTTCCGACCTTTCCCTCATTTCTTCAACACCAGGCGCCAATATCCAACGTCGATCCCCTTTCACTCTCAATCAACACCCGCACTCCTCTCATACTATCAGCTTGACATCGCCAAGGAACCCTCTGCATTACGCCAGACTGGTTGTACCTGCCCCAATAAGCAGACCCTAGGACCCTGTATTTTCCACAAGAAGCTGCCCGATCTTCCAGCCGCTCAATTGGACGACCCGGCTGGCCCTATCAAGGAAAAGAAGAAATCGAGCAGGATCTCGGTCATTTCTACAACTGCCTCGATCCGTTCGTTTGTCGCATCCATCAAGAAACCAAGGTCCCGGGCTGCCACCGTCCAGAGCCTTGTTAAGCCCGATGCACTTTTTGCACGAGAGTCACAGCTGCAATCTCAGTCCAACACGTCGTTGCCATTTGTGCAACCCGAGGAATCAACACAAAGTCATGGGCTTTCACTGGCAGCGACTCGGTACAGGAACAGGAAGGAGCCTTCGTCTATCGTTCGTAGCGCTATAAAGCGGCATGCTGGAGCAGATGTACCTTTAGCAGCAAGTCCAAGACTATCAAAGGACAACTTGGGCTTTCAGCAAGCGAAACGCCAAGCTGTTCACGGACTCAAACAGCGAACGTTTTCCCCGCATAACCATAGCTCTCAACAGAGCCTCCCTCGCACTGGCCAGTTGTACTTGCACCCGACGTCGGTCTCGACGCCTTGCCTTGTTTATCCTGTTCCTTTCACGAAAGCTACCACTATCAACAAACACACAGCTCGATCCGTGTCCACCATCGCCAGAATCCAGCAAGCCACAGAGTCGACACCAAACCTCAGTCTACAAGGAGGGGCTCATGTCTCGGCGGTGAATGCACATGCTGAAATAGCTGTCCGCCCACACATTGCTGGAGTCTCAGCGACTTCACATCAAGGAGGCGTCAACCTTATTTCGAGCTCCAACTCATTCCTTTCGCCTATTGAACGATCCCGGTCCTTCATGTCCCCGCCTTCGCCGGGTCACCGTACTGGACCTTACAACAAAGAGAACGCCACGTTTTTTGAGCCGTTTCGAGCACATTCCAAAGGTCGCGGTGGAAAATCGTCAAGCTATGTCAGCTTTCATTTTGATCTCAGTCACCTCGAGAAGGCTGAGCATGAAGATGAGTACGACTCGGCCTCGACTACCAAGGTAAATGTGAGCCGCACAGAGCAGGATGGCGTCGATGGAAGCGATGATGATGGCGATGAAGATGCGGTGGGCAATCTTCGGTGTGACTCAAGTTCTCCTCGACCGCTCCCATCCATGTCCCTGCTGAACGTGACTCTCAGCTCCACAGACCTCCTCTCAGTTCATTCCAGAAACAAGGCAACCCTTCCACCTCCACCTCCTCCTCCACCAAGCTCAAGGCCACAGGAGGCTGACCAAGAGGACAACTCCAGCGATAAAGATGACGATCCCTTCCAGACTTTGCACCTACATCTCAGGAATGCCGGTCGATACGCGCCCACTTCAGCTTCAGCATCAAGTCCGTCGCTCCGTCTTCCAACTCAGCCACAGTCGGACCATCGGCACCCCCTCAAGCGTCTCTTCGGATACGGTAAAGACAAGTTGAAATACCGGAGCCACAACGAGGTTCTAACAAGAGCACGAGAAGAACTAAATTCGTCGACGGTATCACTCCCGGCCCTGCTCTCGAGCTTCTTGCCATCGTCAGCCTCGACTGCGTCACTACCCCTTCACTCAGGTCAGACTACGGAGCCGCGTTTGATGGGCAGGGGATCGAAGCCGTCGAGGAACAAGTTGAACTGGATGTGATGGAAGAGCAGCAACAAGTTCTCTGATGCCGACAAGGATGTCTCCTGGCCAAGAGATGCATAGAAAGTAACCTGGATTGATGTTGTTAAATACATTTGCTGTCAGTTCTTTTTTGTTTGTATCTAGCGGAGCCGAAGATATGAAGGCTCAAGCCTATTATCCGAGGGCCAGGACCATATATGTGTTATCTTCTTTTATTGTATAAAATGCGAAAATCCAGAAAACTAAACGAAAGTGAAAAGAGAAAAAATGAAATAAGTTCTTCTCAGGCACCAGATCTGTCCCTTATCTTCGTGGTGTGAGCCAGGTGCCAGGAGACAAAAAAGGGTGGGAAAACAAAAAATCCAAGGGCGGGACATATATGGTCCTGGCCCTCGGATAATAGGCTTGAGCCTTCATATCTTCGGCTCCGCTAGATATTATCCGTCGGGCCAGGACCATATATGTGGATCCAGAGCAGAAGTTATGAGAGAAACCAACGACGTCAAATTGGTCGCGGTTGCTCGCGTCAGGCGGTAGTAATTGTTGACAATCACGTCGTTGACATGGGCGCCCTTCTTGATGGCCCCTGTAGGGCCGATCGCGCGGGCTTTGGGTCGAGTCTTGTTCGGCGGGAGGCCGAGTAGGTCGGTGATCGCGGCGATGTGGCTGCTGATCGTTTGACTGGTGACAGTTGTCTTGGGGAAGCGGACGTCGCAAATGAGAGGTCGATGGGGGACCAATTCGTCCTTGTGATGTGGGACCATTATCTCATGGTCCTCGATGGTGGCGTACTTGATGGTCGGCTGGTCGTCGCATCCTTCGTCCTCGGGGCGGCGCCGCTTATGCGCCATGCTGTTAAAGACCAGTGAGGATTCTTGGTCAGAATGTCGAGGGCATTTCCTGGAGCTGGAAGCACGTGGTGTCGCGGTATCGCAAGGGGGGCTGCGACTGACATCATCTTGACCGTTGGGTACCATACTGCTGAGGGCCAGTGGGGTGTTACGATCGTTGCTGAGATCTGCTCCTGGCGAATCTTCTCCAGGACGAGAGGGAGGAGATTCCAAGGTGGGCAAAGGTAAACGTTGCCTAGGGGCTGCCATCGGTGTCGGAGAGCATCGTGACCTATTGCGCCTGATGATGGTTTCCAGGTCATGTACTGTTGTAGATGGTGGTTTTCGGGAGATGCGAAGAGATCGACGGTATGGGGACCCCATTTTTGGTCCATGTGGTCGAAAAAGGATGGACTGATTGACCACTCGAGTTGGCCCGTCAGTTGACGGGAGGGGGCATCCGCTGGGTTGAAAGCTGATGGGACGTACGTTGTTCGAATCCTGGTTCCGGTCTTGAGGCACCAGTTCCATATTGATGTCGCCAGCTTCATCAGCTCCGGCGACCTCGTTCCGCCAAAGTGGTTGATGTAGGCGATTGTTGTGACGTTGTCCGATATGATGTTGACTGTGCGACCCTTGACCTGTGGTCTCTGAAGGGCGTAGAAGACCGTCAACAATTCCTTGTAGTTGATGTGTCTGGGGTAGTGAGTTGCCGGCCAGGTGCCACTGTATGATCGGTTGTTGATTACTACTCCCCACCCGGACGTGGAAGCGTCCGTGTAGATGTCGATCTGAGGATTGGCCGCTATCCATGAGAGACCGTTCCATTGTTGAAGGTGTGTGCGCCACCAAAGCAGTTCCTCGGTCGCTGTCGTCGGCAGAGTAATGGAGCCCTCCCATGGTATTCCCGATTTCAGTGCATTGATCTTGACCGCTTGTAGGTGCTGCACCTTGAGTCGAGCCGGAAAAACTGCTGCTGTCATGGCGATCGCCTTGCCGATGAATGATGATAGCTGTCGTACTGTGCATGTCGTCTTGTTGATTAACTTGGATGCCTCGCGTCTCATGTCTCGGATCTTGGCTCCTGGGATCTGTAATGTCATCGCCGTTGTGTTGATCTCGTAGCCCAGATGTTGTAGTGTCTGGGATGGCGTCAGGCTCGACTTGGATTCCTTTGTCAGAAAACCGAGGCTGGCTAACTTGTCCGTCACCATCTTGGTGTGTATCTGTGATAGCTCCTTGGTCGCTGCTGCAATAATCAAATCGTCCAAGTAGGCCGATATCCTGATCCCGCGTGATCGCGCCCACCGTAGTAGCGGCTTCAGAATCTTGGTAAAGATGAGCGGAGCCAGAGATAGACCGAACGGGAGCACTTTGAACTGGTACAGTTTGCCTCGCCATTGAAATTGTAGGTAACGCCGGGAAGAAGGGTGAATGGGCACGTGTAGAAATGCATCTCTTAAATCGATACTGGTAAGAAAATCGTTCCTTTTTATTAGGTGAACTACCTGAGAGATAGTCTCCATTTTGAAAGGTCGGATCGGCAGATACTGATTCAAGCGACGCAGGTTCAACACCGGGCGTAGTTCTCCTGTCTTCTTCGGAATCACGAACAACTGGCTTGAAAAACCGGGTCCAGTGCTGGGCTCGATCGCATTCTTGCTCAGCAAATCGGACACTTCTTTGTCGATGCTCGCCATTGCTTCCTCCGACATTGGGTGTGGCGGGGGATGCGAGGTCGATGTTGGTGGTGGCGACTCGAAGGGGATCCTGTAGCCGTCCTTGATAATGTCGAGGATGGGGGACTCTTGGGTAATGCTCTTCCAGGCTCCTAAGAATCCTTTGAGCCGCCCTCCGACCTTGGGGATCTGTCGTTCCTGCAGGAGGTGCTTCGTCCGCGCTGTTGGCTGTTCCACCTTTGGTTTGATGCTGGGGCATCCCATGACATCCACGTCTGAGGGGCGGTAGTGTTGAAGTGGAGCTTGAGTTGTGATCGCGGGATCGGAGCCCTGGCGAAGGCGATCTGCCATAAAGCGTTCCATGCGGTCCAGCCTTTGGCTGAGGAAGAGGATCTCTGCATCCTTGGGATCGAGTGGGTGGTCGAGTGGGGGTGAGGAAGAGGGAGAGGAGGACGGTGAAGGAGAGGGTTGTTCCATGGGGACCTGCTGAGAAGGGTGAACTCTGATGATGCGGGCAATGTCCCTGGCGAAACAAAAGAAGATAAGGGACAGATCTGGTGCCTGAGCAGAACTTATTTCATTTTTTCTCTTTTCACTTTCGTTTAGTTTTCTGGATTTTCGCATTTTATACAATAAAAGATAACACATATATGGTCCTGGCCCGACGGATAATGCCATAAAACATTCGGGCTCTCACAAAAGCACAAGAATGAAAGATGACAATGATGCAGGCAAAGAGTTTATTTTGAAGTAAAAAATGCTAGAAATGCGAGAGAGATATGCGTGGTGAGATGGAATGAGATCAGCAGCGACAAAGGCAGACAGTTCCTGCATGGCAATAGCCCCAAGGCGGTCGATCGACAGGTTCCGTTTCGCTTAGTATTCGGATCCATACTTGATATGAGCCTTGTCGCCAGCAACCTGCCTCCTGTTCCGCTTGTCGGTTCCCTTGGTGTGGTTCTGCTTGGACGAGAACTTGGTTCGAGAGCCCGACCGGAGGTTGACAGCAACACGAGCCTTGATATCCTCGGCCGACATGGGTCCAGTTGACTTTGTGGCTTTTGACCGGGTCGATCCTGCAACAGATCCTGCCACCTTGGGCCGGATGTCTCTGTAAGCCTTGAAGTTGCGGTTGTTCATGTCTTCCAATGAAGCAACAGAGTCGTTCTCCTCCTCTTCGTCTTCGTTGTCGCTGTCGTTATTTGAGGGTACAGATGGCTGATCCATTTGAGACAAATTGGCTAATGACTGGTAGTAAGGGGATCCCACATATATATAAAAAGACATATTGGTGTTAGTTACTGTCTTCGTCATTCAAATAGCACCACCAAATAGCGCCGCCGATTTTCCTGAACAGCAAACCCATGTCAACAAATACATACCAGCTTTCCGACTTGGACGGGTAAGTCCTCTGCATTCTTTGCACTGCCTTCGCCAACCTCCTCGGCTTCTTCTTCGTCCTCAGATTCTTCCTCGGACTCTTCTTCAGACTCCTCTTCATCCTCAACGTCGTCATCGCTGGGGCGATAAGCATCCTCACCCAACTCCAGGACCAACTGACCCTCTTCCTCTTGAAACTTCTCCAGCTCCTGCTGCTTCTCCTTGGTGAATCCTGAAGCTGCTACCTTGACATCCAGATCAAACTCACGCTCCGTATCCAATCTGAACTTTGGGTATAACAAACTCTCGTACTGGAACCGCCTCTTAAAATAGACTCGGATACACTCGACATCGCGGTTGAAGTAGAACTCAGCGTTGGGGTGGTCGATCGAGACCATCTGGGGGAAATCGATCAGGACAGCCTCTCCGTTCTCCCGGATCAAAATGTTGAATTCGTTGAAATCTCCGTGAATCAATCCGTAGCTGGCAAGTTTGACAATGAGGTTCATGAGTGTAGAGTAGAGTTTGCCGGGGTCGCCAACCTCGCTAATTTGGCGAAGGGGGAAGGCGTCAATGAGTTCCATAACAATGCAGTGGCGAGACTGGTCGATGGGTTCGGGGACTGGGAATCCGTGCTCGTGCAAGACCTTCATGAAGGCATACTCCTTTTCAGCGGCCAGCTTTGACATGTACATCCATGACGCCGACTTGCGGTTTTTGAGATAGTCGCGCTTCGACTTGATCGTACGGAAACTCGTACGACCCAATCTATAGCGAGTTCGGAACGAATGTTAGCCAACCGGTCAGGGATGAATTATATAGCTCAATCTTGTACACTCCTTCGCTTGTCATCCATGGCTATTTGAACATACCTCTGGATCTTTAGGACCATTTGACGCTCCTCCTCGTTGGCAACAATGTAAATATCTGACTCCTTTCCGACACCGATCTGGTTTCCGACAGAGTAGACGCTGTTGCGCTGGCAGAAGGTCCTTAAGGCCAAGTAGTCGTATCCTCCATATGTCAATCGATAACCGTCATCTAAAGGACAAGGGAAGCTGAGGTGAGCCGCTTATTTCAAGAGAATATATGTCTGTTATTGACTGTTCGTTTTATGACTCCTTTACTTACATTTGATATGCTGGACCTTGGCAACCAAGTTGCGTCTGGCCAGCTCACTCAGAACCTTGTGGGATCCTCCGTGGCGGAGCTTGGCGATTTGGGAGATAATGGCGGAAGGAACGACCTCGTGATTCTTGGAGCCCATCTCGGTCTATCAGTTGGAAAGGTGCAAGGGTGGAGGAAGGCATAAGTAAAATGCAGGGTTAAAATAGGAAAAGGAAGGAAGATGGCAGTTTATCCGAGCAGGGTGCAAGTTGGAAGTGGAACGTACGGCGGTTAGGACTCGAAAGTCCTCAGGGGTCATGTACCGAAGTACTTTGGCGTCTAACTTCATAGTGTATAAAGTTTGGGTGGTTGTGTTGGTGGTTGTGCAGTGGTTGTTGTTGCTTTGTCGTAGTAATGTTGTTGTAGTTGTTGTAGTTGTTATTATTGTTGTTGTTGTTGGTGTTGTTGCTGTTGTTGGTGTTGCTGCTGCTGTTGTTGTTGATGACCAATGATGTGATTGGCAGCTTGCTGAATGAAAGTGTGAGCTGTCTGTTCGTTGGTGTCTTCTGTTTGTGAACAAAAGAAAGGGTGACCTGAAAAACAAAAAAAAAGAAAATTTGTTTTGAAGGGTGGCTTGTGCTAGCTGAGTGACTGTTAAGTGGTTTGGTCTGCGCACAATGGACAGTATTCTTATTCTGCGCGGGCGAAAGCGTTTTTTTATTCCATTCCCCATTCCCTTGACAGACATCAAAAGCAGCAATGGACTCACTACCAGGAGCACATGCAGACGACCACCAGTCTACAACACTTACGCCAACACCAACACCAACACCAGACACTCAGGCTCCCGAGCTCACTGCTTCGGGAAAGCCTAAGAAGAGGTTCGTCGGAAAGGCAAGGAGGCTTCAGCAAGAACGTGGAAGCATAGACCCAACAACCATTGAAGACTCCGCCATCGCCATTCGTGATGGTAAGAAGCACCATCCTTCGGTTGCTTGCTCACGTTCTTAACATGTATTCTATAGCTTCATTCTGCTCTCTGTCTAAATACCTACTCTTTTTCATCTATTGTGCCAATAGGGTCCAAGAGTTCGAATGGCCCCAGCAGACCAAGGGTTGCCAACCAGATTCCTGATGATATCTTGAATGACGCTAAACTCAACCTGGCCATTGAACAGCTCCCCGCCAACTACAGCTTCGAAATCCACAAGACCGTTTGGAGTGTCCGCAAAGCTGAAGCCAAGAAAGGTACACACAGAATGAGGGCGCCACCCTATCAAGCTCATATGGGTGTTCATGTTCAATGTACCTTTTTTCTCACGCTCAATGCTCTCACATTCGTCTCCAATAGTCGCGCTGCAGTTCCCAGAGGGTCTCTTGATTTTCGCCTGCACCATCTCAGACATCTTGGAAAAGTTTTGCGGGGTCGAGACCTTGGTCATGGGAGATGTAACCTATGGCGCCTGTTGTATCGACGATTTTACAGCCGTTGCCCTCGGGTGCGATTTCATGGTGCATTATGGCCACAGTTGTCTCGGTATGTAATTTATTTCCTCAATCGAACAGCTCGCTACAAATCCCACATTAGACACGCACATCTAACCCAAAGCTTTCATTCCAAATAGTGCCTGTGGATATTACAACAATCAAGACGCTCTACGTCTTTGTGGACATCGGGATTGACGTTCAACATTTCATCGCCACCGTTCGCAAGAACTTCGAGAAAGGCTCCAAGCTGGTCTTGGTCGGCGTCATTCAATTTGTTCAAGCAATTCAATCGGCAAGGAGGGAGCTTGACATTGACTATATCCTCAACGTCCCACAAGCCAAGCCCCTTTCACCGGCAGAGATTTTGGGATGCACATCACCTCAACTTCCCAAGGATGAAGACGCACTGATATTTGTGGGCGACGGTCGATTCCATTTGGAGTCCATCATGATCCACAACCCCGACCTGGCAGCGTTCCGGTACGACCCCTACGACAAAAAGTTCACTAGAGAGAGATATGACCATGCCGATATGCATTCGCTCAGGAAGCATGCAATCGAAACAGCCAAGAAGGCGAAGCGGTTTGGGCTCATCCTTGGTACTTTAGGTCGACAGGGCAGCACATCTATTCTTGAGGTACGTGCTCGTTATCGTCGATCAAATATTTGGGCTTGGGTTCTCACAGATTATCACAATATGGGTGAGAGAATCTTATAATTAACCTCATCTTTTCCGCCTTCTTCGCATAATAGCACATGGAGTTAAAGTTGAAGGAGCGTGGCTGCGACTATACCATTATTCTCCTGTCAGAGATCTTTCCAGGAAAACTGGCGATGTTTGAGGACATGGACGCCTTTATTCAGATCGCTTGCCCTCGCCTGTCCATCGATTGGGGATACGCATTTTCAAAGCCCTTGCTGACACCTTACGAAGCATCGGTTGTCTTTGAGTCCGTTGCCTGGCAGGAAGTTTATCCTATGGATTTCTATTCGAACGATTCTTTGGGCCCCTGGACTGTGAATCATGGCAGAAACATCCGCAGAAAGGCGGCAGGAGCGGTAGGCGCAGGAAAATCTCTGTTGAAGAGCAAAGCCAAGACCGATGGCGACGAGCTTTCAACAGGAACTGTGCCCCAAGGCACAGTGCAATCATGAACAACCGCACCATCATAGGCGTGGACAGTCATTGTAATAAATACGATTAAAAAAATGAACTACGAAAACATGCAATGCCCATTTAAGCCCTTCGTTCTCCTCATATCCAACGCCAATCTCACCTCACCAAGCTGGACTAGTGGACGACCTTCAAACTCAGGCACCAACTTTGCAGTTTTGTTAGTTCATTTGTACTAAAATTTATATTTACTCTGGTCACGAATGATTTTCGTGTTTCACAAATGGTCGGAGTCGCTGCATAAATACTCTTCGGTGCCACCTCTCCCCATCATGCATCACATCAACTCCTGAGGGCTCTTGTAATCCACGCATAACCCGCAATCTTGGCCACTTCTCTGCCATCCACTGCAGCTCGCTTTCATCGATCCTGTGGTCGACACTCTGGAACCCAAACACCTCCAACTTTTCCAGTGTAGCGAGTCGATCCAGCCCTGAGGCGAGAGAGAGCTCTAATGTGTCCGGGAAGAGATCATCGTATTCGACATAGAGCTGTGCTCCACGTCGGATCGTTAGTCTTCCTGGACGGAAGCTTAGGTTTCGGTACTCCATTCCAATGTCCAACACCTTGAGACTGGTCATTTTTGCCAACTGGTCGTAGATCTGGCGGTGCTGCAATTGGACAGATTCGCGGTACTTTTCGATTGCTGCAGACTCATTCTCTGAGAGTGGCCGTGCGATCCGTTGGAAGAGCAACCCCTGCCGGTAATCCATCTCTTCCTCCTCCGACAGCCGCCTGACGCCGATAATTTGACACCGGAAGACCTCGAGTCCTTGACAGATCCAAGGGTATGAGATCAGATGCTCAGCCGCGATCTCCATGTGGACGGCATCGAGCACGGTCAGATGACGACACGTTTCCAGAAGCATCCCTGTGGCGTTAACGACGCTGTGTCTTTTTATGGTCCGGGTGATGGTTCGTTCGAGTGTCGACTCACGGAAAACCTGTAGATGTGGGCAATGGGCGATAATGGCCATGGCGACCTCGATAGTTAGAAAGGGGACACTGAGGTCCGTCAATTCGGGACTGCAGCTCAGAATGTCAAACAGTACGAGCTGGTCGTCGGGCTCTGCATTTTGACGAGCAAAGTCAAATCGCTGGATTCGGGTCGTTGGACGGACGAAATCGTCTGGTGTGGAACGAGCGACGTATTCTGTGCACCGGCCTTCAATCCAGAGGCGTCGCAGGTTGGGTAAATATTTCAGGAGGGTGAAGTAAGTCTGCTTGCCAATGCTGCCAGTAATCCGCAAGCCGACAAGACTGGCCACAGGCGAGGTCAACAATAACGAATCCTCGATCGAGGCAGGAGGGCCAGCATACATGGGATAGATGAACTCATAATGTTGTAGTTGAGGCAACCGATCCAACAGAGTCTGAAGCCGCCCTCCGGGGTGCCAACTAAGGGCCAGTCTCGACAAGCGCGGGCAGGAGACGAGGAGGTCTATCACAGGAGCCTGAGTCGAGAAGTGCTTGAATTGAACAATCTCCAAATCCTGCAGCGTGTCCGAGTTTTGTTGAATGAGGCGCCAGAGCCATTGAATCGCTATCCAGGTAGGCTCATACTGCGGACGCAGAAACGGTGGCGTGGTTGTCAGTGCAGGTGGGTCTGATAGGACGATGTGGGTCATCTCCACGTCATCGCTGATACCCAAATCCCCCATGATCAGCGACCTCAGTCGTGTGCAGCTCCCGGCGGCAGAGGCAGTGTCGAGGGAGATGGTCCATTTTGTGCAAAGGCGACGGATCAGGTGGCCATAGGTCGTAAACATTTTCAATATCCAGTCGGCATCCCGCTTCTTGTTACTTCTGTTATTGCGCCATATTGGTACTCCGATAACTAGCGGCCAGGAGTATGTACTGTCGTCAAAGGTCTCGTAGAGGTGTGGAATGAAAAGTGTGTTCCATTCACGACAGACAAGGATACAGTGGAGGAGATCAGGTGATGACAGGTGTGTTCCGATCATGTCGGTTGCCTCGGACATGAATAACACCTTTGAGGGCGAGTCGTGGAAATCGCGTTTTGTCATGTCAGGAGGAGGGTGGGAAGGGGTGAATGGGCAAGGACGAAGCAGAGAGCGAAGGAAGGAGATAAAGTGGAGTCCATTGACGAGTTCGTGAACGAAAAAGCTCCACCAAAATGTTCGAATCTCACCTATTTGAACTGGTTGCACTAGGGCACCGCAGTCACCCCACAATGCCGCAGTCAACCCAGCATGCCGCAAACGGAAATGGAGCGCTTTTGCAATCTGAACAACGATATGCAACACGAAGAACCGTTGCACGCTTGGAGGGGCAAAACCCTAAAGCACATGCTGTAACAAATAGATACAGGACAATTCGGGGTTTATTGGGTAGATTAGAATCGGTAGCCAGGCCCTGAATGCTGGGCAAACTCCATGATCAGCTGGCTTCGACTCCTCCGCGGCGGTCGACCACGAGAATTGGGCATCTTTCGATACCCTCGCTCACAGTCATCCTCATCCTCTGCGGCCTCATCAGAGTCAATGCCTGAATCAATATCCAGTGCAAAGAACCGGCTATCCCTCTTGAAACCCCACTCGCCCGAGTTGCTAGCACTGGCACTGCCATTGCTACCGTCTTTTCCATCCAGGGCTGTATTTGTGCTGGTTAATGGATGGAAGGTTTGAGCACTGATCCGGCGTCGGTCGGATGCGGTCGAGCTGCCCTTGCGGGCGATTGCAAAGGTCGCTGCGAAAGTGAGTGTCGCTCGGTCGGATACCACTGGGGTGTGAGGTTTTTTCGACGTGATGCGCTGGGAGAAGAACATGTCGCGAGAACTCTTGCGGACTCGGGATGGGACTGCAATGCTGCGATCGGTCAATGGAGCGCTCTCTTTTTCTTTGTTTCCCGTGTGCACGCGGGAGAACAATGTCGACGCTTGTGCGGGCGGGGTCGCCAAAGCATGAGTGAAGAGTCCTGCACGACCCAAGGTAAGACTCTTGAACTTGTTGGGTACAGTGGCGTGAGACTTCTTCTCTGGCTGGACGACCAGAGACTTGAGGGTAGCTGGCTTCTGGGTCTCGAGTGGTGGAAGCAGGCCTATGCAGTCGAGGATGGGGGTTTGAACGACAGACTTGGACTTTATCCTGTGGGGCCACGACAACAATGGTAGTGGGGCTGAAGGAGACAAACTGGCCTCCCTTTTGTTGTCAAGAGGGGCTGGAAGAATGTCAGCAGAGACCATCTCCTTGCCATGCTTGAGATCATCTTTCTCCATCTCCTCTTTGTCCTTGTCCTTGCTTCCATGGCCATTTGAGTTAGAGGACCTCCTCAACTTGTTGAAAACCTTGGACGGCATCCTTCGTGGCGTACGATCACGAGACGTGGAACGCAAAGGTTCAGCAGGAGAGCAAGGGAGCGCAAAGAACTTGCCGGCATCTTTTCGGTGCTGAGACTCTGTTGCCATACACTGCTCCAGAAAGTCGTCTGTGATGTCAAACTCGACTCCAACCTCAAACTCGCCACGGCTGCTGTATCCGCCTCCAGCAAAAAGTCCATTTGAGCAACCGCCTGTCATGTTCAGGCTGCGACGACTTGACTTCGACACGATCGAATGGACACCCATCGAATTTGGACGCGAGTCTGCACCGCCACTGCCGTTGCCTGCCGCATCCATAGGTAAGTGTCGCATAGGCTCAGCCCATGTCTGAAGACGCTCCTCATCTGCCAAATAATCCTGGCTCGGCGTCCTCCGGAATGAAGGACGCGAGATCAACCGACGGCCTTTACTCCTCTCTAGACTGCTGTTCGCCGATATAGAGACGACCGTTGCTCCTGCTAATGCTGTTGATGTTAGTGCAGTCGGCGAAAAATTATCTAGAATCTCCATCCCCTGTTCGTCCTCGTCCTCATCGTGATCTCTGTCACTGTCACTCATCCCTGCAAAGACATCCGGTTCGTCACCCCAAGTGTCGTCCAAGGAGGGTTGTCGAGGGTGGAGATGATGCTGGTTGCCGTGCTTCTTTTGTCGCTTCCGGGTCAGGTACTCAGGGTTAATGATCCAGCACATCCGGCTAGGATCAAAGATCATCTTTCCTGCAACCTGTGTCCGCTGCTTTGAATGCTGGTTCATGTTGGAGATCAAAGCTGGGCGGATAATCGCGGTGGGCGAGTAGGCTGACAATGAAAAGTACTGCGAGTAAGGAGATGTCGGCGAAGGGGATTCAAACGCTGCCACAGTGGTTGTCGATGGGGTGTACTGTTGTTGTCTGGGGCTGTTGCCATTGTCGTTATCTTCCTCCACATCGTCATCAAACTCGTTCAGGATATGATCGTTCCCGTTCCACATCTTCGAATCTGGATGGAACACCATTCCAGAGACCTTGCGCACCTTGGTCTGAGAGAGATCCCGAATCAAAGTTGGTCCACTGAAAGCCTTCTTCTTCAGTTTCTGTCCCTTCGCGTTTGGTTCCTTGTCCTTTTCCACCAGCTCGACCTTTGGTTCCTAGAACGCGTATACACCAAAAAAAAAAAAAAAAAAAAAAAAAAAAAAAACTTAAAACCACGTAACGAGAACCTTGCTCAACGAATCTTGTTCCAGTGACGCTGCAACATGCAGGATATACCTCAACAGGTGCTGTAGTTTGGCTAAAGATGTCAAAGAGGGATCTCCTGATGGACTTTGCCTTTTGGACCTTTGTTGTCGACACGTCTGATTCTGCTCGATGCACTATATATAACATAAAAAATGCCGTTATTAGTCATCCGTTCTTCGCAGTAAGAGCAGTAGCAAGATCATGGCGTTGCATAATATGCAAGTGTAATTAAATTTTACCTTCAGGCTTTTGGCTCTCCCTCAGGTTGACCATCGACTGAGGTTTACGCAACCAAGCAGACACTCGATCCAACGACTGTCGTCGCCCCTGAGCCGCTGCAACTGCCGCTGCCATCTGCATAGCCTGCAGTCGGTCTCTGTCCAGCAATTGTTGATTTTGCAGCTGTTGCTCTCCAGATCCAAATGTTGGCAAGTTGTCAATCCGGTCCAGCTCGGACCCGTCGCTCAACATGCTCTGCTTAGGTGAGCGTTTCAGGAACCAACGCCCCGAAATTATTTCTCCGGCCGCCACGGGTGATGTTGCTGCCATCTCGCCCAAGTCCGACGTCGTCGATCCACCCTCAGAGATCTCGCCCAGGGATAATGTACCGAAACGGGATGGCGATCTGCTCTCCTTGGCTGTCTCTGTCGAAGTGACAGCGGAGCCCCAATCTGTGAACGAAGACGACCTTGAAAGCGATGGTCTCGGTTGAAGATAGTTGTGGTGGCGAGGATGCTCGTTAAAGTCATCTGTCAGGGGTGTTGTTCGCTCGATGGGTTTGAGTTCCGACGCCTTGGAATCCTGAACCGCAGATGATTCTGGAAGAACAGTGATGGACGCGTGAAAGGCTGGGATTTGTCCACGGATAGAGAACCTTGGACGAGTGAGATCCAGTCTCCGCACAAATGTGCGAAGGCTCGAGAAGGGTCTTCCGGCGTTTGTCGATAGCTGAGGTTTGGGAGCGACTGCTGCCTCTTCGGCTGTGACTGGCAATGTTGTTGTTGGTGGTTCAGGCTGCGAGGGCTCTGTGAAAGAGACTGAGCGCATGGCCAAAGTACCCGCTTTGAAGCTGGGAAGGTCGTCCTTGTTGACAAGTGCTGAATTCCTCCTGGATGATGATAGTGCCGATGGAGCTGACGGAACTGAAGGAGTCGAGGCGAAAATGCTGTCATTGTACAGCATGGTCTGTCCTGATGTGGGCAGACCTGATCCAATCCTGGCGCCTTCTTTCCTAGAGATGCTGTTGCGTTTTAGTCGTGGAAGCGATGACTTTGAAGAGATATGTCGAAGAGGCAGGTCGATGTGTGTCGAATGGGCCCGCGAGAGACTGGCTGCTGGCGTGACAGGTCGGGAGGTATCGGTGGGTCCTCGGCAAAGTCGAGGTATCCTTGACGGTAAGGCAACAAAGTCCTTGAGCGGCACAACCTCCCTCTGAACGCGTGAGCTGCTGCGTTCCCGTCCTGCAATGACCGGCCTCACCACCAAGTTCTTGTTGCGCCCCTTGTGATTAAACGCGTCGTCGTCGTTGATCTCAAGACCATCCCAAAAGTCGTCCTGCTCTTCCTGTAGTCGAGACTCCTTCCCAAATATCGAGGGTTCCATCTCGACCTTGTACTGCCGGTGCGTCACCAGCCGGAGATCTTCCATGGCCTCTGGAAACTCAATGCCATCTAGGAGGTTGTCATCATCATCGGCCACGCTCTCCCTTGATATTGATTCGCTACTCGAGAGGCTGTGGCTGTCCTGGGGTGTTCTAATGTCGAATTCGTCAAAATCCGATCCAGAGTCTCGCCATTGTAGTAAGGCGGGTTGTTGTCGGTAGCTGACAATCTCCTGCGGTCCCGATCGAGTCTGTAGGCATGGAGACATGCGCAGCCGAAATGATCCAAAGTCGTCGGGAATCTCGAAGGCATCGTCCAAAGTCTCGATCTTTTCCGATTCTCCATGCTGGCCACCGGTTGCCGTTTCAACATTGTCACCGTCGACGCCACCTTCTGATGGTGATGCCGTTCCTGCAGACTGATACCGAAGTATATGCGGGGTCCCTGACTTTGGTATTGGCGACACTGGCTGACCTTCCACGCCCGCTGCTGTCGCGGCGACACGATCACTGGTAGTGAGAGACCGTTCGCTGTCCGTGTCCCAGCTGTCAATGGACTCCAATGTCTCCGGCATAAATGCCGACTTTGCGAGGATGGACCGAACATGGTTGAAGTTCAAATCCTCCTCGGGAACTTCCAAATCCTCGAGGTCGTCGACCCATGCCTTGACGCGCTTGATAGGATTGATCCTGGTGATGATTCCGGTGTATGCCGGCAGGTTGGAGAGCATCATTTCCTGAGTAATGGTGGTCATTGATTTGGTCGAAAGCGTCGGACTGTCCTTGTCACCCCCACCACCATCGGCTGATTTGTATTTAGAGAGAAGTGATCCTGTGGAGGTGGCAATGGTCGAGGGAGCAGTAACAGAGGCAGCGATTGCCCGAGGAGAGGAAGAGGCCGAGGAGGCAGGCGACAATGACGATATTTTTGCAACCTCTGCTGCAGGTGTTGTTGGTGCTGTTGTTGTTGCGGATGCTCTCGTGGTACAATAAAGACTCTGTCCATCGTGTCGTTTCCGAAAGGTTGGGGATAAAGATAGACCAATGTCTTTTGGAAAGACCTCCGCATTGTTGTTGCTGTTTGTCGTGTGCTTGATGTGAGTCGAGGAAGAAGGAGAACATGACTGAGGGTCGACTTTTTCGTACGATCTTGTGGAACCATAATGACGCTTGGTTTTTTGGTGGAGGTGGTCTTTTTTGTGAAGATTCCACAAGGCGTAGTTTGTGGTGGTCGTTGCGTGTAATGGGCCGGGAAAAACTGGTGGAAGTGAGGACGTCGTTGTTGTGTGCGTTGTGAAAGGCTGAGGGAGTGTGAGAGGAGGACGAGAGAGAGGTAAGGGCGGCGTTGTTGTGGGCACGGTAGGAAGAGAGGGAGGAGGAGGAGGGGGTGAGCGTGCCTGGAAGTAGTCGCTCTGGTCAGAGCTGTCGGAGAGAGGCGACTGCGGGCAGTGGCGTTGGAGCAGCTCAAAGATCTGGTCCAGGGACTGGTGGGCATCCAGTTCAAACGCATCGTCCCACCGCTCGGTCTCTTGTGTGGCGGCGTCCATGATGGTCCCTGTTGTCTTCTCTATCCGTTCTTCTCGCTCTTCTGGGTGTTGTCGTGGGGTATAGGGTTCGTTATCCTCCGCTGTCTCTGTCATCATCACCTCTACCTGTCTGCTGAGTCCCTCGTCGTCATGCTTGCCCCTGGCACTGTTGCTGCTATTGCTGTTGATGGTTATGTTGTAGTTGTTGTTGCTTCCACTTATAAGCCCGCTGTAGTTATTGGTGCTGTTGCTGAGGCGGAGGCCAGCTGTCATTTGTACCTGGGGAAAGTTTAAAGCCGAGAGATTTTTTTTACTGGAAGGGCGAGTAAAAGGAATAAAAGAAAGGTAGGCATAAGGAAAGTGATCGTGTTGAGGATCAAGAGTTGAGAGGAAGAACAAGCAGAGCAATTGAACAAGGAGAAAAGAAAGAGTTGGTATCCAACGAGAGGAAGAGTAGGACGAGAATGAAGGAGCGAAGAGCACTAACCTGAGATTGAACAAATAGGACGTAAGAGATTAAAGTGGACGTGGGATAGAGAATGGGACAGACGGAGAGACAAAGGTCGAGATGTAAATAGATAGAGTGTGTGTGTGTGAGAGAGAGAGAGAAGCAGTCCTTGCTGGAGTTAGGTGGAGGAGGATGACGAGAAGGAAACCAAAGAGGAAGGATACGAGGGGATAGGTGACAAGACGTCGAGAGCAAGAGGAGAGAGAGAGAGGGGGAGAGAGAAGGGGGAGGGCTAGGAGCGAAGGAAGAAGAAGAGTTGGTTGTGCAAGGTAGGAGAAGGAGAGAGAGGAACGATGACGAGCTGACAAGGATAAGGATAAGGATAAGGACAAGGACGAGGACAGTGTAGGATGCAATGGTTCAAGCCTGAAGTCAGAGAGAGAGAGGGAGGGAGGGAGAGAGAGAGAGAGGGAGGGAGAGAGAGGAGAGAGAGGATAGAGACGTGCGAAGAAGGTATAGACAATTACAGTGTGAAAAGAGAGGAAGAACGAAGAACGAGCGAGAAGGAGGTGACAAGTAAATAGGAGAGTTAATAAAAAGAACCAAGAATAGAAGACAGAAAAGTGAAAACTAAAAAAATAAGATCGCTACAATAAAGCGCTTGTGAATGGAGGTGTTTTCTGTCCCTTTCGAGGAATGACAAAGGTGAATGAAGAAAAGAAGAGAAAAAGAGAGAGGAGAAAGAGTCGGTCTTTGACTCCCCTGCCTTCCCTGGCAAGCCCTGCTTTGTTCAAGAGACAAGCAAACGTGAACAACATCAACAGCTTCATGCTTCATGCTAATTGACTAGACCCTTTTCCCCCTTGATATCGTGCCGAATACAAATACGCGTTCGTATGGATGATGGTCTGGCCTCACTTCATCACCACCATCCAAGACATATCACACTGATCATTACCGTATCAGTCTCACCTTTATTTCTCACTCTGCTCACTGTTCTCTGTCCAAGGACGCCCTTTTGCCTTCACCCACTCACCTACACACACCCCTCCATCCTGAGAAAAGAGTCAAAGAGTCATCCACATTCAACCAACAGTCCTCATTCATTCCATATACTCAATCTAACAATGGAAGCACTGACATCCTTCTTCAAGTCCGTCCTCCAGTCCTCCTCGTCAACAACTGACACAGCCGACAAGGACGACCAGCAGAGCCAACAGGACGGGCTTCTTCTATGGCAACCAGAGATACCCTTGTCAAAGGAACCATCCGAATCTTGGCAAGTAGTCTCTCTCACTCTCCCTTTCTTTCTCTCCCCTTTCTTCTTTTTTCTCCCCTCCTATTCACTTTTCTTCACCCCTTCTCGCTCTCTTTCCCTCTTTTCACTAGTCTTCTCTCCCCTGCGTGATATATGTGTGTGTGTGAGTGTGTGTGAGAGTGGTTGTGTCCTTTCCTGGAACAAAGGCAGACAAGAAAGTCGTCTAATGATAATGATGATGCCCGGACGTGTTGTGCCAAACCAAAAAAGAAAAAAAAAACTGATGATAACGAGACAGAAAGAGAGAAGGGGGAGAGACGGATCGCTCCATGATCCTTACTTCTCTCTCGCAGGCTTGCCTTACCCATGTTCTTGCCATCCTCCGTCTTGACCCCTTTTTCGCCCTGACTCTCTCGTTCTCCCACTCTCGCTCAGTCTTCATTCTACTCCTTCCCGCGCCTCTCCCCTTTTTTTTTCTTGGTGTCTGTTTCTTCTTTCCTTCCCTGCCCACAAACAAAGTTATCCATTCGCCGTTGTTGTTATTGTTCAGCAGAATTCATTAGAGGCGAGAGTGAGGTGAGGGAAGCAAAGGCAATACGAGACAAGGCAAGTAAGACCGGTCATGGTGCCATGACCTGGTCACAACGCCATTCGTTTTTTCGCAACAGCCAGACGAAAGCGCAAGGGCATGTGCAGCACAAAACAGGGCTTTTCCTTCTCTTTTTTTTTTTTTTTTTTTTTTTTTTTTTGGCAATGATTTAATTGTTGGGGTATATCGGCACACGAGATACAACGCTACTTTCGACTACTACTCCACACGCATATAAGCAGCAACAACATGGGTTCTTTTCGGAGGCTATTCTTGGACAACACACACACACACACAAACTTCCGGGAGTGATGATGTTGCTGAGCAGTCGTAAAATGAAAACGGAGAAAAGTCGCCCAGCACCTTTTCATGATGCTAACCGGACCCTTTCCCTTCCCTTCTCTCCCTTAACCCTCTCTTTATTTATGCCTATTGTGCCGACCCCTGGCACTGTCTGGTCTCGTGAAATGAATGAATGAACTTGGCCCGTTCGTTCGTTGACGCTCTCGTAATATTAATGTCCACTATGCGCTCTGCCCAATTGGACATCGTGCGGTGATGTGGTTTGGGGTTGTTACTGTTGATATTGTACCTGTCCTGCCTATTGCTCTGTGTATTTATCACATTTAGGGTGACGATGACCGAACTCGTTCTGCCGTTTCACTGCGATGGTCGGGGATATTGTCTAGGAGGTATGTCCGACATGTATATATCTCGTTCACTGTCTTGGCTCATCATCATCATGGGTCTAGACGCGATAATCGCTCTGACCCGACGCGGTTATTATTCATATATAGGAACGGTGCTTTCGTGGATTGATATCGCAGCAGGAATCGCAGCCAAGAAACATGGCATTTATCCTGCTGTAATAAGTCTTTACTAGGCCTCGCACACACACACACATGCCCCACAACATCTTGGTCATGTTGGTACACGTTCTCGTATTCCTCTAGGCTTGATGTACACTTTTTATCAAACACTAACAACATCCTACTTTCTCGACTCTCTACTCCGTAGGTGACGAGGTGTGTAGACGCAGTGCACTTCTTGGGACCTATCACAACAAAGAACATTGTCATTATCCAGGCCTGTGTCAACCGCGCATGGAAAACTTCAATGGAAGTAGGAGTCCGAGTCATGACCGAGGACCTCCTTTCGGCCGACCGCCGGTACTGCTGCCACGCCTATTTGACATTTGTTGCCTTGCCACAAGCACCCCTTTCTACCTTAACCACCAGCCCAACTTCTCAGGGCCAAGCTCAAAAGCAACAGGAGCAGCAGGATTCAGCGGCTGCGAAGGCAGTCTTGGTCAACTCTCCTGCAGCAAGACGATACAGCTTCTCGCTCCCAAGCTCCAACAAATCGGGATCTAAATCGGATGGTCATAACACTAACAACCAGCGGAAGATCCAATTGCCTGCCATCGAACCCATCACCCACATCGAAATGGAACGCTACACCCTCGCCCAATCCCGTCGCGAGGCCCGTCTCCTCCAAGCATCCAGCGAATCCAAACTCGAGGAAGACCAACTTCTCAGCGACGTCCGTGACCAAATGCGACACTGGAACGTCTCTCAAATCAACCACCCGCGTACTCAAAAGCTTCCGCCCTCGTTGGTGGATGGGTCACCTCAGATTGCTATGCAGGCCACGTTTTCAGAGTCGGCACAGTTAGTACTTCCACAACATGCCAACTCGCTGTCGATTACTTTTGGTGGCCAAGTCATGAAGTGGATGGAAAACGTGGCTGCAGTGTCGGCAAGTCGATTCGCAAGGGTTCCTATCGTCACCGCCAGTATCGACTCCCTGCAGTTCCATAGGAAAACCATGATTGGTAACTTTCTTTGCTCTTCTCATACATATCTTGCACCTGTTCTTTTCGTTGCTGAAAACATATATCTGCGAGTTCAAAGACTAAGCCGAAAAGTATCGTCGATATCAAAAAAAAATAATTAGGCGACTGCTTGACGATGCGGTCGGTCGTAACTCGTGTGTTCAGGTCTTCGATGGAGATCTATGTCTTTGTTGACAGTGAGAACCTTGTAACAGGAAAGCAAACCTTCACCAACGAAGCATTCTTCTCCATGGTCGCCCTTGAGCCGTCTCCCTCGTTATCACCCATCAAAACCAGTCTCCCGACACTATTTGCCGCCTCAGATCTTGAGCGATCCCTTTCGGAGGCCGGAGAGAAGCGCCGCTTGGGGAGATTGCAGCAGAGACGAGAGTTGGTCGAGAGGGAGATGCACGGCGTGTTGCATACACCTACAATGGAGAGGGACGAGCATTCTCTCAGGGTCGTTGATCACGGAGTCATTCATCACACACATGTAGAGTGAAAGACGGGAAAAAGCACTGTGAAATAAACGACGAGGGAGAATTGCTTTGGAGAAAGCTGAATGTCAAAGAAATAGCTTCATTGTGTAAAAATAGTTGAAAGTGGCTATCAGAAAATACGCGACAGTCGTGTCTGCTTCGTTTATGCCTGACGAATGACCAGACCCCAAACAGCCAGCACTAAAACACCATTGAAAGCAATAGGTACACAGAGTTAATACCATGTTATAGGTTTGATTGCATGTAAATACGTGCTCTGCTGAATGATATAAAGCAGGAAAGTTACCTTTTTGACAGCTGATGCGGCAGTGTCGGGCACGGTCAGAATCCCATTCACCAGCAGCATAGAACGCACGAGCGTGCTTCAAACAGGACTCTTCATGGAATTTCTGGTATAAGCGCGTGTTAATCGTTCTCTGTTTGTGTGCGAGCAGAAAGAAAGGTGTATCCAATGTCAGTTACTATTACATATAATAACTTCGGTAGCGAAGGAACAATGGAACCATCTTCTAAATAATTAATTGTTACCTCGCGCTCGGTAATCTCAAGCTCCTTGCGCTCGCCGCCGTGGATGGTAAAGTCATTAGGGAGGACCCAGAAGTCAGCTCCGCTCAGGTACAGCTCAAATAAGCAAGCCGCCTGATTGTTTCCGAACCGCTCAGGGCACCAGAGCATCTTGTCACGACGCATCACAACTGAAGGTCCAAAGTAAGGGTCATAGTTTTGGATGGCGCTCAAGCGGGTCTGGGTTGCCCAGGTGTTGAAGTCGACGTTGCGGATGGTCCTCTTCCATGTCTTTTCCGAGAGGATGACCTTGCCATCGTGGACGTGGCTCAACAATGTCTGTTTCTCTCGAGGCAACTGGTTGTACTTGAGCACGGGAACCAGTTCCACCGCTGTCCCCTCATCCTCAAGTGTGCTGGGAAGAGCGCCACCCTCGGAAGTCATTGAGACGTTGAATCCAGGCACAACAAAGACGTTTCCGGTCCTCAGCTTCTCCATCCATTGAGGGTAGTCCCTGAAGCTCTTCGAGATATCCGTCGCAGGGAGGGAGCCATCGGCATCCAGCAAAAGAACGAAATCTGTCCTTGCGAAAAATCGCGCCAAGTTCCTGTGGAGGTTGGATTGTTGCTGGACAGTGGTCGTGAGGGGTCGCCGGTGAGTCTGGGGGGTGGTGATGAGATGAATGTCGACCTGGCTGCGGATCTTGGGGTTGCTGGCCCTCATCGTATGAAGTCGACTAATTGGGTTCGATGCTCCTGGTTCGTCTGATGGGTGGTCAATATGCAGCACTGCCGAAATAGGGCCTATGGTATTACGATTGGATAGTAGACATGCGGTCAGCTTATATGGTACTTTCGCCCCTATGTTCCGTTATTGTTGCTCCTGACATGGGTATTTCCTTTTTCTTGCGCTTGTTGCTCCTTGTTTCCTAATGCTCTTGTTTGTTCTTACTGTTTTGTTCCATTTCATAGTCGCTTGCTCTTCTTTTGTTCCTGTGTTGTTCTTGTGTTGTTGATGTCTGTTTGTAGCAGTGACGGATGGGTGCATAAAGCACAGCCCCAATCCTAAGCCCAGCCCAATCGATCCCTCAAACACTACTACTGTGCAGCATTGCATAAACCAATCCCTCCAGGCTTGCTTTTCTTCTCCTTCTGTCTTCCTTTGTTGTGTCCCCTGAAGATTGACCCTTGTGTCCTTTTCTCCCGTCAACACCACATATAGTGAGTGAGTGAGCATTCCATTTACCTGGAAAGTGTTCGACGAGGCGGATAAGTTCAGAGAGGTCGTCCTGGGGGACAAAGGTGGCGAGAGAGATCTCGTCGGGACGAGGGGATCCCTCTGAGCGGACAAAGAAGGGCTGGATGTTGTCTGTGATATCGGGTGTGCTGAAGGCAAACATCTTTGACAGGATCACGCTCGTCGACAGCTCTGACACCACCGAGTAAGGTTTCTCTATTGTATGTTGTTGGATGGTATTAAGTGTGAGTAGGTGTCCGCTGGAAGTGTTTACGGATACTGCAGTTGTTGTTGTCGTTCATGGTAATATGCTGTTGCTGTTGTTGCTCAGTTTTATGTTGCTGTTGTTGGTAATGAAACCATTGCTTAACAAAGAGAAAAGTGATAGAGGAACAAAGCAAGAGACATAAAGCACTCCTGGTGTGAATAGGAACGAATTGGTTTTTGTTGAATATCTTGCACCACTTCCTTCTGCATTAGTGTCTCACACCCAAGCCGCTTCAAAAAAAAAAAAAAAAAAAAAAAAAAGAGTGCACTGTGCGTTTTCATTCAAAGCCTTAAACTCGCTCATAAGTGTTACCTGGATCATATGTACGCTCGAGCTCATAGTGCGGGTAGACAATAGCCTCAGGGACTGCCTCGAAAGTAAGGAGATGTTTTAGAGTAAAGATGGCACAGAAGCCGACGTAGGCGATAAAGACGGTCTTGGATGCCCTTGACCTGATGAGTCTTCCGACGATGCTATTGTTTGATGATCCTCCTACTCCTCCTGGGCGGTTGTTGTTTGCACCAGCTGTTGGCAGCAGTGATGCTGGTGTTGGGGACTTGTACATTATTTGATTATGTTGTCGTTATTGTTGTTAACCTCCTCCTTTGTTGATTAGTCTTGTAGTGTTGTGGTGGGTTGAAAGGGATGTGTGAGTGTGGAAGAGTAAAAAAAGGGAATAAGGGGGAGAGGGGAAGTGTGAAATATGTGGTTGGGAGTGAGTGAAGTGAGTGATCAAGTAGGGGGGCTAAGAGTGGATGCCAAAAGGGACAAAGAGCGATGGGAGAGTGAGAAGTAAGTAGGAGTGATGTGCGCTCTGGGAGTGAAAGGAGCAGAGGTGAGGTGTGATTGATGGTAGGGTGTGAGGGTGTGAAAGAGTGTGAAAGGGTGTGAAAGGGAGAGAAGAAAGAGAAAGAAAAGGTGCGACAAAGAGAAGAAGGGGAGAGCAAGAATGAGTTCAAAACTATGATGCCATCTATTCCTTGTGAACGCAACCACTGGTGATACTAATACTTATCCGTATCCATACTAGTTCACCCCTTACACGCACAAGCGCTCAAAATATAATAAAGTGCCTTTTATGCTGTACAACTAGGCTGCTTATGGTATCATGGATAGGAAGGATTGGTACTGCTATACTGCCGTTGGCGCTCAATACTCGACTCTCATCGCCGACTGGACGTGGGCCTGCCACGGTTGCGCTTCAGGTACTGTTCGTGTGTCATCGAAGGCCGGAACTGGCTCGGGAATGCAATTGGCGTCTCGTTGTTGCTGCCAAACAGTCCGTTGTTGCCTGAACCCCACGAACTCGTCGTAAACCCATTTTGGTTGTTGTTGTTGTTGTTGTTGTTGCCACTCATCAAGTGACCAAACATCGCCGACGACAACACTCCTCCACTACCTCCACCAAACATCGAAGCCGACGAAGAAGAATGCTGCTGGGTAACAATATCACTGAACCCAGCAGACGCTAGTTCCCGTCGCTTCTTCTCCTGCGCCAACAACTCTTTGGCTTGCTTCTCCTCCAAGAACATCCAAAACTCTTGCTGCTGTGTCGGTGTCAACATCACATCGAGCCCCTGACCGCCATTCGCCATCATCCTCTCAACAAACATCGGATCCTTCTGTAACGCAATCGTCAACACGTCCGCCATATCCATTGCATCGTCCTTCCCACTGTTCCCACCAAGGCGGAAACTGGTCGAGGTACGCTTCTGCTGCTGGCGACGGTAGAGCCACTCCTCAAGCGATCGACGAAACTCTCGTCCTTGGTCTTCTTGCAATCGCATGGACCACAACTCCTCGGCGCGTTTCTGTTCTTGCTCCTCTCGATGGCGTTCCTCCAACTGTGCCTGGTACAACCTCATCTCCTCGGCCCGCTTGGCCTCCTCTCGTTGCTGGTTTGTGATTTGTTCCTGGAACCGGATATACGATTGGAGCTGTTGGAATTCTTGTGGGAACTCGGCCGCAAACGTGTTCATATGCACCAGGAACCCATGGGGGTTAGACAGGTTCAATTGGTGCAAGAACGCCAAATATTGGACGCGGAGTGCCTCTTGTTCCTGCTGGAGACGCGCAATCGCCTCAGCAGACGCCCACTGCTGGTGCGTCCCCACGGGTCCACCCGTGATGGAGGTAGGGAGTGGACGGAAGAGGGATGGGGGGTCATCGAAGACTGGGGAGGAGTTCTCGAACGGGTCTGGGGTAGTTGGGTCCAACTTCATGAGGTATTGGAGGTCGACGTCCATAAAGGACTGCTTGGTCATGCGACGGAGCATTCGAGGGACGGCTGGGGTGCCGCCTTGTTGTTGCTGACCGTTGGCTGCTGCGGCTGCGGCTGCGTTGGCATTGATGCGGTGGCGGCTCTGGAGGGGCTTCTTCTGGACTGCTGGCTTCATGGTGGGGATAGTTTTGCCTGTTTTTTTGTGTTGTGTAGATGTGAGTATGGAAGTGTTGAACGAGTTCGAGTTATGTTTCTAAAATAAAAAAGTGGCGATTCTGCTCTCTTTTATATCTAGCTGGGAGACGCCGTCAATTGACTCTTCAACAATAGTCAACTGACGCCTGCACCTCCTTTCGGGAGAATTAAACATTAGAGACCCAGCCTCCAGTCAAACGAGATCGACAGGCTACTTTTGCCCATAGTGTTACAAGGGAGAGCTATTTGATATTTTTGAGTTAAGTCAAACGAGATTTTTACTTCTTGCAATTAGAGTTCAGGGGCTATGGAGTGATGGATCAAACGAGAGTCAGACCTAAAACTGTTCAAACGAATCAATCGGCGGCGGGAGGGGCAGTGGCTGTGTCTTCAGCTGCACCGCCCACAGTTGATGAGGAAGACGAAGCAGAAGTCAAACCATCTGGCCGGGGTGCACTCTCCATCTCCACATCCTCACCCTCACCCTCAGCCTTATCCTCTCTACTATCTCTCTCTAGCGTATCTTGATCTTGGTCACGTTCCTCGTCCGACTCTTCTTCATCCTCCTCCATCTCGGGCATATGCAACGCAGGTGGTCCACCACCAGACGACAACAAACACAGACCGTTGACCAATACGCGGAACGCAAACACAACCGACTCTGTCGCACGATTAAATGTCACCGCTACATTCAGGAACAAATCGTTAGAAACGAACAATGAAATGGTTAGAGACCCGGAGGTAGTAAAGTCGAAATAAACATCAAAGCAAAAATGCAAACAAAAAACTTACTCAGGGAGGGAACGGTGGGGTTCATGGGAACCATACGGGTACGGTCAGAGCCACCGAAATGAACAAGGGTGTATCCGACCATCGGCTCAGTCTTCCAACGCTGTCCAAACACCTCCCCAACAGCCGCCTCGCTCATAAACGTCCTCACCTCCGACGAGGGTAACGACGATGTTGCAACAGTCGAACCAGACGAGAAAAGACTCTGTTGCGATCCAATGGCACTAACATCATCATCATCATCCTCAATCTTGATCACAATCGGCCCTTCCTCCGTCGCGCCAGCTGTAGATACGGAAGTGGCAGTCTTGACGGGATGAATCACAGGAGAGGAAGCAGCCGTACTGGAAATAGACGTCTGGCGACTGCGAACGTTAGCAGCTGCCTCGTCAAACGAACCGGCTGCAGAAAAGACGCGCTTCCAATCTAGCTCGGTCATCCGATCCTCTACCTCAAGAACCTGAGCATCCTGCCAGCCCTGGAATCGGACCTCTTGAAGCTCCTTCTTGAATCGACTGTGGATCTTTTTCAAAAAGTTAACGCGGAAAGGGGGGACGGGACGACACTTGCCGTGGGCTTGCCAGTACTGGATACACGCTGGGCACAACAGTCTTCCTTCAGCCTTTGAGTTGCTGCTGTCACTAGTGAGTTCAGCAGCAGTAGCTGGGGAGTCCTGGGTTGAGGTAGTAGAAGATGCGCCAGACTCGACTCTAGGACGCCAGGTCAACGAGTCCAGCGCCATACAGTTTGAGCACTCGAGGGGTCGGGCTGATTTCTGTCGAGGACCTCCGCCTTCAATTGAGTTGGTTGCCGCTACACCGCTGTTGCCACTGCTAGTGCTGTTACCGCGAGACAAGGACTGAGCCTTCATTGCAGCCAGAGTGATGCCTGTAGAGATCGACTGAGCAATCGTCGCCCGCTGGCGAAGCTCCTGCAGCTGTCTTGCCTGCAGCTGCTTCTGCTGCAAGAGCCGCTGTGCCTGATACCGCTGGATCAATTGCTGTTGTGCGCTCTGCTGTTGCTGTTGGTGATGATGAATTGCCAACATTCGCGATGCCTGGTGTTGCTGCTGTTGTTGCTGTTGTTGCAGAGACAGCTGAGATTGGGTTGACGACGCTTGGTTGGACGAAGAATGAGGGTACATTTGTTGGTGAGGCTGATACTGTCTCTGGATCTTGACCGGTTGTTGTGCCTGCTGCTGTTGCTGCTGTTGTTGCTGTTGCTGTTGTTGTTGCTGTTGGGTCAGTTTGAGTGTTCGCTGTTGGTCCAACATCCGCATGTGCTTCTGAAGATGATACGATCGAGAGTAGTCGGACTGTGCTTGCTGTTGGGCACGATGCTGCCGCTGCTGGAACGATTGACGCTGCTGCTCTTGTTGCTGCTGCTGCAGTTGCTGCTGCTGCGAAGGAGTTGTGGACGTCGGTGGCTGCTCGGTCGACTGAGGACTAGCGTGGGTATACTGTGATGAAGACGGGTGTGAGGGCGGAGACTGGCGATTGGGCTGAGAACCGGGGCTGTGGTGCACCTTGGTGGGTCCTCCGGCCTCGGCTCCGCGATGAGGAAGAATAGGTCGTGGCTGGACTGTCTGAGGTTTGGTTGCCAATGTTCGAGGGGGCGACGACAGGGGTCCGCCTGAATCATGACCATTCGAGTCTCGACTATTCCGATGATCTACTTGTGAATGACTGGAGGCCGACTCCCGGTCTCCTGTCCTTGTTGGCACATGTTTGCTTCCGGGATGCTGAGGCTGTGATCCTGACATGTATGTCTCGGGAGTGTACCATGATGGATAGGATGGTGCATAACGGTAAATGCTTTGTCGGTCCTCTGGGCGTGGTGGGCCATACGCTGGCGAGGGCGGTGAATGTCGATGAGGATGGTGAGGGTGGTGGTAGGCTGCCCGCTTGAAAGAGTGGCCATACTCACCGTCGTAGCCGCTGTGAACAGGCGGTCGTCCTTGATGAGCGTGGTCGTAGCCGTGTCCGTATCCGTATCCAGGGTACTCGTCCATTGAGCGGTCAACGGATCGTTTCCTGGAGCGGTTGAAGGGTGCATAGTTGACGGTCTTTGCCTCGAGTTCGAAAATCCGGTTCCTCATGGCAATGTACATGCCCTCATTGAACTCTTTAGGTTCCTCGTCCAGCGAGAAAAGAACTGTGGAAGTAATAAATGTGATTTAATGTTAGTATGATGAACAAAGAATAGTATCCTGTATCTTGTACGCTTTCTCTATAACTAAGCAGGAGAACAGTGCGCTTCTTGATCCAATTGTTTACCTCCATCAAGGGTCGAAAGTGTGTGTTGGGATGCAATTGTGTGCCGTGTCTGGAAGTATGGCTCTTGCAGTGGGGCAGATTTCTAGACAAGGGCCATGGCGGAATTTGCGTATGAGAAAGGTAACAAAGGAAGAAAGTGGGCGACACCACATTTTAGTCTCTCAGTGCAATTCCCACGTTGAGCAACCGAACTAGAGAACATAGCGCATAATCTTCTTACCTTCCAGAGGGTCGAGAGGGAATCGCTGGAGTTGGTTGAAGAATGGATTTGGTCGAGTTTGGCTGAGAGAGGAGGGATAGCAAAGGGGAAGCGGTTAGAGGCGTCAGGGTGATGAGAGACGAGTGCATTGCGATCGGTGAGATGAGGTTGTCGGAAGGGACGAGTGGGAAGAGATGACTGATGAGAAGAAGGAGGAGGAGGAGGAGAAGGAGGAGAGGAAGGGTGGTGGTGGTGGCGGTGGTGGTGATGAGGTGGGGCAAAGGGATGAGCAGGTTCGAGGTATGTTGTGGTGGCAGCCATTGGAATGAATTGGTGGCGTGTATTGTATGATGAAAGAGGCGGCGGGAGCAAGGATGAAGAAAGGTGTAATAGATGAAGGGTACAAAGAAAAGAGAACATCCAATACAACAAAGGGAACGAGTTCTTCGTTCGGTCAGCCGCCCATTATTAGCATTCCGGCGACATACCTCTTAGAGGCTGTTGTTGCTGGTTGTTGTTGTGTGGGGATAAGAGAGAAAAGGAATGGAGTGAGGGAAGACAGGGGGACACTTCAAAGAGACAAAAGGAGGAGTGTGTGATCCGTGTGTGATTGATGGTGGCCCCAGAATAGGGTGGATGATTTCTGATCAAGATAAAAATGCGGGGTAAACAACAGTGAACAAGATCACTATCCAATCACACCTGGCCCTTCACTTAAATCACTTTTGGTCACGCTTCATTTTTCTTGTAAGAGTCTGGGCAATAATGACAATGACATCGCTCAGACAGTCTCAGCTTGGAAAGGGGACATGGATGCACCATCATCATCATTATCATCAACAAAGAAGGGAGAAGAAACAGCAAAAGAGGAAGAGTGCGGAGAAGAAAAAGATGGGGAAACGGGAATGCTGTTGGTTTGAGTGCGCTTTTGTTGACTGTTGTCGCCTGTGGGTTCGGTATTGATGTCGCCCTTGTTGTTGTAGGTCGGTCGCCACATGTGTATAAGGTGTTTCCTTCTCAGAATACAACAAAAAAAAGGCGGTGGGTCTTCCGATCCCCATTTGACCTCTTTTAGAAGGCAAACAAAGACAAGGTTTCCTTCATCGCCGGGTCCTCCTCCGCTTCTTTTTTTTTTTCTTAGTTTTGTACGACTGGGGATTATTGCTTTGTGTTTCCTTTGCCCGTTCATCAAGATGGATGCTCCGGAAGTGGTGAAATAAAAACATGAAGTAATCCACCCGTTGCAGTTAGTTAGTTACCTTGTTGCTTTGGTCCCTGATCTGTTGTTGTTGCTGCCTTTGACTCGCCTTCTTCGTCAGTCTCCTGGACGGACGAGGTCACCATCGAGTATGCAATTGCCAATTCTTGGGATGTATACGATGCTGCTGCAGCTGCTGCAGCTGCTGTTGACACCTCGACACTGGTGAGATGGTGGTTATATCGCCGATTCCTTTGCTGATGATGGTGGGGAGTATTCCTCTGTCGTTTATGTGCATCAAATGCCCCATTCCGTCCTTCCTTGTGAGCAGTATCAGATGCCGAGAGTGGTGGTGAAGGGGGAGGAGTCGAAGTGGATGCGTTCCTGGACCTGCTCCTTGATCGACGACCATGTGCTGCTGTAGACGTCGCCGATGCACCTTCAGAGTTGATGTTGGGCACAGTGGAAGTGATGATGGGACTGGTGCTGATTTGTGCGACAGGGACAGACATGATTCGAGGGGCCACGTCTCTAGAACAAGGGGCCACGTCTCTAGAACAAGGGGAGAGCGAAGTGGGCGAAGGGGGTTTTGTCGTGGTGGAAGGAGGCGATGGTACCGTTGTGAGGGTAGGTTTCTTTGTTGATATTGATGTTGATGTTGATGTTAATGGTGGAGGTGAAGGGGAGGATGATGCAGACTTGTCGGAGGGAGGAGTAGTAGTAGAAGTAGAGATCATTGTGTTATGGTGTTTGGGTGTAGAGGGGAGGAGGATGGGCGAGAGAGGGGAGGTTGGAGAAGGAAAGCAGGTTGAAGTTGGGATGGATGGTGTAGGTGACATGTATTAATTTCAGCTGTGTTGGTGTAAGTATGTATGGTTGGAGAGAGGCAAGAGTATGTATGTGTGAATGTAATGAGAGAAGAGGGTGAATGCAGGAAGGAGAGAGGAGCGTGAATGGACAAAGAGACAATGAGTGAAAGAAGAGATCTTTTTTTTCTGTGTGCTCATTCGTGCGTTGTCCTTCCCTTCAGGACAAGGCAAAGTGGCTCCACAGGAGAGGCAAGAGCAGTGCGGTGCGGTGAACTCCGTCCCTGCCAGTGAGAAGTAGAGGAGGAAAAAAAAGGAGGGGAAGTGGGGATTCGGGCGAATGCGCGTGTGATCCCATTGGCCACTGATAGAATACATGTCCTTCAGTGCAGCTCTTCCCTAAAGCACCTCGGGACATGTCGGTAAAACCCTATTTCAGGAACAAATCACATATAAAAAAACTGGGTCTCGTGGGGGAAGAATGAAGGATGTGTATGCTATCCGTATAGCCACAGCACATACAAGAGAGAGGGATTGCTCGCTTGCCACTAATTGTCTCACGTTCTCGCTCACCATTCCTGCTCCCCCTTACTTGCTCCTTCCTCCTCATGGACATCCATCATACACTCGTAGACATATTCTTAGCCTGGTGCTGTAGTCCCGCATTATTCTCTCGCGCTCTCCTCCTCTTTTACCATCGTGTGTTCAATTGTCACTACAGTACAAAAATAAATTCCCGCGGAACCCTGTCTACTATCGTAAACCATATCGAGATTGGCCGGTCTACTCCTCCTTCTTCCTCATCTTCTTCTACTTCACTTGCAAAGTGGACCCACTTTTGCACCTCATCACAAAAGCACATGTCCATCGATACCTCTGTGCGGGGGTGAGGAAGGGGAGTAGGAACAGGACGAAAAAGAAAGAGAAAAAGCAGGAAGCGCCCGTTTCATCTTCCCCTCTGAATATAGATACCCCTCGATGATCTGATAGCATCGGGCAAAGGGGAGGAAGAGGAAGGAGAATAGGGGGGATGGAGGAAGGAGTGGGAAAGAGTGGCGAGGGGCAAAGTATGCGTTCTTCATCTACTGGCTCTACATATGCGTTATCACTTTTTTCCTGGATCACTTCATCCCTCCCTACTACAATACAGCTCATTACCACTGACCATGTCCCCATTCCATGGGTGTGAAACAAGTAGAATGACCTTCCCCGCAATTTTTCTTATGTCAAATATCAGCCTCGCGTGGTAGAAGAATGGTTCATAGAGTTCATATGTGATTTACTATTGTTATTATGTGCTACGCAAAACCCAAAGTAGAACTATTACCGCGCCTCCTAGTGGCCATAATCTGCTACTTCGTCATCATTATCACCCTTCTCTCCACCCATAGCACCATCCTCCTCATCATCACCATCATGACCACCCAAGAACTGACGATGATCCATCATAGGCGCAAAGGACGAACCGGCAAGACTGCAAAGCTTCTGGTGACGAAGCAATGCATCGTTCCTCATGAAACCAGCTCCACAGATCGAGCAAGAGTAAGGCTTCTCGCCCGTGTGAAGACGGATATGACGTTCACGATCATGGCGTCTTGCAAAAGCCAGATGGCAAGCCCCACAGGGGAAGGGTCTCTCGGATGAATGGGTCTTCATGTGGGACGTCAGGTTGTAGGCTCGGGTAAAGACCTTGCCACAGCCGGGCTCAGCGCAGGGGAACGAGGTTGGGCGGATCTTCTTGGGCTTCTTGACAGTAGGGGGGCGGACACGCTTGCGGCGTTTGGGACTAGCTGTTGTTGTTGGCACTGTGGTGGTTGAAGTAGAGGTTGTAGAGGAGGCTGAGGCTGAAGTTAAGGCTGACGTTGCAGAAGAACTGAATTGATGAGCTGTGGAGGAGGGAGATGTGACAGTGTAGGGTAAAGAGGATGGGAAAGAGTCTTGGATGGACATGTTTCGGGGAGACAACCTAGGCGAGTTCTCTCTGGAGGTCGACGACGATTCCCATGAGAGAGGAGAAGAAAAGATAGGGTTGGAAGCAGTCGCAGAGTAGAGGCTGGTATCGTCTTGCTCGGTGGTAGGGGAGAGGATCAAGGATGAGAGCATCATGAGGTCCATGTCTTGATCGAGAGCAGGGATGGTGTTGGCGAGGATAGGACGCTGCGACTGGAAGGTGGCAAGGTAGTTGTCAAAGGGGTCAATAAGAGCCTCGGAGAGAGGAGCAAAGCGAGATGCTCCTGGGACGTGATAAGAAGGGCTGGATGAGACTGAGGACGAAGAGGCAAAGACAGGGGCCGAAGAAAGCGGCTGCTGATCGTGAGGCGATGCAAACGACTCTGGCAAGGGCTGAGATGCCTGTTGAAGCTGTTGTTGATGCGGATGTTGCTGTTGTTGTTGGTATTGAAGAAGAGGATCGGCGGCGAAGTACTGGTGGAGAGAGGGCATTGAGAGGGTGCGCTGGAGGACCATAGGATGGTTGGGACGAAGGATCTGGAGGGGCGACTTTGGCTTGGATTCATCTGCGTCCGCGGCGGGTTGGAGTGTAGGAATAGGTTGCCCCTGGTGGCTGTTGTTGTTGTACTGTTGTCGATGGAGTTGTTGCTGTTGTTGTTGCTGTTGTTGTTGCTGATGCTGCTGCTGGAGCTGCAAAAGGTGGCAGTGTTGTTGCTGCTGATGCTGCTGCTGCTGTTGTTGGTATGCGAGTTGGGCAGGGTTCAACCTCAACTGACCATGACCAGGAGTTGCGAAGATGTCGTAGGCATCCATGTCTTCGTCGTCGTCAAAGGACTCTGAATGGTGGTCTTTGAGGGAAGGGTCAGGCGACATGAGACTGGGTAGACTTTGGAGGTCAAGGGTGTCGAAGAGGTCGGAAGGTTGGAAGTGGATGCTGTCGAGGTATGAGATGGGGATATTTCCGTTGATGAGATCGGTGTACTGTTGGTTCAGTTGTGATGATGAACAAGAGGTAGTAGTAGTGGAAGAAGAAATAGGGGTAACGGATATTGACATTGAAAAGTAGGAGAGAAAAAAACGGCGAGGAAGGGGTTGCTTTTATGGGTTATGAGGATAAAAAAATGTAAGGTGAACCCTTGTTCGGCTTGGAGGAGGCGTCGCTTTGAATGGATAGGTGTGCTTTGTAATAGGTTGGCAGGTAAGGATATAGGTAGGAAGGTAAATAGCGACAACGAGAGAAGCAATAATAGTTGCAATTGAATAATATGTGGATGTGGATTGAATTGGTAGACGCGGTTTGTGGTAGAGAAGAAATATGAGAAAGAGAGCAGAAGAGAGTGAGAGGGAGAGAAGAAAGAAGAGTAATAGAGAAGGAAGAGAAGAAGAAGTGTGTTTATGAATGGAGAATAGAGATGGAGGCGAACACGTCGTTGATTGGGTTCTGATAATGATAATAGTAATGAGAATAACTGTTGTTGTGTTTGTTGAATGCAGATGATAATGAAGAAGAGTGAAAGAGAAAAGGGAGAGTGGACAGGAAGGGGTCTTTTTATATTTGCTGCGACCCATTGTAACAAGGTTTGATACAAAGAGAGAGGGAAAACAAAGTTGCTCAGTCCATGTCCGCTTCTTTTTAGAAAGAGGGAATCAATTCAATCTTCCATACACATATTTCTGTTGTTCACAACAGAAACAGAGCAGAACAGTAGCACGTTACACCACCACCACCATTTGTTTGACACATTCATTTAACTGGAGTGGCAAGTGCTTGATTACTATTCAGTATCTTCTCTTTCTTCAGGATATCGTGTCGTTGTCAATTGCACCCTGTCTCGTTGGCAAGGAAGACAAGCAATTAAACAAAATGATTTGCCTCGATATGTGGCAAACAAGGGCCATTGTTGTCGACTTTCTTTATCTGGTGACTTTTTAGCCGTGCTTTACGGTTCCCTTCTTCTTGTTGAGAGTGCTGTTGGTGATGATGCAGTACTATGTGTGCCTGGCCTGTATTTTGCCTGCGCCACCTTTCTGACGAGAAGGACCAGCAGCCCGTCCAAGGGCAAGTCAATTGAGTGTGTATGTGTGTGTATATTCAAGGTTCTGCCTTTTACAGCAGCAAAAAAATGTATCGGTGATGACATGGTTGGCATGGTGTTTGTTGAGTGTGATTCCTTCGTTTTGCCTCCTTTTCCTTCCCGTATGCAAATCATAACAAGCAAAGAAATGTATATACATCCCGACTGAATACCTCTGAAAAGAACTGTGGCACAGCCGGCCGCATGAGGAAAAAAAATTGCCATACAAAACATTTCTTTTGAAGTTATGGAGTCCGCTTCATTTTTGTCCGACAAGTTCCCTCTTGCTGCTCATTCATGCCGCAATAGGGCCACAAAAGGGGGGGGGGGGAGTCAACCCAGACTCAGCCATCCTCGCTGCTCTGTTGTGGGCATATCAAACGGACAGGCACAAGATACGAACCGGCCAATGCCCTGTCCTCATTAGTCCCTTGGGGAAAAGACCCGAGCGAAGCCCCCTCCCTGTCATTTCTCACATTTTTTTTTGTAATGATAAGATGATATGTTATTTGTTGCTTTTGCTATCAAACAACACACATGTACATCAATACAAACACTTACCCTTGTTTTGTGTTATGTTTTGTTCTGGTTTGTTTTGTACCTTTGTATTCTTCGCGAACAAACCAGGTTGTTCTTCTTGCTTCCATTGTGACCCATCACTGGTGAAACGCATACGCAGTAATTAAGCTTATACGCTGCCAGTTACTCCATCAGTCCCCGCAATCCCCCCTTGCTTGTGCCCCCGACTGCGTCTCATTGACTACAGACAGACAAATGTTGTCAATTGGTCGTGGTACATGATGATGAAGATAGGTGGCAAGTGTTCTGCGTCACAAGTCGTGAAGAGTCAAAAAAAAAAAAAGACCGACCATGGTTGCTTTGCTCATCAACGTGCGAAACTCTCTTTTTCGGTTCTCTGTTTGTTTCTATTCGCTAGGGAGCCGTGGTCTGTGGAGGAGAGCGGAAGCGTGAAATGGAATGCACGTTCGATGAGAAGCGCTCCGTTCACCCTTTTCTTTCCTTTTTTCGCGTTTACGATATATGATTTATGATTTATCTCCGTCGATTCTCTTGTTGTGTCCATCCCGTCTTTCCGTCCGTCATTCATTCCGAGAGAAGAAATGTGACCCTTCCTAGAAAGGCCATGGGCGCAATGAAATTAAGCATTGCCCCTATTCGACTAGAAAGCACATTTCTCCAAAAAGGGAGATTTTCTTTTTCTTCATCCATTGAACAACAACAACCGCAACAATTACAACAACACCAACAATAAAGGAAAAAAAAGGATACTAGTTCTTGACAACTCCATAATCGTCGTACCGAGGAGAAAAAAGTCTCTTCTTAGACCACATTACTTTATTTTCTAACAGCACACACATAGACAGTGTCACCCATTGACCATCCTGCCTGTTCAGTCCGGTTGCAATATCGTGGCAATATCGTGGCAAGCATGCAGCGACAAGGAGGGATGTGGAAGGAGTACAAGGGAGGAAGAATGGATTGCCCTTTTTTTTGTCATCGCCACTTTGTTCTCAATTGAGGTGCACATTAGAGGAAAAGAGGGGTGGAAATACAAGGCTGGTGACCTAGCACGTCGATCTACCATCAGGTAGATTCCCCACTTCCTTTCGCCTTTCAGTCAGTCAGTTCTATCGTGGCCTTCTATTTTGCCTCTATGATGAACAAAATGGCAATGCTACTGCTGCTGGTAATGATGCGTATCTCCCTTGCCACCATTTTTTTTCCTTGCTCCCGCTCGCATATGGCTATGTCATGGATAATGATGATGATGGTGATGATGCGATATCGCATTTCATTCCATTCAGCCCATTGGTGAAGTACGAACGGTTCCTCACCGTTCATATTAAAACGGTCACATTTCGATTCCGTCGACTGTCGACGCTGAATGTCCCATCCTATCCACGCCATGTCCCATGCTCCCTCCAGTAGAATGCCATGGTTCGCAAATCATGACTCTCATTGGATGGACGTCAACAAGGGATTCTCTATGCGTATTGGCCGTTTGGAAAACAAAAGGTTGCGAGTGGGAGGGGCTCGTCATCGACAGAAAACGTGTACGAAGGAATGGCCAGGGCTTCGTCGATCTTTTCTCTTGTGTTTCTTTTGTTGTTATTAATGTTGTTTCATTCGTTATTCTTTCTAATTCTTCCGCGGCACGGGTTGTGCATCATTAGCACCAATTTTTTTCTCTCGTTTCTGTTCTCCAATAAGACCTGCATGAGAGAGTGTGTGTGTGTGAGGATGGTGTGACACGATCGCACCAGAAGGAATCAAAATCACAGACATTGGTCTTAACACCCCGTCTTTTTGTCGACTGAGACAGAGGACATAGAAAAGAATCGACAATGTGATATTCGAGCAGACACGCATGTCGATGGCAAACGTTATTTTCTCTTCTACTTTCTAAGCCCTCATAAAGAAGACTTTCCAGAATGTCTACAAGGAGTCATTGTCATGATCGAACAAAGAGTGAGAGTAGCTATGGAGCGAGCTTTCATGGAGTGGACTAAGGCTTTTTTTTTTCTACGAAAGTAAGGCTAGGTTTTTGGTTCTCGACCACATATTTCAAGCATCGAATGAGAGAAAATGAGAAAAGAACCAATCGCGAAGGATCTTATCCTCCGCGCGAATAGTGGAATGGTGAAATGGTGTATGAAGCTGTGGTTCTATGAACACAAGCCCCTTGTGTCTTGTCAAGGGCTCTTAATGGTCTAGGGTATGGAACCATGGCCAATGGGAGAGGAGGGGCTCAAAGTACGTGGTGTGATCAAGGCGCAGGTAGCATAGACAAAAAGAGAGAAGGGTCAAGGAAAGGGCGAGGCCAGGGGTGTGTGAAGAAACCCATTTAGTCTTTTTTTGGCGAAAATAACATTTGTGTTTCGTTGTTTTTCCAAATCGAGCAAACAAACCTCCCAGCACCGCCCTTTGCCCCTCTTGTGCCTTTCTCCTCTCGCTTGTTCAATTCCAAGAATACAAGAAAGAGGAGGGAAGAAGTCTAAAAATACATCAGTGGCAGTGCTCTTGAGGCACTTTAACCACCTCAGCCCCACTCTTCTCTTCTCATGTTTCGAAAGAGTCTTAAGGAGCATCGAACAATGCAGCTTAATTAGAGCAATGCACAGGAGAATGGACCCTGGAAAAGGAAATTTACGACCCAATGTAACACACATCTTTTTTACTTTGGTATCCGAAGAAGAACAACGACAAGGGATAAAATCACAACTATAACACGATCCCGGGAATCAGTTATCGGGTTCGGGACGTATCATTCACTTCTCAAACACAATCGGGTAGAGGTTTATGGATCCCCGACAGACAATTCAGCCAGCTCCGTTTCCAACTCGTCTTATCATCGTTACCCAATCTCAGCAATCCCAGGAAGACTTTCTTGGCCTAGTAGACGTATCCGATATCGTCATACTTGAACATCTCGCTACTCCTGGCCAAGTCCTCATCCACTGCCATACCGCGAAGTCGACGAAACCATGAGATTTAAATGTGTAAGCTTCGTCAATGACCCAATCTGTTGGTAAAAGATATCCAACTGCATCACCAACGTCTGCTATTCTCCGGTGAGCTCGTGCCAGTCCAGATTAAGGATATCGGTATCCTCGTCGTCAAAGTTGACCGTGAGCTCAATTTTCTTGAACTTTGTCGACGCCCATAACTTGGCAGTGGCACCCAACGACTGATTGCTTATTCCTGTTTGCTCGCTGCAGAATGTTATCCTGGGCGAGCAGTCGAAGCTGGTCAAGCAGGCAAGGATGAATGTAGAGGTCCGCCGAAGGAGGATGTCGGTGTGGTCGATGGTGCCTGAAGCTTCGCGTTTTTCGCGTCAAACATAATCACTTCGACGTGCTCCGTTCCTGAAAATCTTGATCAGTCGATGCAAGGAAAGGCTGAAAGTGAATGGTTGACTCCTTCATTACACTGCACCAAATTAAAGCGACGCGCTTAATTGATGCGCACCGCAAGGTTGGATCAATGCTCGACGGATCTCTCAATGCCTGAAGTGAGTGCGTCTCGTCTATTCTTTTTTCTTCCATGTTTTTTTTTCCCCACTCACTCCTTAGGACCGCCTTCTCAAGCGGCACATTCTTCTCTTGCTAACAAATAGTTCACAAGCAACAGCATCAATCAAAGAAGAGTCATCTATTATATTTTCCGCGTTAATATGTTCATTATTAGGTGATAAAGAGGCGTAGTAAGAGAGAAGGAGAGGGGTTGTCTAGAAATAGTAGTAGGTTTCGCGTTGCATTGCGTTATTTTCGTATGGTACGTTACAAAAGCACAAAAAGGAGTGTGAGGAGGTCAAAGTACAGTTTTTCATGGTTTTCTTGTTTCCTTAGTTGAACCGCCTCTTTTTTTTTTAAACAGCGGCGGCAGGAGTACTATCAGAAGCACCCTTGGACTTCAAGTAGTTTGCATACTTCTTGGACGTCCGTTGAGGGGTGGAAGGGTTATCGCCTTTGGTGTCGACTCTTGGGAGGAATGCTGCCTGGGGTCTGTAATAGTTGATGTAATCTCGGCTCTTCTCCTTGAAGTACTTGGGCACCAGCTTCAACAACAAGTACCGACCCGCCACATCCAACCAGGTCTATTTGTTTTCAATAAGAGAATAAGAGTGAACATGTTAGTTGCTTTGTGCTTTCCTTTTGAGTTCAGAGAGATCTTAACGAAGGATGAGTATACTAGAGGATACATACCCGACCAAACATGACGTGGGTGGCCTGCTGGGTGGGATTGAGCTCTCTCCGGGGGGAAGGGAAGCGCTCTTCGTAGAACTCGTCAAATGCCTTGGTGATGTTCTTGTGATTGCTTATGGGCATCTCGTAAATCAGGTTCGCCAACACAATTGCATCCAGAATACCCTCCAATGCTATTTGCGTCGTTGAAAAAGTAAATGGTAAATATCAGGTTGTGTTCACATGTTGGGCTCAATTGTACGTAGGTATAACCGTGAGCTTCGGATTTTTCACTTACCGAATCCAGGAAGCAACTGAGGGTTGTTACAATTGTCAATAGATTCAAGACAGCGAGAGAAAAAGGAACAAGGTAGATGGATTAGTATTGGCACGATCCTGACAATGCTGTTCAATGACCACGATATCTGCGAATGCTTTGAATATGTACCCTGTGTGCGGCTATAAACATGAAAGAAATGGAAGGAGGCGTTAGGATATGCGATATCGACAAGCAACAAGAGCAAACAAAGGGAAAAGAATTAGGAAAGATAGAAACGTACCATCGCCGATGAGGACAGTGCGTCCATGCTTCCAGTTTTCGTAAATGTTCTCCTCGAGGACGACCTTGCAGATCTTATCCTGGGGGGTGTTATCAAAGAGGATTCCAAGGGAGCCCATCATCGCCAACTCGCGGCCTCTCCACCTCTCGGGCATCTTCTTCAGATCGAAAGCCTTGTAGTCTGCGTTCTTGTAGCCCTCGACCCACTCAGGGTCCATTTCGCTAGACTGGAAATCGACTCTCCATGACACGCGGTTGTTGGGGATAATAAACGTCCTGTACTATTTTGTTGTACCACGATGTCGTTGTATTGTATCGTTGTTGTATTGTGTCGTTGTTGCATTATGTTGTTGTTGCATTGAGTTGTTGTTGTCCATCGGTGTTGTTTGGCGGGGATGTAATGTTAAAAGAAGTGAGAAGGAGAAGGTTGTGGTTAGTGCTTGTCTACGTTGATTATGAACAGACTCAGCTTTATAACGACGAAGACTTACGGTCAAGCCACGCTCGTCGCCGACGACGGTGTCGCAACGTGTGCAGTCATCGTCGAGCCCCTCAAAGTTGGCGGGGTCCATGGGATCGGTGGTACCAAAGACGCTCATGTAAAGAGTCTTGTTCTCCTCCTCGATGATTTTTGGGGTTATACCATCCTTCTCCAGGTCCTTGTAGAGAGCCCGGCGGGTACCACTGTCGCTGCCATCGGCACCAATGAGGATATCTGCAGTATACGTGGACTTGTCCTCGCAGGTGACGGTGACAGACTCGGTGTCCTGGACAAGAGACTCGATCGACTTATTCACGAGGATCTTTTCCTTGGGAACTAATGCCAACAGGATTGCATGGAGCTGGGGGCGGGGAATAACCTGCGTTCCATAACCAACCCTGGTTTTGAGGAAGGAGGGATATAAATAAATGCGAGAGGGAGAGGCGGAAGAAGAAAAATAAAGTGAGCGTGTGGAGCACGTTTTTTGTGGTTGTTTAGTCGAGGTTGAACAGAGTGAGAGAGTGGTTATTTGAAGGAAGGAATAAAAAGATGGTGTAACATAATGCAAGATGGGGAGAGAGGGAGTGGATGACATGGCATGCAAAGAGCAGCAGCAACGAGGCAAGTAAGCAAGGAGGACAGACATGCAAGGTATTAAGCTGCAATGACAACAACAGCCAAGTATTAAGAAAAACAAGGGTGAAGTATGAAAAATAAAGAAGAAACGTACATCTTTCTGTTACTCCTGAGGTTGATTTCGCGGATGACTTCCATGTCCTCCTTGTAGATCATGGTTGTCTCGATAGGAAATGAGATGGCCTCGATTTGGTCGAGGACGCCAAGCTGCTCCATGAGGGGCATGACATTGAAGGAGAGGATGATGGCGCCGCCAAGGGTCTGCTGGATTTCTGAGCTACGCTCAAGCACCTGGTACTCGATGCCAGCCTTCTCAAGGAGGATGGCCATGGTGAGGCCAGCCAGACCAGCACCTGCAATGATGACCTTGGGAGATTTCACTGTCTGTGAATCTGGCATATTGATTGTCGATGGGTATGAGGAGGAGGAAGGATGGGAAGGAGGAAAGGAGGCGGGGGAAGGGGAGAAGGGGAGAGATAGTAGAAGGAAGGAGGAGAGGGAGGAGAGGGGCGAAGTAAAGGAGAGGGAAGTAGAAGGTTAGGTAAGATGAAATGAGAAGAAGGGGATCAGGGTGAATGTGGAACCGAAGGAAGAAGAGAATGGAAAAGGAAAGGAGAGATGATCACGGCGACAGAAGAGATGATGAGATGAGGGGTGTTGATGAGTAACACTTTTCCTCCAGGAAGGAGCTGTGAGGCTGGTATCTCCAAAGTGCCATGCGAGGATAACAAGAAGTAGGTTCCATGGCATGTAAGCAGTAAGGGTGAGAGGGAAGAAAAGAGAGAGAGAGAGAGAGAAAAAGAAGGTTTCCGCCTCGAGGGCATGAATTGGGTCCAAAGGCCCGAGAGCAATGAAATCGCAGTTGAAAGAACAGCGAAGGAGTCAAGAGAGGGAAATGAAATCGACCTTTTGACGGGTGACAAACAAGTTTGTCCTGCTCTAAGCTTCTTCTTAATGAGATCTCATGAATCGAATGCCCAGCCCCCAATAGTTTTACGTGTATTATACAAAAACCCAACTTAATTCAATCAACATGGCGCCAGTAGTTAGATACACATGCACATACCTCCTCCATTCGTCCCTTCTCTTCTTTTTTTTTCTTTTTCTTTCCTCTTTTCTCACCCTTCTTTCTTTGCTCGTTCATTCACTCCTGTGCTCCTTTTCCATGTGTGGTTGTGCGTATGTGTATCTGTTGATGCACCATCCATCGCCTCCTTTTTTGTGCCTATATTTGTCTGATCACCATTGGAGAAGGAAGAAGAAAGAGTTTTTTTCTCCTTTGTTCATTCCCGCAATGAATGAATGCCCCATCACATCGACAAACATAAAAAAGACGTGTCCAGATCTTCTTTCCACAAGACAATGACACACACGAAAAGAAAGACATTTTATGTACATCTTTTTTTCTTTTTCTCTTTGCACGACCATGATCGAGGTAGGACAACGCCATGGAACCAACCAACACATCCAACCAACAGCCAATTCCTTCTTGCAGATCCAGTTTACTCACTCACATCCTAACGATCGTCTGCTCAATCGAAATCAAACCATGGAAGAAGCATACATGCTGCAGTAAACGTGTCTGTCGGCATAGAAACAAAAACAAACACAACGTGAATGAGATGCAGCTCCCAAATCATACCATTGCCAATCAATATAAAGTGGAACAGGATATAAGCTTCTCCTTCTCTTCAGCCAGCTTGCTGTCTAAAAGTCATACTTAAACGGCAGCCTGCTGTAAGAACAAGCGTTCAAGGTTGATATTTGATAACATATTTGTGCGCCCCTGGTTCACCATAGAATGAATGGGTGCATGCTCTCTTTCACACAGAACTCTCTCTCCCACGTCTACTTCCTCTCTCTGTTAGCGTTATTTTCTACTATTACCTACTCCATCAAATAACAAAGACAAAACGAGAGCGTTATTCTCCGGTCACACACACACACACACAGAGGATAAGTAAGTGGAGAACGAGGGGACAGAAACGACGCTAATCCATCTCTTTTTACCACCTGTTTTGTTGATTGAAGGTTGTGATTGATTATGGTTTTTTGTTTGTTGACCTTGGTGTATGTGTTTATTTGTAGTATGGTTTGCGAAAATGGTTGGAGAAACAAAAAACAAGCTCCACGCCTGTTATGGACAACTAACAACAGGTCTTTCCTTCTCTTTCGGCTGGCGATCAAGGTTGAGGATGCTCACCGGATATTTTTTTTCGTTTCCCAATTGTGTGTTTGCACAAAGGCAGGTCAGGTTAGGGGAGTAAGGGGGTGAGGGAAAGAAGGAGGCGGGAGGAGGATGAGGAAGAGATGTGAGCATCGAAGACAAAAAACGCTAAAAAGCTTGAGAGGATGTGACCTGACAGAAAGTAAAGTCCTGCCAACTGACTTTATCGACATGACAGACGTGAAAACAAGCTGCGCAAGAGTCATCAACTTGTTCGCAAAATAAGCATTCTCTCCTCTCGAGGAAGTATAGCCTACCCATTGTTGTTACCACGACGACCATTCATCGATGGACCATGTGCACTAGGAACCATGGGTTTGTTGATACGTCGAATACTGATTTTTTCTCCGAGGGTCGGTGTTTTATTATTCAAGAAATTGATGCATAGTCACCGTCTGTAGTCGTTGTCGTTATTTATCCGTTCATTTACTTGCAGAAACCCTGGAAGAACAAACGAAAACGGAAAGTGAATAGCCGGCAAGAGGGTGAAGGAGGAAGAGAAAGAGAGGACAACAGCAAATAGCATGCAAGTGAGATTACATTAGCATGCTTCACTGTCGTGAGCTCTCATAAATAGAATGGTGTGACGAACATCTCTTTCCTGACCCATGGTTCCCCGCTATTCCCACTTTCAGCTCCGAAAAGGCACTATTATTGTCAATGAGTAAAGGAGCGATAGCATCGTTTTGTTGGAGTCTTGACGGTTAATGAAAACCAGGGGTCCATTGGAGATAATGTACAAACACGAGGTGTATCACAAAACTACAAGACCCTGCAGACCGACAAGTTTGATGATTGATGAAACGTGCCAACAACATCATGTATGCAATGTATGTCGTGCTTGGCTTTCTTGTCAATTGTTTTCTAAAGTGTTGGTGTAGGTTGCAGGTTGCTATTGGTAATCGAAAGTCGCTTGATACAGGGGACAAGGTACCTTGAGAAGACGCGTTTCGTATTTATTAGAGCGTCGAGACATAGCGTGTGTGAACAGTCAATCAAGTAAACATCCTACACTTGAGAGTGAATGAGCGACGCGTTTTTTTATCTTTGTCATATTCTCTTCGCCTACATACGGATCCCTGTGGCTCGGGAGCCATCAGTTCGTCACCTTTGGGTTTTTTCCACAAACAACCTGACCGAAACTCTGTGACCACCCCAAAAGTAGAAAAATATCGGTTACGAAAAGGGGTGGGTGTTGCCTTGCCCCCTTGAACACAAGAATTCCTCCTCTCTCTCCCTTTTACATCTCTTTTGTTCCATTCGCTCATTCATTCATCCATTCACATCACAACAGCCATAACAAAAAGAAACATGCCCATCCTTCACACAGGTTGGTACCACTCAGCAAACAACGCTGTTGCTCATACTTTCTCAAACAAAAGCACCCTCTCCCGTATATATTTGTTAACATATGCTGCCTTTTCGTATCTGCTTCCTCAATATAGTATTGTTCAAGATCAAGGAGGATTCTTCGGACGAGAAAGTAAAGGAGATGATGGCTGCCATTGCCGCCTTCCAGAACCAGCTACCCGAGCTCATCCAGTCCATGCACTCTGGTGTCGACAAGTCTGCCCAAACCCAGGGCTTCAGCTACTGTATGGTTCTTGTATTTCTCACTTTTTGTACTCGTGCAAACTTTCAATTCACATATATCTAACACCTATCCGTCTTTCTTTTTGTTTTGGATTGATATAGCATTCACGATGATCTTCAAGAACAAGCAGGATTTGGACACTTATATCGCATCGGAGGCACATACCCAGTTCGCGCAAAAGATCGGACACCTTCTCATCAAGAACGCCATCGTTGTCGACTATGAGATCCCCAGGCACAAATTCTAAATCATATGTCCGTATTGAAACGAACGCTTCCTGTTCGTTATGAACTCTTGACGGGGTCTCGTGGGAAATACGAGGACGACACCGACCACAGGGGTTAAATCATTCGGCAGGAAGCATAAAGTCAATTGTGATGAATGCTTTTAGTGCTGTTGATATAAAAATGACAAAGATGCGAAAGAAAAAAAGGGTTTCTATGATTGTTGCTGCTGTTGCTGTTTGCTCTCAGATGCCTTCCTCTTCAACTGCTCAATACGATCCGACATACCCTCCGTGACAGGCGCCTTGACAGTGTTCTCGGTTGCTCCAGCATCCTGTTTAGATGAAGCAGCATCATGAGCACTCGTCGATCCGGCTGCGGTCCTGTTAACGGCAGATCGAGGACCAACTCCTGCTCCTGTTGTCAAATGCTGGTTCTGTTGGATCTCTGCCATGATGGTCCTGAGGGGCTCATCCTCTGCCAACTCAGAGTGGAGATAGAACCGCTTCTTCAGCTGGTTGCCCTCCGAAAGAATCCTGCCACGCCCATCTCTGACGGTCGAAGCCTGACCGGCACGGATCCTGATGGTCGAGAAGGGAGCCGAGCTAGGTTCGAGGTCAGAAACCTTGACGGTGGTGATCCGCTTGCCGCCCCAGAAAGAGAGTGTCTCGAAGGAGACGGGCGTTGAGCGGGTGACTGTCGTAGAGGCGGGGTCCTGGGTAGCCGATCCTGTAGGGTTTGGGAGGGTAATCTTTCGGACGTAGGAGCCCAGGCACCATTGCACCAAAGCTGTTGACGACCCACTCGTCGCCACCGCTATCAATTTCACAACAGACGAAAAGGAATGTCAGCGAAAAAGGCCTTGTGCGTCATAATAACCACACAAAGAAAAGTAGATCAAGTATACGCTACCTGCGACAGCAAGACCTCCACGCATGCCGTTCGAGATTCCAGCGTCGAGAAGAAAGATGAATGGACACAAGGCAATGGTGGCACCCAAGGACGAGACCGAGAACAGCTTCAGACGCTTGGCGGTCTGGGAAAAGGGTCCTTCATAGATAGACAAATGACTGTCAGTGTGGTGTGGAGAAGGGGTTGGCGTCTGTTGCTGTTCTGGTGGTGGGACAGCGGCGGGTGATCCGACGACGGGGAGTTGACCGTAGTGTGCGCGGTGGAGGAGTGAGGCTGAAGAGGGTGCGATGGTCTTTGCTGAATGCAAGAGTCCGATGGAGCGGACGGTGCATCCTGACCGAACGAGAAGCATGGTTGAATCGAAGTTTTTTGTGTAAAGAAAAAGGTGATCAGTTTCTTGTCTGCCCCTGTGGTATCGTGCGGAGGAGGGTCGGGCTGAATCCTGAGGGATGTCTAAGCCTTCAAGTTTAAGGAGAGTCGAAAATCTACGTAATTGAGTACGGCGGCGTATGCCCTTCCATGTGTTCGACCTCAATTCCTTTTCGTCTTTCTTCTTTCCACACTTCCTCCTCCTCCTCCCTCGACAACCGCCCCTCTGTACCTTGCTTATCACCCTCTCCAAAAATGATGTTCCTGGAGTACCACAACAATGTCATCGAAGACGTTCTCATCGGTCTATTCTACAAGTAACGAAGAAGGCATACCATCGATGCACCCTCGCCTTCACACTCCAAGAACGCGCAACCCATCTAACTTCTCTACCGCTGCACCTTATATCTGTTGTACCTGCATTTCACAACAGGATCCGACGGCCAAAACCGCTGAACATGAAATTCAATGACTTTTCAGGTATTTCCTACCACCTCTCGACACCTGACGAAGGAAGACTCGACCAATTGAGACTTTCTATCCATTGGGAGTGCTGGGCGCAGTTAGTTCAATATGGAGCAATGGATGTTCTTGAACGAGAGTATGGGCCGTGGATTGCTTCGCCACCGGAAGAAGGATATGACTTTACGTTGGAGTTCAATGTCGATGGCCTTGTTGGTGACAACGACCCAGGTACGCCCACAAACACGGAAGTGTATACTTTAATTACAAAAGCAAATGAAGGGCAAGCTCGACCATTGACCTACATCGCTTATACCAAATGGTGTGATAGAGAAAGTTATAAGGAACGTAGCCCTGCTACGACGAAACGCATTCTCAGGCGCCTTCGAACGAGCATTCAGAGCACAAGCACAAGCCAAGGAAGAAGACTACCCTAACTTTGACCCCAACGCGATCGAGTTCATGAGGATAGACCCACACCGCGACGAGAGGATGTATATCCGGCACCACCGAGACTACACCACCCTCATAATAGGGATTGCGCTGGATGATCTTGACGAGGTCGATATATTTTTTGTGAGAATGACATTTGAAGAGCTGCAGCACCGGTCACGGTTGTGGTGGTATCGTGAAACTTCGCCGATGGTTGTCCATGCCAGGTTGGAACCTCCACTCGAGATTCGTTATTTCGAGGAGGTTGTGCAGGATACTAGTCGTTGCCGCGCTTATATCAAATTCTGTACGGCATATCGCCCTGTGTTTCTTTTGGAGTCCTGTCTTTTTGGTTTGTGGATACTGCATTGGTGATGGTCAAAGCAGTTGGTTGACACTTTTCACGCATCCTTTGCTTCCTGTTTCCCTTACCATGTAGTGATACTGCCGGAGCTGATTGCGACCAAGGAGCGACGCGACTATATCATCTCTCAGCGGATGATCTTTCGAGACTACCTGCAGTACCACATCAAATGCGCCAAGGGGTCCCTAAACATCCGGATGCGACGCGATTTCAACGACCATATCAAAAGGTTGGAGCGCACCAGAAAAGACTACGTGCCTCCTAAGAGGCTATCAAGTTTCCTTCGGAGAGGCTGAATAACAAATTGAGGTCTGCTTAAATCCTGTTTTATTCGTTCCATTTTATTGTGTATGTGTATCCTGTAAAAAACCGTAGGTTGGAACGTGAGGATTCCTGTACATATTCGTCTACTTAGATCTATAAGAATACGAGAGAGTGTGTGAGAGAGAGGGAGGAGGATGACAAGGTTAATATAAGACAAAAAGAACGAAGGGCGTTCCTACGGTATTGATAATTGCGTCAAGTGCTGCAGGACGAAGAGGACTATTACATGGGAAGAGAAAAAAAAAGCAATTTTAAAGATCGGAGCGAACCTCAAGCTCTCCGGACTTGGCGATGGTGATGGCCTTCTTGGGGCGGTCGTTCCTGCCGGTGTCGACGTTCTCGATCCTGGTGACAACATCCATGCCCTCGACGACCTCGCCAAACACGACGTGGCGATCATCCAACCAGTCAGTCTTGATGGTTGTGATGAAGAACTATAATTGTAGTAATAATGTCATGCGACCAACATGCAACGCCATCGATTAGTTTTCCTTTGAGCCCAATTTTTTCTATTTTCGCAGAATACAAAATCGATAACACAGCTGCTGTAACGTGTCGTTGTCTCGAAAGGTTGATCGTACCTGGGATCCGTTGGTGTCCTCGCCGGCGTTGGCCATGGAGACGATTCCGGGGCCGGTGTGGTGGAGGTTGAAGTTCTCATCCTTGAACTTCTCGCCGTAAATAGATCTGCCTCCAGTTCCATCGCCACGAGTAAAGTCGCCCTATGAACGAAAAAATTAATAGGCCGGATAAATGCAATGAAATAAGTTTTTCATGTTCAATTGAGTGATATGTCTGTCCGTTACGCACAAATAAGGACAGGAAAAGACTTACTCCTTGAATCATGAACTCCTATATGAATGAACGAAAATAGATATGAGATTGCATATTGAGTATCAATCAGCGCATCGCATCTTATTTCCTTTTGTGACAAGAGGACTAAGCGAGGTTTAGTGTACCTTGATGACACGATGGAAGGCAGAGCCCTGGTAACCATAGCCATGGACACCCGTGGCGAGCTCAAGGAAGTTCTTGGTGGTAACGGGGACATCCTGAGAACATGAGCAAGAAAAAGGAAGTGTCAATTGACCGGTGAGTTAGCTTTACTCCATGTATACGTTGGTGCTGGTTCATTCTTCCTGGGGTCCTGACATACCTGTCCGAAAAGACCGATGACGATGCGTCCAATATCTGTGTCGCCTTCCTTCATATCAAAGTAGACTAGTTGTGCGGTTGCGAGAACGAAGAAGTAGAACAAAGAAGGATGAGCTGAGCTGTGACAAAACAAAGTGGGCAGCCATGCGCAAAAAGGGTCGGTGATGAGCTGGGTGGTCGTTTATGTTTGATACCTTTGTTGGTGACGACAGGGCCGGCCTGAACAGAGACGGCGATGGCGACGGCTGCGGCGACGAATGCGAGAGTGCGCTTGAAGACCATGGTGAGGATGATGGGTTGAATGCAGGGGTTGTGTAGGAGGAGAAGGGATGGGAAGGAGTATGGGGTGTGATGGGAAAAGTGGAGAGAGTCTTTTTATCACTGGCTTTGCACCTTCTCATTCGAGGTCAGAGTGTGGATGAATAGGAGGACGAGGCCCTTAACTCCAACTTGAAATGTCCGTTGAGGTAAATGGTTGGACAATTGAGCGTAAGACTAATAAAGTTAGCCAGGAGAACCGAACATAAACACTACCTCTACCTCCTGCAACTAGTCAAGGCGACTAGCACACTTCTCTCGCTCAAGACACCCACCATACAAGCGGGATTACCAGATTCTGCCACTTTTCTGGAGAGTTCATTGGAATGGTGGTCCCTTTCGACGGATAACGACAACACCACCCTCACCGCACGGATTGGAGACCTGTTCGCGCTGGAGATAGACGGGAATAACAAGCTCACAAGTTCAAGATGGCGTACAAGCGCTCGTAAATCGAAGCGTGAAAGAGACGACCTCATCACACAACTCACAGGAACCAATACCCGGCAGATGTCACAAGTATATCTGGACACGATATAGACACCACATGTTGGTGTCGTCGGAGACTGCCTGGCTCAGAGGATACGCCCATTCATCCTCCTCGATAATGGCAAGACAAAGGTGACCTAAGGGACTAAGGAACTGGCCCCACCAGAAAGATCCGACAGTACCTTCCCCCGACTCCCGAACCGTGCCTCCCCCAACCCCTCGACGATGCACCCTGAATCTGGCACCAAGTCCCAGTGGCGCAAGTTCTGAAAGACCAAGGTTCCTCACGGAGCTCGCACAAGCGTGACATTATCCCATGTGGCACGCTTCAGGCCCACTGGTGGAAACAGGACGCTCCAATGTAACGCTCAGGGATGCAGGGAAAGAAAGGCAGACAAGAACCACCATGTCTTCTCGGAGGGAATCTCTGATAATATTTCCATAGAAATTAAGAAAGCGATAGCGCAAAACGAACACCTCCCAAACACACGGCTACAGGGCACAAATAAGATAATGTTGGCCAAGGATCAACGATCAACAATTGAGAGTCTCATTCTCACTCGATGCACTTGTGGTCAACTTCGACTAGACTCTCTAGCGTCTCGTTCCTTTCTTTACCCAAACAGACGGCGCCACTTGTATTCCCGTGACAAGACAGTGAAGGGATCGAACGATGGTAGCGCAACAAAAGCACACTTTTCGCGTTACACAGTACACATGTCGCTTCTGCATATCATTGGATCTTCGCTAATGCTCTCACCTTGCATCCTCCTTTTTTATACCACTAGTTACTTTTGTGCCTCTACCTTCTTTCTCTTCTTCTTTCCTCTTCTTCTACTCTCTATCTTCAATCACCTTCCTCAGTCTCCTCGCCAGTCATCCCCCCCTTCCTTCCTCCCTCCCACCACCTCCACTCCCCTCTCTTTTTCTTACAACACCCCCGACAAGTATCCACAATGGCAGAAGGAAAGCCAACGGTGATGATTATCGGTGCCGGCCTCGGAGGACTGACAATGGCGATTCTCTTGGAACGAGCAGGCGTCGACTATCATGTGTACGAAAAGTACAAGGAGCCCCGCCCCCTTGGAAGTGCCACTGGAATCAACCCCAACATCCTTCCTCTCTTTGAACAACTGGGTCTCTTGGAGAAACTCAAAGCGGTCGCCAAGGAGGTTTCTAGTGTCAATGTTTATACTGCGGACATGGAGCAGTTGGGGACTATTGACGTTCGTGACCATGAACAAATGTAAGTTTTTTTTTTTTTTTTGTTTTGTTTTGTTTATTCGTTTATTCGTTTTTGATTGTTGTGTAAATAAGGATGAAGAACAAACGGTTCTGGCAATTCTTTGTTATCGATAATTGCATGCATTGTCCTCGTTTCTCACATAGGTCGGGATACCTGTCGCTAATTATGTCTCGCCGTGACCTTCACGCTTTCCTGCTGTCAGAAGTCCCCAAGGAGAAGATGACCCTCGGAACCAAGGTCCTCTCGATCCAACAGAACAAGCACGGTGTCATGATCAGGACCAACGACGGCAAACACCACCACGCCGATATCCTTATCGGATCCGACGGTGCCTACAGTGCCGTTCGTCAGTCTCTTTACAAGCAGATGGGCGATCAAGGGATTTTGCCAAAGTCGGATGGCGAGCCACTCAAGGTCTGCCATATGGGTATCTTGGGCACGACTGAGCGTTTGGATCCTGAAAAGTTTCCTCAAGCTCATGAGACGTATGGTCATAGTGGTGTTGTCATTGGCGACAAGACTCGACACACTGTAAGTTTTGTACAAGCAGTGAGCATGGGAATAGAGTGACAGAAGCGCATGTCAAAAAAGAAAGAGGGGAAAGAAAGAATAGCCGATGAGGCAGAAAAGGTTATGTACTGTACCATGCCAAAAGAAGAGCAAAGGGAAATGGGAAGAAGGGGGAAACCAAACAGGCAGAAACGGGAACATCTGTGCCAAAAGAAAAGTTACTCTCAGAAAATGCTTAATTTTATGCTTTTTTTTCTTTGTTTTCTGGGCCCTTCATGCTACAACAATCACACTAGTGGCGGTACTTTTCTGTTCCCGACGGCAGAGTCTGCTGGAGAATCGATGTCCAGTTGAAATCAACCTCCCACGACGAGAGCGATTCCTTCCGTCTCTCCGAATGGGACGCCGACTCATTCAAGCTGGATGCAGATGACTGGAGAGGGTTCAAGACCGGTCTCGGCGGGACCATGGGCGACCTGATCGATGCCACGCCCAAGGACTGTATCTCCAAGGTCATGCTTGAGGAGAAGCTATTCGAGACATGGTACCATAACCGCACGGTGCTGATCGGTGATAGTTGCCACAAGATGTTGCCAAATGCCGGTCGAGGAGCACTCAATGCAATGATGGATGCTGTTGTGTTGGCGAACACTATCTATGAGATTACTTCAGCTACCCCCGAGAATATTACCGCGGCGTTGAAGGAGTACTTTGAAATCCGTTATCCACATGCCAAATTGGAGTTGCAAGGCAGTCAGCGCATGGCCAAGGTCCTTGCCGGCCAGGTACACTTCTTCCTCTCATCGTTTTGCTTGTTTTGTGAGCATGCTTGATAGCAATTGAAGGTATGGTTGCTAACTGAGATCGACTTCTTTTTGACTGATATTTCATGAATAGACGTGGCTGGACAGCTTGACACGTTCGATTGTGCTGGGATACCTCCCAAAGTCGATCCAGCAAAAGAACACCGAAAACGGAATGCGATACCGCCCTCAGTTAACTTTTTTGCCCCAGGTTGAGGCCAGGGGAACTGTCCTTCCACTTCCTCAAATGGTCTCCAAGCGTTTATTGGCTGAGCAAAAACAACAGAAACAGCGGGAAGCGGCAGCTGTGTAAATTGCCATAGACATACTTCCACACACATCCGTGAATAACAATAAAAGTGTGGCATGTCAACCCTTGAAGACCCCTTTGTGGGCGTTGATAATCCAAGGCTTGTATCTCCCGATGCATTACAATCACTGAAGAATGATGAAATGAACCACAGGCGACCACCCCCATCGGAGATGATCACCTTCGATCCACACCTTGCTTGCATATACACAGTCGTCGTGATATACAACTCTCTCATCCTCATCGTTCTTTTTCTCTTTCCTTCATTGATTTGTCTCTTCTCTTACCACCTTCCTATCCCCCCTCTTTCACATTTGCTCTTACATCACCCACTCACTTGCACCTACTCTATCTATTGACTTGCAACGCGGCACGGCTACCAACATCTCTATCGACCCACCTCTCTTCTTTTCCCTTCCTCAATTCTACTGTACTGCGTCATACGACAATAATGCTGCTGGACGTCATTCAATCCAATTGGCTTCGAAACAGGGTTCGTCCATTGTCCCCGATGCTCACTTTACTCTACTTTTCTACCCTCTGCTCATCACGACAATCGTTCCACCTTCTACCAACTAAACAACTCTTTTCCCTCGCCTTTCAAAACATTCAGCTCGTTGTTGCACCTTTCGTGATCCAGAACACCCTTCGCCCGTTCACAAGTACAAGCCATGCTGGAGGTATTCGCCATTCGCCTTTTCTTTATCCACTGCTTCTCGGCTCTTGTAATATATCAAGGCGACTGTGCTACGGCAGCAGCAATCCTAACCAATGACATGCATTATTTGAACTCGAACTAGCGGTGTGGATGGCCATGAGGGTGGGAATAATGTGCAGTCAAGCCTTCTCGGGCGTAGTTCTCGTGCAGGGTATGATACTTCTTCAACTCTACTGGAACCCATACATCTGGATCCGCACCCCCGTGATCCCATTTGGGATCTGGACAACCAGTACCCTAGTCCACTTTGGACAGTTGGTGAGTCGAGTCGTCTTCTCAACTCCCGGCCGTATCTCAGCAATCGCAGTAGGAAGTGGTGGACTGTCAATCCCCCAGGTGTCCAAGAAACGCCTACTACTCAAAATCCTCTGGTTAGGTCTAGAAACCTATATCGGTTACCTCCTCACCGGCGGCTGGGCCGAACGCCAACAGCTCCACCAAATCGTCGCAAACTTAGAACTTATGCTCTTACGAGTCCAAGACCTGAAGGAACGAACCCGGCGGCAATTGGAGGTTGGGTATGAGCCGAGTGCTGGGATAGAGGTGCTGGAAGGGTGTCGAAGGGAGGTGAGGGCTTATATCCGAGGGACGCTTGGGTACTTTCCAGAGGTTGTTGAAGTGGCAGAGGCGATTTATTTGGAATTGACGGAGGCTATGGGGCTGATTAAGATGGCTTGGGAAGCTGACGGTCGTCGTCGGATGATGGATGAAGGGGATGGGGAAGGGCAGGAAGTTGACGGTATATAGTTGCGACTAGTCCAGTAGTGTAGTAATGCTAAATAACGCGTTCATAGCATGTCCAATTGAACGGTGCTGCTGCCTTTGGCAGGATGAAGGTCGTTGAGAATGAGCAAGAGCAACATACTAACTATTTTTTCTTTCTTCTTCCGCCGCTATGGGTTCCACAACGGCTGAAACAAAATGTTTGTGCCGTCTTAGAATGAGAGCCATTTATTCATAACTCGTTCTCCTTTTTTTTTTTGACGCCATCATCATCAATAAACGCCAAGACCATTCGCTCTCTTTTACCTGCATTTTCTGTGTCTGTCCACTTTGCGTCTGTGGACGCTCATTCTTCTTTTTTATCTACGGAAAAAGGAACACCGATCAAGAAAAAAAATGGGCGTAAAGCAAAAAATGTGATGCGGCCGTTCAAACTTTGAACCCGTGAAATGTTTATTTTTACGGCGCCGCGCATCCTGACCAAGGAAAACTATTAAAAAAAAAAAGGTGGCAAAAACGATGAGCACAACGGCGACATGGACGGGAAGAGAAACTTGTCTGTAAGGGAGGGCGTAGATGTTATTTTGTTCCTTCGTTTAATTGCAATTCGCACATGGCATGGCCTCCGGTATGGTTTTATTATGAGGAGGTGGCGCATGATATTACTATGTGTGGACCCTCGCTTTTACTCAAGGACCTTCGAGATCATTTTGCTACTTGGTCACAGAGTGTTCCTTTATTACCATTCGTGTTGTTTACCGGGTGTGGCGTCGTACTTATTTTGGAGTTCACCATGCAAACACGCTCTCATTGTCGCAATAGGACAGCTACAGCCTGACCTTGTAACTTCGTTTTCTTCAAAAGGAAGATTGGGCGCGAAGCGAATCAAAAGTGGGAACGGTCTGTGCAAAAATCAAGGGGTGCGAGATGTGTTTGTCGACTTCTGCTAGGATGGGGGGTTGAATGAGGGTAAGACACACAACAACGACAAACGATAGCTAATATTGTCAAGGTGGAGGTGGTGAGACAGTTAGACGAAGAAAAAAAAACGGCGGAGGGGTCAAACAAAACGAGCGGGATGAGGGCGAAGAAAGGGACCAGACCACATAGTAACATGGCATTTGTACACTGGCCATGCATCCTTCTTATTGTCGTCCTTTCTCTTCTCTTCCTTCTTTCTCTTCACTCTACCTTCCACTCTCCCTTCCACTCTCCCTTCCTTCCACGTTCTACCCTCCTTGTCTCCTTCTCCACATACCGACAACATACCAACCAACCAACTCATTCATTCCCTTCCCTTCGATCAACTCCAACGATTCCCAACTAACCCCAAATGGGCAGGTCGACCACCAAAAGAATGTCCTCCCAGTCCTCCACATTCTCAATCTTCACCTCCCCCCATCGACGAAGTCAAGATCTCCGCATCCTCCTCGTCGTCGCAATCTTCTTTTTCCTCGCCTCCATCAACCAATACCACGGCTCCTTCGACGTCTCCTTCGACGAGGACGGCCAGGTCCAGTCTGTACCCGCCGAAGCTGGTGACGACGATTTGTATTACACACATCATATTGCTACCTTCAAAAACGATCAAGTCCGTCCCTGGACCACCGCGGATACAGTCGCCTTATCGACAAGGGAAGGGCAGGAGATATTTGAGTTCTTGGGTGCCCCACCTGCTTCCCCGCGTCCTGTTCGGGAAGCATTACCCATTGGAGAACAACGATTGGGGCGCGGTAATGAGGATAGAGCCGGCTACGACGCCGCAGTATCATCGACGGATCGTTCGAAAGCAGGCGGAAGCGACAAGATGTTTTTGCATCTCACGAAACGTCTTCGTGCCTACAGGGGACTCTGGCAACACCTTCAACCGGATTATGAGGGTCTGAGGAGCGAGGAGAAACAAGACCAGTTCTATGTCCGTCCATCGCTGGACATGGCGCCCGCAGTACGGCTCCTCCAAAAGATGGAATGGTCGTTATTCCCATGGATCCTCAAGACTTATGCGACCACGTTTGACCTCTACCACGAGACCGTCGCTGCCGCTTCGCGAAGGCCGATTGACGAGAGGCGTGGGATAGTGATGTGTGTAGGCGACAAACATTCGGTTTATGCACGGACGACTGTCAAGGTTCTGCGGGATGTACTCAAATCCTCGCTGCCGATTGAGATCTACTATGCGGGAGAGCAGGATCTGTCCCAGGAGAACCGTGCTTGGTTCGACCAATTGCCTGGCGTCAAGGTGATTGACATCACGACGCGGTTGGACCAGTCTCTTCTCCACCTTTCGGGGTCTATCATCAAGCCCTTTGCGATGTTGGTATCGCAGTTCCAGGAAGTCATCCTCCTCGATGCAGACGCGTACTTCCTACAGGATCCCGAGAACCTGTTTGATGATGGTGGATACCAAGAGGTTGGGACGGTCTTCTTCTATGGTAGGACGGTGCCCAACAAGAGCAGCAAGGTCTCTCAGGCTAGCAAGCGCGCCTGGCTCGAGTCGTCTCTTCCCTCGGTCTCAAACCACCCTTCCAAGACGCGGTGGTTCCGATCTAAGGGCAACCAAGATCAGGATTCAGGCGTGGTGGTGATGGACAAGCGGATTCATTTCCTGGGCCTGCTGGCGATCTGCAAGTTGAACGATATTCAGGAACGGAACCAAGCTACCTATAGAGGCATCTGGGGCGCGCAAGAGTCATTCTGGATCGGATTGGAGATGATTCAGGAGCGATATTCGTTTATTCGGTTCGGAGGTGGAGTGATTGGCGACCTAGGGGATAGTATTCCTTACAAGCAAGACTCCCCAAGCGCTCCTACACGGATGGATCGCGTGTGCGGGAACCAATTGCATTTCAACCACAAAGGCCAACCACTCTGGTGGAACAGTGGTCTAGTGCGCGACAAGACAACAGACGGATCGCCCTACCTCAAATACACGGCCTGGATCCGGGACGAGCACGGGATCTGGGACATTGAGCACTCGTGCCTGATCCAGGCCTTCCATGGGGCATTGAAAGAGGTCGAGTGGAACCATCGGCAGACAGCGTTTGAGATGTTGAGGATTGATCGTGGGGTGGCTCAAGAGCTGGGCCAGCCCTCTGTCAAGAACATCATGACGGTGCCTCGGCTTTTGCGGACGGATGGTGTCAAAGGCGGCAATGGCAACAACGACGCCGTTTAGTAGTAGTTTTTTTTTTTTGCATATACTCATTTTCTAGACCTTGCATCATAACACTGTAAACATTCTTTCTTGTACAATGTACTCATTTCTTTTATTGAATTGGGGGTGGTTAGTGCCTTTTCTGTGTGTTGACCAGTGCTTCCCTTGTGAGACTAATACACTCATCCCTGATTATCCAGTGATATGTAACTGTTCCTGAATTGTGTCAACTTTACCCATCCACGTTACTGCCCTACTGTCAACTCCACAAGCGCACAAGTCTCTTTTCTACGAGCATGCAATACACCCAAGGGGGAAGGAGCATCTGAAAACGTCGTCACAACTCCCATCGCACTGAGCATTCAACGCACGCACGACCCTTTGCTTATTGCATATACCTATCCCCTCTTACCCTGCTCTCACTCCTTGCCACCCCCTGTGAACGTTTTTTTGTGCCTTGTTTCCTCAACACATTGCGCGAGCGAAAAGAAAGAAAGTAGTTTGTTGTGTTGTGTTGTTGGCCGTTACACTGAGTTTTTTCTTTTTTTTTGGGGAATCAGTCTTTCGACGAATGAATGAACCCTCACTAGTTTTGCTCCCCATTCGAGGGGTTTTTTTTGTCCGCTCCAGAAAACGAAAAAAAAGGAATGAAGACCTTTTCGAAAAGAGGTTGCTTTGTCGTTCCCCTGAAGTACAAGCTTCTGTAAAGTCGAGAGACATCTCAGTTACGGTAGTCGCGATCCTTGTTTTGTTGCAAGAATTGAGATCGCGTCAATTGGTGTCCCGCCTGGCCTATCCACACTGTCGTCCCACAGTTCTCAAAGGCAGTATGCACAAACAGTAACAGTCGATGCGACTTGTCAGTCTATGATCCTATGATAGATAAAGAATAGAACAACAACATGAGAGAGAAAGAAGAGCAAAAAAGGTAGATGAAGGAGGTAAGGCAACTACAAGAGCGATCTTTTGTTAGAAAGTATGAGTACAAGAAAAAAGTAGAGTGAAAGAAGAAAACGAGATGGTTGTTGGGGAGTAAAAGGGGAGGGAGGAAAGAAGGGAAAGGGAGGTGCGCTGAGTGAGAATGGATGTGTAAGAGTGGACCCTTTCTCATCTTCCTTAGTTGCGTTTCTAAAGAGCTCAAGGTTTATCGCTTGCGAAAGGACTGGACTGCTGGTTAACCCCATCGTGATCATGATCATCGATCTAGTAGAAAAGGTGCAAGAGTGGATAAGGATTGCTCTATTGATCTCCTTTTCCCCCTTGCTGTTAGTCTGGGTATGGCGAGGTGCCGCATGTTGTTCCTCTTTCGTTTGTGTTGTTGTCGTTGTTCAATCATGCATCTTTCCGAGCAAATGAGACCTAACCTCAAAACACAAAAAGAACGTTGTGGAAGAAGAAGTGAGGCAAGAAGGTAGAAGGCAGGAGAGGAGGAACGCGTTGATGTTGTTTTACTGCACCAGTCAAACACACGGACAAAAGGAAGAGGAGCTTTGATCTTGGGCGAGACGAGAGCACGATGGCGTGATTTTGAAGGCAGTGGCCAAGCTTGACGACTTTCAGGACGTAAAAGAAAGAAAGGAGGGAAGGAAGGAAGGGCACGCACTTGGTTGCGATTGAACAAGGACAGGGTCGGTTACACACTCCTGTTGGTTGATGGCCAGCAGTGGCCCGTCTCTAAAAAAAAGAGCGAATGAAATGTGAAAGGCGTGACTGTGAAATCACACCTCGATGGCGAAATCGATCCCTCTGGTGACAAAGACAATCGAAAGTAAGGAAGAAAGTAAAAAAGAGACAGAAGTGCCATGACTGTCAGCCAACCCAGACAACCTTGTTTTTGTCTTCTTTACTCCGCGCGGTGGCGACATCCTCCCCTCTCAAAGGAAGAGGTATAAAAAGGATCCGGGTTCTTTACTCTCTTTTCTTTTCTTTTCTCCTTCCCCCTTCTCCTTCGTCACTACACAACACTCTTCTCCCCTTTTCACAACCAACCCACCAACCAACCAACAACCATGTCTCCCGATCGCAACCCCCTCCGCCTTGGCTCCATCGCCCCTGACTTTGAGGCCGAGACCACCGAAGGCCCTATCAAGTTCCACGACTTCATCGGCAACTCCTGGGTCATCCTCTTCTCCCACCCCGCAGACTTCACCCCCGTCTGCACCACCGAGCTCGGTGTTGTTGCCCGCCTCCAGCCCAAGTTCCAGGAGCGCAACGTCAAGGTCATCGGTCTCTCCGCCAACGGCCTCGAGTCTCACAAGGATTGGATCAAGGATATCAACGAGGTCAACGACGTCGACCTCCAGTTCCCCATCATTGCTGATGCCGACCGTAAGATCTCGACCCTCTACGACATGTTGGACTACCAGGACTTGACCAACCTTGACGCCAAGGGTATCCCATTCACCGTCCGCTCCGTCTTCATCATCGACCCCAAGAAGACCATCCGCCTCACCCTCTCCTACCCCGCCTCGACCGGCCGCAACTTTGACGAGATCCTCCGTGTCGTTGATTCCCTCCAGCTCGGTGACAAGAACCGCATCACCACCCCCGCCAACTGGAAGCACGGTGATGACGTTATCGTCCACCCCTCCGTCTCCAACGAGGAGGCCGCTACCCTCTTCCCCGGCTTCAAGACCGTCAAGCCCTACCTCCGCTTTGCCACCCAGCCCGGCACCCAGCCCGCCACCATCTAAAGTCGCTTCTCTCTTTTTTTAATAAGCTGGATTTGCATTAGTCTTTTCTTTTTTTGTCAACCCAACAAAAAGTCATATATCCTTGCAAAAAGAAACAACCACATTCTGTAAATAATAAAAACACTCTGCGAATCCACACCATCTGTCCCCCCTCAGCCAGTGCGAACGGTGAATGAATGAATGTTGTCAGTTGAAAAGCGCAAAGGGCACCCATGAGAAAAAAAAAAAAAGGGGAGGGGGGGGAGACCTTCAACTGCCGCCTTTCTCTGAAAATCGCAATTCCACAAGTAATATCACCAATCGGGTGTTTTTTTCCCCTTCATTCATCGTTGTCAGCAAAACGCCAAAAAAAAGTTCAGAGAAGGCATAGAAAACAAGACGGGTTTGTTCCATTCCAGAAACACTAGCCCCACCGGGGAGCATAAAAAATACCCAAGCTTGAACCCCTTCCAGAGAGTTTTCTTATAGTCTCGCCATCTTCCTTCAGGTGCCTGGTTTGCCTCACTGCCCTTGGTATATTGGAGTTGTAAGTTGGATCGATGGAAGCATTTGTATGTCCAAGTCAATAAGCATAAACACGAAAGCCAACTCACGAAACAACAAAAAAGCATCTTGAAAGATCGAATGCGAAAGCAACTTTTTTGTTCTTACGCGCAGTCATTCAGTCAGTCATCCCTTCTTTCGCACCTGGAACAAGGAGGACTTGCATTAACGTTCTGAGTTGCAAAGCGGGGGGAAAAGTAGAGCACAAATATCAGGGTCCCATTCCTTCAATCTCAACGAAAAAAAGAACAGCAAGAAAAAGCCATCGCCATTAATAGTAACCCGGTACCCGTGTTTTACAGATAAAGAGTCCCTGCTGCGGAAAGGAAAAACGCGTGTACATCAGATATGAAAGCTTGCGCCATCCCACGTTTAATTAAAAGCGTCTAAGTGATTGATGGGAGATGGAGGAGGAGGCAGCCTTTGATGCAAGAGTAGGATTGGAGGCAGTCGCTTGGGCCACGCTCTTCAAGTCTGTCGTCGATCCATAAAATGTGCGTCCGGGCGGGCAGGGTGACCGTATGCCAGTGGCGTCGTCGTCATCTCCATCGCCCGTCTCATCCTCTTCCTCTTCCGTGAAAGGCCCGCTGTCGCTGGTCGCTGACGTATGTCCTCCGGCTGACGACATACCATCGCCTACTCTTCCTCCTCCTACTCCTCCCAATCCGACGCTACTCGCGCTCGCCATCGTCATCCTTGTCCGGTCTTCGCTCTCATATCCTCCAAACCCATCGTGGTTCAGTCCCAGACTGCTCTGTGTCATCAGAGTATCCGAATGGTATCCAAGTCTGGGTGCTGGAGGCGGATTCCGCGAAAAGGGTGTCGAAAACGCGCCCGAATAATCCTCTGTATTACCCAGCTGAGTGTTGCTCAGGCCGGGCGTGAAAGAAGGGGTAGTGCCTGCCGCCTGACCCTGCTTCTTAGAACGCAGATTGGCCGGCGTAGACGCCAATCTCGTTGAACCTTCAGCTGAATAAGCTGCCATACCCGCAGGCATTGAGGGTCGTGCAAGACCATTGGTTCGCCGAGGCGAAAAGGGTGGCGGGGAGCGTTGCTGTTCAGACAACGTGACTGCCTTGGAAGTGTTGCTTGAAGCAGCGGCGGCAGCAATAGCTGAAGCAGCGGCCCTGCTCGCGGGAGATGGTGATGTGGGGTAGAGAGGCTTCCTCAATGCAGACCCCAACAGGCTGAGACGACCATTAACAGATCCTGCAGGCCTGGGCGTGGCGAATGGTGCAGATGTGAGTGCTGCCCGAAACGTTGTTCCGCCAAAACTGCTCCTGCCACTTCCTCCTCCACGACTGTTAAAGGCACCAGGATGTCCGTAAGGGCCTCTTGACACGTCTGTCGGTGTGGCCATAGTCTGTCGCCGGTTGGACGTCGCCTCAAATCCAGAGCTGATTGACTGCCTGAAAAGAGAATCGATGCTGTTGTCACTGTTGACTCTCGTAGGAGGGTTCATGGCGCCGGTAGTGCTGGCAGGAGCAGGCGTGACAATGGTTTCACTGACTGTAACGGAAGCTGATGCCATTGTTGTTGACACTGCAACAGCATTGGAAGAAGGCTGTGGCATAGAGGGAAAGGAGACCGTGGGTGCTGATGATACTGGCGCTGACGTGGTAATAGCGCTGGTGGAAACGGCCGCACTAGAGGTAGAGGAGGTGGTAGTGGGCATGGCCCAGGCAGGAGGTGCAGGTCGTTGTGGCAGAAGGGAGGTTCGTGCTTTGTACTCCTGAATGCCTCGTCGAATCTCGGGAGGTGTTGCCAAAGCTGCAAGCAGTGGGTCAACTCCGTCTTCGTCCTCTGCATTCCGGCTCCTATGAGACGCAGCCTGACGACCGGGGCTCCGGGGCTCCTCATCATTGTTATCCTCCTGTTCCTGATTCCGCGAACGAGCTGTTGAAGACGGTACGGCAAAGAAATCCTGGACGCTGGCCATTTTGCGAGGACTCTTCAGCAACCGCTCCTTGTTCCGTTGCTGTTCTGTCAAGGACGCCCAGGCGTGACCCTCAGCTGGGTGGTCTTCTTGATCCAAGAAATCGCCTTCGCGACCTCTCTTTTTCGATCCTCCAATGTCGGCCTCGTCAGAGCCACGTCCTGTGTATCGCTGAACAAAGGCAGCGTCTTCCACGTCCTCATCGTCGTTCACAAAGATAGGTTGAGGAATGACGAGACCATCCTTCATCTGGATCTTGTTGACGCGACTCTTGGCCAAGACAGACCGTGGTGTCGTCGCCACTTTAGCCTCTGGAACCGAGAACTGCAGGGTAGTAGGTGGTGTAATGACATCCTGGTGGTCCTCATCGACATCGAGGTCCTCAAATCCTCCGCTGACTCTGCCTCGGGTGGGTGTTGTTGTTGTCTTTGCCTGCTGGGTATAGCTCGAGAGAGACATGGGGCGGTCCCTGAGAGTGATAGTAGGGGTGGTGGAACCCCGGTCCTGTCCTGAATTGTAATCATAGGGTCGACGCGTAGGTGTGGCGTTGCCCGGCGCGTCCTTGTTGGGCCACTGAATCTTTGCAGGGGGGGCAATATGGGTGCTCTGGAGTAAACGGTTCCTGCTGCTGCCTAGAGGTGTTGGTGTTGGTGGTAAGGAGCCCATGGGAGAGCCGTCGAGAAAGTCTGGGGAGAGTCTTGAGGAGGCGAGGTTGATGTTGCTGATGCGTCTACGGTTGGTTGAGCTGCCGAGATCATCGTTTTGGTTGTAATCAGGAGTTGTTGATTCCGACTGAGCTGCCGCTGCAGCTGTTTCTGCTTTCCATTGTGCGTTTGCGGCATTGGCAGAAGCAGCCATGGCGGCCTGTTGCCTGTTCCTGGCGTTCCTGATTGCTTGTGCTCTGCGACCGACTGCTGGGGTTGATGGGGTGGTTGTGGCCTCAAAGAAGTTGATCCAGAGACGGGCGTGTTCCCAAACTTCCCGTGATGACTCTGCGAAGCGGTCAATCTGTGGCAGGATCTTTGACGACACGATGATCTGGCAGTCTGAGAAGCTTTGATCTATTATTTTTTTGGATGATCGCTGTTAGATTCTTTTTGTTTTTACCGAGTGTCGTTGAAAGTGATTAAGTAAGAGTGACCAAGAAAAGAGTAGGTACCAATCTCCTGCATGGTGCGGGTTATGTTTTGGTCGAGGCGCTCGATCTCGTCGAGGACGTCGTCAGTTGTGAGTGGATTTGATGATGAAGACGAAGAGGAGGCCATGTTATTATGTATTGTATGTGGTATGGCGGGGAGAAGGGAGTAAAGAAAGAGAGAGAGGGAGAGAGAGGGAGAAGGAAGGAGAGGGAGTGTGAGATGAAGAGAACAGCGAGAACAGTGATAATTTTAAAAAGACGAAGAAATGTGTTTGTTATTGCTTGACGCGACATTGTTCTGCAACAGACTCCAATTTCCTTCTGTTCCTGTGTCTGTGTCTGTGTCTGTGGCTGACCATATCGGACAAAAAGACGCGTCTTTGTCTCTCTCAATTTCGAATTGCCTTTCGTCCAGACAGACATCTCCTCCAATGTAGTCCGATGGCTGTAGACCACTGTCACCTAGTGCCTCTCTACATGTATTCATCCTATCTGCATGCAATGAGAGCACCTTGTGCACTCTACTCTACTCTCTCTGCTCTTGCCCTTCTTTTCTTTCCTCTTCCCAATTTCCTCATCTCTCTTCCCTCATCTCTCTTTCTTCATCTCCCAAACTCATCGCCTCAATGTCATTCCTCACTTCCCTCATAACCCTCTCAAGGGCAAACCCCTCCTTGAAATACGGCCTTCTCGTCCTCGCATACATGTCCCTTGTCCGCCACCTCCGCTACCGCCGCATCAACAGCCTCCTCCGGAAATACCCAGACCCAACCCTCCCCCTCCGCGATCTCACAGTCGCCAGAGAAGTCGCCACCGCAACCGGCGGCTTTGATTTCCCATTCGTGAACGTCATCTCGCTCGAATTCGCACTCTTCAAAACCTATGCCATCCCTTCCATCTCCAAGATCCTCTCTGCTACCAAGCAGTTTGCGACACAGTGTCCTAAACGTGCAGACGATACTAGCTTGATTCTGTGTGAGATGACAGAGACCTACAAGAGACAGGCGTATCGACACATGACGGAGGGGAAAGAGGATCTGGACGAGGATCTGACGGACGAGAAGCGTGAACGGTTGGCATTGGAGAAACTCAATTTCATTCATGGACATTATCCAATCCGCCAGGAGGACTACCTCTACACCCTCGCGCTCTTTGTCCTCGAGCCCGTTTCATGGATCGATCGTCTCGAATGGCGTCAAGTCACCGAGCTCGAGAAAAACGTAAGGACTCTTGTTTATGTCGTTGATGTTCGGATTATTTTTTTTGATTCGTCTGACTGTGCATTTTGCGATGGTATCATGGAGCTCGAGGTGCAGCTGCAGCCCTCGGTATATGAAATGAGCCGACCCAATTGACAACTTTATTTTTCTCTCTCCATGCTTGAACATTAGGCGCTGCTGGGTGCCTGGACATTTCACGGCCAAAACATGAAGATCGAAAACATCCCCAAGACCTTTGACGAACTCGCCCAATGGTCCCAGGTAAATCGATAAAACAACAATGGAAAAATGGAATTGCTCAAAACCCCTGTTGAACAAAAATTGGCAGCAATAACAAAAGAAAACGCACAACAGCCCACCCATCGGGTCTACATCTCTACACGTGCACGATTACCAACTCTAAACGCTCATCCACCTCTACTCCCACCACATTCCAATGCTAGAACTACGAACGCGAGAACATGGTCTACGCACCTTCAAACGTGGCAATCGCACAAGCAACCACCAGCTTCTTACTCTCAAAATCCCCCAAAGCATTGCACCCCTTCGGTCGCCACATCGTCTCATCCCTCCTCACCGACCGCCTCCGCACCGCATTCGCCATCCCAAACCCACCCCGCGGTCTCACAACCTTCATCTTCGGCATTTTCAAACTGCGGCGATTCTTCATTCAGTACCTTTTGCTTCCAAGGAGGACCCCAAACATCCGAACGGCCTTGCGAGCAAACGATGAAGGAAAATTTGTCCCCCGTTGGAACAAGTATGCTCCCGTCTATCCTGATGGATATCATATCGAGGATCTGGGACCCGACAAGTTCTTGGGCAAATGCCCCGTCTCGCTCAAGAATGTCCAGCTCCCAACATTGATGGCGAATAACAACGATGACAAGGCTGTTGTCGTGTGAAAAAAAAAAGAAGATACGGATTACAGAGCAGACGAATTGAATGTGGCGCCCAGAGCCCTCGGCTCGCTTGGACTTTTTTTTTAGTGCACATATACCATACACAAAACAACACCCTGAATAATAAACACAGTTTCAAAACTCACACAAGTAATTATATCATTTTCTCTACCATTACCTACACCATACTGACAAAGCCGATTGATTTCTGTCAAGTTTTTATTTGTGGTGTCATGTCTCTTCTCCTTATTGGTATCTCCACGAGCATGGATCGAGATGAGAGCGCTCCAAGGGACAACAGCGGTCAGCGGCTGCGACTTGAAGGCTTTTGTATGTAGATCAATGAGTTCGGTCGTGGTCGTGGTCGGACATAGTCCCAGGTCATTTACAGTTCACCGTCCTCATCCATGTCCTCGTCGGCCTCTGCAATCTCCTGAACCAAAGTCCTCTCCTGGTCTCGTGCAGCCTCCACCTCTGCCGCATCCAACTGCACCGCCTTCAAAGGGAAGCGCATAGCCTATACCAGAGAAGGGAAGGGATAAACAAATCGAAATGTCAGTATATCATTCATAAGAGTTGAAACGGTAGATATATAGAATCATGCTCCAGTTTCAAAGATGAAAAGGTACCTTGACGGAGTCGTTATGGAGCTTGAGGCAGAAGCCGATGCGCTGGTGGAAGGCATGCTGGGGCTCGTTGGTAGAGTAAATGTCAACGTTCTCCTTGGAGCGCATGAAGCCCTTCTCGTGGTCAATAGTGGCGTCAATAACTCCATCGCGGATCGACTTTGCAACAATGTACTCGGCATCCTCCTCACTGTCCAGGTGCAACTTCAGGCAAACGTCGCGCAGCGAGATGCGAGAGTATGACAGCGAAATCATACGGATACCAGTCTTGATGACATTGTGGCGCAGACGCAAGATCAGTGTGTAGTTCTTGTCTGCGTTGAACGTGGCAGCGTGAGTTGCGAGCGTCTCCTGGAACTTGTTCAAGTCTCCCACGCGCACAGCCTGTGTGATCTGGAAGTAAGGCACAAGCGCCTTGCGGAGAACTGGCTGGCGGAATAACGAGCGCTCAGGAATTTCTCCCATCAACAACTGTACAATAATCAACAACTTGTTTGCCTATATGGAGTCAAAGTAAGATGAAGCAGTTGTTTAGGTCAACAATCTAAATGCTCATGACTTGTAAGAAAACACACAGAGATCGACCCAGGCATTCAACAAAGACAAAGACGTACCTCCTGCTGGAATCCTGCGGTGACATTGTTCTGAGGGGCCTTGCGCACGGCCTGCAAGAGAGACTGGTGGCTCTCGGTGTACTCAAGCTGGATGGCTTTGATCCTTCCAAGGTAGTACATGTATCTGGCCAACTGGTTGTTGGTGGCGTTCTCGGGGAACGTGGTTTTTGAGACCAGCTTGTCAGCCTGGTCGTAGAGGTTGTAGTGGAAGTAATTGCGCAAGAGCAAGTTGATCAAGGTCGACTGGGTGTCATCATCTCGACGGAGGGTAGCCGTGCGCTGGGCGTTCAAGAGGGTGGGGCGGATCTCTGACAAACGTCCAGTGAGCTCGTAGAAACGGGCATAGTAAAAGTAGACCTTGGCAGCCAACTGATCCAACGATCTCCTGTTCAACTCCTGCACAGTCTTGACGGTGATGTTGGACAGCTCCATACCCTATTTCGCATAGTACAAAGTATTGATGTTAAGGATGCTCTCAATTAGCGTTGACATTGTACTTGTCCGTCCAGTTGATCCAATATCGCCATTATTCCTACCTTCTCCAGTTGGTTCTGATCGAGAAGATAGATCATAACCAACAAGTGCAGATACACATCGACTTCGGGAGTCTCAGACTTGGTGACAGTCGTCTCATGCTCGGCAGTAATAGTGGCTGCTGCCTCCGATCCAAGATATCCAAGAAGACGCTTACGCGTATCATCATCTGTATAGATTGGCAAAGGACGTTATCAACGAAGGTTAGCAACTACTGTTCTCCAGATCGAATACCATGACTGCCCTGTAAGCCTTGAGACCCTTGAAAAGTCGTATCCATGATGACAAGAAAACAACTTGCCTTTGACGTAGCAGTTGGCGATGGTCTGGGCGAGGATGTGAGAAGTAAGACGCTTGCGCAGAGAGCTGACTGCACGCAAGGCACGGACGGCGAAACGTGCCTCGTGAGTCTTGGCCGACTTTATGAACAGAGCAAAGTGCTGCTTGATATCTATTAACAAGAAGGAACGAAGCACACATTTGTTGTTAAGTCCAGTGCTCGTTACTTCTTTTGCTTTTGGCCTGTTAAGCCCCCGACGAGTTGGGCGTTCATGCATGGACATGGCCTTGATTGTATTCCTGAGCACGAACCTGCGACGACGAGTGCTTCGAGCTCCTTAGGTGTGAGAACCTTCTCGGCGGGTTCTGTAGTCGCGTCTGCGGCGGTGTCTTCCATCTCGATGTCCTGGTCGACAGGCTTAGCCTTTCCCTTGGAGTCGTCTTCCTGGTTCTTGTTCAACCGGGTGGAGCGGCGTGGTGCTTCAGACATTGTTGTTTGCTTGTTCTGTGTCGGTGTAGTTGTAGTTGTTGGTTGTTGGTCGGAGTGAACGTGTGAGTGAGAGAGCAAGAGAAGCGGATGTGTTGTTGTTGCTGAAGTTTGAAAGTAAGAAAGAGAGAGAGACGTAATGTCGCGAATGTAAGTCTCCTTTGGTGGTCGTCGTCCTTTTACTTTTACCTGCCGCGACTGAGGGACAGTTACGCGTTTGCTACAGTAGCCTTGCAAATCAAGGAAATGTACATGTCATGGAACAAATTTTAATCGCACGTGTAACAACCTTTCTTTTCTGGATTTTGGAAACTCAATTCAAATTTACTATTTTAAAAAATATATAACCCTATGCGCGGTCTAGCACGATCATTGCAGAAAGCTGAAAAGAATTATTCTGCTACGAAGAAAGAGCTTTTGGTTGTTGTTTTTGCACTTATTCGCTTCCATCAATATCTGTGGGGTCTAAAAGCACAAACCATGCCTTGTAACACAGCCATGACACCTTCGACCTTTTAACCTTCTACACCGGCTTCAAGATGTCGGAGAAACTCATGGGCATGGGCGAAAAACCTCTCCTAGCCCTGGCTCTCACCTACCTCTCCTTCCCCGCCGCCAATACCGCTGAAGGCGATGCCGAAGTCGAAGCCGTCAAGAACCCTATGACTACAGTAGGCTTCTGGTCTGGCGATCGGATCGTTATCATCGGCGACTACTCCGAGGGATTCCCGCCCTTCTTCACATCCCAAGACCAGCAAGACTACAAGGCCTATACCGCCAAGCTCGCCGAGGAAAACGGCCAAGCAGGTGGCAAGGACGGGCAAGAAGTTGGCAGCATCTACAATTACGCGTGAAATACCTACGCCTCCATTCCTGTCAGCGCCTTTTTCAAGATTGACAGCCTCGGCCATTTCCGAAGCTGAACAAAACTTACCATCTTATCCTAAATCTTGACAAGAAAGAGTACTTCGACCCGCTTATCTGCAAGAGCCTCACCCAAGAGAAGGAGAAAGATGTTGGTGCTGTCGCCACCTGCGTCGTCGAGTTTGCGCAATAAAAGGACGGCATCATGCAGGGTCTGTTTAGCCTGCTGTTTTATTCGAATGGCTCTGGTGGTAGGGATGTCGACCAGTTTAAGGAGGGCCGATGGGCTGGAAACCGGATCTCGATCCAGGTCAAGGAGACTGTCGGAGATCTGGCAGAGTGGAAGGACATCAGCGCTGAGGTCGAGGCTGACTTGAATCCTAGTGGCCTTCGTACTAAACAGTAATGACCTTGGCCCCTCTGCTCTCCTTATGAGTCCACGACCATCAGATCAAAAGGCAAGCAATTGCAATTCTTCGTGTAGTCTCTCTTTTACTGTTTTACTTTTCACTGTTTCTTTAGTACACACTTCTCTACCCTTCGTCCGCCAAAGTGTCCAGACTTAGGCAGTCAGCGCCCTTCGACTGATAATATCAGCTACACACAAAAAAATAATAGGACGCTGGCAGCAGAGTCAGGTTCACGAAAGCGGCAAATGGTCTTTTCAATGATGTATTTGTTTAAAACTAAGAAAATGAAAAGCTAGATGTCACGGAATAAACTATCGTGAACAACATCGGGTCGCAACTTTGTAAAATACTCCCTCAATGCCACCCTTTCCTTGTCATGCTCAATCCTGTACAACCGCTCGTCATCCAGGCCGTACATCAAGTTCAACTTGGGCCAGCTCTTCGCCATCCAATCCATCTCGGTGTTGCCAATTTTGTGGTTGAGGCACTCGAATCCAAACATCTCCAGGTTCTTCAATGCACCCAGTCGACCCAGCCCAGACTCGAGCGTCAGCTCCAAAGTATCAAACATCGGTGGCTCATATCGCAGATACTCCTCTCCGTCTTCGCCCACATAATTTTCTGATGTCCCTGACTTGTACTCCCATGGGTCCCGGTTCTCGTATCCGAGATCCAAATGCTTGAGGCGCGTCAGACTGGCCAGCCTATCGTAGACTCCATGGTGCTGTGCGCGACATCTGTTGAACTTTTCGACCATTCCCGTTTCCTCCTCTGACAGGTCAGCCGAGTATCCAGACGCCATGATCCGTGCCACTATTCCCTCCTCCATAGGGGTCAATCGATCCAACCCGACAATTCTGCAAGTCAACCACTCCAGTCCCATGCAGGTCCAAGGCTCCCTCAGCATCTCGTCGACCTTGATAAAGTTCCTGATGCTGTCAAACTCGCGAAGGTGGCGGTGAGTGATCAGGAACTGGTTAGTTGGGTCGTTGCCTCGTATTCCTGGCATATATTGCATATCTCGGATATATCTCTCGTCGATGAAACAAGGCGGAAAAGCTCTGAACGTCTCCCAGTTTAAGCAGCGGTCCTTCAAAAGCAACGCCACATCCTCTCGGAGACACTCGTTCCCAATCTCCCACATCACAATGCTTGGGATATAACGAAAGACAGTGTCCCAATCCTCCACGATGCCTTCGAGTTCCCTAAGAGACTGCCCACCGAACGGCGCTGGCGGCAGCGGGATGTAGTTTGGACTCGACGTGTATCTCGGGTTCTCCTCAATCTTCCACAGTGAAAGTTGCGACAGGTTGGGGAAGATGCCAAGCAGCGTGAGCAATCCATTGACAGTAGTTATTCCTCCAGCCCGTAGGACCTTCAAGCAGCGTGAGCAATCCATTGACAGTAGTTATTCCTCCAGCCCGTAGGACCTTCAAGCTCGTGCTGGCCCCTGGCAGTGACTCAGGCAGGGGGAAGACAGTCGGCGAGGACAAATTCTGGAACGAAAGGGACTCGAACTCTGCTGGAAGCGCATCCCATAGCTTCCAAAACTCGATGCGCCCAAACAGGTGCTGATTGCCATCGAGGTCCTTGAGATGCTTTAGTAGCCGAAAGGTCGCACAAACGAAGTCTGCCAAGACGAAGCAACACTGCCACCGGCATTTAGAGGTGTGAAGACGCACTAGTCCTGGGTTGACCCGGATCAGATGCCAGGTATGTTGGGTGAGAGTCCAGATATGCTCCATATTTGCCATCTTCGACTCGGGGGTGACGTTTTCATAGAGCGATGTTGTTCTAAAGTCGGCCAGTTTTAGATGGCCTGGAAACAATGGCTCGGAGAGTTCAACGTCGCGTTCTTGAGAGGGGTTTGGAACTCGCAAGATGGGAGCAGCTCTGAATCCGCCAGTGCCAGCAAGTGCAACAGCAGGTGCGACCCCGAGTCCTCCAGCGGCAGCATCTGGAACATCGGCAGGAGCAGCACCAAACCCTCCGACAGCAAATGAAGGAGCACCTTCGAATACCCCAACAGAAGTAATTGGTTCCAAAGCAGGAGCAGTGCCCCAGCCAGGATGATAAACAACTGCACCGAGTCCGGGAGGAAGAGGCAGGTACTCCAAACGCGGCCCTACTGCATTCTGATTCAAGTCGAGAACCAAAGTGTGCAAACTGGTGCAGGTCTCCTTTCGACTGGCCGCCTCGAGGACCAGAGTATGGCTGATCTTGAATTCTCGGATGTGGTGGCCGTATTTCTCAAAGATGGCGAACAGCCAGCCGCGGTCCTTGATGAGATCCGAGTCGTGAACGCAGGACTTGTGGGTATCGAAGAAACGCCCACGAAAGGGAAAGCTGCTTGGTGCGGTTGCCGTTGTTACTACTGTTACTGCACTAATTGCTGCTGGGGGTGGCGGTTGTGGACGTGGGTCGGTGATTTGAAGGAGAGTGTCGCCCCAGGATTGAGCCGAGTCGTCGATGGATCGCCAGAGGACAGGGATGAAGGTTTTATTCCACGTGCTGTTGAGCTGGACGCAGGAAAGGAGATCGGCAGGGCTGAGGTATGAGGACAAGTGAGCCACTAGCTCGGGGATGTCGAGGAAATCCTGCTTCATGGCGAGGAAGGGTTGTGTGGAGGCCGAGAGGGAGAAGAACGAGGGAGGTGAGGTGGTGTCAAAGCAGAGGGTGTAAGAAAAAGGGCTTGAGGATGGAGGACGAAAGGGAAGGAGAGATGACAGGTGGCACGGGGAGAGAGGAGATGGAAGAAAAAGAGAAAGAGGAAAAAAGGACAGAATAGGAGTGAAGAAAGTGAAGAGGGGATAAGGAGAATAGGGAGGGTCGTTGTCGTTCTCCTCCTCTCATCAACAAAAACAGTGGTAAAAATTAACGTTGAATGCTCACACTCCAATCAACCATGGTCAGGTCGCATACAGAGAAGGGAGTCTTTTTTTTTTTTTTTGCCACTTGTCCGGCTCACAAGACGGAGAACAAAAAAACAGGGGCAAAGAGGGAGCCTGGAGACTGACAGTAGGAATGAGGTGACTATTCTTTTGTTCACCACAGCATAGCACATTGTTCATCACAGCATAGCACATTGTTCATCACAGCATAGCACATTAGGCTACAGCCTCATTGCGCTGAACTTGCTGTTTTTGTGGGAGACAAGTAAAGGGAAAGGATGGAGAAAGTTGGCAATGAAAGAAAAATAAAGGTGGAGACTCCGTCCTGATGATTTTTTTATTTTCTGCTGATGAATGAGTTGAGGCTCTTTGTTGTTGTTGTTGTTGTTGTTGTTGTTGTTGTTGTTGTTGTTGTTGTTGTTGTTGTTGTTGTTGGACAATGGCGACAACAAGTGCGGATGCTGCTCGATCGTCGTCAACAACGTACTTATTCCCTGTGTGTGAAAGATGTGAAAGATGTGAAAGAAATCACCACACCATCGTGTCATATTGCATGAGTGCGATCGGTGAGCAAGAAGAGAATAATTCGAGCCATGTGCCAGTGTGGACCATCGTGGTAAAAAAATCTTTTCGTGTGGAGCTGGCTGGTCGTACACAGTGCACCCACTCGCCTAGGCTTGAAATAATAATTTTCGCGACGTACACACACACACATATCAACCATCAGCGCGTTTTCTCGCTTGACTTTGTTTTACCTCTTTGACACTCAACGAAGCACTCAACGAGACACTCTCTTCTCGTTGCTCTTTTTATTCTTCACAAAAAACCTCACCAGAAAACGAAGCTGGTATATAAAAACAGCTACTAGTTTTGCGCCCTCCCTCTTTCGAACACTCCCTCCATCAAAACCCCCTCATGGCACCTACCTCCCTCTCTCTTCCCTCCAACCCTCACACCCTCATTACCGCGCAAATGCACACTTCTTCTTTATGAAGCCAAAACAAAGCCGTTCTTTCTCTCTCACTCTTGATACCCCTTGCTGACAACTACGCCGCTGGTGCCTGAACATTGTTGTTATGCAGCAACTATGTGCTATGGACTATAGGCTCGTTTAAACAAGAGGCATACGCCAGCACTCTCCTCCTCCTCCTCCTCCTCCTCCTCCTCCTCTCCTCTTCGTAACCCACTTGCCCATTTAAAGCAATCTTCGTTGTCCTCGTTGCCTTTTTCCTCCTTTCACTTCTCTTTCTTGATCTTCATCCCTTCCACTTTTGCTTCAGCTCCACCAACAAGCAACAACAACGGTAACCTACAGACACACATACTTTTCATCCGCTTGATTACTACTCTCGGTCCACCTTTGTTTTGAAAGCTACACCTACTCCCACCTTATCCTCGTCCTCCTTTCACGTTGCCGTCTTGACACACGACCGCCGCTCCATTCTGCATGTTTTCAATTGCCTGCCTTCCTTCCCAATACCGTCTATCTCCTCCTACACGACTTCCTCCTTCCTCTCTTCCATTTGCGCCCACAGAGACACGCCACTCCCGCAAGCAAAAAGCACTCACACACATATATGCCAACCTTCGCACGATTCCTATTTTTTTTTGGTTTGAACAGGACTACAAGCGGATATAAATATTGCAAGCACCATGACTCCTGCAAGCATGTACAACGAATACCATGAGGCCCTTACTCAAGGCAATCCAGAATTGAGCAAAGAGAGAGCCACGGCCCTCAGGCTGGAGAAGGCTCGACGTGTCATTGAGCCGAGCGATGGCCACTATCGTCGACGCCTTGCCTTCAACATTGCTCGGCTTTCCATTGTTGAGCAGTCAGTGATTCTCCTCGACGGGCCAGCCCTGTTTCCTGCCTCGGAGCTGACCGGTGACGACTCAGAGAACCCTAACCTTCCTCCTCCAGCTGCCATGAGCCTCCCTGCGGAAGACTGCGCTGGGTTCCAGCTTGGCCTGGCCTTCACTGTTGGTAAGTTGTGTGATCTCTTCTCTCTCCCCCCCCCCCCCCTTTTTACATCTTGATTCAAATGCATTTCCCATTTATTTATTGATAAAACCATCAGTGCGTCAATTCTATTTGCACTTTCCTCAAAATGGCCTTTGTTTTTTGTCGGTATCAACTGTCCCCCATCTCCATACCCTTTATCCTTCTCAGAGTTGATACTATCCCTCTCCCCTCCTCGGCACTTCGGTTTGGTCCGCCTTCAACACCACTTTTCTCCGACATGCTCTTTCTGCTTAACTACCATCAGCAACATCATCAGCAAAGGCCCATTTATTTTAGATTGGACTCGATCGCAGGAGTACCACTTGCAGATCCTCATAACTTATTATTTCGGTCTGTCTATGTCTCTTTTTTTTTTTTTTTTTCTTTTTTTTTTTTTGCGGCTTTAGGTCTGATCCCCATCGTCGGCCTGTGGCTGAGCCACAATATGGTGCGTTTAAAGCTCAGTGATATGAAGCTTAGCCATGAGCGGCAAACAGAGCTCCAGCAGAAGATGGTCACGACCATGTCCCAGGACTTTCTGGTATGTCCTCCACACAATGCCCACACATATATATGCCATATCTTAACCACACATGCACGCATGCATGCATTCTCTAATTGATATTTTTCTTCGCTAAATGCATTTTTATTTTTGTATTCATAGCTTCGCCTCTGTCTCCCCTTGGTTGGACCTTTGGTCTCCCGCTATGCACAACCCCACCACGCGATCCTCAAGCATGCCGATGAACTGGTCTCTGCTCATACTAAGCAAATCCAGCAGCGCTTCGACAAGCTCGTCTACGAGACACTTGCAGAGAATGGGCTTTCCCTCGAGCAGTGGGAGAGCTACAACGCGGCTAGAGTAAACGTCGCCGTCGCCGCCGCCGCTCCTCCTTCCCTTGCTCCTCCTGCGGCTGGGTGGGTCCTCCTCGACAGTGACGAGGCCATAGCGCTCGAATTGATTGAGCCTACGGTGCTCGAGTCGGCTGACTCCGCTGCAGAGCCATACATCGTTCGGATCCAGACTGGCGGCGTACATGCCGCAAACGCCCCTGTTCTGGGTGCCCAAGTCGGTGCCAGCTCCGCTCCCAGGGAGCAGGTTGATGTTGGCTGCCTAGACCCAGATGACGTGGCCTCTTCGTGCTCATCTGAGTACAGCTTCTCGGTTCACCGAGAATTGTCTATCTTCAACGAGACCACATCTGTCGCTGGCGAGGATGCCGAGACCCAAAGTAGCTCGCCCGCCGTTGTCGTCGGTGCGGAGCAAACTCCTCATCCTCGCATCATGCTAGTCGATCCAATCGCCGATACGGCCGCGATGGATATGAGCTCGTCGATAGATGTGAGCACGCCGGTGAATCGGCAGACCCTTCTGATCCCCGGACATGTGCAGGGCATCACTCAGACTGCGACCCTGTCTCTCACATGTGTTGTTGAGTTGCACGACTCCACGCCCACCGTTGCGATGCCACCCTATCTCGAGGCCCTGCTCGCCTATTGGCCACTCATCCAACATCCAGTGCCTCAGTTGAATGATGATGAGGAAGAAACCATCCCAACGACCGTCCTCCACGTCCGCCGCATCATCATTGATATCCCAGAGATGGCAACGATCGCGGTCGCATCCGTCTCCAGATCGGCAACGCTCGCCTTATCCAGTTCAGCGGTACCAGCTCCAATGTTCTCAGCAACCTCGGGTCCTGGACTCATCTCTGCTAGTGCTAATGCGTCAGAGGTCTCGGATACCCCTCAGCCTCAAGCATCAGAGGTCCAAGCCTTCGCAGAGACTGATATTGCTTTTACCTCCCAACACAACAAGCCCACACCTACAAACGACTCGTCCATCCTACCAACGTCTCAACCAGACCTCGAGCCAGTCGAAGTGGCCTTCTCATCCTCTTCATCCACTCTGTTGCTCTCAACGACGTCGTCGCCATCTTTGTCGGAACTGGAGCGAACAGCCGTCGCGCGCCCTGCGATGACGACTACTACCGACCGCCCAGAGGACCTTCCTACACGATTCCGTGACTTGTCGATTCATATGCTTGAAGCAGGACCCACCCGTGCCAACAGCCCCAGTGCCTCCGAAGATGATGATTCATTTACCACAATAATCGCCGCCCTGCCAAATGAATCCCGAACAGCCTCCACATCCTCAACATCGTCCTCGACTTCAACCCCTGCTCCCAGATTAAGGCCATCACATCTCCAGGTGCCTCCCACTTTTGCCACCGCAGGTCGATTCCAGTTCTCGAGCAGCAACGAGGTCTCGTCTGAAGAAGAGGGCTATGGTGGCGGCTTTGGTCGCGACGAAGCTGACGACGACGACGTTAACCAACAAGAAGACTCTCCTGGCGAACGAAATCAAGTCGACGCCACTTTCGTCGACAGTAACCACAACCACCAGCAAGGAGCACAACCCCAAGCGAGTGCAATCGGCTCGGAGGACGAAGGCGTTGCTAGAGATGACCGTGGCTTTAAGGTCGTCAGGCCTAGGGTTCGACTCCGCCCCGGCTACAAGTTCCGGAACCTCAACCACGAAGAACTGTTCGTCGGTTTCGACAGCGTCAGCTCCCGCCTTGATGACTATGATCGCAATGACCGGCAGCAGCGAGTCACGGGAATGAGTAAGCCGCGAGAGTGCGGCGAAACGCAGCTGGACTCGCTTGCAGTGAGAGTCTCTAGTTTGACGACGCGGGAGCCTCTTCAAGCCAGAAATCCGGATCCACGGAGCGATCTTAAATCGCATTGGAGCAGCCCCCAAGATGCCGATGTGGCGACCTTAGACGCAGCATTTGTCAATCTCGAGCTGAATAGAGGTCCAGCGAGGACTCAAGCCGGAGAACTAGCTCGAGGAGGCTCCCACGTCCAGCGGGATATCAGGCAACCGTCAGTAACAGAAGAGATGCAAGGCTTTGTTGGAGTTGTAGGGGACAAGGCTGAGATCGAGGAAGAGGACGACCAGGACAACGGACGGGATGTTGAAATTCAGGCGTTGGCTATTGGGGAGCACTGGCAGTCAATAAGAAGCCGGGCCCAACACCCAACAACCATCATGGCCTCTCAGGATAGAAGAGAGAGTGTTCTTCGATCTCCTCTTCCTCTTCACCCTCCTCCAATTCCCCCCCGCCCTCCCTATCGATCTCTCTCCTTCATTCGCATTATGTCTCCAGGTCGCGATTCCATGCCGTCGATCTCGTCGTCAGCACCACCATCGCCTCTACAGCAACAACCATTCGCACAACCTCAACAACAGGTTCGCTCAGTCACCGACCAGCCTTTGAACAAACAACAACTGCTCCTCCAACACGTTCAACCACCTTTCCAACAACAAAGCCTTCACGTCGGAGGAGCACCGACCTACCACCAGTGTCCAACAGCTACCAGAACCGGCATCCACAGCAGCGAGATTTCCGTCCCCCTCGGCAGCATGGACACCTACGCCGCCAGCAGCGAACCACCAACATCCACTACCACAGCGTTTTCAGCAACCAACACAGGCACAGGCGCAAGCGCAGGTGAGGAGTGGTCGACTCCACCAACCGAACAATCAGCAAGCCTTCTCCTCTGCGCGCCCTTTGTCCCCAAGTTCGATGACAGCGACGACGACAAGATCCCTCCAGTCGTAGCTGTCCGCGCCCCGAACTCGCGCAGTGGGGTTCGTCTGCCGTTCCAAAACCAAGCGAGACAGCAGGCAATGTTTGAAAGACAGCAGCAGATCCCAAACCTCACGGTACCTTTGGTATCGCAGAGGTTTTCTTGTGATGCGACAGTTCCTCAGTCGATGGCAGCAACAGGGGCGGCAGGAGCAGCGGGGGCGACATCTAGTCTTGGGGGAGGAAGGATGACGGAGCAAGCGATCGAGAACAAGTTCTTACAGATCTCGGAACCAACGCACATCATTGGGCAGAGGTTAATCGCGCAGGATATTGCGGCTGTGAGGTCGTGGCATGCCAGGCATAAGCAGGACCAAATGTGCACGTCCAGGAACAACGTCAACTCCTACACCTCGGAGTCATCACCCTCGTCGGCCCAACAACCTTTCCGCCAGCAGCAGCAACAGCAACAGCAACAGCAACAGCAACAGCAACAGCAACAGCAACAGCAACAGCAACAGCAACAGCAACAGCAACCGCTCCAGTACCAACCACAACAACAGGTTATTACCCAACAGCAATATCAATTTCTTCATCGCCATCAACTTCAACAACCCCTTCAGCCTCAGCACCAACCAAAGTACCAAGAGCAGCTTCAGGAACAGGAAAGGACTCACCTCCCGGGGGGAGGACAACAGCGACCTTGGTCGCAGACAACGGACGATCCAACTGAGGACCTGAACGGCGACTATAGCACCGACGCAGACGCGGCGTTTCTCTCCGAGCGCCAGTTCCAGGACCCTCGACTCCTCCAACAGCATCACCTTCATCAGCGCCAAAGCACCACCAACATCAATGGCAGCAACCAGTTCATCGATGGACCCTTGGCTCCACCTCTTCAACCATGGTTGGCCGACACAGCCTCGTCATCCCAGTACCCGAGCTCAAGAATCATCCACCCTCGACTTCTCTTCCAACAGCAACAGCAAACTCACCATCATCAACAACAAATCCTCTCCCAGCAACAACAGCAGCTCCAACAACAGTATTTGTTGCCCAACCAGTCTGGATTCAACTTTGGGCAATACTCTCAACATCATCGACACCAACAAATCAACATCAACCCCTCTCAAACTCACAACGAACAGCCTGGGTTCCCTCCCCAACAGCACCACCACCACCAACAAGTCGTCCAACCATCATCTCAGTTCGTGTTGCCCTCCCAAGACCGAGCATTCCAACTCCAGCGCATCCTCCAACAGCAAAATCACCACCACCAGCAGCAGCAGCAGCAATGCGAGCAACAAGCCCATCACGAGGAGAAGCAACGACAACTGCGGATGCAGGTCCGTATCCAAGACGAACAAAGGACCCGCGAGATGCAGGGGCAAGATCGGCTGTCGCGTGCGCTTTTGCAGAGTCAGAGTCTGGAGCAGGCGCGACTTGGGATGGCTCTGGCGAAGCAGGTTCAGGTTCAGCAGGTTCAGGTTCCACAACCGCAAGGACTGCGGGGAGCGCAAGGGCAATGGCAGGGAGGGCTTGTAGGAGAAGGAGGAGGAGGAGGAGGAGGAGGAGGAGGAGGAGGAGGAGGAGGAGGAGGAGGAGGAGGAGGAGGAGGAGGAGGAGGAGGAGGAGGCGGGATTGGACAAGGGAGAGTCAGTCAGACCCCGCTGCCGTCGTTGATGACAGCCGAGCAGAATCACCAGTTGGATGCAGTGCTGTATGGGGAATATGTGCAGGAGTTGGGCGAGAAGGGGCATGATAAGGAAGAGCAGCAGAAGTAAGCGAGTGAGTGAGATGGGATCTGGTCAGGATAGGTTGTCGTTCGGTCGCTGAGGACGAGGGGTTCCCTTTTTCGTGGAGGGCGAGGGGCTCTTAAGGCCAGAGCTTCGTTTTTCTGTTGGGGTTCTTACCTTTTGGGTTGAGTTCGGTGGAGGAGGGAGTGAGGAGAAGGAGGGAGGGGGGAGCAAAAGAAGTCGAGTACAACAAGGCTTTTATACCTGCAGTGGATGTGGTCGTTTTTAGGAGGGGCGATGTCATTGTTCTTTGTTTCTTTTCAATACACGCACCTACATACATAAAGACACGAACACATACACACATGCACATATACACACAATAAACCATGAATACGAAATGACATATCTATTGTCATAGCTGCAATCGTTAATTGGGAGAGTGATGGCTGTAATGAAAGACCCATGCACACACTGAACAATAGAATCCAAAAAAAAAAGGCTGGTTTTTTTTAGTATTACTACTCTATTCGCTGTCTTCCTCCTCCTCCTCGCTATCCTCAGCAGCAGCAACCTCAAGCTCATCCTCAGACTCCTCCTCCTCCTCACCATCAGCAGCACCACTCTGAACACCATTATTCTTCCAGATGCCCTTCTGGACCGAGACACAAGTAACCCTCATATCGGTCTTATGCTCTCCAATAAACTTCTTCATCATCATCTCCTCCGTCGAAGCAGCAGGCGCAACAACATCCTCCAAGTTCCAGACCAAGATCTTGCCCTCTGAAGAAACACTCGTCAAGAGATCGCACATCTTGGTTCCTGAGCGGCCGACAAACTTGACGTTGGAGGTCTCCTCGGGGGTGAAGGGGACGGTGACGAGGTCGAGGTCCTTGATACGGTTGCCATGGCCGACGAGGGTCTTGACCAGTGCGCCTGTGGTGGTGTTGTAGATCCGGACCATCTTGTCCTCGCAGCCAACGATGAGGTAGTCGTCCTTGTAGTAGAGCATTGTGTTCAGACGCGTCTTTTTCGCGGGCTTGATCGTGCGAATGCACTTTGCCGTCTATTTTTTTCCCAAATGGTTTACCAAAGATTATGATTAGTCCTTGTTGAAACAAAACACAATCAACAAAAAAATAAAACAATAACCAAAAATCATGAACTGCGAGAAAAAAAAGAAGAGAAGAACTTACAGCCATGTCGTAGATGCCAATCTCCTGATCAAACATAATCGAGTACCCAGTACCAGAAGGGTTCCAAACAACCCTCAGTCCCTCTCCCTGCAAACGCGTCATACTAGCCTGCTTTCCCAACAACAAATTCCACAACCTCACCGAGTGATCCACCGAAACCGACAGTGCAATCTTTCCCGAAGGGTGGATCGCAATCGAATGAACAGACGCCTGATGACCCTTCATGATCTTGAGACACTCCCAATCCTTTGTACGCCAGACACAGATCTTGCCGTCGTCCGATCCAGAGAGCATGTGGGTTTTGGTGTGGAATGTCAAGGCCGTGATGGTGCCCTGATGTTGGAGAAGGGCGCCGAGTTCCTTGCGACGCTTCAAATCGTAGAGTTGGATCTTTTCGTCGGTGCTGCCTGAGGCCAGGAAGTGGCCGCCGATGGCTAGTGATTTGATGCAGCCGATGTGAGCTGGGAAAATGAAAATTGGCGACAGTCTCAGCGTCATGTCCTATTAATTGTAATTGAGTTGAAAAGTACAAGATGTAGGATTAGTTTTCGATCTGCACGTTGACAACACACTACTACGACCCCCCGTGCGCGAAAAAAAATGACAAACAAAATAATAGCACGACTCTTGTGCAGCCATATCATTGTTTCTTACCTCATTCCAATAGGCGTCAACACCATAGAGAATGTTTTCATAAGTTCCTGCAACAATTCTGAAATCCTCCAAGGTAGCACCCTCAGGGACAACCTCGACCTTCTTGGGCTTGGCAACCACCTTCTTGACGGGTGCGGCAACAGTAACCTTCTTGACGCCTCCAGTGACGGGTCCTCCCTTCTTTCCGTTGTTGTTGTTTTTGTTGTTGGGCTTGGAGTTCACGACCTTCTTGGCGTTGGCGTTAGGTTTTGATCCTGAGGTGACCTTGTTGTTCTTGTTCTTGTTGCTGTTGTTCGAGGAAGGGTCGGGTTTGGTACGCTTGTTGTTGTTGGTGGTGTTGTTGTTGGCTGAAGAGGTCTTTGTGGAGACGGAAGGGGTGTGCTTGCGCTTTTGTGCGGTGGGAGCCGCAGGTGCAGCTGCGGCAGGGGTGGTCTTCTTGAGTGCGCTCTTGAGAGGCTTCTTTTGTTTATCCATGATGTGTTTGTTGTGTAGTGAAGGGGGAGGGAGGATGAATGAAGGAAAGGAATGCTACTCAAGAACTGCAATGCCTTCTAAGCTCGAACCTTCCCAAAAAAAAAAGAAAAAAAAAAGAAAATAACGAAAGCAGTCACTGTTGACGTTTTACCCACTGAAGTGTGCAGTTTTGGGATCAGAGCCAGGCACAGATTCAAGACAAAAATTTAATCAGTGCGCCCAACAGCTTTTTGTTCCTTTTTACCACTCTCCTCAATTCCCTTCGGATACCTCACACCATCAATACCCGATATCGATCAATCAATGATTCAGGAACAACCCCCACAGGACCCAGTAGCAGTAGCAGCAGCAGGAGCAGAGGAACAACAGCAGGACCTGTCAAGTATTGAGGTCCGCAAGGTCAAACTCCAACAACCCCTCCAAGCCTCCATCATCTCCCCCGAGAAGCTCGAATACGCCCAGGGCGTCATCTCCAAGGACAAGGCCATCAAACCCTTCTGGGTCAACAAGTACAAAAACGAGGCCGCCAAGAACTGGGACCGCTTCTACAAACGCAACGAGACCCGCTTCTACAAGGACCGTCACTGGATCGAGCGCGAGTTCTCCATCTTTGGTGAAAAGACGACCGCCGACGGCGATAACGAGAGGACCATCAATTGTCTGGAGATTGGTTGTGGTGTCGGGAACTTTATCTTCCCAGTCCTGGATCTCAACCAACGGTTGTTCATGTACGCCTGCGATTTCGCACCCCATGCCATCGAACTCGTCAAACAGCACGAGGACTATCCCCAGGGCCGCTGCTCAGCATTCGTCTGCGATTTGACAAAGGACTCTCTGACGGACACCATCCCCGCAGGATCCCTCGACATTGTCTCCTCGATCTTTGTCCTCTCCGCCATTCCCGCAGAGAAACTGGAAGCCGCCGTCCGGAATATCAAGGAGGTCATCAAGCCCGGCGGGATGATCTGTTTCCGAGACTATGCAGTCTACGATGCGGCACAGGTCAAGTTCAGTTCCAACCCGGGTCATATGCTGGATACCAATTTGTATGTCCGTCAGGATGGAACCATGTCGCATTTCTTTTCGGTCGAACAAATGACAGAGTTGTTTGAGAGGGAGGGGTTCAGGGTCGAGGAGTGTGGCTATGTCCATCGCGAGACTATTAACAGGGCCATGGATTTGAGTCTTGACCGAAGGTTCCTCCAGGCAAAGTTCGTCAAGCTCTAGTAGGTGGACTTGTCTCTTGTCATCTTATTTCCACGATACCTCAATGTAGACTATTCAATAGATCATCTGTACCATTATCTCAACCATTGTATCCTTCAATGCAACATATATCTACAACGCGGAGAAAAAGGGTGTGCTTGATTAACGAGTATATTTGCGAATGCGAAAAATGAGAGAAAAAAAAATGCAGTGAGGGGATTGGGGGGGGGGGATGGTCTAAAATGAAAATAACTAAGAAGACTCGGCGGGAGCAGCAGCCTTCTTCCTCTTCTCGGCGCCATTGACAAGTGCTGGAGCACCTCCGCTTGCCTTCCTTTTCTTGCTGTTGGCAATGATATCCCGCTTGTGTGCAATCTTCTTCTTGTCGTATGTCGACATTGTGTTGATTGTGCTGCGTCCCAATGGCATCTTTCTCAAGTTCTTCTTCTCGTTTTTGCTATTAAAGTGAATAACAAGGTAATACCATGTCAGAAACTCAGGTAGAGAAAAGCGTTCAATAACAGACAAATAAAGTATTACACAAAGGCAATTAGATGTGTTACCTTGGCTTTTTCATGGCCAACATCCAGTCGGCAACTTCGCATCCAGATTCCCGCATGACATTGACAATGCTCTTAAGATAGATCTGATCCTCGTTCGTAAAGTAGGTCATGGCCTCTCCAGAACGACCAGCACGACCGGTACGACCGATACGATGGATATACGACTGGACCGTCTGAGGGAAATCGTAGTTGATGACCAGGTTCACGCCCTTGAAATCCACACCACGGGCCATCAGCTCAGTGGCAATCAGAACCCACACCTTACCCTGGCGGAAACTCTCGACAATCTTGTCACGCTGGGCTTTTGTGCGCTCGGAATGGATAACGTCGACATGGATACCGTCGTAGATCAGCTCGTGGAACAATTCCTTGGCACGTTCGATACTCTGTACAAAGATCAGCACTGGGGGCTTGAGGCCGCCCTGGATAAGTTGGCGGATAGCAATGAGTTTGCCTTCTTCAGATCCACAGTACACAAGCTTTTGGTTGATGGTCTCTGTGGCGGCGTTCTTGGATCCGATGACAATCCTGATGGGCGATCTCATAAATGTACTGGCGAGAGCCTCGACTCCTGAGGGGAGCGTGGCACTGAAGAGTGACTTTTGGAGGGAGGGGTGCGAACATGCTGCGAAAATCTCGTCCGTCTGTTCCAAGAATCCTTGTTCCAGCAACTTATCAGCCTCATCCAGAATCAAGTGGCGCACGCTATTCGTCATTTGTGAATGGACCTTGGGTTAGTTTCTGGTATATGTCAAGGTCATGACATACGAAATCCGATTCATATATAATCTGCTGAAAGGGTTCCTTACTGTCCAAGTTCCATCTTCTCCTGCTGGATGGCGTGAACGAGTCGAAGGGGCGTACTGATGAGGATATCGTATTTCTGGCGAAGGTGAGGCGCCTGTCCCTGAGTGGCAGCCGTAGCCTTGGTCAACATGCAGATCTTGAACTTTCTTCCGACGCTCAATTTCTTGATTTGGTTGAAAATCTATTATGTATGCATGAAAAATGAACAAGGTCAGCATTATTGCCTATTGACGATTCAGATCGAACAGTCATATCACTATGCGCCGAAGTAATAGTAGTTGAAGTCATACCTGAGTAGCCAATTCACGGGTGGGGGAGATGATGACAGCTCTGTATCCGACCTTCTCGGGTCCCTTGAGATCATGCAAGATAGGCAAAACGAACGCCATTGTCTTTCCTGAACCAGTGGGCGCCATAGCCATCACATCACGTCCCTAATAAGCCGATTTGAAGTATCAAAGTTCGTCAGATTCCTGCCACTTCAGTAATGTACATAGCCCTCCTCATGAATAACAAGGTAAGGTGTTGCCCAAAAATCTTACGTGAAGAATAATAGGAATAGCCTGCATCTGAATGGGTGTAGGCTTCTTGAATCCAGAGGCGAGGATGTTGCGCTCAAGGTAAGGCTCCAATTTGTATTGTTTAGCGAGTCCATTGAAGGATCTAAAGGGATTTGGGATATCGGTTCCGTAGACCTTGATCTTCAAGTGGCTGCGGAACAATGAAAGCTGCTCGGTGCTGTCGAATCCAATCGACTCCTCATCATCCTCCTGTTCGTCTTCCTCTGAGTCTTCCTCGTCGCTATCCTCGTCCTGTGATTCGTCATCGCCCTCGTGTGTCTGATCCTCGCCACTGCTCTCGCCACTGTCATCCTCATCGTCGTCGTCGCTTCCGCTCTCGCCGTCGCTCTTAGCTATTGGATACCATAACAAGAACGTAACGTGTCAGTCTGAGAACAACATTGTATCCATTGAGGCGGCATCGTAGCCCTGATACGATAGGCACACTGATCTGTACCCTTCTTGACGGGCTTCTTGGCGACAGGTGCCTTCTTCGCGGCAGGCTTCTTGTTCTTGAAAAAGTCGAGCTCCGTAGTAAGGGAAGCCTCGGCGTCAGCATTCAGGCCAGTAGAAGCTGCCTTGGGCTAATAAAGATTTTTTCGGTTGTACAAGAGATTGAAGATGGTGAATAATCGATAAACGGAAGGGCGGGTTGGTCGTTCCAGTTCAGTGTGCATGAACTTGTGAGGTGTGAGGTGTAAGGTATGAAGGAGGGAAGAGGCACATACTTGGAAGACCTCGATATCGTCCTTGAAGCGCTTCTTGTCAAAGCGAGCACCGCCTCCGAGCATACGAAACAAGTCCATGGTAAGTGTGTGTTTATATGTCGAAAGTATGAATGAAATAAAGAGGGAAGGAGGTAATCAGGGGTCGGGCGAGGTGATGGAGAGGAGTGGAGAGTAAGGTTGCAACCTGACAAAGGCATGGACGAACAAAAAAAAAAAAAGAAAAGAAAAATGGCTTGTTTACTGTGACTGCTCTGAAATGTTCCTTGACAATTCGTCTCCTCCGAAGAACGCGCTTTGGGCGCAGACAGGCAGGGGAGGGTTCTTCTTCCATTCACTTTTACTACCCATCACGCCCGTCCCTCTCTCATGGCAGCACTAGCAACACGGATACGTGTACACTCGACAAAGAGACTTTGCAGATGCTTCAGCTCCAAGGCCAACAATGGTGTGTAAAAACAATGTCGCACTCCATGGAGACACCGTCATAGTTTGGTTCCTGAAAAAGACTGACCTCTTTGTCTCCTGCATTTTAGGACAGACGAACCCGGTGCGGGGAATGAAGGATAGGTTTGGAGACGAGAACAGGAGATTCCAATGGATTAACGACAAGGGCACAAAGATTGCAAGCCTCTACGGATTCGACCAGGTAAGCGAGCAGAGCAGGAAGTTCCTCGGAGCACACCTTTTTACGCCTACAACCAACTTCCTTCCTTCGGAGAACCGTCTCGTCAGAAGCTCACACCATAACCTGACAAGCCAACCAATTGAATAATGGTAACTTCCTAGGTAACGACGCCCATTCTGGAATACTCCCAAGTCTTTGAGAGGACCTTGGGCGACTCCTCGGATGTGGTCGGCAAGGAGCTGTACAGTTTCGAGGACAAGGGGGGTTCACGCCTGACGATGCGTCCCGAGGGCACAGCCGGAATTACACGTGCCTTGATCAGCCAGAAGCTGTACAATGATCTGCCACAAAAGTTTTATTACTCAGGACCCATGTTCCGACACGAGAGGCCTCAAAAGGGTCGCCTGCGCCAGGTACGGACCTAATAAGTTTGTAAAAAAAAATGGTTGGGGTATTTATTTGTTTGTGCGATGATGAGGATGAGTATCCCAATTAACCATCTTGAATTGGTGTATATTTGCTAAAATTAGTTCGAGCAATTCGGTATTGAGGTGTACGGACAGAGCCATCCCTCCTCGGATGTGGAGACCATTGAACTCGCCTCAGTGTTCTTGAAAAGCTTGGGTATCAATTCAGCATCTGTAAGATACACCCTGGTCAACTCGGACGAACATGCCCGCGAGAATCCAACTACCAATTACCAGATACTTACGTGGTTGCTGTTCCTCTCTTCACATAACAGCTCGAGATCAACACGCTGGGAGACAATGCGTCTCGTCACAGCTACAGGACAGCATTGACGGAGTACCTCTCAAAGTACACCGACAAACTCTCAGAGGATAGCGTCAACAGGTACGACCCGAACAAGAGACAGCAGACGAGGACTAAGGCTTGTCGATTAGGGATAACTAAGTGCTGACTTGTAACCTAAACGGTAATATCGTAGATTGTCATCAAACCCGTTGAGGATCTTGGATTCGAAATCACCCCAGGACATCTCAATTCTCGAGAATAGCCCAGTCCTCTCGGATTATCTCAGCGACGCCTCCAAGGAGCGGTTCGCATTCATCACTAGAACATTGGAGCACATGAACATCCCCTTCACCATCAACCAACGTCTGGTCCGAGGACTGGACTACTACCAGGACACGGTCTTTGAGTTCAAGGTCACAAGTCCATTGCTTGGCGCACAACAGGGCACAGTTTTGGCCGGAGGACGGTACGATGGTCTTGTCGAGAAAATGGGCGGACCCGTGGGCGTGCCATCGATCGGATGGGCCGCAGGATTGGAGCGACTGAGCCTCCTGGTCGAAGACGACAATATCCCCTCGTCTGCTCGACCCATTGCGATTATTCCTGTCCCTGGTCGTCCTGTTAGTACTAGTTCTGATTTCTCCGCGGAACTTAAGGTTCACAAGAATACACCGTCGATCATGGCGTTGCACAGCCATGCTATGTCTGTGGGCGCGGCATTGAGGGCAAAGGGTCTGCGCGTCGAATTTATGCATTTGACGGGCAGTTCGAGCTCCAAATCCCAATTACCCAAGCAATTGGCGAGGGCTAGTAAGATGAATGCTAGCCATGCGATCTTGATTGGTACGGATGAGATGCAGAAGGGTGTTGTGACGCTCAAGGACCTTGACAAGACTGAGCAACAAAGTTGTCCCGTTGATGACCTCGTGCGCGCTCTTTCAGCGCAATGATGAATACCATCAAGTTATAGAACTCTTTAAAAAAAAACACTATTAAAGCGAGAAAGTATTAGAGAAGAAAGGGTAATGGGGGTGGGCAATTGGCAACAGTGGTGCATGCAAACAAAGCATAGGAAGGGGGCCGAGCAGTTTCACTTCTTTCATGCATCGCCTCAGTCGTTGACGCAGACAAAGTGGCAACAGAGAGAAAGGGAAAAAAATGAACGGAAGAGGGAGGAAGGAAGAAGGAATCGGGCAAGTAAAAGGGATGTCTGTAAACAAAATGACTAGTGGAAAAGGATACTGGTTTAACAGTCAACAAAGTAGGGGTGTGGCAAGAGAAGGAAGGAAGGACCAAGAGACCAAAAGAATTGAAGGAGAGAAGGACCGACAGACCAAAACAAACATGCAACGCGTCGCCCATTGAGGTTATTGTTTGTTTTGCCTTGAGCTCAAGAGTGTGTGCCATCATCATCATCGATCCGTTCCTGAGTTCCCTTGTCCGTTTGTCCCTGACACAACTCGAACCAATCAGAGCCAGGCAGATCGAACATTTATTTTATTATTGCGTGTTGTAGTTCCCTCGTGTTGTGTGTGGGTAAGAAGAAGGCAAGGGAACCACACAACATGGTCCTTGCTGGTATATAACGACTGTCTACTTTCCTCCTTCATAAACTACACCTCTCTCTCTCTCTCTCTCTCTCTCTCTCTCTCTCTCTCTCTTTTTTCGTTCTTTGTGCAACGCATTATAGTTCTTTTTTATTTATTTATTTCAGTTCACACGCTCCTTTTACGCCCTCCCCTTCTCTTCTCTTCTTTTCTCTCATCCTTCATTCATTCATCACCAACAAACAACATACAAACATCTAATCAGCATTATGACAACCACCAAAGTCCTCTTCGTCTGCCTTGGCAACATTTGCCGCTCCACCATGTAAACACCTCCCTCCTTTTCCTCTCTCCCCATTCATTCACCAAATGACCCGAATCAGAGTTTCAACGTGTTTTGTCACCACCCACCTTACCCCCGCCCGCCACTCTGACTGACACCTTTCCTTTCCCTTATCCTCGTTCGTCGTCAATTGGTTTCCTTCAAAACCACCAAATAGGGCAGAAGCTGTGTTCATCCATGCAATTGAGAAGCGAGGCATCAGTGCGGAATTCGAGGTCGACAGTGCAGGAACCGCCTCCTATCACGTATGTTTACCCCTCTTCTGTACTCTCTTGCAGGCGGAGAAAATAACCTCCTTTTTTCCACATTGTTGGTTTACATTCCACATGAACGACACAAAAAAGATAAACAAAACCAGGAGAGAAGGAACTAGAAAATACACAGCAGGACACTAACATGGGGGAACCTTTACGTTTTTTTTGTTGGGTGAATGAATTAATAAACTCATTAGGTTGGAGCGAACCCTGATTCCCGATCTGCTGAGACATGTCGCAAGAACGGGGTGCCGATGAAGCACAAGGCCCGCCAGGTCAGCGAGAACGATTTCACATTCTACGATCATATCCTTTGTATGGATGAAGAGAACTTGCGGGATCTCAAGGAGATGGCGCCCAAGAAGTACACCGCAACATGTAAGCCAACAAGTGACCTCTTATGACAACAACAACAACAAGGAAGAAAGAAAGAAAAGAAAACCAAAACCTGCTCTCTCTCTGTGTGTGTGTGTTTCGCACTGTCTGTCCTTGGGACTAGCGTATTCTTTTTAATCGATCGGGCATTGGTCATGCAAGCATGACATGTACAAACAAATGAGAGCAGATCGAACGAATCGAAAAAAGATACACAAAGGAAGAGAGGGAGAGTGCATGTATGCGCAACAGCTCTTCTTTCCTCCTTTCTTTTGAGCACAAGAAAAAAATGCCTGTCATCATGAAGCATACATGTAAAACAGCAGCTCTGCTCCACTTCTCTTTTGAACAAAAGAGAAAAACAAAATCCATTGAACATGACAAAGCTAACCAATTGACCGAAATTACCCTTTGATTGACACTAGTGAAAATGTTTGGCCATTACGATCCAAAGGGCGACCGGATTATCAAGGACCCTTACTATGGCGCTCAGGGAGGATTCGACAGGAACTTTGCCCAGTGCACTCGTTGCACAGATGCCTTCCTCGAGAGTCTTGGATACGAATGAAATACGAGTCGACTGTGAACCTGGGACAACGGTATGCCAACCATGGTTTCCTTTGACTACCAATAACTTATCAACCTACAATACACCCATCCCCCAAAACATAAAAAATAGCCCTGTTAAGCCACATATTTGCCACCAATTCTGTTAATTGCCATGAATGTTGCCACGCGAGATTCATACGAGGGAGAGTAGGGAGTAAGGTATCTCTGGGCTTAAGAATGTATGTGAGTGTGGGTCGATACGGTGCGGGTCACATAGGAGAAGGGTGGACAATTGAACGGAATTGACCCCAAGGACACACTGTAAATACCCAGGAGTAGAAGAAGAGGAAGAATTAGGGAAAGTGGAATGGGGTGCAAAGAGCGGTGAACGGTCAATCAGCCAATCCGTTTAGTCCCCCCCGCTTTATTTATTTCTGCCCTCCCCCTCCTTCTGTCTCCACGCGAACACAGGTTCATGTGTTGGGTTGAATTCCGTTTGAATGTCTGCTGGACAGCAAGGGGAATTCTCGGGCATTATTTTTGCATAGCGAGAGAGTGAGAGAGATTTGAGGGAACTCCACCAGTTTGAAAGATCTATCTGCTCCGTATCCGCCCACGGTCACGTGGAGGATGAGAAGTGTGAATGTGACGGCCGTTCCACTCTGCCAGCCAATTTTTTTTCTATTGCGATTGAATAAGCCCGAATGAATCGGACGGACGTTGAAAAAAAAATTAAAACCATCGTGCCTGGAAGGAGAAGAGGATGATTCGCCTGTGAAAGAGAGGGAGAGAAAGGGAGGGAGAGAACAAACAATGGAAACAGAGCAAACAAAAAGAAGTGTCTGTGGCTCACAGACTCACACTCAGACATTCACATCCATAAAAAGGGACCGAGAGTTTTAAACTTTTTTTTTTTTTTTTTTCTTGACACGGTGGAAGCGGGTGTATCTGATGAACAGATGAACATGGATGGTTAGTGAATAATATTCAGGATCTTGAAGAGTCAGAGCAAAAGGCGTGGGGCGAGCATGGAAGAAAGAAAAGAAGCAAAACGGAGAGTGGGAGTGAAGAGTGAAGGGTGAGGGTGATGAGAGTGTGGATAGAAGGACGAAGGAAGAAGAAGAGCCTCGTTCAAGTTGATATGGATGAATGTGATCCACGGGCATCAAAGAAGACGATCAAAGGAAAGAAAAGAACAGCCTTCCCTTTGAGCATCTTTTAATTTTGACTCCTCTCCTTTTCCTCCTTCTGTTTCCGTGTCCATCCTTTTCTTTCTTTGTTTCTTTATAAACGATCGCTCCCCTCTCTTCTCTTTTTCTTTTCACTCTTCTTCTTTCCTTTCCTCTTTTCTTCTTTACTCCTCACTCCTCCCCTCCTCTCCTCTCCACTCTACTTTTACTCTCCTCTCCTCACCTCCCCTCTCTACTCCACTCCACTTCTCACTCTACTTACTTTACATATTCCCTTTCGTCTTCATCCCCTTCCTATCCTTCATACATTTGAAATCTCATTTCTACTGGCATCCTCCTCCTCCTTGTAACTTACCTTCACCCCCTCCCTTATACATCACATATACATACAATGATTGCCAATATCGCACAGAGGAACGCTCGTCGCATGGCCGCGTCGATCCAGCGCATTGCCGCCACCCCCATCGTCGCCGCTGTCGCAAGATCTACCGCCCAGCCCGTCAAGGCCACCTCGCCCCTCTCCATCCGATCTGCCATCCGATCCTTCCACAGCGAGAAGCCCCCCGCAAGAACTGTCTTCTCCCCCCTCGACACCTTTGTCCGCCGCCACAACGGCCCCTCCCAGGGCGAGGTCAAGGAGATGTTGAGCGCCATCGGACTCAAGGACATGGACGGTCTCACCGGAAAGACCATCCCCGACCGTATCCGCTCCACCCGTGCCTTGGCCCTCGACCATGGCTTCACCGAGAAGGAGGTCCTTGAGCGTCTGAAGTACATTGCTTCGAAGAACAAGGTCTTCAAGAACTATATCGGAATGGGATATACCGATGTTGTTGTTCCTAACGTTATTCTCAGAAACGTCCTGGAGAACCCCGGCTGGTACGTTTTCTTTTGCTATTGTGTGTTGCAACGGAAGGATCAAAGGGAAATAGGCCAGAATGAAAAAAGAGAGAGAGAGAGGGAGAGAGATGAAATAATTGAAACAAGGGGTGGAGAGTGGAAGTGATGGCAGTGGCAATGTGCACCTCGGACCTCCTCCTCCTTTCTTTTTCATATGAATTCTTGGAGGATGAAAGAAAAAGACTCTTGCAGGATATAGCAAAAAAAAAAAAAAAAAAGTACAGGACAATTAGACACACAACAACATGGGACAACAGGAGGAAAAAACAACAACAGCAAGGAACGTGGAGACATAGCAAGGAACAACAACAACTACAACAAGGATCAACAACAAGAAACTACGAGAAAGCAGACGAGAAAGCAAAGACTCCGGATGAGATTGGCGAACAATTCGATCCGGAGGAGGGAATGGACTATTGGCGCCCGCTCCAAGAGAGAGAACCCAATTAAGGAATATCGCCATCTCACGCGAAGCGGGGAAATCGAGAAGAGAGGAGCGGAGAGCGGGAGAATTGAGCTTGATTTTTTGGGGCCTTGGATGATGGAGATCACATAGCCATAGCCATAGACATATGCTAACCTACTTCTACTTTATTTATTTTTTCATCCGCATGGACATACAGGTACACCCAGTACACCCCCTACCAGCCCGAGATTGCCCAGGGCCGTCTTGAGTCGCTCCTCAACTACCAGACCATGGTCACCGACCTCACCGGAATGTCGATCGCCAACGCCTCTCTTTTGGACGAGGGTACCGCTGCCGCCGAGGCCATGATCATGTGCTGGGCTGCGACCAAGAACAAGAAGAACACCTTCTTCGTTGACGAGAACTGCCACCCCCAGACCATCGCTGTCGTCCAGACCCGTGCCGAGGCCTTCAACATCAAGGTCGTCGTCGGCAACCACCGCGACTTTGATTTTGAGGCCATCAAGGGTGAACTCTCCGGTGTCTTGATTCAGGTAAGCAATCAAACATCAAACAACAACACCAAGGAGAGGCAACTTGATGAATGTTATTATCATGGAATACGGAGAGGCAAGGAAGAAAGAGGGAAGGGGCATACCAGAACGAAATGTGGACAGTGATGAAAAATAGAGAGAGCAGCAACAACAAAGAAAGAATTTTTTTTGAGCATGGACATCAACACGACAGGACAGGAGGCCATACTATGCTCCTCATGTGATTACCACCGGGTGCGAGGCGTAAACAATACTAACTCTCTATCTCTCCCCCTCCCTATCTCCCTCCCTGCTTCTAATAGTACCCCGATACCCGCGGTAACGTCGCCGATTACAAGGGACTTGCCGACAAGATCCACGGATATGGCGGTCAGGTCGTCGCTGCCACCGACCTCATGGCCTTGACCATGCTCACTCCCCCTGGCGAGTGGGGTGCCGACATTGCCCTCGGAAACTCTCAGCGCTTCGGTGTCCCACTCGGATATGGTGGTCCCCACGCCGCCTTCTTCGCCTGCAAGGACGAGCACAAGCGCAGGATGCCCGGCCGTCTCGTCGGTGTCTCCAAGGACACTCAGGGCAACCCCGCCTACCGTCTTGCCCTCCAGACCCGTGAACAGCACATTCGTCGTGAGAAGGCCACCTCCAACATCTGCACTGCCCAGGCCCTCCTCGCCAACATGGCTGCCCTCTATGCCGTCTACCACGGACCTGCTGGTATCAAGCAGATCGCCCAGCGCATCCACAACATGGCCGTCGTCTTTGCCGAGGGAGTCAAGGAGGCTGGTCACAAGGTCGAGAACGAGAACTTCTTTGACACCTTGACCATCAAGGTCGAGGGTGGTGCTGATGCCCTCGTCAAGAAGGCCCTCGCCGCCGGCATCAACGTCCGCCAGTTCGATGCCCAGACCGTTGGTATCACCTTTGACGAGTCCGTCAACAGGGCCGAGTTGGAGCAGCTCATCAAGGTTTTCACCCGCGATGGTGCCTCGACCCCCGATCTCCTCAGCATCGCCAACAAGTTGAACATCACCGAGTCTAGCCCCGCCAAGGTCCTCGATGAGCGCTTCATCCGTACCTCAGAGTACTTGACCCACAAGATCTTCAACTCTTACCACTCCGAGACCGAGATGCTCCGTTACATCTACCGCCTCCAGAACAAGGATCTCTCGCTCACCCACTCTATGATCCCTCTCGGCTCCTGCACCATGAAGTTGAACGCCACCACCGAGATGATCCCCGTCACTTGGCCCGAGCTCGGCAACATCCACCCCTTCGCCCCCGATAACCAGACCGAGGGTTACCAGATCATGCTCAAGGAGCTCCGTAGTGACTTGGCCGAGATCACCGGTTTCGATGATGTCTCGCTCCAGCCCAACTCTGGTGCCCAGGGAGAGTATGCCGGTCTACGTACCATTCGTGCCTACCACGAGGGCCGTGGTGACACCAAGCGTAACGTCTGCTTGATCCCCGTCTCTGCCCACGGAACCAACCCCGCCTCGGCTGCCATGGCCGGTATGGAGGTCGTTCCTGTCAAGTGCTTGGCCAACGGAAACTTGGACCTTGCCGACTTGAAGGCCAAGGCTGCCAAGTACTCTGACCGCCTCTCTGCCTTCATGGTCACCTACCCCTCGACGTTCGGTGTCTTTGAGGACACTGTCTCCGACGCCTGCGAGATCATCCACTCCAACGGAGGCCAGGTCTACATGGACGGAGCCAACATGAACGCCCAGATCGGTTTGACCTCGCCCGGTCACATTGGTGCTGATGTCTGCCACTTGAACTTGCACAAGACTTTCTGCATCCCCCACGGAGGTGGAGGACCCGGTATGGGCCCTATCGGTGTCAAGTCTCACTTGGCTCCTTACCTTCCCGGCCATCCCGTCCTTCCCACCGGAGGTGACAAGGCCATCGGACCTATCTCTGCCGCTCCCCACGGTTCGGCTTCTATCCTCCCCATCTCATGGGCCTACGTCAAGATGATGGGTGGTGAGGGTATCAAGAACGCCACCGAGGTTGCTCTCTTGAACGCCAACTACATGGCCCACCGCCTCGGTAAGCACTACAAGGTCTTGTTCACCAACGAGAACGGCATGTGCGCCCACGAGTTCATCATCGATATCCGTCCCTTCGGCTCTGTCGGTGTCGAGGCTATCGACATTGCCAAGCGTCTCCAGGATTACGGCTTCCACTCGCCCACCATGTCGTGGCCCGTTCCCAACACCCTCATGATCGAGCCCACCGAGTCTGAGGGCAAGGAGGAGCTCGACCGCTTCTGCGATGCTATGATTGCCATCCGCGCCGAGATCCAGGATATCCAGGACGGCAAGCAGCCCCAGAAGGACAACGTCCTTAACAACGCCCCCCACACCTTGGCCGTCTTGATGAAGGACGATGACTTCTGGAAGTCAAAGTCCTACAGCCGTCTCCAGGCCGCCTACCCCTTGCCCCACCTCCACAAGTTCAAGCTCTTCCCTACTGTCTCCCGCATTGATGACAGCTACGGTGACCGCAACTTGATCTGCTCTTGCCCTCCCATGAGCGACTACGAGTAAACTGGATCCAAGGAGCTCTGAAGTGACATCAGCAACAACCACAAAATAACGACAGGAAAAAAGCAGGATCTCTGACGACGACGACGAGGACGACGATAAAGCATTAGGGACGTACATATTACTTTTTACGATTGACGACTTTTGAGGAGCCCAAGCACCATCTGTAAACCGTTTTCCTTTTTTTCTTATTATTTACTTTTTAGCATACATTTCCATCATCATTGCTTTTTTTTACCTTCTCTGTTAGAAAGAGAACCTTGTACATTAAACTCCATTATAATCCCAAAAGACATGCACGCCTTTACTCGCTTGGTTATCAACACAAGGTGCCAGGCTTAGGTTCTTTTCGTTAGGGCTTTTTCCAATGTTTCCCGTGCAAATAAGATGATACTAGATCTCAAACTCTTCCTACAAGGTCTGGCGCAGCAATCACAACAGCGACAAGTCAGGAAACGTACTGTCGATGGCACATTGGAGAGCTGAACCACCAACAGAACCACCACCACTAGGTCCAGAGATACTAATATCAGATTCTATCTTTTTTTTTATTGTTTGAGCGACCCATGCTGCTCTAATTTTTCTCCGCAACGCATCCTGATCAAACTCTTGCTCGAACATTAGAATAAAAAGAGTGAACAGTAAAGGATGGCCAAAAAAAACTGAATCATTGCCTGCGGTTTTAGTAAGAGTATGTCCTTTCTAATTCTCAAGCCCATTTTGAGTACCTTTGAGAAGAACAACTCCCATTTTTTCAGAGCTCGTGAACTTTGTGTCGTGCTCACCTTCCTTTAAAAGAAGGTGGGCACTAATTTCTTTTGAAGAGTGAGGACCTTCCTAAAATGTAAATTGAAAAAAGTGGACACCTTCCTTAAAAGGAATAAGGAGGCAAAGTGAGTCGTTTCCGTTCAGACCTAAAAAGTGGGCATGCCCACTTCCTTTCAACGGTCAATTGCTTGGCCTACAGACGTGCTAGGGTGATAGGGGAAGTTTTACTAGATAGAAGTAGATTGCTGCTTCCCGTGGCATTATCGGGGACCAGACTGCTCAAGTGGCTCCCATCTGGCAGCTAGAAAACAACAAAACTAGAGCTGATAGACTTGCGCATGTTCGACATGCATGATTGGTTATCTCTAGAACTCCATGCCGCGTGTCCTAGCACAAGCAAAGCAAAAAAAAACAACCTCGCGTCCTTGCCTTGTCGCTCTTGATTCCTGCGTGCCGAGAGGACGGTCGAGTGGTATTTTTGAAATGCAACGCGCAAAGGTGAAAAAAATCGCTCTTTGGTAAAGTGCGCCATTTTTCACCTCTCCCTTCCCGCCTTTTCATTCCCGCCCAGCTTCCCTTTTCTTGTTTTTATGGATGGGTGCGCATTTGTGTTTTGAGCTCCTTCCTCACGTTTGCTGCTGGAGTGCGCGTTTATGTTTGCGTTTGCGCCATTTTTTATATTTTTTTTTTTTGGCTCCTCCCTTTCCTCACTCCTTTGTTCTATCTCTACTCCTTCTCCGTTCCTACCTCGTGTTTTTTTGTGGGTTGCGTATTTGCGTTCGCATTCTTTTCTCCAGTTCATTCCTTCCTTTCTTTACACAACTCCACTTTTACCACAGTTTCCACGCTCTCCCGCCTTCTCCACTCTTGAGTGGTCTCCTTATCATAGTTCATGGTAAAGTTATTTTTATTTTTATGCTAATCAATTGGTCGCGTATACTTTGTATGATCATCAGTAATTAATTTAATTCTTGAACCATTCGTCGCTATGTCCACAGAACCAAGTAAATGCAAGAACCGCATCCCAAATGTGTCCCCGTCATCTATCCCTCCATCCTCCATCCGTCCGCGACCAGGGCATTCCTCCTCAGATTCGCCATCCCCTGGCCTTCAACCGGGAATGGCCACTCCAGGTTCTCTTTCCCGTCCTCCCCCTCCTCTCCCACGTCTTATTCGCCCATCTCCGCCTCATATGGGACCTCCACGACCCACTCGCACAACCTCCTCCTCCTCGTTTGCCAGACCGCAGCTGTTGCTCTACGAGCAACTACCCTTCTGCTTTGGTGACTGCTTTGGCGCCAACCGGAGGAGAAACCCGGCGGCTCATCCAGTTCGACCTCATCTACGACCTTTTCCTCCTCACCCGCGCCCGCTTGCTAGGCCGTCCCCTGCCCACGTCGCCGCGTCGTCGTCGTCGTCATCGTCGCCGTCTTCAAGACCATCCTTCCTGGAACAACTGCCGGTCCTATTTCGCCCGACGGGGAACCCTCAGGCGGAAGGGTCATCGACACGAAAGAGCCATCGACTGGCTCGTCGCGCCCAGCAAAGAGACTCCGGCTGTCCCTCCGACGCAGCCAAGAAATCCCCCTTCCTCTCCACCTCGCCATCTTTCGAAAAAACCACGCCGTCGACTTTTTTTTCTCAAGGTGGCTCACGGTGGGCTGTTCTGGCCGAGGGAAAGAAGCTGCGGTTACCCATCGAGTCTCTGAAGGTAATGCCAAAAGTTGATGAGAACTTGAAGCAAAAAATCTTGTTCTTTGTTATCGATCCCTGCCTCGGGGGGGGGGGGGGGGGGGTTGCCGTCAGTTTTCGTCCCACCCCTTTGCGATATCTCCTTCCAGCCCTCTCTAACCTGACTTTCGATTATTTGCTGACTTGTGTGATACAATAGCGATACGTCGATGGTAACTGGAATGAGTTTGCTACACGCAGACGATCAGCTCAGTAAGTATATGCCGGTAGAGAAGTGAAAAGAGAGAGAACGAGAGGGTGGGAAAGGGGTGACCGAGCGAGAAGTGAGAAGGATTGGTAGGAGAAAAGAGATGAGGGTGAGAGAAGAAGAGGAATGTATATGAGTGAAAAAGAAGACTGTCGAAGTGGATGATTATAGTTGATACAAAAAGAGTATGGGAGAGGACAGGTGTAAGAGAGGGAAGAGAAGTGAAATGTTGATGGGAGAAGACGAAGAGGGTGTGTGGGAGAAGGGAAAAATATGTGTTGACTTTATGAAAAAAGAGGAGTGACAAAGGGGCGAAGGAAGAAAACAGAGAGATTGGTGGCAAAAATTTCCGACGATTTCGGGCTAATGCCTTCCTCTTTTTGCTTTGGACTTCAATCACATAAGGGGCACAAGGAGCCGCTATCAAGGCGGTGGCAAAGGGAAAGGACTGGTGTGGGGAGGAGGCCTGCCTCAAGTTGGTGAGGGCCGAGAACAGAGTCAGTGTAAGTCAGATATGAATCAATGTTCAATGTTGTCGCCTTCTCCTTGCCTTTTGGCTTCTCGCTCTTCGATTTAAAAAAAAGCCAAACGACAATTCATCGACTTATATTCGCATTCCAATTGACCTGTTTCTGATCAATAGTGGGAGCGGGAAAGGGATGCGTACGTCATCGCCTCGAAACACAACCTCACGAACCTTGGCGTCAATTATGCGGCGAAGTTCCTGCTGAAGTTCTACGGATCTTTTGAATGTAAGGGACAGCTGGTCCTCGTCCCCGAGCTCGCGATGGAGGTAAGATAAGCAACCCATGTTCAACCTTGCATTGCTTTGAGTGGTGAGTTGAGGGTGGTATATTGCAATATCTAACTGTCACTCATTGCTATTCTACTCTTGTATTTTAACGAGGGAGTGTCGTTTGTGAAATATTTTAGCTTGCAACCCTCAATCATTGCCACCAACACTACTCGAAGGAACAAAATACAGCAACGGCAATGCAACGGTTCTAATGCACATTTATTAAAAGACAAAGAAGTGGGCGTTTGTGTTTGGCATGGGCAAGGCCACACAGCATAATCGCGGACTTGAATCAGGGGCCGGACGTAAAAGGTGCGTGTGATGGGACTGTGTGCTTGCTGCAGAATGTTGTCCGAGGGTCATCAGCATGGTGGTGGGGGGCGAGCGGTTGAAGGTGGTCAAGCGGTCGAAGGTGGTCAAGCAGGCAAGGATGAATGTAGAGGTCCGCCGATAGAGGATGTCGGTGTGGTCGGCGGTGACAGTTATGAATCATAGATTGTAAGTAAGAGAAGAAAAGGAGAGCGGTTTGAAATAAAAGAGAATGAAGTGGTGGCGTTTCCGGGAATAAATAATGTTCACCACGTCAAATCAGAAGGTTGGAACACGACTACAGTACAACCGCATGCAACAAAACGATACCATCGTGGTCACATACAAGAAAAGTGTCATGGTTTTGTTTATTTGTCCAAGATACGAATCGGCTTCCTGACAAAACTACAGACGTGGATCTCATAAACGCCGCCGTTGCCTCGGATCTCTCCCCCTTCCACATAGCTGCCGCCGTTGCCTCGGATCTCTCCCCCTTCCACATTGCTGTCGCCGCCCTCCAGCTTGCTGTTCCTATCCATGTCTCTCGTACTCATACCCATCGCACAAATGAACATCACAGAATAAGCAGAATATGTCAGGTCGTAGGCTCATTTTTCATCAATCGAACATCAATATGGAGGGGATGAGAAATATGAGAGATATCCAAAAGATAGAGGCTATCAAAGCTGTGCAAATGATCAAGATTGAGAATGCGTACCTTGGCTGACTTTTTTGCCATTACAGTTAGAAAGGCCGACTAGTGGAAATTGCCTCAGACCTCACTATGTCTCTTTTCGCCGAGGACTTGTCCGACGGCTCATAAACGTTGTACGAGATGGGAAACAGGTTCCCTCTCTTGAAGTACAATGAGTATCATCATAGGAATATGTTGTCCCTGGAAGGAGACAGAGTGTACCTGCCAGTAAAAGCAGACGCAAGCAAGCTTGCCATGTCCTTGTCCGTTACACTCATCCGTGGTTTGGGTCACGTCGAAGGTATCCGATGGTCCGATGAGTTGCATATGAGATTAGCAGAAAAGAGACAGTAAAAGGAAAGGTTAAAAGGTTGATTTCGCCATGGCTATTAATCCCACACCCCGGCGAGTTGTTCTCCAAGAAGGAAAAGGCGAGGCTGACTTTGAGACGGACGAGACAGCAAATGGCCACTGTTACCCAACTTCATCGCACCCCTACAGAATGTTATCGCTAAAACTCCTAAAGTCAAAACTTTTTACATCTTAGGCATCGCCGAGTCCAAAGCAGGCCACAGGCAGCAAGGCCATGATCCATAGAGAGAGGGAGAGAGGGGAGGGAGGAGGGGAGAGGGGAAGAGGAGAGGGGGAGAGGGGGAGAGGGGAAGGGGAGAGGGAGAGAGAGGGAGAGAGAGAGAGAGGGATAGGGGGGACTGTCCGCTGCCTGGGAGGGACTCTGCCCTAGAGAACGACACCCATTTGCTAATCGGCATTCCCCTAGCCCATATTGGACAGGTTCTGAAATCCGCGCATTCTGTAGGGTAGTGTACGGCACCCTGGATACCATCCCAAGTTGTCCTGCCATCCTCTTGTGTTTGTAGAACTGCAAATAGAACATAGAAAAGTACTTAATTCAGTCACCTTTGTGCTGTCTTCCTGAGCGCCGGCGATGACCTTTCTCGAGACCAAAGGAGTCCAAGTAGCGAAGCGAAGGCGGCTTTTTGATGGTGGTGAGGCAGTGGCAGCGTTCGAGGTTGGTCTGGGTCGTTGTGCCTCCAACGGAGCCGGCTGGGAAGGTCGCGAGTGCTGTCGATGGAGATGATGGAGATTCTGAGGGGAGAAAGGCCGGCATCCATGAGAGCGAGGGGTGAGGGCAAAGGGTGTTGGTGTTGGTGAAGAAGAAGGCAGAGGGAGAGTTGAAGGATGAAGAGAGAAGGAAGAGGGAGAGTTGAAGGATGAAGAGAGAAGGAAGAGGGAGAGTTGAGGGATAAAGAGAGAAGGACGAGAGAATGAAGAGAGAGGGAGGAGGAAGAGAGAGGGAGGAGAAGAGAGGAAGAAGAGAGAGGGAAGAGAGAGGGAAGAGAGAGGGAAGAGAGGAGAAAAGGAAGAGAAGAGAGAATGTGGTCAAAAAAAAAGTACCTATGGTACGTGTAAATGCATATGCGCAGTACATTTTTGTAAAAAAAGACAGTAGCGGGATCATGGTGAAACACACCAATCGCCATCGCGTCCTCTGGCCTTGATTTGCCATCATTGTTTTGCCATCATTATGCATGGTGGGAACAAAGCAATGAACATCCGGAATACCCTGGTACCCTGACTGTACATGTGTAATGATGATCATAATGGGGTCATGTGAAAACATCCAGAGAACGCTGGTACCCTGACCGTCCATACGTAATAATAGCCGTAGTGGAATCATGTAAAATTTACGTAGTAGAGCCATGTAAACTGGAGTTGGTGCCATGGCGCTGGGCACAGAAGTGGCCTTGAAACCTCCTTCGAGACTCTGTCGATAGGCCTGACTTTATCGAGCAATTGTGAGGCCAAAAAGGGCAGCTCGCTGCTATTGCGAGCCCACACAGATGTGCACCATATCTGAGACTAATGCAAGGCAGCATTCCGACTGCATATTGTGAAAGTGAAAGAACAACAATAAAGGTGCTATAGTAAACCGATGGCTGTTGACAGGACAGTGGAGGTGGAGTTGTAGGTGCGAGGGAAATGTTTCCAGAAGTCTTTGATCAATGATGCTTATCTGTCTCGGATATGTCTTGGATGTCTCCATCATGGAACCAGCTGGTAATTTTATACTTGGACAGTACCAATGACACATACTCACATGCTTTCTTCCTGGCCTTTGTTACCTGCAACTACTCTTAGGGACTTCTTGGACGTCTGATTCTCAGGGTGGCATCAACATGCGTCTTTTCCAGCACAGCATGTACATTATAGAGCTCACTCGCGTCTTGAGTAAACCATTCTCGCCATATATTGGCTGAACTACAGTGTTGTCTGTATCTTGATTAAACATTCTCATCCCAGTATTTCTGCAAGCGATAAGGAACTCTTGCTCTTTTACGGAAGGGAAGACACTTCTTTGTGGAATCATCCCCCGTCTTTTTCTTGTATCCTTGTCTGTGATTCATGCTCTACACATGTTCCATTGTTTCTTGCCACGCTTTCTTCCAAAGGCTTGCAAGGAACAAAGACAGGCATGTCGGAGAGTACCTTGGTCTTTGGTATACTCCTTTGTTTTGATAAAGAGAAGTGTACATGTGTACTCGCTTTCTTGCAGCTGGTGATGGTTAATGATATTCTTATTTACATGTTTGCAGGCTTCCTACAGTAATAGCTCCACACAAAAGAGGGGTCAACCACAACCACATTTTTCTCCTTTCTTCTCCCTGACCAATAGATTTTCTCCTCGTCCTATCCAATACATCCTCTTCAATAGTTATCCTCAGTGCCGACACCAAACAACCTCAACACCTGCAGGATAGCACCTCCAGACATCATGACCAAGATGAGCCCTGTCAAGTATGGGTTTACGGTCGACTTCGCCACTTTGTGATCTGCATACGCCGCCACAGGTTGGGGAGGTCCGCCCGATGTCTTTGGCGACGCTCCTGATGGTCTGCGCTTGGCTATTTTGTGAAGGGCGTTTAAAGAGCCAGAGCGACGAGGTGGCGGTAGGTGATTAAGAGGAGGTTATCGATAGTGTTGACCATGGCAGGCACTGAATGGCATCTCTAATATCCAACTCGACCACAACGACACCGAGTCACCTTGTTCTCGGGCCTTTTCTTACCATTGCGAGCGCGGATTGTGGGGGATGTAGTGTTAGCCATTTTTTTTTGTGTATTATTGACGTCGAGAGTGTGTGGTTCTTCTGTCGCCTAACTAGTTATGCCTTTTCCGTCTTGGTCGAGATATCGCCTTGGTGTGTTGCTATTGTTGGCCTGTCAAAATTCGCTGGACTGTAAAGGATGTCGTATAGGTGTTGATTGTTATGAGTTGGTGGGTAGTTTGGAAGAAAGTAAGAAAGAAAGAAAAGAAAAAGAAGAGGTAAGGCGAAAGGGAAAAGTAGAAGTAAAAGAACGGAGACCACAAGGAATAGTCAGGAAGGAGCAATAGGGAGTCAACCATCATCCCTTTTTATCCTTTTCCATTGATACACCGTCCTTCTCCTCAAATCGCGTACTCAGTCCTTTTCTTACCTTTTCTTCTCTCTCCTTTCTCACTAAGTGCAAGGGAATAGGGGGTGGGTGACAACCAAAACAATTCATTCATTCATTCCACCCTTTTGCCTCGAGAATTTTTTGCTAATTAGAGGACGTGCAGATAGTGAAAGCGAGCGCACACTATGAACCCACAGACTTTTTCAAAATTCCTCTTGTCAGTCACGTGACTTAGGAAGTGTGGGTCTTGGAGGGAGTTGCCCTTGGCTGGCCGAGTCGTTGGCGTCAGTGCCCGGTTGAACAGGGTCACTTGTCGAGGGAGAGGGAGAAGGGAGAGTGGAGTTTCTCTCGGCAACTCCTGTATCCAAAGGAGTATCTTCAGGGTCAACGGGCATAACTCGAATAGCGGCAGACGAGGAAAAGGATGTATGTATATATGTGTGTGATATGTGTGTGTGTGTGTGTGTGTGTTTGTGTGTGTGTGTGTGTATATGCTCCCTCTCAATATCGCGAATAAAGACAGTAACTCTCAAGACCTGCTCGTATCGTGGAAGAAAGGTGTTTTATGTCAATAACTATTCTCCAAAGGCTAGAAACTACTATTGCTACCAATGGTCAAAGGGCATAGTGCCTACCTGCTCGTATCGTGGAAGAAAGGTGCTTTTCCAGACACTCGCAGGCAAGCGCGTAAAATAGCGAAATGGCCACCAGAAGCTAAGCCACTCCAAATCACCACAGAAGACACCTCAAGAGACTAAAGAGACTCTTGCTTCAAGACAGTTCTGCAGAAGTGAGGCAGAGGGCCCACAGAGGTCGACACAAAATAAAGCACAGGACTGTGGCGTGTTTATGTATGCTCGCGTCTGCATTCAAGCCATTTGTTTCTATACAGTACGACCTTTTATTACAAGTTCTCTCATAAAATGACTGAGCAGCAATGGCAACAAGAAGAAAAGAAAGAAAGTGAAGGCGATAGAGGAACTATTCATCATTTATTGTGGCCGTTTCTGCGAGTACTGTGCTTCTTTGAAAATTTGTGTAGAGACTCATTGCTGTTCTTGATATCCCACTCCACCAGCCTGATAGCCTCGCTCTCCCTGTCTCGCAAGTCTCCGGTAAGAGTCAGCATTCGAGTCAACACTCCACACACGATGCCTTTTTTCCAGCTCCACAAGCTGTTGTAGTGGTTATTCGACTTTGCTGGATCCGCGTATCGCCATTGGAAATGGTGTAGCGTCTGTGGGGGCCGTTTAATCTCCAAATTTGAAGGGTGCCTGCCATTGCTGTTGTCCTTGATTCCATAGAACCATTCATCCCAATGGTCCTGAAGTGAATGCCCCCTCGAGATCATTTCATACTTGAAGTCCATATCGACAGGATGAGTCAAATTGCGATCGTAGGCCAGCTCATAGGCCAACTCGTCCAATCTCTCCTCCAAATTTGGAATGGTCTCAGGCGTTTGCTGTGCCGGTTCCTGGACTACTGATGGCCCTGAGCATGTACCCTGTCCTGTTTGACTCAGGTCCATATCCTCCTCAACCATGACCAGCTCGCTCTCCAACTCTTCCGCATCAGCATGCTCCGTCTCCGAATCATCTGCCAGGTCCACACAGCTTTCCTTCGCCCCAACCCTACTCGAGCTCACTAGTTGCTTTTGTTGGAGACGTTGCACATTCGGAGAGCGAGTCTGTTGGACAACGACGGAATGGGTTGTGGATGGCGATAATGATGCTCCGTGGACAGTGGCCGTTGGTCCTAATATCTCCTCCGCCTTCCGTAAATTCCTTTGATAGACATTTACAGATTCCTGAAGTGTCATCACCAAGGCCAGGTTTTGTATCTGACTCGACCTCCCAAGTGCTGATATGAAAGTATCCGTTTGTCTGGTTGAAATGTTGGAAAATGCGGTCGCATCCATGGTCTCTTTGAGTTTCAACCAGCTCTGGAATTTTGTCGTAAGATTGTCGCTGGCGTCGTCGAAATGTCGCTTAAGATGCTTTAGTCCATCCGTAATCTTGCTGTCCAGATTTCGAATCTCATGCTCCAAGGTGGGGGCGTTGAGGCGTAGGCTATCGGATCGAGGGGGCGCGGCATCGTCCATTACTGTGGAGAGATCCCTGCTAAATATCTGGAAAGCAACAGACTTGAAAAGAGGATGTGCAAAGAGATGGTGGCGGCTGTACTCGGATTGTTCGTCGGGGCGGAACTGCTGGAGAACTACTGCATCCTGCAAAAATACCTTCCTCAGGTGCACAAGCAGGAGTAGGAACTTGAGTTGCAGCACCTCAGACTTGTTAGACTGGGCTGGGAGGGCCATCCTATTGGTAAGGGGCCTGTTGTGGTTATCGGGTTTGTTTGTCATGATGTTCAGCGTCCATTGGAGCCAGTCAGGATGTCCACCGTAGTAACGCTCGATAAAAGGAAAAACCATTCGTTGAAGTTCGACCGGAGGTAGAAGGTCCTCTCGTTTGATCAATGGAGGCTGACCTTGTTGGGTAGAACCAGCCATACGATATGCGACACCCTTTGGAAGAGGATGCAAATAGTGAGTGGTGAGGCGACTTTGATCTCTACACCACCCTCCATGCTGCTTGATAGCGGAAATAGACGCACCAGAATCGAGTTCGTGGTTGGCTCCGGAATGGCGGTAGAAATGTGTGGGTTGATCCGTGACTATTCCAGTCTGCTCAAAAAGTCGAGACATACCGTCCACATGCGCATGAGGCGACATCTGTTTATCCCTGCCGTTACCATGCACTAGATAATGCTCCTCCCATTCGGACTCGTCGAAGTTTGGTGGATCGTTTGTCAGCTGCATAAGGGAACATAAAGGTAAATACAGAAAATGAAGATGAGTAAATTGCTCGCGTGAATTCATTACCACATTGGCATGAACTAGCAATAACTAAACATCAGACTTACATCCCATAGACAAAAAAGATAGAGAGCGAGAGCTCCAATAGGGCAAATCTCCGTGTTTACATTCCAGACCGCAACACCATAGGTACATTCTCCGTGTCGCATCGCTTTCCCTTGAGTCATAATCAGGACGACGGCAAGGGTGCGCGATGTAGTCTCCCCGCTAGACAGATTTGCGAAGGAGTGAAGATTGACGTGGGGCAACTTGTAGTATCGGAGGCTCTCGCCCCGCATCATCATAAAATGCCCCCACGACGCCAAAAGCCTAAGGCGAACACCGGTAATTTTTTGGGGCTGGTTCTTGGTGGGTACGCCTGAAAGATTATACCGCTCTCATCAAATCCTGTATGTTCTGGAGCTCTCTTCCGTCTGCATGACCGATGGTCGCATATTTCTTTGCCTCCGCAAGTGGGTCACCTATATTGAAAATAGAGATCAAGGCAGACAGTGTCTGTCAGCCTTTTTCTTATTAATCGTAAAACAAAATAATTGTGTTACATCGATAATAATTGCATGTTCACTATTACCAGCTATTCTCTCCTGGTACTTCGCAGTCATTATCCGATATACTGTGCTCCGTGGATGTGGTTGTTGCAACATGTCCTTCATTCCGATAAGTTGTTGGTTTCTGTAAAGATCGACAATGATACGCCTTCACAGTCTGTAGAGCGGGCACAGTCATGGCATAGGTGCCATTACTTCTTCTCTTCTCGCCTTTCGCAAAAAAGGTAAAACCGCCTTCCTCCGATCGCCACCGCCGTCATCCCCCCCCTTTCCGCCAGACCGTCCTGCATGTAGTAGATGAACTTGCCGTGAAAAACTCGAAAGTCAACTTTCTTACCGACATGATATCCCTTCCGCTTGCACCATCTCTAGAGGCCCACAATATAAGAGACGAAGGTAAATATCAGCCGATTCCGATGCATCCCAAGTAAGGGCTCCAGATCATAAGCGAGTTATTTGCTAGCATTTAACGTACCCTCCAGTGCATCGTATGAGACCTTGGTAGACGGCGCTAGTTGTTGGCGGCGCGTTTTTCCGCCACCGGCCACGGCGCGTCGTGTGCTGTGCATCAATTCGATCGTGCACATCTCACTGGCTGTGAGCTCCGTCCTAGTTGGGTCGATCGCCTGGGCACTCTCCGGCTTGGCTGAGAGGCATAGTTGCCGATTCATTTCCAAGTCTATCCTCGCGTAACGATCCTCTGATTTTTCCTGTGGTTTCCGTTGCATGGGTATTTTAGACGTTGACTGGCTCTTGGCGTCCTGTTTTTCTCTTTCGACGACATCTGAAACGACATCCTGTTGAGTGTTCCCCAAAATGACTGTTCGATCATCCAGGCGTCGTCTTTTGGAACTTGAAGGCTCGCTTGCTGGAATGTTGGCCGAAAAATGCATTGGTTCCATTATGATTTCAACAGTGTCTTCGTCTGTATCCTCGCCGTCGTCATCATAGGTGCTGCTGACATCGCTTTCGTATGCGTCGCAAGGATGTTGAGCAAAATACGCTCTGTAGAAGGATTCTAGTGGTCCATGAAAGTCGCTCTTGTTTTCCTCGACAGGAGGCGGAGCTGGGGCCTGCTCAAGTTCTTGGTATCCGAAAACAGACCCGTCCTCTTAAAAGGCTTCAACCATGGCGGGACCCAAGTGCGCAACTCCAAGCATGTTATTCGCGCTCAAAGCCGTGTTGCTGAGGTCTGAGTTGGTATTGGTAGCGTTGTTGTCGTGGTTCTCATTGATTGCGGCACTCTCAATAGCTGGATAAAATGGCCAAGTAAGTTTGGTGGAGACATTAGTATCGAGTACCGGGGACTCGCCAGGGGCATGAAACAATTGCAAAGCAGACACGGCATAATAGTTACGGTGGATGTACCTGTCACCGTATCCTCTCCTTCAACTGCAACTGCGGGTACAGTCTCTCCGTCTGCGCCAATTGGGATTGCTCTTTGTGCCTCAACTACTTCTTCCCCACTTCCTCTGCGTCCTTTGCCCCCTCTGCCTCCCTTGACTCTGCCTCTGTTCCTTGGGGTCGACCCTTTTTCATGAGATTCATGGCGCGCGGCAGATTCAGGTAGTCTAATGGATGGCGTCTCAGGGGGATGCATGATGAGAGGAGTCGTTTGCGTAATGGAGTGTGCTGATGTGCCGTCAAAGTTATTACGAAGGGAAGGACCGAGAAGAAAAATGACTCTCCAGGCACAGTGAAATAGGCAATCAACTATTACCCCACCAGCTATTGCCTAGATTTCATTATAAGCCACCCGTGATACATTGTCCTTATTCAAATAATATATAGAAAGATACAATCGCAGCTGAACAATGTATTACGAATGGTGAATAACGACTCTCTATCACATAAAGTAGATGGCACGAAGGTACACGCGAGAAAAGGATGTCGGGATATTTACAGCTTGGGTGTTTCGACAGTGGCAGCAGGGACAGGGGTCTTAGGCTGAAACCTGACAACTCCCTCCTGTGCAACCGAGATCGCCAACGTGCCGTCCTCCTTGTATATCCTTCCGAACGTCAATCCGCGATCGCATCCCGAGCGAGGCCTATCGATATGTTAATAGCAAAGCTATAAATGTCAGAGATTGTGACAGTGCAATGCAACGCTCAACATCACATTTGAAAGGAATGTGAACAAAGACGACAAACTTACGTCTCGCAGACATAGAGGAGCCACTCGTCGGCACGGAAGGGGCAGTGAAACCACATGGAGTGGTCGAGGGAGGCCATCATGGTGATCTTGGGGCTGGGACCAGATCTGCGCGAGAACCAGGAGCTGCCGTGGGCCAGGGGCACGGTGTTAAGCAGGTTGTGGTCCGATCCATAGGCGACCACGCACTGGTGCAGAGCCAAGGCATCGCCCAGCTGGCCCTTGCAGCGGATCCAGAACGACTGATCTGTCCTGACCTCGGGGTTCATCAGCTCCTTGAATGTATGGCGCTTCGTATCCTTGAACTCCAATGCCACCGGCTACATTGATTGTCAAACAAAGAAAAAAAGAGAACTGTTAGAAATCATCCGCACTTTTCTTTTTATGATCATTATAACTCTGCTCGCTCTTGAACGTGTACATGCTGGTAGAAAAGTTACCTCGTCGAGACGAAGTCTCAAAAAGTCCTTGAGGTTTTCGGGGAGCTTGGGGTTATCGATCATGGCGTGGATCAACTCTTCCTGGCTGGACAGAGTGCTGTGGTGGGGCACATTGGGCATGGGGTACTGATGGCTCGGTGCGCCAGGGCGAGGCACTTGGTAGCTGGCTGTGCACACAAAGATGTTCTTTCCACGCTGCTTTGCCGTCACCGTTCTCGTGCAGTATGACTTGCCTATTAGATAATGAAGTTGATAGGTGGTACTGTGAGCGACTGAGAAAATGATAGGCGCAATGGATCAGATCTGCTGCTTATTGTTTTCTTCCTTGATAAGTTACCATCGCGAACGCGCTCCACATGGTAAAGGATCGGAGTTGTGTGGTCTCCAGGCAGGAGGAAATACGAATGCAGGGACTAATACGACGATCCAATTGGTGCCAGGGGTACACAAGAGAAATTAAAAGTGATCGAGAGGGCAATTAGAATCCATGGAAGCGTGAGTTGGTATGCATGATTAACTCAGGAGAAAAAAATGGCCCAAGTAAAAGGGAGTGAGCATTCTTCTCTCCGACTGACTCTCTCCACTCTTCCCATGTGGCCATTGTCTGGGTATTCCTTTCCCTTCTGTTCTGTGTTTGCGGATCAATAATTAGCCCCTCTGTCACTCTATCTCCAAATCGCAGGCGAGTCCGCGCAAGCGCGGGCAGCAAAACTACTGGATCGATTCACTTGCACACGGACAATAAGAAAAATAGAGTGTGGCTCTTTGATGGGTGGGATTTGCTTACATGGACAGAGAAATCAGTCGACACAGTGTTTGTGGCAGCAACCAGCGCCTGTCCGACAACATTTCCTCCTATGTAGTCGAAAGCACAACAAGCACGTCAGTTTCTCAAGCCGATTCAAAGACATAAGCGAAGAAAAGAATCAAATCGGATCAATAAAGAGGAAGTGAGGCTCCAACATACCGAAGACACCGCGTGCGCCCATGGGAACCCAGAGCTTCTTGGACCGGTAGAGGTCCTTGTCGATCTCCTCAAGATCGAGCATGGTCTCGATGATGGTGTTGTCTAGGAGCAAGAACGGATCCGAACCACGAACCGTTAGTGGATGGAATAAGAAAAAAAAGGAGTCGTGGGCGGGTTTGGGGAAGGGCGGAACCGTCAGTTTGTGAATCTGTGGAGAGTGGGCGTGGAGTAGGACGATGATCTAAACTCAGCCAAAAGGCTGATAGTATGCTTGTGTTCACTAAAATGTTCTTTTGACCCAGAATGCTGTTCTTGTCCTGTTGCTGCTCCTTGCTGTTGCTGTTGACGAGTGGAAGGGTGTCGCCTTCACTCTGAATGTGAATGCATGAAGCAGAGAGAAGGGAGCTTACTAGTAGTTCCGTCAGCGTCGGGATGGGGGGTTGTCGAATTGGGATCGACTGTGAGGTGAGAGTCGGACATGTTGCTTAGTTGTTGGGTGTGTGTGAGTACTGGTTGTTGTGCAGTTGAAGGTTTTGTTAATGAAGAGAGGCAGGAGTGGATTGAATGAGAGTGGAGAATGGAGAGTAAAGAGTGGAGAGTGGAGAGTAAAGAGTGGAATAAGAAGAAAGTAAAGCGAGACAATAGTGCAAAGGGAACACCTTATTTTTGTATGAGCTGTTCGACTCCCTCGTGAACCCAGAAAATGGTGTCCGAGCCGACAAAAATTTGTCATTCGCACATGGATGGTCTAGGGAAGGGAACTACTCTTCTTGCACAAGCAACTGACACTACAGCTGATACCACTCTTCACTCCACCTTGCCGGCATCGTTAATGGATGACGAACTTGTTGGTACTAATGCTGGTCTTGTCTTCGTTGTGTTATCTCATACAAGCAAGCTTGCTTTGCGCGTTATTGCCAAGAGTACGAAAGGATCGCTTCATTTCTCGCTAATGTAGATACCCTGCTCTCACTGTACACTTTTTATTTCCCGCCCCAAAAGACACTCTCGTTTCCCCCGCCTGTCCCGAGAAATGACATCGCACATGTATAAGAACGTGGGCCGTGGAGCAATGACATATTTCTTAATCCCCAAAAGCGCGCAGCAGTGTTTATATCGCCTTGTCCCTCTTGCCAGACGAGATTGCAAGTAGTGTATTATACTCATGCGAGGAATAGGTGTTGGGCTTAATGTATGGTGTATGTTCATTGCTGAGGTCCTCTAGATGACGCCGCGCCAGTCGCAGGCCTGGACGAGGTATTTGGCCACAACCTCCAATCCAGCCTGATCCACCTCATCAAACCCCTCCGTCACCTCGCAATCCAGATCCAGCACTCCAATCACTCGCTATGAATACATGCAATTGAAGTGGAAAAAAATATTAGTATCCTTCACAGCATCACCTTAATAGATCATTCATGCATTAAACATACAAACAAATAACAAAGAGACGTACCCCATCGAGCACCAAAGGCACGACAACCTCTGAATTAGAAGCAGCATCACACGCAATATGTCCTGGGAACTCATGCACATCCTTCACCAACATCGTCCGCGCCTCAGCAGCCGCAGTTCCACAGACACCTCTTCCGAAATCAATGTTGGTGCATGCCACTTTTCCCTGGAAGGGTCCCAGGATCAGAGCCTGTTTCGTAGATGGGGAGGATTGGTCGAGGACGTAGAAGCCGACCCAGTTGATGGGTTTGTCGGTGACGGCTCGCAGGCCGTGGTAGATCAATGCCGAGCTGTTTGCCAAGTTTGTTACCTATCATTGTTTTCCATTGCATCCAAAAAAATATCAATAATTAGAGTCTCAAATAACGATCTACAAATTGCGTGCGGTTGTGGGGTCAAGGACTGACTTGCATAAGACAGTATTAGTAATCGGGGATCTTGAAATGAGGAATAGTATGTGTGTTTTACCCAGTTGCGCTGGCCGTCGGTGACGCCTTGGATCTGAAGCTCCAGGTCCTGATAGAACTCGGCTTTGTCGGAAGCTGTCGACGCTGAGATGTTGGGTGTCATGTTATGTTCTTGATATTTTTCCTTGTGCGTTGAGGTTGTTGTAGTGTTAAGGGAGTTGTCGCGTGATGGGCCTTGTGTCCTGCTGCGAATGAGGTCCTGAACTGGAGTGAAGTGAATGAATTAGTGTGAATGAGAGAAGAAAGTGTCCTGAGAAAAAGTGATGGGAAAAGAAGAAAAAGCGAAGGAAGATACCCACGGTTGTTTTTCTATTTATCCATCCAGTCAGCCCGTTAGTCATCCATGCAAAAATGGCGAAATTTTGCCTTGTTGAAACTCAGCGAACGAACGACGCAACAACACTCACAGCGACGACGTCTTTGTTTTTGTCCACGCTTCCTCCTCTTTCGCTTTCATACTTGACCAATAGCACTCGTTCATATTGGTTTTTAATTGTTAGCTTTTCTACATATTTTTTTATTTTATGATCTTTTTTGTAAAAGAGGAAGAGGCAAGATGCGAAAAGCGCTTCAAAAATGAGTCATTATCCTACTCAACGATTGGGGGTTGTTACAAAGGAAACGAGCGAGCCAAATAGCACTGAAGTAAGGGTAGTAGTCGTACGTCCATGTCCAGAGTCCGGGGAATATATAGATCAGTGGTCGGAAAGGGAAAGAAGAAAACAGAGTCCAGTGGGACATCCTTACTCAAGATACTCGGCCAAACGATCGACGACATGGGACATCGAAGGCCGCTTCTTGGGATCCTTGCGCCACATCTCCTGAATCAACGCAATCAGCGAACCAGGGTACTTTTTCAACTTATCCAGTGGGGGTCTCTCCTCCTTATCCCGCACAGCCTCATACAGTTGATGCTCTGTCAGGTTGTGGTAGGGGTATCCGAGCTCGGCCCACGACAGGATCTCCCAGTAGATCAGTCCACACGCGTACACGTCCACCTTCTCCGTGTAGCTTGGGTTTGGTGTCCAGAACTCTGGTGCTATTTTCATTGATTGGTGGAAAGTAAGACTGATTAGCATTTGTTGATGGCGAAGCACACAGTAACAGCTGATCAATTGGGTTTTGGTTAGTTATCAGTTCCTGCTTCACTCCTTCAGAACTTTACCTTGCCAGTTGGGGGTTCCACATTGGGTGTGCAATGAAGCATTGGCTCTTGGCCTGATACGTGCCAGTCCAAAGTCGTTAATCTTAGCCCTGTCGTCCGAGGAGATCTGTGCAAGGAATAAGAGAAACAGTAAACGAAAAAAAAGTCTGTTAGCCGTCTTTTCTAGCTCATTCATGGTCGACCATCGTGCCCAGAGCTGAAATAGAACAGGAACATACCAGCACGTTCATAGATTTCATATCCTATTAGAGGCACATAGCGAAAGAAAGGCGGAGAATGATTAGCATCTGTTTGTTTGCAGTAATCCTGAGTTCATCTTCATTCCTGCGTGTAACACATGAGAAAAGTTCCATTACTCTGTGAATGATGCTGGGTCGGCGAGTGTGCAAGTACGAGCATGCAAGCGCAATATCGTGCATATACATGATCTATGAACAGAACCCCAGAAATAGAAAAAATCCTGTTAGTTTTTCGTTCGCTGCAATCGTAACTCAAAGTCGAGTTATCAATCCATGCTCCATAAAGAGTTCTACACTCACCAGGCGTCCGAAAGATGGCTTCTTGGCCTTTCGCATAAAATCATACAAATCGCCATTCTCGCACAATTCTAGTAGTATCACGAAAGAGTGAGGAAGAAGGAGTCAATACGTTGCGTCTGATTGACCATCGAGTTCTTCCACTTGCTCGTTCTTCCTGCATTCCTGAAGCAATGATTACCTGTGACGATGCAAAGGTGTTTGACGTTGGTGCACACTCCAATGAAGCGAATGATATTCTCGTGTCGAAGTTGCCTATCAAGAGTGAAATGAACCATCGCATGTCAGTAAGTATCTCGTTTCCGTATTCTCCCCATCTGCTAGTGGAGACAGTATGCGATCCAGTTTGTTTCCGCGATATGCCCTCTCTCCCAAGCAAGGGGGAACTTACTTCAAGACGTTGATCTCATGCTTCATTTCCGTGATATCCATCTCTGTAAAGTTCTGCACACGCAACTCTCCAATCGCCACTGCCTCCTATAAGATGAAAACGCAAACAAAAAACATCCACATTAGTTACCAGTTATCGTTCGCAACAACGCATACCCAACCATCCACCGCAAACAAGAAGACTTACACCCAAGTATGTTCCAGCATAGCAATCCTTGAATCCTCCAGATCCCAACTTGCGTCCAACAACCAGCTGCTCATAGGCAATCTCGCCTTGGAAGTTCCCGTCCAACAAGAGCGAGTTCAGGTGGACGGTGTTGATAGGTAAGGCGCCCTTCTTGTTCGCCGCCGCGCCTGCTGGTTCGACGGAGCATAATTTTGGTGTTGAGGGACCTGGAATCGGCTTTGCCTTTTGCTATTTTGTTGAAGGAAAAAGTGGAGGGAGAATGGTGCGGTTATAACGAACGACGGTGATGGACGGATGAACGGTGGTAGTGATGAATAAGGAGCGTCAAGGGGACGGATTGAGTTGCGAGTTGCGACAAAAAGTGTCCAATTCGCACCACAATGTCGTAAAAGATCAGTATGTAACGTCATTCAAATACAGAAAAGAGAGGGAGAGCCACCAAGTGTCAATTCAGGGCAGGGTCACATTAGAACGCAAATATAAAAAGGTTCATGAAAAGAGAGAAAAAAAGTATATCGCGGTTAGCGGTCATCTCTGAGAACCAAAAAAACGAGTGTCAGGGTACAACACCATGGATACTTTTGTCTCAAAAATAACTTACCCAATCCAAGAGTGCCTGGATCAAAGTCTTCTTGTCACCCTCGTCCGGTAGACCTGTTGTTCACAAGTCAATAGGGCAAGGCAGTGACATGAAAATGGTGATTGAGTAGGAGAAGGAGGGAGATAGGGTCGAACCCGTTCAGAACAAAAGGAGGGTGTTCAGAGATAAGAGAGGTCCCGGATCAGAGAGCAAAACGGAGCCGCGAGTATACACAATTTAAAAGGGGATGTACGTGAAAAAGATAGAGAGAGGGGGTTGAGGTTAGTTTAACAAGAACTATTCATCACAAGCATCAACATCCTCTGTCTACATGCCATTTGCTATGCCCAAATAAGAACACCAAAAGGCACAAACAAACAAACAAAAGAGAGTTCAAGACAATGGATCCAAAGGAGTCAAGAGGGGGAGAGAAAAGAGGGTCAAAGAAGTAAAACAAAAGAAAGGGCGACTTGTTGAAAGCCCAAAAAAACAATGCATGTGGGGGTAAAGCATTGTAGCACATCCCACTTGTTCCGAGAATAAAAGAGCATTGCGAGCTCTCTCTGTTTCTCCTCAATTGCAAAGCCTTGGCGGGTGTGCGGGATGTGTTTTTTGTGTTATTTTTTGTTTTGAAAAGCCGAACATATGAAGGTGGGAAGAAAAAAGGGGGGAGAAAGCCGCAGGAATCATTGGTGTCGAAGGTGAACGGGAAAAATCAAGTAAAAGGATTAAAGAACCTCCAATGGTTTTGTTGTTTGGGAGAATACAATGCGGAGTGCGATAAGGAGAGGAGAGACAACGCAGTTGCATTGTTCTCCTTGCAATCGAACCAATAAATGAAAGGTAGTGGCGAAGGAGGAGGAAGGAAAGTAACATGCGCATGGGAAGGGAAGGATTGGAAGAAAAGAAAAAAAAAAAGACTGACCTCGTTCCTGGCACATAACCACAATGTCGGCTTTGATCTTTGCATTGAGCGTCTCTTCCGTCTCGTTCTCGAGCCGCTCGTCCACATGTCGCTCAATCGTCTGGAACCCCTTGACAACCGCCTGCAGAGGTGAACCGGGCTGAATCTCGTTAGGGGATCCAACTCGCACCTGCTCAAACTGGACGTTCACCTTGACCATCTGCACAGGCGACCGCTGTTGCTGTTGCTGCTGCTGTTGCTGTTGGTAATGCTGTTGCTGCTGTTGAGGATACACCTGAGGGTGATGCTGCTGAGGTTGATGAGGTTGCTGAGCCTGGGGTTGCTGGATTTGATGCTGCTGAGCCTGCTGAGGTTGCTGAGCCTGGAGTTGCTGGATTTGATGCTGCTGAGCCTGCTGAGCCTGCTGAGGTTGCTGAGCCTGCTGAGGTTGCTGAGCCTGCTGAGGTTGGTACTGTTGTTGGTGGTTCTGAGGCTGGTACTGCTGCTGCTGTTGAGGTTGAGGTTGAGGTTGAGATTGATGGTGCTGCTGTTGCTGTTGCTGTTGCTGTTGCTGTTGCTGTTGCTGTTGCTGTTGCTGTTGCTGTTGCTGTTGCTGTTGCTGGAACTGAGCCTGATGTTGCTGCTGGGGTGGCGATGGGTGCAACGGCTGTGGGAATTGCTGCTGCTGCTGCTGCTGCTGCTGGAACTGAGGTTGCTGCTGCTGTTGTTGTTGCTGAGGAGGAGGGGATGGTTGCTGCTGCTTCTTTTGCTGAGGAGGCGAGTTTTGCTGAGCAGTCAAGTGGAACTGGTGGAGCTGCTGAGCTTGGTGAGCCTGTAGCGCCTGCAGTGCCGGAATCGGCCCCGACGGACTCTGCTGCTGCTGGAATTGGTGGTACTGTGCCTGTTGGGCCTGGACAGGTGGTTGGACAGGTGGTTGGATCGTGGCCTGGAGGGGTGCTGGTACTGGCAGTGGTGGGATTGGTGCCGCCACCTGTCTGACAATGACAACAGGGGCAGGGGCTGGCGCAGGGATAATGGTAGGGGCAAAGGCTGCTGCGACAGCTGCTGCTGTTGCAGCATTGTTGTTGATGTTGTTGACATTAGGCGAGATCCGCATTGCCTCCAGAGCAGCCTGAGCTTGTTGGTGGATAACGTCATGCTGGTTGTTGTTGGTGTTGTTGTTGACGAGAGTGGGAGCAGGGACTGGCGTGGGATGCTGCACATTGTTGTTGCTGGTGTGACCATTGACATTGCGGTTGTTGAAAGTGTGAGCATTGATGTTGCGTGGCAAGGAGGTCTTATCGCCACTCTCGTTGGAGTTGATGGGAGTCTTATGGCTGACGTTGTTGTTGTCTTCAGAAACGACGGGAGCAGGGGCAGGAGAGACTCGTTGTTGTTGTTGTGCGGCATCAAAAAACGCAACCTTGGGTACCTCCAAAGGAGACCCCCGACCAATGGCCTCAAACGGCACCGACTTTGAGTGTTCAAAAGGAGAGCCTTGATGGTACTGTTGAGGCGTCTGATGCTGATGCTGTTGAGGTTGTTGTTGCTGAGACGCCTGTTGCTGCTGCTGTTGTTGGTGTTGGGGTTGCTGGGGTTGGCGATAGAGATAGTCCACAGGTGATCCTCTTGCGTTCTCAAAAGGCGACCCCCTGTTGCCATCGACAGGAGACCCAACGCCACGTCCGTGCTGCTGCTGTTGAAACTGTTGTTGCTGCTGCTGCTGTGTATGCTCAAATGGACTGGCAGCACCCCTGTTGAAGATATTGTTCATCTCGACCACGGGAGACCCTCCTCTGTGTTGCTGCTGTGGTTCAAAGGGAGAACCTCGGTTGACGGCCTCGACAATGGGAGATCCTCTACCGCCAACAGCAGACGCGGCGGCGGGAGTATGTTCAAAGGAAGCGCCTCTTGCCAATTGCTGCTGCTGCTGTTGCCGTTGCTGTTGCTGAGGGACGACTTCCACTGCTGCTGCTGGAGTTCCTGCTGCTGTTGTTCCTCTTGCAACAGGTGATGATCCCCTGAATTGATCCGAGTTGCTGTTGTTGTTGCTGGTATGAGTCTGCGCGGTATAGACGGACGTGTTGGTGTTGGTCGACGAGGCGGTGTTGGTGGTCATGGTGTCGGTCATAATGTTGTGTTGGTAGTGCTGTTGAGGGGATGTCCTGCTCATATCAACGTTGCTGTTGTTGGCGACGTGTTGTTGTTGCTGCTGCTGTTGTTGCTGTTGTTGCAGTTGGTGATGGTATTGCTGTTGCTGGTGAGGCGAATGCTGTTGCGGAGGAGGAGGGATATACTGGTTTTGCTGCTGTTGCTGCTGCTGTTGTGGATACTGTTGCTGAGGTGAGCCATTGATGGCAGTGGTCTCGAGGGAGGATGAGCTTCTGTTGAGTCCTTGGTTGTTGTTGTTGTTGTTGTTGTGTTGGTGGTTGTAGTTGTTGTTGACGGGAGAGCCTTGGGCTTGTGGGACAGCAGCGACTGGAGAGGCAGGAGCAGGGGCGGGAGAGACGACCTTGGCAGGGATGGGCTGGTCACCTGGAGGAGTTACTGGGACATACTCTTTCTTGAGCATGGTGTCTTTTTGTATGTGTATGTAGTGTGGAAGTGTTTCGAATAAAAAAGAGGAGCGGACGGTGATTGTATCCGAGATTGATGAGGATATATGAGGTTATATGGGGATGGGAGGATAAGGAAGGATGGGATTGGGAGATAAAGTAGAGAAGAAGGAAAAAGGAAGGAAGGAGAAGCAGAGGAAGAAAGAAGAGAATAAAAAGGAGTAGAAAAGGGTTTGCAGGACGAGAGGGAGGGGGCACAAGGGAGGGAGGAGCAACTTTGGAGAGTAGTGACGGTGGAAAGGTACTGTTCAATCAATTGATACACAGCCAAGGGAGGCCATTGGATCTGCCTGCCCGAATACGCATCGACGACGCACAAACACAGGCACACTTTCAAAAAAACCCCTCACTTGGTTGTTCGCTTGCCCAATGCAACAAAAACGAACGACCAATTGCCTGTGCGTTGTCCCTTTCTCCTCCCTTTCCACTCTTGTTTTTTTTTCGATGACAACAGACCAAAGAAGCGGTCTTTCAAAAACTTGCAACAAAATGATCTGCCTTACTGCCACAGGCACATCATAAAAACAAAAACAAAATGGGTCAAACAGTGCAAACCCAACCCCACCACCGTCAACACTATCACCACATTTACAACAACAAGACCACTTACGAAGAAAACAAGGCTAGACTGCGGCTGAAATGGAAAAAGGTGGATAGAGATAAATAGATTGGCTGGAAAGAGCGAGAACAAAATGGCCACATCAATTTCCTCGAAGACCGGACGACGACATCATCAATGAAAAGAAAAGAGAGTCAAGTAAAAGAAGGAAGAAAAAGGCCGACAACGAAAGGCATGCGGAGGACTCTATCTCGGTGTTTATGCATGTGCGAGTTCATTCGAAAGAAAAAAAAAGGAGAGACTGAGCGAGATAGAGTAGAGAGTGGGAGAGATAGAAAGAGGGGAGGTCGCCTACTCTTTCTGGCTCCCTTTTTTTCACTTGTGTTTTACTTTTCGAGGTCATTGCCTAGGCACAGAAGAAAAAGACATGCAGGTTCCTGACATCCCCATCTCCTCGCGTCTTTGCTCTCCTTCCCCTGACTCCTCTTTTTTCATCAAAGGCCAAATTGACAACGACGAAAAAGTGCGATTCGAGCTACCGGTGGTGCCGCATGACCATCCACATCCAAAGGGTGCTGCTGTTGGAAACCTTAGTCTACATTATTATTATTTTTCCTTGCAGCAAGCACCCCCAAAGCAAACCCCTCCGTCCTTGTCCGACAACTTTGTAGTCGCGCTTTGGCATAGAGGGTTTTGACGCCGCTCCACTCTACACTTCGCACAATGTGCAATTGATCTCCCTTAGTAAAGGGCTATTACATACTCAGCATTCAGCGCGAAGTGTATATTGAATCAATCCATCCATGGCCCGCCCTGTACTATTATTACTTTATTACTTGATCAGAAACGGCGCGATTATGACCAAGGTACAAAAAGGCATTTGGTTGCGAGACATGACGGGGGACACAAAGTTACGATGCATTAATCGCCGTTGCAAAAAAAAATCGGGAGGAGGAGGAAAGAGGGAGTAAGAAGATGCAACAACCAGCATTTCATGCATGGTGGTGTCCCAAGGTGTTATCAATTGGAGTACACCAATCGCCCCGTCTTTCTTTTCCCCTTGACCTCTTCAGGAAAGTGCGCGAGAGGAGCAAGTAGTACGGACGACATTCCGGATGAAACGACAGGAGGCGATGGCCATATCAGCCCACGTGAGGGACAGACACCTTGGGCCGGTACCTTGATTTTGGTGGCGACCAATAATGCAATCATTCTCAGCACCTAGTGCCTTGGCTGCTACACTGTTTTTTATTACTCCAACTACTCTCCACCACTTTTTCGCCCTCTTTCTCTCTCGTTCTCAATCTCTCCTCATTCTCCCTACACCTAACCTCCCTCCCTCCCTCCTCCGGATCGATCCCGTACTCCTTTCACTTATCGACCCACGCACAAATCGTTTGTGTCAATCGTCCAAGGCCATCAAAGTCAAAGCCCAGCTCACGAGCCCAGCCAGGGACCTCCGATCCCTGTCGGGCATTCTGCTTGGCGACCATCACAAAGACCATGATCGCCGCCACTTGGCCGATCTCCGAGTGAATCAGAATCGGACCCTGCATCGTCTCGACAAGCTGGAGGATTTCTTCGAAATCTTGGAGTCCAATTTCATCCGCCGACTGTTTTCGTTTTGTTTTTTTTAGTCCGTCGAGGAGTTGTTGGTGGTTGACAAGGGTCCAATAGGGATGATAGTAAGGAGTTACGTTGCGTTCATCCGTATCCATGTTCAGGTCCGTGTCCATGAAAATATCCAGTAAGTTATATATAATTAATAGAAGGGTTGAAGAAAAGAAAGAGGGAGACAAGTTTAGATGGCATCTGTTCCTTTGTTATTGCATGGGTCAACTCACATCCGTCACTCAACAAACAACAAAACGAAATGTCAACAATCGCATAATGACCTTGATGGGGTAGGAGACAAAGTTGACGTTGACGGCAGCCCAGATATCCTTCTCCTTGGCGAGGTACTCTCCAGGGTTCTGCTTCGACTCCATGCCAATGACCGTCTTGAATCCGACATTGATTAATCCATCATGAATCTGAGCCTCAGTGGGCGTAGGCGCAAAGGCGAGGTGGTCCGTGATCTTTGAGTAAGAGGTGCCGTTCCAGTGCTGGCTCAGCGAGCGAACGGTTGTCGTGATCCACTCCAGAAGCTGGTCGTCGCTCTCCTCATAGGTCGACTTCCTGGGGAGCATGGCAGCGGTGATGATGGATTGGAGGACATGGCCTCTGAAGATGGCGAAGGTGGGTGTCGCGTCGACATTGTATTTCTTTACTGTTTGCTATTTGTGGAACATGGGTGACGGGACGATGTGTGAGTCCTGGTAAGTAGTGGTGTTGAAATGATGCACCGCCCTACTAATATTACTTTGCTGCTGTGCGCAGGAGTGTCCAAATAATAAATAAAAAATTGTAGTGCTGGCGCACATGGGGCTTATATAGCACATCTAGATAGCAACTTACAGTGAGTTCGTCCACGTCCACATGGACGACGGTTGCAAGTTTGGACAAGTTCTCGGCCATCTCCTCAATTCCCGTGGCTACACATGAAAAAAAGTGGCGCGAAGCAGGAAGTTGGGTTAGTTCTCTCATAGGCTAAAAAAATGGTATGGCGCAATTCAACCCCAATTATTTGAGGTCGGATTACAGCTGTTAAAAAAAATGCTACGTTATGAAACAGAGTAGTTATAAAGGAGAGGGAGAGGGACTAACAGAGGCGCTTGCAGTTCTTGCACCAGGCGGTGGTGAAGACGAGGATCAAGAGGCGGTTTTGGTGCTCGAGTTGGATAGCCTCGAGCTCGTGCTCGGTGTTGGGCGAGAGGATGAAGGGCGAGGCCTTGTTGTACTCTGCAGGAGTAGGGCGGAAGGGGGTGCGGTTGGCGGGAATAGGGCAACTAGCCATTGTTTCTTGTTAAGAGGAAGGGTATATTGAATGTGAATGGTTTTTGAATGAATGAGGGAGTGTAAATCACGAATGCCAATGAGAAGGAGGTGTGGTTGCGTCGGGAATGAATGAGGCTGTGGTGTGAGTGTTGGTGTGGATGAAGAAGAGATATTCGGGTAAAGAGGAGATATAGAAAGTAGGAGTAGAGAGGAAAGAGGAGAAAGAAAATATTGTCGTTGTTAGAACCTCAACTCGCTCTTTCTCGCTCACACACTCCCAACTCTGTTTTCTTTCTTCTCTTCGGGAACTCACTTGCGGTTCACCCTTGTCCTGTCTAGACACACACACACAACCTTTAAATGGCCTTCGTTTCTTCTTTCTTGGGCTTCCTCTTCTCTTCTCTTCTCTTTATTGCTTTTAGTTTCTCCATGGTTGCACAGAAAACATCAAGTAAGGAGAAAAGTCCGCGGTTCTGATGACAAACCACTCTTTATTATTTTGCTTCCTTCCCGGCGCACTTTTCTTTCTTCCCGCACCTCCTCCAAGGAAAAGAGACGCGAAAAGGGGATGGAGCAGAGTGAAAAGGCCCAAACCTCAAACGCCCACCTCACATCTGTCCTTCTATCACACCACACTTGTTTCTTGTTTGCCGATCGATCCAAGGGAAGTATCCTACTGTACCAATTTTTTTCTCGTGGGTGACAAATCAAGAGTGTTTACATGGGTTTAGCACGCCATCCCTTTTTTTTCTTCCGTGCGCCCTTTGGATCCTCTCTCGTCCTTTCCTTCTCCTTTGTGAACAGTCCTCCTCTCTCGCCCTAATGACAAATCAGGTTTTTGTCACTCCGATTGGGTTGGATTGCATTTCCAGCCCCTTGTCCTCTTGGACGATGCGCCCACTCTTACAATTCGATTTAGAATTTGGTGGCTGACAAGGAAGACTCACGCGCTCTTCCCTCTCCTCGCGTCTCTCGCCAAGGACTGGCATGGTTGCCCACGTTGTTTTGATTCTGTCTCCGAAAAACACGATACTTATGAGAGGAAGGGTTGCTTCTCTTTTTATTTATTGCAATTTCTTCCACCAGAAGTATCCATTCTAGCTGCAAGGGGAGTGAATGAGAGTGGTTGCTGTCCTTCATTTTTTTTTCTTTTATTTCTTTCGATCACACGTATTTCTGACCCGTCAGCGGGGACTGATGAAGTGGACAGTGATGGTGCCTGGATGGATGGGGATTGACATTCTGTAGACCGTCGATCCCAATAAAGGTGAAAGAGATAGATGTCTTTAGCTGTGCAATGTTCCGTCAACCATGGGCCAACCTCTTTGTGTTTGAGTGATGTTGATACAATAGTGAGCACCTTCAATCATTCCGATATTTCCATAGTGGTACTTCTCACTTGATTTTTTCATATATTAAGTACCATGTGTTGATTAACTTCTTGTTTGCTCAGCTATTCTCGTTAACTACGCCAAGCGTACTTCATCCTAAGACCACATGAGATCAAGGTGGAACTCATCCATCGCCGGGAACAACACATCAAGCAACAGCCTGGCCTCGCCCTGGCCCACATAATTTTCCGTATCGCGCTTCAACAGCTCGTCCACAGAAATCGAGCTCGTCACCAGTCTCGTGAACGACAGCGGTCTAAACCCAGCCTGCAACATCAACTCTCCCTCTTTTAACTCTTCCTTCAATCCTGCTTGCTTGCGATTGAATTGCTCCAGTGCCTCTCGGGCTAGCTGATCAGTAGTCTTGGGCCTCCAATCCATCACCCCTACAATCTTGCCTCTCTCCACCACCATCTCTAACCCAGGACCACTCATCCCTTCCAGGCGCTGATAAAAGTCCACCTGCAACCTCACACTCACATCTCTCCATACACCCGACTCCTTCAATCGCGTCTCCAGCACGGGCGCAATCTTCAACAGGAACTTTGGCAGACTAGGGATCCGGGTGTAGAATCGGTAGGGGTCTCTGGCAGGTTCAAGCTGCATGCGAGCATCCAACAGCAAGGTCACAGGGTGGGCCGGAGACAGATCAATACCGATGTTGGTGAAATCGAGTGCAGGGAACTCGCCGCGTGTACGGAGAGTCGTCTCGGATTCCAGGGGCAACATATCATTGTTGATTTTGGCGCTATAGCATTCATAGTAGGGCCGGTCAAACTCCTTCAGCTGGATCAACACCGACGCCATCGCCTCTCTATAGGTAACTGCACTGTCGCCGTCGTCAGTTTGGTCCTCAAGGTCCAAAGTAAACACTTTCCAGTTCCAAGCATCATCATGCATGCATGTCAGTGAGATGCCGACATCTTTTGAGGTCGTGGAGTCGACTAAAATTGCAGCGTGATGGTGTGCATCGTGGTGAGCGGAGATGTTCTTGCGCGAGAGGGTCTCGACGACAAACTTCCAGAATGCCTGGTCGTAACGGGTGCCCAGCTCGGCTTTGGAGAAGAGGTGGTTGGGTTGGCTGAGATGGATGAGGTATGGAATGTCAGAGGATGTGGCCTCTCTGAGAACGAAGCGAGGCCGTTTTTTGTCCATAGGGTAGAGAGTGGCAATATTCTTGAGGAGTCGACTCGACTTTGCAGGCACCGCGTTCTCATACCCGAACTGCCTATTTGCAATGAGTATAAACATAACAAAGTAGTGTCAGGAAGGTTTAATCTAACATTACACCAAATAAAAAATAATAAAAAATGATGAATCCTTACTTGTAGAAATAAGGGATACCAGGGATAAAGAGCATTAAGTCACCACGGGCGTCTGCTGCAGGATGAATCAGATCCAAGAACAACCTCCTCACCAAACCTCGACTGCGATATGCAGGGAGTGTACCAACAGCCCCAGGCATGCCCCAGTCCATGTCGACAGATCCAAAGTAGCCAGAGGCCAACAATAGACATGTCACAGCGACGACGAGGGGTCTTGGAGATTGTTCTGGTTTGAGTGCGTGGAGGACGGTGTTGTCTTCGACCAGGGCGAAATCGTACTCGGACATGTGTGGGTGCTCTCCACTCATCAGTCGTCCCTGTCATATTCATGCCAACAGTCAAGAGAAAATAAAGTTAATTGGTTGTTCTCACGACCGTCAGGTACGAGGAAGGAAAGAGATGCAATGATACTTACAGTTAATGCGATGACATATTCGTTCTTGCCTGGAAGTTGGCCCTCAGGAACATGGCGTCCCATGTTCTCAAACTAATGTTTCAACAAGAAAAGAAATAGTCATGGGTGCCATTGACCAACGATTCTACTCTCACTTTGATAGCCATGAGGATCAATGTACCTGAAAAGACTTGGCGAGACACTCGGCCACGGCGTCTTTATCGTCTGCAGTTGACCATCGCATGACCAACCCGTTTCCAAGGTCGATTCGTTCTGGGCGAGGGACCACTTGACGTTTGGAGGTGGAGCTCGGATTAGTACTAGCCCTGTGCATTGTTGAAAGTGGTCGTTTGTATGTTTTGAAGGGGTGACAAGGAGGAATGATATGAGGTCCCTTTTTAACCAATTTTCACATTGGGCAAAACTGCGGATTTTTGAGTCTCCTTTCAATCCCTCACGTTAGGGAAAACTGCGGGTAATTGAGTTCTGGTGTTTCGTCTGCTTTTCACACAGAAAACAGCGCGTCAAGTGAGGACGACTATTGTTTCGAATTACCAGGTGTATGTAGGACAACACGTCTTTTTCGTGGCAGTGCATTGTTCTCATTCCTTTTCCAACTTCCTCTTTGCCGTTAATTCATTCCTTTTCCTCCATTGACATCTGCGCGCTTCATCCACCATCTTCTACTTCCATCACATCACGAACCAAACACGATGAAGGGCCTGTTCAAGACGAAGCGCCCACCCCCAGTCCAGGAAAACAACAACAACAGGAACGACCTCGTTTACCCCTTCATGCCTCTGAAATCCTAGAGCGCATCGTCTCCTTTATCGACACGCCCACCGACAACCTTACAGTTGTCGGGAGAAATCAGAAGAAGATGAAGGAGAGTAATCAGTAAAAGGCTTTGAGGAGTGCAACAGTCGTGGGCTGGGGTGACTGGCTCAAGATCGAGAAGACAGATGATAATCACTTGAGGCGTGCTTTGATGACCATACGATGGAAGCTCAAGATCAACTCTGTCGATGTTGGCTGAAGGGGGACTTGAAGACTATGGGCCTCTTGTTGGGCGACACGTTGTTGCTGAACGAGATGCATTGTGCGAATGATGGTGTTTGATTATCGTACTATCGTTGCTGACCAGAACTTCGTCATATCTCTCTGGAGAGACTGTCCTATTGCAGATGGAGTTCCGTCCCATATGATTGTCGGCTTTTCCATTTGTATGCGTGGACAGGGCATGCCCTGTAAAGAAATAAATAGACGACACCCACCTTCCTTTCTTCTTTATTTTCTCTCTTCTTCCTTCTTTTCCCTTTTCAATCCATATCCTCCCATCCCCCAGTTGCAAGTCAACCACACAGATAGACACTCTTCTCGCTTCTCTCTCCCCTCCCCCCTCCTCTCTCTCCTCCCTCTTCCCTCTTTCTTGTCTCCCTCTTCCTACACAACAAACAACAACCAGACAACACCAACAAAAATGTCACCACCTCTTTCCCCGCTAGAGATCCCTGAGATCCTCGAACAGATCTTCTCCTACGTCGACGAGTCGACAATCGAACAATCCGTCAGTAGAGTCAATCGAACATGGTTCCTCCTCACCCGCCACCGGACCAACCAGGACCTTGTCTTCAATACCAACCGTCGCAGGGGAGACTTTCATACTGTCATGGCTCGATTGTCCGAGGCGACCAGGTTGTGGTGGCATGCAGCGTGTGGACGGGATAGGGCAAATCAGTGGAAGAAGCTTGTGAAGTTGTTGAAGGTCAAGGATTTGCGGTTTCGGGAGAGTAAAAGGAGAACGACTACGTTGGCGAGTGCCTCGCAGCATGGACTCGGTGCAGGAGCAGGAACAGGAACGAGAACAGCAACAGGAACAGGAAGTGCGGCAGGGGGAGAAGGTCAGGGGGATAGGGAGTACGGGTACAGGGAGCACGACCTACGACGAAGCAGTACCTACAACGACGCCGTCTCCTGGACCATGCAAGAACGACCACTACTTGAACTACGACTAAGCGGCTGCCTGAAACTCAACCTGCGGTTCCCTTCCCTGCTTCCGTACATCCAATTCCTCACTGTCCTGAAGCTGAGCATGTGGGAGGAGAATTGGTTCGATACGCGGGAGGATAATGGGGTCGATATGCGGGCAGTCTTGACGCAGTGTGGATCGACTCTGCAGGTGCTGCATATCCGTACCCTATTGACTATTCGACTTGATGGACCATGGATCCCGAAGAGATTCCCGACGCCATCGTTCGTTGAGCCCTTGCCGGAACGATGGCAGGATCATGCTTTTGCGTACCAGTGGAATCAAGGCAACGGCAGTAGTCAGGAGCAGGAATCGGAACCGACAAATGTTCTGGCGTTGCGAGAGTTGGTCCTGGAACGAACAAGTTTCTACCTGAACAGTCTAGAGGCCCTCCTCTGCTTCACGCCTCACCTCAACACCCTCCGTCTTATCGAGCTCAAACTCTACAGCGGGATGAACCCGTCTCCACTCGGCGACGGCCAACGCCGCCTCATTGCTTTTCTCCAAGACCCTCAGTTCCCGCAGGGACAAATCCTCCCCCTCCGATCCTACACCTTCTCACTCGCCTCGATCATCCGTGTTACTTCTACCGCCGCGTCCATCGCCAACGTCGAACAGGAGATCAAACATGCGCAGTCGGAGCTATGCCAAGATGCGAATGAGTGGACGTTTTTTACGCCGGGTCTGTCACTACCTCTACTGAAATTTTTAGAGGAGGAGGTGCAGAATGTAGTGACGACGCTGGAATTGAGAAACAACGATCTGGACGGGTTCTCACCGGCCCCGGTCCTGCATCGGTACTTGTGTGCGTCGCCGAATTTGCTGCACTTGCGGGCCGAGGGTACTCTATATCTGGTCGAGTTGCTGGATATCCATGGACGGATGGAGATGGCGTCTTCCAGTATCACTAGTCAAGGCGGAGTGGCAACACCTAGAGGAAGAGGCACAGGAGCAACAAGAGCAAGAGTAGAAGCTTCCAACATTCCGATAGGGCCGCCTGGGATCTGGGCATGCAAGAACCTCCAAACCCTGCACATCTACTTCGGCTCTTCCTCCGACATTGGTCCCTTTTCCCGTGCAACCGCCGAGCCGTCCCCAGTATCACGCAAGATCAGTTCTCGGATCGTATTCGGCTATCTCTCTCGCGTCTGCCCTCGCATGCATGATCTCAGGATCCGCGCTACAGAGCACCTTCGCTGGGCTACTTTGATCCGACTTAGACCTTGGGAATCTATGAATCGACGACATTTCTCACTCACCCTTGATTCGGGCTTCTGTCTCTTGACACGACTACGACATCTAGAGTATCTAAGCGTTGGGTCTCTTGGGGGATATAGCGAGCCGTGTTCTAGCAGGAACAGGGGTCTAGAGTCCGTAGATCTGGACTGGATGCTGGAGAAGAAATGGTGTAGAGGTGATGAAGTGAGGAGGAGCAAGGAGAGAAGGGAGGCGAGGAAAATGGTTGTGAAAGAGCGGTGGGAGACTTGGTTGGCGGAGGAGGAGGAGGTCGTCCTTGTCCAGAAGGTAATGGATGCTAGTTGGTGGATCGATCGAACCCGCGAGACCGTCGATCGTGCCACCTTTACTACCACCGCCATTAACAGCGGCAACAACAACAACAACAACAACAGCAACCGACCACCGATTTGGGGAAGGACAGATCCTGAGATCCATGAGCAGTTGAAGGATCTAGGATTGCTGGTTGATGTCAAGAACATGATTGACGAGATGGATATCGAGAGCGACCGTGATGGGCAAGAAGGAGGAGGAAGAAGGGAAGACGGGTACAAATATTGGCCGATGCTGAGGTGGATGCGGATGTTTCGCGTGACAGAGTATGGGCGGTCAAGGGAGAGAGAAGTCAAGCGGATGCTGGCGTCTGTGAAGGAATTCAAGTTCAAGGATAAGGCGTGGTAGTTGATCTTATCTTCGTAGAATAAAGACTGAAAGCTTGGCTTGGAACAAATTGAAGGTCTGTGCTTTACTTTGTGCTAGTCTAAACAACAAGAGGCGTTTCTAGGATGGTAGAATGGTTGGTAATATTGTTGATATCATTTTTGCATAAAAGATAAGCGCATTTTCTTGTATTTTCCCTGCGTTTCCATCTCATTTTCATGGTCTTTTCGTAGCCTCGTCTTCTTGTGCCTGGGGTCGCCGGATCAGGCGTACGCTCTGTGCCGACAAAAGAAATAATAGGAAACCCACATGTGAATGGGTAGGGGAATGGGTGCATAAATGCATGACTGTATCTCATTTCCTCAAAGATAGAACAGTGAAAGTGTTGGTCTGCTTACGGGTGTAAGGTTAGAAACGCCAATTGCGATGCGAATAACATTCGACTATTTTATTTGGAGTGCAAGCCTGTTTCTTTGAAAAAATAGAAAGGAATAAGAGGAATGACATGGTTTCACAACCAACTCTCTGGGTCCTGAAGCTTGCGCTGCAAGTACAACACCAGCGCCGACGACGACGCCGCCGCCAGCTCTCCTCCTTCCTCTGCACCTCTAATATTTCCACCGCCGCCAATTTCACCTTCATTACCCCCAACAACGACAGAAGCCCCAGAGCCAGCACAGGAATAATCCTGCAGGTGCAGACTTTGAATCTCCGTCTTGGCATCTGCCTCCAACATTTTCACAATCTGATTCCTCCACCGCACATGCTGACAGATATATGGATGTGTCGTGATCAATCTTTCTAGTTTCGTTCGGTCCTTGGCAGTCAGTGGGATCAACATCTCCTTGAACCGGGCTCTCAATCTCATAGTCTCCCTTTCCTCGTCATCCTGTTCCTGTCCCTGAGGCGGTTTTCCATCGGGGAGTGCATCAATGGGTCGTGGGTCGAGAAAGAGGTCCCAGTCGGAAGGGAACTGACCAAGACATTTCAACGCGGGCACGGCAAGGTTGGCGTTCTCATAGGCAGAGTTGATAGACCCACAACGGTATGTCAGATATATCTCGATCCCATGAGGGTCACAGTCCATCAGCGCCACTAGTGGGATCTCCAGAGGTGGTGACTGGAATACACTTTGATATAGGCTCAGTACTTCAGCCGAAGATTTGCTCTTAGCACTCCCACTATTATTGCAACCATCGCCCAAGCCAGGAGGAGGAGAAGGAAACCGCCTGAGATAAACCCCATCCAGGACCATATCCGAAAGAGCCTTCAACAACTGCCGCGCCACCTGATCCGGGAACCCTTTACTCGTCAACAGGATACAAGGGCCATGGGTCTCACAGAACCCTAACGAGATCAGGTTACTAAGTGTGGCCTCCTTCTCGATCACTAACACGAACCGCGTTCGAGGATGGATCTCGATCTCGACAATGTCCGAGAACCGGATGGGGATGGGCACCAGGGTGTTGTAGCTTGTTTGGGAGAATCGGCTGTCAAGTGGATCGTTCTCTTCCTCTTTCTCGCCTTCGCCGTGCTCTTTGGTCATGAGGTTGTTCGAAAATGTTTGTATCTTGGAGAAAGGCGAGTTCGCAATCTCCTCCTGCAACCACAGCAACTGCTCACTCGCCCCACTGTCCTCTCCTCCACTATCATCAACAGCAACAGCCTTCTGTCTCCCAAGAGCCTTGACCAACATGCGAACGGATCCAAACACAACGCTCCTTGTCCCCGCAACAACATTCAGACTCGACCGAGGCACCTCGAACGTACACGCCAGATCCTCGACTATCCCATCCACCACAATCTGGCTCCCAAACGCCATTACATCCCGGTAGTACATGTCTCGTTTGGAGGAGATGGTATCCTTGGAAACACTTTCGTGTATCAATTCTGTGGCGCGGAGGATCCGGCTTGTGCGACTTGACCCGTACACGGATCGTTGTGTGAATTGGTACGAAGACGGCGATGGTGGTGGTGGCCACGGTATCGAGGACTTGGTAATATTGGTGGCATCGAAGGTGTCGTACAGTAAGGCCTTGGTCGACTTCTCATCTCTTTTCCTCTTCGTTCCACCCTTCGCCTCAGAACCAGCTGCAGCCTTACATCTCTTCCCACTGTTCGCGGTATTCACCTTCTCCTCTTTCGCGACCTGCTCCATCGCCTCATCCTCCAACAAACCAGCAACACCAACATCATCGCCCCTAGGGGGGCCTACCACCACCTCAGTAGCTCTCCCCCTCCATCGCCGAATAACCCCAACCTCCTGGTCATAAACAACCGCATTCATCCGAGTTCTGGACGCTAGCTCAATCACAGGCGGCTCTCCCAACGACAAGTCGTACAAGAACCGACTTGCCAGCCCTTCCAATTGTTCGAGGATCCAGTCTCGTGGCTGTTCTGTTGTGGACACGAACTCTGTTGCTCTTGATGTCGTAGATGGGATTGTTGTTGTTGGTTTTGCGGATGTTGATGTCTCTGATGGTCGGCGCCGTCGCCGTCGCTGTTGTAGTGGTGGCGTTGAGGCTGAGGTTGATAGTGAAGAGAGTGAAGGAGGTAGGTGTGTCGTTGTTTGTGTGACTGGTGGTGCAATGTTGTTTGTGAAGGTTTGATCTCCCTGTTGGCAGGGTAGTTTAGGCTCATAATAAAATGGTGGCGCATCAGCAGACAGAGTATCCCGCAAGTTTCCAAGCAAGTCAACTGTTGTAATCGTGGCGGCTTCAAAGAGATCATCATCCATCTCTTGCTGCATGTCAAGTACACTCCCATCCTCACCATCACCACAGAGTCGTTGTTGCTGCTGTTTGTCCTGAAAAGACTGATGTGAGGTCTCGATATCCTTCCAGATGGAACGTTTCCACACGGACACCGACGACGAAGACCCACCCGAATATTCGTCCTGCCATCCTTGGCTCCCATAAATCTCTGCTCCATTTGCTGACTCTGTTCGATCCGCGGACCCCCATTCAAAAGATCCCTCACTGCCTGGTCCCTCAGAGGCCGTTCGATCGTCAAAGTAGCTCCCATGTATCCACTCGTCCGATCCATCAGGAAGTGGAATCGTCAAGTCAGGGACATCTTGCTCTGGCGACCACACCGCCACGCCCTCGCTACCGTCTGTCTCATACGCTCCAAAACAGAAACCATTGACTCCTCCAGAACCTTGCTCAAACTCCTCCTCAGCGCCGCTTGGCAGGTATTCATCCGAATAAAGCAACGAGTCCATAACATCCTGCTCCATCTCATGACCTCTCGAAACATCGTTTGACACTTCCTCTCTCTGGTTCATGGCCCTAGACCACTCGTCAACCGTTAAAGGGTAGCAGGTACCCCACGAGCGAGAAGGACAAACCCCTCCTCCTGCCTCCTCGCCGGTCCTGCTGGTGCCAGGGCCAAGGGGCATCTCAAGTTCGTCGGTCCCAATCGCGGAAGAGCATTCCTGGTAGATATGTTGTGCTTGTATCTGCTGCCTTGGCTGTGGGACGACAGCGCGGGAGGACATCTTTTGTTGATAATGTGGTTGAGTGTGAGGAGAAGAAAAGAATGAAAAAAGAATAGACTCGAGCCGATCAAGAGAATCAGCCCTAAATCAACAACCTATGCCTTGATTATATTGGCCTAACTTGATTCCTGTAGGTTTTTTCTTGTTTCTTTCGTTTCGTCTTGGTTAGTTGATGTTGTGCTGGTTCTTGTGAAAGGCAAATCAATGTCGATTGTTCACGGCAATTCTAGCGCATGTCCAGATAGATATGTGGCAAACAAAATACATGCGCAACATTGTCCTAACGCCTAGCTTTGTCGCCTCTTTGAGTAAACCCTCGGTGATCCCAATGCCCCACAAAAAGATGCAAAAAAACAAAGAACAAAGAACAAAGAACAAAGAACAAAGAACAAAGAACAAAGAACAAAGAACAAAGAACAAAGAACAAAGAACAAAGAACAAAAATCAAACAACAAAAAATGGAATGGAGTGCTTCATAACGAATGTCATCATAGACACAAGAAAGCCCGCGTCCCAATTAGTATGTGCCATCATTACGAGTGCACACAATTATCCCATGACCTCTTTGGTTCCCGCGACCCCATAGATGGGCCCGACGCCTCTTTCGACACTTACTTGTCACTAAATTGATACTGTGACGAAAAAAAAGTCTTTTATTTTGTCGAGTGTAATGTGCTGTGATCATGGCGATCACGCCAAAGCGAAGAACGCAGATAGTGTGGGAATACAGAGTGTGGAAGGAGGGAAGCCAAGGGAATGAACAAAACAAACGCGCATCCTTGAGACACGAAGGGGGATAAAAACATGAACGCGCATCCCGTGAGGACGGATTGAGAAGGAAAGAAAAACAAACGCACGCACCATAGGAGGGATGAGGAAAGGAGCAAAACGAAAACAAGGTAAATTCGCACCCTCACACACGATCACTCAGAAGAGAGGTAAGTTGAAGAGCGCGGGAAACAAGTATGTGTAAGGAATAAAACAGGACACAAAACACAGACGTGCACTCCAACACCTCAACAAAGAAGCAGGACAAAGGAAGGAAGACAAAACAGTGAATACAAAAAGGCGCCAAATTAACGAGGGAGTATCATTTGTGAAAGATTTTAGCTTGCAGCCCTCACCAACACTGCTCGAAGGAGCAAAATTCAGCAACGGCAATGCAACGGTTCTAATGCACATTTATTAAAAGACAAAGAAGTGGGCGTTTGGCATGGGCAAGGCCACACAGCATAATCGCGGACTTGAATCAGGAGCCGGACGTAAAAGGTGCGTGTGATGGGACTGTGTGCTTGCTGCAGAATGTTGTCCGAGGGTCATCAGCATGGCGGTGGGGGGCGAGCGATCGAAAGTGGTCAAGCAGGCAAGAGGTCCGCAGGAAAAAAACACTTTCCTTCTCTTTCTTTCCCTTCTTTTCTAAGCGAACAGAGAATAGAAAGAGGGTCTGTGTGTGTGTGTGTGTGTGTGTGTGTGTTGTACCTCCTTTCCCATTCTTTTCTTTTGCATTGACTGTTTTGTCTCTCTTTCTTCGTCCTGTTCCTCTTTCTTTGTTATTCTTGCTTGGCGCCCTTTGCATTCACTGTTTTGTCTTCCTTCCTTTGTCGTGGTGTTGGAGTGCACTTCTGCGTTGTGTGTCTTGTTTCCTTCGTTCTTTCTCTCCCTTCTTACACACAAAACGTCTCCTCCGTTCGTCGGCTTGCTTCTCTTTTGAAGGCGCTAGTTTACTTTGTTTGCTTTTTGCACGTTTCATTGTGCCTCCTGTGCTTTGCGCGTTTGTGTTTTCTGTGTCCAGCACCATGCAGCAATGGTACCAACTCCAGTTTACATGGCTCTACTACGTAAATTTTACATGATTCCACTACGGCTATTATTACGTATGGACGGTCAGGGTACCAGCGTTCTCTGGATGTTTTCACATGACCCCATTACGATCATCATTACACATGTACAGTCAGGGTACCAGGGTATTCCAGATGTTCATTGCTTTGTTCCCACCATGCATAATGATGGCAAAACAATGATGATGGCAAATCAAAGCCAGAGGACGCGATGGCGATTAGCTTGTTTCACCATGATCCCGCTACTGTCTTTTTTTTACAAAAATGTACTGCGCATATGCATTTACACGTACCATAGGTACTTTTTTTTTGACCACATTCTCTCTTCTCTTCCTTTTCTCCTCTCTTCCCTCTCTCTTCTTCCTCTCTTCTCCTCCCTCTCTCTTCCTCCTCCCTCTCTCTTCATTCTCTCGTCCTTCTCTCTTTATCCCTCAACTCTCCCTCTTCCTTCTCTCTTCATCCTTCAACTCTCCCTCTGCCTTCTTCACCAACACCAACACCCTTTGCCCTCACCCCTCGCTCTCATGGATGCCGGCCTTTGCTCCCTTCAGAATCTCCATCATCTCCATCGACAGCACTCGCGACCTTCCCAGCCGGCTCCGTTGGAGGCACAACGACTCAGACCAACCTCGAACGCTGCCACTGCCTCACCACCATCAAAAAGCCGCCTTCGCTTCGCTACTTGGACTCCTTTGGTCTCGAGAAAGGTCATCGCCGGCGCTCAGGAAGACAACACAAAGGTGACTGAATTAAGTACTTTTCTATGTTCTATTTGCAGTTCTACAAACACAAGAGGATGGCAGGACAACTTGGGATGGTATCCAGGGTGCCGTACACTACCCTACAGAATGCGCGGATTTCAGAACCTGTCCAATATGGGCTAGGGGAATGCCGATTAGCAAATGGGTGTCGTTCTCTAGGGCAGAGTCCCTCCCAGGCAGCGGACAGTCCCCCCTATCCCTCTCTCTCTCTCCCCCTCTCTCTCCCTCTCCCCTTCCCCTCTCCCCCTCTCCCCCTCTCCTCTTCCCCTCTCCCCTCCTCCCTCCCCTCTCTCCCTCTCTCTATGGATCATGGCCTTGCTGCCTGTGGCCTGCTTTGGACTCGGCGATGCCTAAGATGTAAAAAGTTTTGACTTTAGGAGTTTTAGCGATAACATTCTGTAGGGGTGCGATGAAGTTGGGTAACAGTGGCCATTTGCTGTCTCGTCCGTCTCAAAGTCAGCCTCGCCTTTTCCTTCTTGGAGAACAACTCGCCGGGGTGTGGGATTAATAGCCATGGCGAAATCAACCTTTTAACCTTTCCTTTTACTGTCTCTTTTCTGCTAATCTCATATGCAACTCATCGGACCATCGGATACCTTCGACGTGACCCAAACCACGGATGAGTGTAACGGACAAGGACATGGCAAGCTTGCTTGCGTCTGCTTTTACTGGCAGGTACACTCTGTCTCCTTCCAGGGACAACATATTCCTATGATGATACTCATTGTACTTCAAGAGAGGGAACCTGTTTCCCATCTCGTACAACGTTTATGAGCCGTCGGACAAGTCCTCGGCGAAAAGAGACATAGTGAGGTCTGAGGCAATTTCCACTAGTCGGCCTTTCTAACTGTAATGGCAAAAAAGTCAGCCAAGGTACGCATTCTCAATCTTGACCATTTGCACAGCTTTGATAGCCTCTGTCTTTTGGATATCTCTCATATTTCTCATCCCCTCCATATTGATGTTCGATTGATGAAAAATGAGCCTACGACCTGACATATTCTGCTTATTCTGTGATGTTCATTTGTGCGATGGGTATGAGTACGAGAGACATGGATAGGAACAGCAAGCTGGAGGGCGGCGACAGCAATGTGGAAGGGGGAGAGATCCGAGGCAACGGCGGCAGCTATGTGGAAGGGGGAGAGATCCGAGGCAACGGCGGCGTTTATGAGATCCACGTCTGTAGTTTTATCAGGAAGCCGATTCGTATCTTGGACAAATAAACAAAACCATGACACTTTTCTTGTATGTGACCACGATGGTATCGTTTTGTTGCATGCGGTTGTACTGTAGTCGTGTTCCAACCTTCTGATTTGATGTGATGAACATTATTTATTCCCGGAAACGCCACCACTTCATTCTCTTTTATTTCAAACCGCCCTCCTTTTCTTCTCTTACTTACAACCTATGATTCATAACTGTCACCGCCGACCACACCGACATCCTCTATCGGCGGACCTCTACATTCATCCTTGCCTGCTTGACCACCTTCGACCGCTTGACCACCTTCAACCGCTCGCCCCCCGCCACCATGCTGATGACCCTCGGACAACATTCTGCAGCAAGCACACAGTCCCATCACACGCACCTTTTACGTTCAGCTCCTGATTCAAGTCCGCGATTATGCTGTGTGGACTTGGCCCCACTTCTTTCTCTTTGAATAAATATCCAGTGTTGGTGGCAACGCTTGAGGGCCGCAAGCTAAAATCTTTCATAAATGACGCTCCAGGAGACCTCTTTTCACTCTGTCATCCTTGCCATCTTTGTCTTCTTCTTCCCACCTTTACTATCTTTGCCATCATATCTCGCTTTTTGTTTTCGTTGACCACTCCTTCGCCCCTGACATTCGTCGCTTTGCTGCTAGTCCTTCGTCCCTCGTTCTTCTCGCTCTTTCTCCATCTCACTACCTATTCATCCTTCTCGCTCTTTCTATTCCTGTGTCTTCGACTATTCCTTTCTTTACATTGAGCAAAGGTAAATGATCATGCAAACTTATGCTACAAGGAAGTCTTGTCATGTTAGATCGGCGTCTTTTTCTGTGGCGTGATTATCGGATTCGTCTGTGCCAACGTCGAGCGAGGATGGGGTCGCAGGGCGGATAGCCTTCAGTTTGTCTCCCTCCAGAATTCTCAGAGCGGGTAGCCTTCAGTTTGTTACCCTCCAGAATCAGGCTGTACCATGAGATTGTTGGATCCATGCAGTGAAGCTGCAGCGAGGGAGGAATGGAGTTAATCCTTGTCCAACAAGCAGTTCTCCTTTAGATGTAAGTGTGGTCAACGGATGCGTTCTGTGCCACGTCGATCGGGGAGGCGGCCGTGATAATTGATCCAGTCAAAATCCATACGCGCTACCGTAGGCACATGCTGGCCCAAGATTCATACGCGCTACCGTATACACATGCCGGGGAGACTCCTTTCTTCCTCACTCTCAATCCATAGTGCAAGCGGTTTAGCTTAAGCCCTCTAACAATTCTCAATTTTTTATTATTATTATTTTTCTGCACGTCAGAGTCTCGCAATTAGATTACCCACTATCAAGAATATAGACATGAGCGCCTCTTCTTCCCCATCCAAAAAGGATCAGTCGACAGAGGAGCGGCTGGAATGTGCAGGAAGAAAACGAATGACGGTCTGAAAACGATCTCTCTTGGGAGGTATCTACCTTGGACCATGAAGCAGTGTCAAAAAGAGTATGTCTCGCTTTCGTTTGTCCAGAAGTTCAAACTATCCGACTTGCAGGATGTGCAAAACACCTATGAATCCCTGATCGCCTCTACACAGCTCAAGACCTTGCGCTGACTACTATTGATAACAGCGTACAATACTTCAAAAGGTACAGTCTGCGGCGATACTGGTCAAATCACATGCTGAAGATGGAACGAAAATGAGACAAATACCAACTTCGACATCACAGCCACGAAGTCTGCAAGGATTGTGCAGGATGCGAGTCTGAAGGAGACGTTGAGCCGTCCGAGGATGAAGGCAATGATCAGGACAAGCTAAAGCGCAAGATGTAGCAAGCTACTTTCGCCTACTCTAGCAAACTGTTCATTGCCCAAGCTTCCATTAGATCCTTTGGAGACTTACACTGGTGCCTTGATTGAATGGATATAGATGGATCATTTAAGGAGAGTAACAAACAAGCGAGGACTGTACGCGAGACCCCAACAACCTGGGAGAGTGATGAAGACTTTTTACCTCTATCAGTGGTATCCAAGGGAACAGCCAATTTTAATGATGACGCTGGTGACCATGGTCTTGCGGGAGCGCCACAACCACACTTCAGTCTTGACTCGACACGGCGCATCACGCTCACTATGGCTAGATTCGACGTTGGTGCTGCCTTCAGGCGTCTACAGGAGGGAGCAGTCCCATTCATTAACGACAAGAGCGTCAAGTATGGGTGAAGAAGTTCTACCTGATGTTGTAAGTATCATGGGACGGGTTTCAGGCGCTGCATATATAGCATATGAACACTAGCATGTATTGGGAAGCTTTTTGTCAACTCGCGTTTCGGAGCCGACAAGTGGTCGATCTCGGATAAAATCTGCGAGCGCTACTGTTTGACATGGGGGACTGGCGGGGGACTATGAGGTATAGGCGGTGTTGAACAAAACCATGGCGTGGACAAGAACAGGAGAGGAGGATAATACTCCAGTCGATCTCGCGTTGGATGTCCATGACGATTGCGTTGGTATCGAAATGTCTCGTTGGAATATTGCGTACAGGAGACAAGGGAAGGTCGAGAGATGGCTCAAGGCACTTTGGCGGGCCAGCTCATCCAAGAACGAAGCACTTTGACCCTTCAAGTCCGCGAAATCGATCAAGAAGGAAGCGGAATCCCGAAGGCGTGAAACTCTGGACAGGCAGGATTGAAGGACAGGCCTCAGGAGACGCCTATCTTCTCCTTCTTTGTACAATTAGTGATTGAAAAAAGGAAAACCTTGACTGAAATAAATTCTCTGTTGCGCACCGTTTCAATGACATCCAACATGCATACCATGCACCTTCTCCCAGAGCCACATTGCCACTAAAATGTTTCCCTTGCAGACGCGAACAAGGATGCTCCACGTTTGCATCACGTGTGGGCGTCGAATGTCTGGCGTTTCTTCATTTTTGTGAGCGTGCACGTCTTTTTTCTATTCCTTCTTTACCCCTCTCCCTTTACCACACCAACACACATCAACCATGGCAAACAAGGGAGCCTACGCCGCCATCGAAATCGATGATGACGATGAGGTAATACAACGCAACACATGCACACACACACCTCACAACGCAACTTACGGACGGAGCAAGAACACAAGCAACAAGCTCCAGGAACAAACCTATGCCGTCAGACAGCTCCCAATGGAACAAAACGCCAAGACTGCATATACTTTTCACTCCCTGGGCCTAAGTCTAGTTAGTGGATGCAACCAAACGCTTGTTCGACGAATGGGATCTCAGGAAGAAAGGCGTTCTTGTTGGGAACTGAGCGCCGGGGTGTGAGATGCACAACAAGGATTCATACTGGTGCCAATGACTGAGAGGATGCCGTTCCCTTGGCCAAGAAACGCACACTGACCATATCGCTTTGACTCCCTTTTGGTCGTAATAGCTGCAATTCCAGAGTATGTCTTTGACAACGAACAGGATAGACGTAGTAGGATGCGCGCATTGAGAATATGCAACTGGATATCAAGAGGACCAGAAGAAAAGGCACTTCAGGAGCAAGGCTGAAAGTTGGAACATACAATTGAGTGGTCAAAAGGAGTGAACGTGCGGGAACAGAACAATACCCTACAAAGCATACTGTTAACTGTCAGACAAGCACCTATACATATCATCACCAAAGAACCTCAGGACACTCGACAATAGACTGGTCATTTCAAACTTGATGGTTAGTCCGCTTGGCGTTACTTACCTTACGATCTCCCCAATTGTTCTCTTCATCCAGGCTTCGCGTCGTCTTCCGCATCACCCAACGCAACCGGGAATATCTCATCCTCCAACAGCACGCCACAGCCCCGACCCACTGGTAAGAACTCGCATCAAGTACCAAACATGACAGTGCCAAAGACGCCTCTCAAAAACCTCATTGTCACAAGTAGTAACCAACTCGCCTCCTTTGCTTTTTTAACGTGTTGGTAGGATTCGGAGGTACTGGAGCGTTTGACCCACACAGGAGCATCCAGGACCAAGCGGGCGCGAGACCCATCTGGTCTGTCGAGTACTATTCGAAGTTCTTTGACGTCGACACCGCCCAGGTAACTTGCTGCCACTAGCTTAATGTTTATATAGGATTTCATCGCTGCTGCTGCTGTTGTTGTCTTGCTTTTAGGTTGCGGACATAAATAATAACCTTACATTTGCTTCGTTGTGTGTTCGCTTCTTGTAGGTGATGGAGAGATGTTTCGCAAGTGTCATCCCCAAGGAAAACTTTTTGGATGTCATGCAAGGCAGCCCCGACCTCTATGGTAAATGCTCTTTCCACACACTTACTCTTGAACCTGTTGCCGATATTCAAGACGAAAAGGACGGATCCAGTCGATTTTGGCCATACTCATTTGCTCTTAAACTAATGTATACTCCTTCTTTTTGACACTATCTACAAAAGGCCCGTTCTGGATTGCAACGACGGTAGTGTTCGTCCTCTTCGTGATCTCCTCCATCGTCGAATCCATTAACGCCTACGCCGCAGGAACTCCCTACAGATACGACTTTACCGCCCTCACCTTCGCATTTGGAACAATCTACTCCTACGCTTTCCTCGTCCCCACCGTCATCTGGGGCGCAACCAAATATTTCGGCTGCCAGCCCGACCTCCTCGACATGTTAGCCCTCTACGGGTACGGGCTTACTATCTGGATCCCCGTGGCAGTGTTGTGTGTGCTGCCATTTGACCTGTTGCGGTGGGGGCTGGTAATTCTTGGCGCCGCTGCGTCGGGCTTGTTCCTTGTGAGGAATATGTACCCGGTTCTGTCGAGGGCTGAGGCGCAGACGAGCAAGAGTATTTTGATCCTTGTTGTTGCGTTGCATGGGCTTTTGGCGCTCGTGTTGAAGTACAAGTTCTTTGCGTACACTGTTACCGCTCCTTCTCAACCCCCTGCTCCTACTCGTTAAGTTCCCCCCCCCCCCCCCCCCGTTTAACTCCCTCTTTAAATAATCGATGCAAGTGAAATAATACAACTGTGTAGTTGTCCATTCTTAGTTTTGGGTGTTGCAATCGATGTTTTTTTTTTTTTAATTTTTTTTTGGTGTGTGTGCAAGTATTCCTATGTACAAAATGTAGTTCTAAAAAAAAAAAGGGAACCTGACTGGGGGATGATGCAAGGGATGACTCCCACAAGTTTCCTTCCCGCTTCCTGCGTTTCCTCTTCCTCCTACTCTGCCACTCGTTCGCGTCTCTTCTTAGTTGTTGGCTCCTTTTTTTTTTGCTATGTTTGTTTGTTACTGCTAGGGGGGGCCCATCATGCAATAACTTCGACGGCTGGCATCTCCTCGCCACCCATGGGCTCGTCCGCTGCTGCTGCTGCTGATGCTGGGGCGGCGTCGGCGGCAGTGGCGGCTACTGCATCCAGAACCAGTGAAGAAGATTCCAGTGCTTGTGACTGTGTCTGAGCATCCATCTCAGAAACAGACGCCACCGTCGTATCTCCAGAAGTAGCCGCCGCAATAGAAGCCGAAGAACTCGTGATAGTGCTAACCCTTGCCACAAGCCTCTCCGCCGGCAACTCGGGCCCACGCTCAACCGCCAACCGAGCCATCATCATATCATGCTCATTCTCCATCCAGATCCGACTCTTCTTCCGGCCCTGTCTTGCCAGTTCTGCTTGTCGGTCTTGTCCGAGGCTCTTGATCTTGGTCATGGTTGCCAGGGAGAGGTTTGAGCAGCATTCGACGTTGACTTGTTCCAGACGCGAGTCTTTTATCCAGGCCAGTGTCGCTTCGTCCAGCATAATGGAGGCTGGTGTGGCTAATGTTGGTGCATGGGTGGTGGAAATGGCTGAAGTCGGAGGAGCACTTGATGTTGATTCGACGGTTGTGGATCCTAAGGCCTCGTCAGAAGCCGCCTGGGTCAAAGCAGACGAAAGTAACGGAGTGACCACATCCTGGTCTTCAACGACAATGTGCGATCCTGAGCCAACGGCCGTCTGTTCAACAACCTCCTCAATCGCCACAGTACCCGCCTCACTCAACAAGAAGTCATCGCTGGCCTTGTTGATAAGGCCGTGAGGTTTCGACTGCGAGCTATCATTGCTGCTGCTGTTGTTGTTGTTGTTGTTGTTGTTGTCCAAAGAATCGGCAGTAGCGACTCCTGACGACGAAGCGGACGGCATCGAGCAGCCAGCAACGACAGAAATCGAGATTGGATCCTGTGATGCGCCATCAATAACAACGCCATTATCCTCAAGTCTCGACGGGATCGGAAGTGCCGGCAACAACGGCGTGCAGTGGAAGGCATCCAACACACGAGCTTCAGCAGCCTGGAGAGAAATATAGCCGTCTTGAACTTGAACCTGCAGACCGTTGTCGTCCTGAGCCATATAAGACGAGGAAGAAGAACTTGACGACGAAGACGAGGACGACGAGGACGACGACGAGGAGGATGTGGTCGACTCATAGGACGTAGAGAACGTCGAGACTCCAGATGCGATGAAGTGTGTGTGGCTGTGATGATGATGTCCGTAGGCATCGCCTCCACGATCAATATCCTTGCCCTTGGGCTCCCTCACGCGCACCACAGGCTCCTCTCCCTCCGCAACAACGCCAACGTCCCCCTCCTCCTCATCTAGCTCCATGTACACATCCTCATCTTCCTCCAGCTGCTCCTCAACCCCATCCGAATCATCTCCCTCAACATCATCACGGTCATGATATGAGCTCTTGCGATGATACCGCTCCAGATCCAAACACATATCCAAATCCATGCCCGTCATCTCATCCAAATGAATCGAGAGGTCCATATCCAAGTCCAAGTTCATGATCGTCCGAAGATCCATAACGTTTGAATGGTGGTGGACCAAACCCAGCTGTGACTGCTTCTTGGGACCTCCGTTCGCGCAATAGACGGGTGTGACAAACTGCTGGCCGTGATCCAAATTAGTATCCATGTAGTCAACTGCACCAGCGCCGCTAATAACTCCCTCGTCGTCGTCAAACTCGTCCTTGCTCCGTGCCGCCTCCATGCCACGTTGTTGCTTCCTAAGCAGTTCGACTCTCTCTGCCTCAAGCGCCTCTTCCAAGGCTTCACGCTCGTGAGATTCCTCCACTGCTGCCAACATATGATTTGTCGGTTCTCGGGAAGGCAAATGACTCTCGATCGTCGGCTCGCTGAGCGGGTGGACTGGGGCTGGAGTCTGAAGATGAGATCCGTCCGAGGAAGAGCCAACAAGGAGTGGTGTTGATATGGGCGAATCCACAGAAGAGTTTGTCGCCGCAGCAGCCGCAGAAGCAGACACAGCCGAAATCGCAGCAGTCGTTGTAACAGAGACCTCCTTGACCTCCCCCAGACACCCACAAATGATCTCAGCCGTGCTCTCCGCAATATCCGTATAGCTCACATTGAGATACCGCAACATCCCGCACTCGCGTATCACAGCCTCGATCGCAGCAGCCGAGAACTGCCAGTGATTGACATCCAGCAGCTCCAAGTTCCGGCAATTGAGCGAAATCTGCTCCAGGATGTTGTTCGACAACTCACCGTGGACGTCGTGGCAGCCCAAGGTGAGGACACGCAGGTTTAACGCACAAGGTCGACTCAACATCAGACCGACATCCCGCGCCTCCGATTCCAGAATATCCAGTCGGAAGCAATCCAAACCCGATCCGTGCTCGCCAATCGCCGTGCAGGTGTCCTGGTTCAGCATATCCTCCATCCCCAACAGGACTAACGCCTTCAATACACCCTTGGCCGCTGCGGGTGTCGACAGCCCCTTCATGACCGTCATCAGACAGTCTGTCTCGATATCCGAGTTGGAAAAGTCCAGATGCTCCAGCGTCAGCTTACAAGCCTCCGTCAGCCCCACGACCTCCTCCCTTAGCAAGTGCATTCCTCCGGGGGCGGAAAACTTGCTGAGCCTCTTGCAAGCCTTTCCGAGGGCAGTCAACCGGCAGTTCTGGAAATCGTGCGACTTGAGAACCAAGGCCTCCAAAGTCTCGCCATGGAGCTTGGTCAACATATCAATCGTCTTGATTAACTCGTGTCCTTGACTGATCTCCCGGTGGTTGTCGACGTGGACCAATTTGAGACCGTGTTGGGACGCTACAAGACACGCCAGGGCATGGTCGGTGACAGAGTAGGAGTGGGGGAAGTGCTGCCAATGGGTCGCAACCTTGAGAGACTCAATCCTGTGGCAATTGGTAGCCAGGGAGATGACCAGACTGTCAGAGACAAGCGCATATCGGAGGTCGAGGTAGACAAGACTGGTCGTTTGTTCCAGAGTCAATGGCCAGGTCGCAAGGAAGGGCTTGAAAGCAGATGAACTTGAACTTGAACTTGATGACGACGATGAGGTTGACCGACTGTGGAGTTCTGTAAAGTTGCTGGGATCGAATGGTTGTTGGAATCCATAGACCAATTGTGGCTCTCCGCTTGCTGTAGCGGCAGCTGCGGACTGAGTTGACGACGACGCCATAGAAACCAGTGACTGGTTGGCTTCATGTGAGTGTCCGGTGATTGTCATGTCCAGAACGTCGTCCATGAGAAAATCCTCATCCGCTTCCTCGATCGATCCAGTCGCCACAATAGCATCACCAAACTGGCTTGCTCCAACCCCACCCTCCTCCTCTTCCATATACTGGACGGTCGCCGTCACAAGAGGTGATCCGAATGGGTTGGGAACGTGTGGCAGAACCACTGGCGAGAAGAGCGTATGGGGGACTTCTGACACGACTGACTGTGAACTAGTGCCAGCATTCAAGATCTGCAAGAATGAACCTTGTACGCCCTGAGGGATGTCGGGGTTGTTGATTGATGGTTCCACAACGGAAGAATGCACAAGTTCAGGGTGAACCAAGGGCATGGCTGTAGCAATGGGTTGTTGTTGTTGGACTGGGAGCAATGGAGGTGTGGTCAGAAGACTGGCATCCAGCAACGGCAACAAGTCCTCGTTGGTTGCATCCTGCATCATGGCTTCCCAGTCGTCGCTGTCAGTGCTCGCTGTAAAAGCAGTGTTGATCGTCTCGGCAGGTTCGACCACAACCATAGTGCCATTGACATCGGTCTCGTAAGTCGGCAAGACAGTCCCCCCCTGCTCATTGACGCCTCCAACCTCGTCGCCATTATTCTCTGTAACTGTCGCGGTCATGTGAGCGAAAAGGCAACGTGGCAACCGAGGGGCATGACAGTGGACAAAGTCGCTCAAGTACGGTCTATGGGCGAGTAGATGTCGAATCAGATAATCCTTGGGCGCCTCATTCCTGGTCCACCTGAATCCGGTCAAGGTCTGGATATCAACTTCGGGAAGGTCAAAGGTATCGTGGACCCATTTAAGATTAATACTCCTAGCAAAGCTAGCGTAGGGGAGCGTCGTTCGGGAGGGATCCATGCATCCTTGGAACAGCGTCCTGAGCAAAAGCATCGACCCGGCCTTGTCCATGACCCGGCCCTCAGTCTCGAACTGGTATGTAAAGAGATAGGACCATGGGTGGCGGTAGAGCTCCTGAAGTGCGGGTGCTGTCCAAGTCCGTGTGGTAAGAGCGCAGTTAAGTAGGTCTTGGGGTTCTTGTGAGAGGTGCATAAAGATCTGGATGATGATGTCGAGCGGCAAGAGCTGGTTGTCCGCCTGACTGCGCTGATAATAGCGCAGAGGGGAAGCAGATGACACCGACGATGAGGATGAGGGTGAAGACGGAGACAACGCCATTGTCACTTTTGATGATAACTATATTGAGTGATTGCAAGTAGGGTAATGAAAGCGGTGAATACAACAGATTCCTCGGTGTGGGTGTCCTGTCTCCATTTTCCCCGTGTTCATGCAAAAGAAAAGCGAGACAGGCGACAGTTTGTTGTCTGTGCCCATTCTTTTTTGCCATACCTGGAGGGTCGTTTAGTTGTTCTTTCTCTTCCTTTAATGATGTATTCCCTGTCGTTAGCTCGAACACTTCGGCAGAGAGAGACAACAACAGGACGGTGGTGATGGTGATGATAATACAGCCACACGACGAAACTGGTGCGAGGGTAGGAAAGTAGTGGGTTCGTTGTCGATGAGGACACTAATTAGGAAAGGAAACACAAGGAACAGAGAGAGAGAGAGGATGAAAAGGGTCAGTGGATGAGGTGAAAAGGGAGAGGGATACGAACAAATGGTCATGATTGGTGTATGCAACTGTTGCTATTGTAGTTGTAACTGTTGTGCGCGGCTCATGACGCCAAAAGAATGTGTCAAGGCAAAGCAGGGGTGGGACGAAAGTGGAAGTGTAATAACGCCATGGTCGCTACAAATTCGTTCTACTCGGCACACACGCAAGAACAAAGTGGGTAGGGGCAATATGCCCACACGGGTCCTCAATAGTTATAATTATCTCTTTCGGTCCCACACTAACAGACCCGAAATGGGCGTCTGTCTCTGTCGAGCGGGATAGGGATCAAGGGGGTGGGGAGTGAGAAAACGAAAGAAACGAGTCCAACCGACAAGTACAGTAGTAGTAAAAGCGTACGCAGACAAGGGTGCTCATGTGCACTGCATACACAAGGTTGTATTAAAGCAGGGATGGGGGTAGATGAATGGAGTCAAGGCGAGGTCATATGAGCATGACCCCCCAATATAAGCCGAACCTTGCTTGGCTCTCATTTTGCTTGTCTGAGTGACCCGTACGGTACCGTACAATGTACATGTACACATACGGACAAGAATAAAAGACAAAAGAAAGACAGATAATACCACGGAAAGGGGTTGAAGAAAGGAGGAGTGCAGCATAGAAAGTAAAGACAGATGAGAACGAAACAAAGGGGGGCAGAAGAGAGGCAGCTTTGTTGACAGGAGGAGCAGCAGCACGTACACACGCGGGGATAGGGATGAAGATGGATGATAGAGCGAGAGAGGAGGAGAAGACGAAAGAAAGAAAGGCGTGAAGACAAGGTATAGGAATCTGGGACGCACAAACAAAGGAGTGATCGTTGATGATGATGATGATGACGACGATGATTTGCCTGCGTGTGATAACGATGGTTGCCGATAATGCGTGTGTGTCTATTAACTGGATGATGGTCTTCCGAAGGGGCTTCTCACCTTTTTTTGGTGTGTCCAAGGAAGGAAGGAAGGATGGGGACACAAAGACACAAAGACAAAGCCGTCCCTTGTCGTGTGTTAACAAAATGGGCGTTGCTTCTTCCTTCTGTCCTTTTTACCCGTGTGACAGTAGAGGGACACAAAGAAGGAAGAAAAAGAGGGGTACGGAAACAAAAGGAAGAGAGGGACTTGTCCGTCGGTCGGTCGGTCGGGTAGAAAAAGGATGAAAAACAAGGAGTCGGCTTCTTTTAGTCCTCCCTTTTTTTGCGTTGTGGAGAATAGTAGCTGTGAGAGTCGAGTAGGTAGAGAGAGGTGTGGGTCTGTGTACTTGTAGGCGCGGGTTTGTAGGGGGAGCCGGATGAGGGGCGGGGTCGGTGGTCAGGAGCGTATCATGAAGATGAAGGGTGACCGTCGTTGTTGAGGGCGGACAAGGAGGTTAAACGTTGCCGGGTCCAGCGTGGCTACAGTATAGTAAACGAGAAGCAGGAGAATGGAGTACTTGAACAAGTCAGAGCGAAAGAGTAGGGGCGAGAGTGAGAGTGGCGATGGTGGTAGAAGAAAAAGAGAGAGGGAATAACAGGAAAAGAGGGATTTGGGGAAGAGGCAGAGCGCAATGTCTATTTAAACATTTAAGCAAAATGGAAAAGGGGGGCACGACAAACACGAGAAAAGAGAGGAAGAGGAAGGGAGGCGACAGACGGGACAATGGGGTTGGCTGGGGAACTTTAGTATGACGGACGAAGATGACTCGGAAAGTCAATGTCACGGGATGGCAACGGATTCATAGGATGAAGGATGAAGGATGAATGATGAAACATACAAAAGAGCTTTGTCTCTTCATCCTACACCCTGCCTTCTTGGACAAGGCTGCACCATGCAACCCCAATCCATTTTTTTTTCTTTTTGTGACTGCAAACGCAAGGCTGCGCCAAATCTGACTTCGCCTAGTGTCTTGTAATGCATCCATCTTTTCGTTGCACTGACTGAACGTTGAGTTTCTAGCAAACGCTCACACCGCTATCTCTTCAACCCCGACCAACAAACACACACAGCAACATTCAAACTCATTTCGTCGTTTATGTCATTCACGGAATTGATAGGATTCATAGGTTTCTCTTTTAAAGTGTTTTTTTATAATATTAAACAGGTTTTGTGAAAGCTAAACTAGAAAAGTATATGCAAAAGAAAAGTAAGAAAAGAACAGCTACACTAGAAAAGAAGAAAAAGGGAAAAAAAAAGAAAAAGAAAAGATATTTCCAGTGGAGGGTGTGTGTGATGTTCCAGAGTCTCCTGAGATACCTTGACCTTGTCGCAATATAGTCGCCAAGTCGGATACAAACAACAATACACACATGCGTCCACGTCGAAAAAAAAATATAAAAAAAAAAGAAAAAAGAAAAAGAAAAAGAAAAAAGAAAAAAAAAAGTGAATTGCTGAAGATGTCGCCTGTGTGCTCCATTCAAGCCGCTGTTTCATTCTTCTTGTTCAGAGTCGTCTGCGATTGCGATTGCGAAGGCGATGTGGATCGCGATGGCGAAGGCGAAGGCGATGAGGATGATCGACCCGAACGTGCCTCGTCAGACGAACGGCACTCTGCGCACTAGAAGAACACACATAACAAACATGTTCAGCAACCAGAAATTGAAATGCAAACTATGATATGGAAAAGAATATGTACATTTTTGTTTGGAGTAGGGAGTGAGGAGAAAGTAGAACAAAAGAAAAGAAACGAAATAGAAAACCACTCTTCTTTTGTACCCCATCCAAAAAGAAGAAAAAAGAAAAGACTAGAAAATATGAAAGGAAAGAATGTGGTTATCACAATTGAATATAGCGTCATCCACAACTGCTTAGCTGACTTCTGCATTCGGCTGATATCGTCGTCGTAGTGGTCGTCGTCGTCTAATGTCTCTCAATGGGTGAGAATCATCCTTCCACAACAACATTCATCCGAAAAATGTGAGATGTGAAAGTGTTGGCTGGCTTGCATGTGTTCCTAAAGTTGCTGCTCAAAGGTAGCTGAGCAGGTTTGTGATGTTGATGATCGCTTTTTTTTTGTGTTTTTTTCTTTGATTGAAAAGTCTGGGAAAGGTGCCCAAGGGTTATATGGTCCAAGTAAAAGGGAAGGTGGAAACTTTCCAATCATTGGGGTGCCATAAGGTCAAGAAATAAAAAAAAGGCTAGCATGTACATTATCGCCTCCCTCTTCTTCAAATGTAATGCACACAACAGACAACAACCCTCTTTCATGTTTTTTTTATCTCGTCTCGTCTCCTCAAAAAAACAAAGAAAGGCAACATAGGGGTACTCCACAATCATGCAGCAACAAAACAAAATCACAAATGGCTCACTTGATCAGAATCCAGCTCCATGTCGGCCGCGGCCTCCGCAGCATTGCACTGCTCGTTGCGGGCCAAATGTCTCTTGAAGGCGTCCGATCGGGTACACTCGACGCCACAGGTACGGCATTGGAAGTTCTTGCCCTTGGTGTGCTTGCTGACGATGTGGCGCTCGAGGTCGTGACGACGAGCAAAGGACCACTTGCACTTGGAGCCGCTCTTGTCCTTGTGGGGGCAATCGAAGGGGCGGAAGCCCGAGTGGGTGTCGCGGTGGGAGCGCAGGTTGAAGGGGCGCGAGAAGGTCTTGCCGCACTCGGAGCACTTGTAGCGAGGCCTAGCGTTGGGGTCACCCATCTGCTCAGTGGGGATCACGCGAGAGGCCTCTTCCGAGGTGACACGGCGGCGACGAGTCTTCTTGGGGGGCTGAAAGCCGACCTTAGTGGGCGACTGGGTCACCTTTCTAGGAGCGACACGATAATTGGGCGCCTGCATATCTTGACCGAGGAGTTTGGCCTCCGAGAAGGTGGTAGGGCAAATGATCTCCTGTGGGGTGAAGGTGGTCAAGGCAGGCGAGACGGTGTCAGAGAGGACAGGCGAGAAGGCGCCAAAGGTAGGCTCGACGGGGGATTCCTTGATTGTAGGCAGGGCAGACAGGACAGGCATGGCTGTGGTTGCGGGGTGAGACTCCATGAGGAGTTGCTCGAGCTTGGCCGATTCATCCTTATAGGTAGGGAAGAGCTCGAAATCCTGTTGGGCAGCCCAAACGGCCTCGTGCGAGAAGCTGACATTATCAAAGTCGGCGTCGAAAGAGTTCAGGGCAGCGAGGGGATCCTCGATGGGCGAGTGCCATTCGATGGAGGGGCTGGCTGCGTCGCCAAAGCTGCCGAGGGGATCATACGTGTAGGGTGATCCGATAGAGTCGACAGCAGGAGAGTAGTTGCTCATCTCGGGAGAAAGCTCCGGAGTGAGGTCAAGACCAGTGAGGTCGTTGGTGTCGGCGGAAAGTTGGTCCCAGTAGAACTGGGAGACAGAGTCGTCGTTGTTGTTATTGCTCATGTCGGTGTTGAAGTAGACGGTAGGGAAGGTGGTGGCGCTGTTGTCGTTGTTGTTGTTTTTGCTGCTTTTGCTGGCGTCGAAGCTACCATTGCTTGCGCCGTTGTTGTTGTTGTTGTTGGCGATGATGACGACAGAGGAGGAGGAGGTCTCCTTGGTGTTGGTGGTGGTGGCGAACATGTCGCTGGAGGATGAGGTTGAGATGAAGGAAGAGAAGTCCATGGCGATGAGGTTGGGTTGGAGTGGATAGAGTAAGATAAAAGGTTAAAGGACTGGTTGTTGGAAATAAGAGTATTGCCAGGAACAAAAGAAAGGTCGACGTCACCTACTTCTTTAGAGGTTAAGGGTGGGCTTGGAGGAGGCGGAGGCAAAGCAATAACGAAAGAAAGAGTATGGACGAGGAGTGTAGTATGGTCACACACTAGACAGACAAGCAGACGGCAGGGAGGCAAGCGCTCGAACGAGGACGGCAAAAGGAAGGTGGTCTGGTCAACAACAACCAGAGGACCTTGTCAGCAAGACAGACAGACAGACGGACAGTAACACCACTTGGGAAGGGTGTTCAAAGTGCTTCAGAAGCGAGGTGTATGGTGGTGCCGAGAATGATGTGTGTTGTGTTGCAAAAGAATGCAAGTATGCTTAGTGAAAAGAAGGTTGATCGTCGAATTGGGTAGGTAGATCAAAGGTTTGTCTTATACGTAGGTGACAAGTACGAGTAAGTAAAAGCAGAGGGAGGGGAAGTAAGAGAGGGAGGGAAAGTAGGAGAGTGTGAGTGCGAGTGTGAGTGAGAGTGGAGTATGAAAAGAGAAGGAAAAGAAGAAAAGAAGCAAAAAATCATTCGGGGGGAATGGCCGGTTTAAATACTCTCCCCTTCCCAGCCAGGCACTCGCCTTTCTTTTTTTCATCTTCTTCCTTCTCGTATAATTCTGGATCCACTTCATAATACTTTTTGTCGCCACTCCTCCCACTCTCACACTCGCCTCGCCACCATTGCATTGTCCTCTTTTTGCCTCAATTGCTTCATCAACACTTACTCTTCATCCTTGCTGCCACCATCGCTACTCCCTTCCTTCACCTCATCCTGTCATCTTCAAGTCCTATCAACGTTTAGAAATAACCCACCGACCCATAATATCTCTAAAGACCGGTTTTCCGACTCCAAGAAAATAAAACTCAATTGCGAACCAAAAAGGGGAGGAAGAAGGCCTTGGCAAGATTTTTTTCAGCTCCAGCCCTAAACGCTGCGGATTTTTCCAAGACACACACACAAACGCCGTCGACACACAATTTGAGAGCACACTTCTGGTCTTTGTCTTCCCTTCCAATGAGAGGAAATAAAGTAAACAAATAAGACCAAAAAGGGGGAAGAGCACTTCGCAGTTCGCACAAGAGTAGAGAGAGTTGGAGAGGAGAGGGCATCCGTCGGCAGTGCAAAAAAAATAAAATCTTTTGGCACACCACACACGCACACACACGCACACACACGCACAACACACAATCTTCACACAACATATGACATACACCATTGAAAAAGCATGATCGAGTTCCCCCCCTCCTCCTCGTTATCGCTATCTACCAGCTACACATTTTCTGCCTGACCTTCCTTCCTCTTTCTCTTTCGACGTTCCTGTAGCATGAATGGGTTTTTCTTGTTTGTTCAGCGACTAGAAAAAGAGGCATCAAAATCGGTTGACTTTTAGTCCCTCCGCTCCGTAATAAGAGAGCGTGTGTGTTGCAGGAATGCAAGTTTTTGATTTGTCAGAGATCAAACATATTTTAAGGCAGGCGTTGCAGTTAGGCACGGAGCCCAAACAGACAGATGGAGGGGGAGTGTTCAAACAGACTTGGACAGACCGACAATCAGAAAAGGGGGGAAGGGGAGGGATGCGCCATATGTATCTGTCTCAATTGCATTGCAGGTGAAATAACCAATTGCTCTGTGAGGCTGAGCACATAATTCGTCGAAAGACGTTCTTAACAAAAAACACACTTATGCACAAACGAAAAGGAGGGATATCAGCAGTGATCAAAGACAAACAAGGTTGTTCCACGTTTTTTTTCTTATTGATCGGAAGAACACGAAGGATAAGAAGATTACGAAGGATGGGGATATCGTGGATGATGATCAATTGGAAACTAGCAGAGGCCATCGAAATGAACATATGTTCCATTGTACATTTATTTCAGATAGAGAGATGCAAATGGACAAAAAAAAACGTAGCCGGGGCGGCATACAGTAGTGGCACTGAAGAACTCTATTTACTCCATGTTGGCTTTACGCTGCTGCCGAGACCGGAAGACATCATACTCTGGTGGCCGATTCACTCCTGGCATATGTCCCCGGAAATCCCCTCCACCTCCACCGCCACTTCCTCCTCCCATCTCATCATCATACTCCCGTCCTTTCCTCTTCATACCACCACGACCACTTGGCCCTGCCGAAGATGGCCCACCACGAGGCCGGAATCCACCACGGTCACCTCCTCCTCCTCCACCACGCATCATGCCACGGGGGTCGTTACCTCTTGGATGAGGGTCACTCCGATCGCGGAGATCACGATCCCTAGGGTCGCCTCGAGGATCTCTGGGATCGCCTCCTCTCTCCCTTGGATCACGTGGGTCACGGTTATCCCTTCCTCCACCATAATCAAACTCTCGAGGGTCCCGTCCATCCCCACCACGGGGATCACGGTGTTCACCCATATCTCGACCTCGTCCATCCCGATCCATACCGCCAGAGGGACCAGTAGGAACAGGCACCGGTGGTGGCACAACCATACTTTGCCCAACAGGGATCTGTGCTGCCCGAATCAAGTCCATGATATCTTGCGTTTGCAAGATAGGCCCATTGAATCCTGCAGCTGGAGGCAAGTTTGACAAAAAGAACGCCACAGCGTCTGGAATCAACCCATGAGGTCCTAACGTCCAACCAGGGACAACCAAAGGTCCTTGCTGTTGCTGTTGCTGCTGTTGCTGATGCTGTGGAATAGGCTGAGGCGGTGGGATCTGAGAAGAGGAACCCATAGCCTGAGGAGGCATGGGTGGAGGGATATGAGGAGGCATTGGCGGCTTGGGCGCGAATCCTGGTCCTGGTCCTGGAGAACCTCTTCTGTCGCCATCATGACCATCATGGTCTCGGTCACGATCACCTCCGTGAGGATGTGGAACTGTATCCATATCACCTGGTCGCGAATCCCTGGCTGAGGTTGGTGGTTTACGGATCATATCGGGGTAAACACGGTAGCTGTTCCACATAGCGAAATCAGGTCGTGGGTACAAGTCTACATGCACGGGTTCCATCAGGGGTCGTCGACCAGGGCGAGCAGCATTGTCCAAATCAACAGCCGGTGGTGGTGGGAAATCACTTGAAAAGTCTGACAATGCCGGCACATGAATGTTCTTGCGGACTATTTCCGTGCAACAAAAATAAAACCAACTCACTCATTAGCATATGTGAAAAAGAACAGTGCTACAGCAAATAACAATAATAAAAATGGCAGGAAACTTACTGCTGGCGCCCATGTCCATCTCTTCGATGACTTTGAGCTCGTTGTAGCTGTACCGGGATGCGAAGCAACTGATGACAGAATCGTCAGGGTAGACCTCCCGACGACGCTTTTCGACCTTGTTGATCGCGGCCAAATCGCCATACTTGTTCTCGTACTCTGAAAACTTTTCCCAGAGAGGACGAGCCTTCTCCGGCGACATGTTGATGAGAGCTCGCTCAAACAGGGCTCTGGCGTTGCTGTCATCGTTCAGCTGAATCAAAAACTCGAGGTACTGGTCCACATAGGCAGTCTCATCTGCAAACGACTTGTACCCGACCTCAAAGACCTTTCCTGCAATAGTGGTGTCCTTGGTGCAGTGATACTCCAGCAATGCCGCCGCAATGTAGACCTGGTAGGGGCAGGCGTTCGAGCGACGAGCGCGACCAAAGACGTGCCTCCACTGAGAAGTGCCCTCAGTACGACGGATAAACTGCATAAACATGATCCAGGCAAGACCGCAGCCCTTGATCATCTCCTCGACTTCCTTCCTGGCCAGTTTCTCATACTGTTGCAACTCCTTGGTCCGCTTCTTAAGTTCTTCACGCTCGCGCTCACGCATCTCTCCATCAACCTCCTCGATATCGCGCACTTTCTTGTTCGAACCCGCTCCACTGCCATCAAGAAGCTGCTGCTCCGCCAATAGAGCCGCCTTTGCAGCTTGGACTTCCTGATCGACCTTGGTGTTCATGTCGTCGATTTTCTCTGTCAGGTTCTTGACCAACGCCTCATACGAAGCTCGGCTCTCCTTGAAGTTCTTGCGTGTCTCCTCCATCTCGGCATAGGCGAAATGAAGCAAGAAACTTGTTGGCATGATCTCGCATCCGTTCTTCAACATCGCCACCGCCTCATCCGCACGACCAATCTCGTTGAAATAGTTGGCTGCCTCGAACCAAATCTCGGGGTAAAACCGCATCGACAACAACGCCTGCTTATACGTCCAGGCAACACGGGCCGACAAAGCCGACGGGTCCTCAAAGTTGAGAGGGTTCGATTGCTCCCAACGAATATAGCGCTTCCATTGCTCCAGCTGATGCAATTCCCGCTCGGTCCACTTGACAGGTCGAGGGAGCAAGTTCCTGTTAATCCCGTCCGTCAACTTGCGCAGCTCCTTCCACATCATACGGGCCGTCATATATCCTGCTGAACGCTCCTGCAAGAACTTTTTCGCCGTCAACTTGTTGAGTCCATTCTCGAACGTGTCGTAGTCTCTCCAGATGTTCTCGACGTTGTTGAGAGGAATACATACAGCCTTCTGGAAGACACGGCGCATCGCATCCATCTTTTGCTGCTCCTCCCAAGTGTTTTGAGCCTACATTGTAAAAACAAATGATGTGGTTGAGACATGTCAGACATCATTCTTTTTGACCCCATATCACTTTCATGATTGACATGGCATGTTCGTGTTTCTTCTCTTGCAAGGGGTAACTTACCTGGCCAGACTTCAAGAAGAACAAATAGTCGCTCCAGATGGGTCCCGAGTCCCGGTCGAGTCCAACGTGCTGCAGCACGAAATCATACGACTTTGTGATAATGTCCTTGGATTCGGGGCCAGTGTTGATACGACGAATATAATTCAGATAGTACTTCCAGAGATCTACAGACAGGACGGAACGGAGACAGCGCTGAAAGATGGACTCTACCTCGGTAAAATGATGATGCTTGAGTTCAAACTCGGCGTACTGGATCCAATACCTAGACTGTTGGTAGGTGTGTGTATGTATGTGTCGACGGGCAGAGATGGGTGCGGATAAAATAATAAAAGGTGGTGGCGATTTGGTGATGGTGTGGATGTAGATAGGAAGGAAGTCGAATGGCGGGAGGAGATATAAAAAAAAGGGCCATCCCGTTCATGCATAAGAAGAGAGTAATGCCATGTAGTGATCGCGAACATTTATTGAGATCGGGCAAAAGGAGAGTCAACATTGAATATTTGTCCATGAAACAAAAGAGGCCGATATTCAAGCACGATATGAATGACCGTTGTCACATAAACACAAGAAGCGAAAAATACATAGGTAGGTGGAAAGAGTGAAGAGAAAATCATGGTGCCAACAAGGTCGAAAGAGATGGAAGGAAACAAGAAGGGAACAAGAAGAAACGGAATGGTTACTGAATTGCTCTTTGAACAGCTCTTGCATACTGTACCAATTTTCCGTAAACACCGGGTCATGTATATATTAACATCCAGCGATATCAACAGAGAGTTCAACAGCGTCGGTTGTCGCCAGTGGTTCGTCCTGAGGGCTTCACAGGACCACAACCACCGCCAATGTTGCAGTCCATTGCACTCAAATCTTTCATAACATTATGGATCATCCACATGGAACCATCTCAATATGAATAGGCACAATGGTGGGTTTTGTTTTTTTTTGGAATTGTATATTGTGGTATTTCTTGTTGTGAAAGTCGAATACGGGACGAGGCATTAACACAATATAATTAAAACAAAGAGGATGACTTACCGAGGAAGGAAACACTTTCAAGAACCTCTCATAGACATCTCTCACACGAGCAACCTCGCCTTCCTTCTCAGCATCGTTCAACAGCGTCAACCAAGCGTCGGCATCAAAGGGGTCTTCGACAATCCGTTGCTCCAAAGCACTCGCACCAGCTGGTACGACATCTGACTTCCCGGCGGCTGGGGTGCTGCTGCTGTCGACAGAGTTTGCTCGCGAGGCTTGGTTGGAGTCCTCGAGGGTAGCAGGAGACTTGATTTCGCTGCTGCTGTTAGTAGCGAGCGGAGAATCCATTGTTGTTTGTTGTCTTTGTTGTTGTCTTTAGTAGTTGTCTTTCGTAGTTGTCTTTCGTAGTTGTCTTTCGTAGTTGTTGGCGCAAGGGTTAAGAAATTAAGAGGGTGGGTGATGGGGGAGAGAGAAGGAGGCGGATCCACAGCAGATGTCGTGGAGCAGGATCAAAGTGTTGTGCGAAGAACCACAACCTTCCTTGCCTCTCTTTGTTCATTTCAACAAACTACGATACACCACTTTCTATTACGTCATCATCCTAAAAGACGCCACCAAAATATTAAACGAGCTCAAAGTAGCGTTTTGTCTCCCAAGAAGTCACAGCGGTCTCCCAGAGTCGGTTCTCGTTCAACCGCGTAGCTCCATAGTGCTCCACAAACTCGTCCCCCAATACCTCCCGCGCAATCGACCCCTTCTCCAACATCTTCATCGCAGACTCCTTCAACGATTTTGGCAGTCTCTCCCCCCCAGTCGGTCCTTCTCCAGTCTCAACAGTTGTTGGTCCAACTGGCATCTCCAGCCTCTTCTTGATCCCATACAACCCAGCCGCGAGACATGCCGCAATCGCCAAGTGTGGGTTAATATCCGCACCACCGACCCTCATCTCCAACCGAGTTCCCTTGGGCTCACACTGTGGTGGTCCAATGACTCGTATCGCCGATACTCTCGATTCGATCCCCCAGGAGATCGTCACGGGTGCCCAGTAGTTCTCGACCAGTCGCTTGTACGAGTTGATGTTGGGGGCTAGGATACACATGATGCTCGGAAGTGCTGTCAACAGTCCAGCAGTAAAGTACTTCATCATTTGACTCATCTCCTGCACACCCTCCACCGAAGTCTCCCAGTTAGGTCGGTTCAGTGCCGTATCCAGAGATGCTCTTGTTGCCTCGGTGGATTCTTCAGCGTCAGATGTAGGACTGTGGAGCTGCTGTCCAAAGGGGGTCGAACTGCCAGGACCTGACGCTGATGCAGTGGATGCTGCAAAGAGGTTGGTCTTTGTGTTGATGTCGCGAATTGAAAAGTGCAGGTGTCCTGAACAGCCTGGCTGGTCCGCATAGGGCTTTGCCATGAAGGTCGGCATGATCCCTCGTTGGAGCCCCAGCTGCTTGACCGATAGCTTAAACAGATTGGCCATGTCTGCCATCTTTGTCGCATTGTCGTACGCCAGCGCCGCTTCATAAACTCCTGGGCCTAGCAATGCAATTCCAATTGAATGCAAAGAGTCGGCGTTGATGTTAGCTACTGCATATACCACATAGCAAAAATCGATAGAGATCAAATAAGGGGGTTGCATAGTTTTACCTGTTTCGGTGTGGAAGCTTTCAATGTTGACATCAAAGTTGTTGCATTGGTCAAAGATATCGTAAAAGTAATCCTGATACAGTGAAGGTCGCAAGAGAGAATATCCAAACATTCCTGGAGTCAATGCTTGAGGGCTCGTGTGTCCCTTCTCTGCCAATGTTTCCGGTGTTTCTAATACGTGCAGGAGAGACGGCGTGGAATTGAGAAAGAGCAGAAAAAGGAGGATGTGGTAAGTCGACCATTTCATTTCAGGAGATAGAGAAAATTCCTCATCCGTCCTTGGACAACTTTTTTTTCACACGCAGACATCCCATCATCCCACCCCTGTCACAGGACGAACATAACACTCACACGCCTACACAGTGATGAGAAAGGGAGAGAGAGTTTTACCTTTGAAGTTGAAGAACTCAAGCTCGGCTCCACACATGGCCTCCCATCCAAAGGACGCCAACTCATCCGTGACCTTCTTCAACACCCCGCGTGGACAGACTGCCAATGGAGCTCTTGTCTTGGGATCGTAGAATGATAGTAAGAAGAATGGGATGTCGTTCTCCCATGGAATCCTTCTGAACGTCGACAAGTCCGGAATCGCAATGATATCCCTGTAGCCTACATAGAATATACATAACCCGTTGTGTTGGTATCATTAAAAGTAGCGAATGTACCAACATACCTTCTACATGTAAAAAAGCGAAAAGCACAAGTTACCATTGGCGGCATTGGAGACACTCAACTCCTCAGCATAGGTCTTGTCATGCATGTCCCATCCAAAGATGACCGAACAGAACCCGAACCCCGACTGAAGGACGGACAAAAACTTTGTCTTTGTCATGATCTTTCCACGAAGGATCCCGTCGAGATCTATCCCTGCGACCTTGATACGGACATCTTTCTCGAGGAGCGCCTTGAATTCTTCGATGGTTGCATGGGGGATTGTTGTTGGAGGGGGTTGGGGAGGAGTGGTGCTGATGGTTGGTGGTGGTTGTGTGTTTGAGGAGTGGGATGTGTTCATTATTGTTGTTGTTTATGCTCTTCTTTGGTTGGCGATAACTGGTTCTCGAGTGATACTGACAATGAGAAAGAAAGAAGAGAAAAGGGAAAAAGGAAAGGAGTAGCAGAAGAAGAACAAGAGAATGGAAAGAGAAAAGGTGTTAGAGGGGAGTCAGCAAAGGACAAGAAACAAAGTCATGGAAGAGCACTGATACCACTGCAAAAGTCAAAAAGATCCTCCTGACCAACCAACAAACACTTGATTAGACCCTGCATCCTCAGTGGTCATGTTCCCTTTGTTCGTCCTTCAGGCTCATGCATGAATGCAAGCATCATCTCTTATTTTTCTCATAGAGCATGAACGTGCATGCCATGAGTACAGAAACAATTATTATTTTATTAAAGGTAAAAAACGTGTCGCATATTTACAAGACGAGCGATCAGAGAATTAGAAAAGAGATTTGTACAAGCATGACCACACTAATTGTTGGCAGTGTTGTACCCAGTCGTAGTCGTTGTGTTGTACGAGGTCGAAGGGTGAACAGCGCTCGAACCAGTGTTATAAGTAGTCGGAGTGTTGCTGTCGTGCCCTCGGTTCGCGGGGACAGGCTGAGTATTGGTGGTGTATGAGGTAGAGTTGTTGGCGGGGTCATTGTTGTTGTTGTTGTAGGTCTGGTGGGTACCGGACTTGACGACGACGGGCTCAACCTTCTCTGAGATAACGGTGCGGGTAGGGCCACGGTTTTGGTTCTCGAGGTTCGAGTGGGTGTTGTAGGTAGTAGTATGATCGCTGCGCTTTCTTCTCCAGCACCAGGCCAAAAGACCGGCAAGGGCCAAGGCGGCCAAGCATCCGATGACAATACCGGCAATGGCGCCTCCAGACAACTCATGTCCTTGCGACTGGACGGGGACGGGGGTCTCGGTGGGGCTCTCTATAGGGGCGGCCGATCGGGACGAGCCGTTGCCGCTAGTCGACGTGGCACGGACGTTGCCACCGGGACTAAAGATTTGGGTGCCTTGGCCGGGTTTGTACTGGCTGGAGCTACCGAAGGGGTTGCTCAAGGTCGAGAGACCGCAACGTTTAAGAAGACCCTCGACGTTGACGGAGTGCTGCGTTGTCCATGTGTCAAAAAAGAAAGGAAGGTGGAGGTGAGAGTGAGTCCGAGACAAAAGGGTGTCAATTCGTAGGGCAAAAAAGGGGGAGGTTCACTCACCTCATAGAACATGTTGGGACTGCGAAGGCACTGGCAGGCAGAGTAGTTATCGATGTACGCTTGGTTGCACTGCTTGGCATTGCAGACATCCTTGTTGACATTGGGGTTGCTGCACACCACTATCGGATAGGATGGGACACGATGGTCGAGGGGATATAAGAAGTACGTGTTAGCATATGTTCGATTGAGACGGACCGGTTAACAAGAATCAGATAGGAATCAACTAATGGGGAGGCAGCATTGATTACATGGGGTGACAGTGATCTGACGGCAAGAAGAGTTGATAGAAGCAGTGTCGGGGCATTGGTAGGCGGAGACTGACGAGGCAGCGATAACAGCCGCGAGGATTATGGTGACCTTCATCTTTTCTTTGTTGGTGTGATGATGTTGTGGTAGGAGATATTAGTTGGTCGGTTGGAGATTAGTTTACGAGGGAAACGGGAAGAAGAAATGGAGGGTAAAGGTGAGAGAGCAGAAAGGATTGAAGGAAGGCGAAGAAGAAGGTGAGAAAGCGGAAGGGATTGCAGGAGGGACGGTGGACTTTTAAGTACTGCATCATTTCGTACACCCAAGACCTAAAGATTGGCCAGCATCGTTTGCATCAAGAACATTTTTTTTTCTTTATCGAAATGTATGATGTATGTCTTACTACGATGTAGGACTCTGTTGTCTGTCCAATCACAGCGCACATATATATACCTTCGAGCGCGTTCAATCAGGACGCGCCTTTTGGCTCTTCATAATGCTGTGGCTTTCTTACTCAAGAGTCAAATAAAGACACTCAGTGTCATCATGAAAAGAAAAAATGCTCTTGCTGTTGCTGTCTGTCATATCATTAACTTTTAATCTTTCATGACAGACAAATGGGTTTGGCTGATGAGAATGACGTAGATCTTTTTCTGATAATGAAAATCCCCATGATGGTATCCACCCCGCGGTCTATCGCATTTGCGGTTCATCGTAGAAAGAGCTTTTACTGAACACCTTGTTTATCCGAGTTCGTCGGATTCAGGTAGTTCGGGTGACAAGGAAAGCCTTGGCTTGTGATGGGGATGAGACCAACAAGGTAAATGTTCCACACGCAGCTCGTCTATTTCTTACCTTTGCAAAAACGATTCAACAAGAATCAAAGAAAAGGGTGCAAGAGAAGGGAGTGAATTTATTGCACAAAGAAATGCTTTGAAAAAGGCTAAGAGACATTGCTCCATTTCTTGCCAGAGGTCACCACAAGTTTCCGGAAGGCGTCATCCCGCTTGACGACGTTGTGGAAGGTGGTAACTCGGCCACTGATATCCGTCACGTCAATGCCCGGCATCGACCAGATTCCCAGATTCATCGACTTGGACTATTTGTCATAGGAAGAGGAACACAAACCGAGGTTAACAAAAAACCACTGTCACAATTATCTTAACCATCGCGCGTATACCAACGTTGTCTGTTTACCTTCTTGATGGAGTCAATGTTTTCCCATTTGATGAGGGTCTCGACATCATGCCCCAGCAGCTTGGCAGAGCGAAATTGGAGCGCCTCTTCCAAGATCACCAGCTTTCCGGGTTTGCCTCGGAGCAGACAATGGAATTCTATAGGCGCAAGGGATATGAGTGCTGACTGTTAGTCCGACTACTGTGCCCAAAGCCAACATTTGCGCCACCAAATTCATCAGAGATAACATACCATTCTTGTCATGCAAGGACATATTGTCCATCTCCATGATAGATCCTGAGCCACTAGAGTCCGATCTCTTCCTTGCCCGCTTCTGGTACTCGTACTTGATCTTGGATGCCGGAGAGAGACCAGACATGAAGGACGCAGAATCGTGGACCTCCTCCTCTCCATGTGTCAATGACTCGACAGTGCCTCCAATGCTCGGCTCCGCTTCCTCCAGGGTGCGCCGCCTTTCGTCTTCTTGACGCGTCAACATCTCAACAGCAAGCTCCGCATTCGTAGGGACACCCCAGAGAATCCATTCCACTGGAGAAAAGACATGACTGAATCGAGGGTAATATTTCTGCATTGGCAGCAACACAAAGAACTCGAGGCCGATGGAAAAACCTAGTACATCCAACAGGCAACGTTAGGAGCGAACAGAAAAGTCGGGGAGAGCCATTGCAACTACCTAGAAAAACATGAAAGTCGACTTACCGATGGCTGGGACAATCACGAAAGGGAAGAAGGCGGTCATGAAAATGTAATACGCCAACAGACCAAGGACCCGCCAAGTCTGCTGAGGACGTTCCCAACGAAACAGGCTACAATAAATGATATGGAAGGGTTAGCATCGGGCAAAACAAACGGGTATAAGGGATTCACGGCGACCTTCTCAAAGGGTCATCTCCTTGACTTACTTTTTGACCCTCTCCAAGTAGCAAATGTTTTCCTCAAGGAGTGCTTGGCAAAAGGGTCCCCAGATCCTTGTCATCTGTGAGATCCAGTCCGTCAAGTCTTTGGAATGAATCAGCTCACGCAATTGAGAGTGCATTTTGGTGCTTCTCCGCATTGGCTCCTTTCCATTCGATACGGTTGCCAGTGGGTCTGGTACATTGAGTGCCTTCTTAAAGTCCCCGAGAAATCCAAAGCGATTGTTGAGGATCTTGAGGGCGAACAAGAAAATGAGTCCTGGGAGCCACAGCTGATATGCCCAGAGTGTAAAGTAAACCTATTGGCACCATCAAACAAACAACGATGTCAAAGGGTAACTCTTTACTTGCTACGCAGTTTTAAACGTAAATGCAAGGCAATGCTTCAAGCAGTAAAATGCTGCGACCAAACTTACGGTGAACCATGCAAACGTCTCAGGTGGGTTCCTCCAGTACAAGATCCGGTCGACATAGAGGCCAAGTGACTGGACGGGGCTAGAGGTGTCGTAGAGTCGACTGAGGAGGGCCCTTATCCGGGACCACTGGAGTGGCTCAACCTTTGTCTTGACCTTGTCGTCACGAGCCAGCGATTCCACAAAGTACATAAGATGCTATTCAGGGACAATATCATGCAGGTGAACAAATTAACATGTGCACAGGGCATTGAAATGGGCGGGAAATATGTGGAGGGGGAAACGGACAAAAGATTTTCATGTAAGCGCCCATTCTAAATGCTCATGTGGTCATACAAATCCAAAACAATAGCAGAAAAAACCTCGATCGTGTCCGAAAGGCACTTACAGCTTGAACATAAAGACCGACATCGAGCACACGCTTCCCAGACTCAGCCTCGACTCTGGTAAAATCATCCCGATCGGGCGGCGGACCCTTCGTCGCCACAGTCCTCCTTCGGCGGATCTCTTGGACGTGTCGGTCAAATTGGAAGGAGACCTCCTGCTGACTTAACGTGGTCGGGGTATTATGGGAGCTTGTCGAAGTCGAGCGGGGACTGAGAGGTCGTTCGGGGTAGGCGCCTTGCGCGGGTGTGACCCCGTTGCTCCATGCGGTTGTGACAGCTGGAGTCTGGTGTAATGCGAAAAAGAGAGAAATTGTGCGTTTTGATGTTTGTAAAGAAGGCGTAAGGGAGCGAAACGATACGATATGTCGCTGATACAAACGACGAAAATAAATGAAGAAAAAAAGAGCTCGGAACCGAAGTTCTTCCGTCTTTTTGTATACTATGTCCCTTCCTGGCGGCTGCCTGGAGAAGGTTGATCTCCTGCTATACACATTTAATTGGACTTACAACGACAATGGGTGGTTGGACTCGTGTTGGTAGAGGCGGTGGAATGGTCGAAGACGAGTCGAGAATTGTTGGTGCGAGGTAAGTGTCGTGGATAGAGGCTTGGTGGGGTGCTCTCCCTGGGGTGAGGTTGTAGGGTTCTGTCTCGGACGCGGTAGCAACCGAGTGTGAGCGTCGCTTTGGCAGTGGCGGAGGATTCATGATGTGCATGCCGTCGCTTTCGGTCATGGCGGGAAAGTGTAAAAGAAAAAAAAAAGTGAGAGGTGAATGAGAGTGTGTAGAAAAGAAATAAACGAAAGTGAGTTGCCAAGGAGCGAGGGAGAGTAGTTGGGCTGAAGACCGCTGAAAGGTCAACTGCCATACGTGAACTGATATGACACGTAAATATGAGAGCGATTTGTGACTGATAAAAAGGTAATATCCACGTGACCAGTGTTTATGTTTTTTGCAAGCAACAAAAAAAAAGAAAAAAGTGCCTCCCAAGAGCCGTTTGCAAGGGCAAGTCTCTCTCCTTTCTCCTTGACTTCTTTGGCCTCACTCTCCAAATAACGTCGTTCTACCCATCTTCTTGTTCTTCTTCTTCTTCTTTGTCCGTCCTCCTCCTCCTCTTCACAACACCAACGCCATGGAGGTCCACAGATGTCGATTCGTCGACTACGTCCCTTCCGCCGCCAATGCACTCGCATTCGCCCCCAACACCACCCGCCCAATCCTCGCCTGCGGACGGGCTAACGGAGATATCGAGCTCTGGAACCCAAAGCACGACTGGACCTTGGAAAAGGTAAAACACCACTCTCGACTCTTTTATATCACCCGTCGACAACAACAGCGATAGCAATCAGGATCGATACCAATTCAACATACAACTAACTGTGACCACCATCCCTCTGCTTGCAACAGGTCATCCCAGGAGGAAAGAACACGTCGGTCGAAGCTATTGCCTGGGCACATCAGACAGTTTTGACTGAGGACGAGGACTTCTGGGACTCTGAGAAGGAAAAGCAGGCTGCCATCAAGAAGCTCACCAAGACCCCTCCAAGACTGTTCTCTGCTGGATTGAACGCCGTCGTGACAGAATGGGATCTGACCTCCTTGAAGCCCAAGGTATGTTCCACTCACACAGTCTATGGCGGATCAGAGCAATGTCCTGTCAGCAGATTCACAGGTACATGAATGGAATGCTAATGTGCAGCCTTCTCTGTCTCTAATAGCGCTCGGTCGACTCTCACGGAGGAGCTGTCTGGTGCATGGCCACCAACAACGCCAACACTGTCCTGGCTGTCGGATGTGAAGACGGCTGCGTTAGACTTTTTGATATCGCCGACGGCGAGTTTGCCTTCATTCGCTCTTTTGACAAGCAGAGGAGTATGTCTCTTGACTTTTTTGCTATTGCGCTAGGACATTATTCCTCAGAGTCAGAAAGGAACCTACATTGCGACAGGTGCTAACAGTATTCCACCTGATCACCCTCTTCATTAGCGAGAATTCTGTCGTTGGCTTGGTCGCAGGATGATAAGATTATGGTGACAGGATCCGCCAACAGCAGCATATACAAGTGGGATGTTGAGCAAGGTCGGGTTGCCACTCGCATGACCGTGGAACGTGTTCCTGGCGAGGATACCCTTGTCTGGTCAGTCAAGATTCTCTCCACCGGCGATATTGTCAGTGGTGATTCTCTTGGTCACGTCAAGATCTGGGATGGCACTACTACAACCATGATCCAATCCTTCAACTCGCACGGTGCTGATGTTCTCTGCCTTGCCGTTGGACGTGTAAGTTGATTCGACGAAACTTTGGGAAGTTACGAATTTGATCAGTGCAGCATGGTTTCTTGACAGAGTTCCTGACACGTCTTCCTTGCTTTGACCTTCAATAGGATGGCACCACTGTTTTCTCGTCGGGTGTCGACCGCAAATGCAACCAATACCGCCTAGTGGATCAACCTGCGCCAAAGAAGACTGGAAAGAACGGAACGACCCATGGAAAGACCGAGATGGTCAACAAGTGGGTTTTGTCCGCCACTAGACGATTCCACTCGCACGATGTGCGCGCAATGGCAATGGACGAGAGCAGGAATGTCGATGCCTTGGTTACAGGAGGTGTCGACGTTTCTTTAGTTGTCTGCAGCGCCTCCCAATTCACCGATATCAACCAGCGCCGTATCTCATATGTCCCTCAAAGACCCGTCATCTCTATGAGCAAATCGACTCGCCTTATGCTCTGTCGACAGGCCAATGGCATCAAGGTCTGGCGCCTTGGAAAGTGTAAGTGAACGCTTGTCTCAGGAAACGAAGTTGCTGAACTGGACCTTCATATGCATGAAGACCTTATCTAACAGCCTTCTTCTTGGCCTCTTATTGATACATTAGCCGCATCGCCAATTCAGCCCTTCTCGGACTTTGAGATTGGAGCACATATGGATCTGATTGAACCACAGCAGGCTGTTTTGGAGATGAACTTCAGGGACGACCGCAACCTTACCTCCAGCGCAATGTCTGAGGATGGCCACTGGATCGCTGTTGCAGATATTGAAGAAGTCAAGTTGTTCCGTATCGATGAAAACGTAAGTAACAACTGTATTTTCATTTTCGTACGTTGCATCTACGCCGTGGTAGTTGCACTGCAGTAACCTAGATACTAACAGCATACACTCTTTCTTCAATTTGCAGCCCTCCCTTCCTGGTCAGTTGATTGTCAAGAAGCAAAAGTCATTCCCAGGCGTCCGTGGAACTGGAGCTCACTTCCTCGCCTTCACCCCTGATAACTCTCGCCTTGTGGTTGCCTCGACTGATTCGACTGTGGTTATCGTGGGTATTTCTCAGTGGGAGTCTAAAAAGTTCGATGTCCTTGCCAAGTTTTCTCAGCACAGAGGAGTTGGTGGCAAGGTTGCCGGATCCATGGATGTGGATGGTGAGGAGCAGGAAGTTTCTGGGGGAGATGGCCATGTTGAGACGATCATCTCCATGGCTGTGTCGGCCGACGGTCAGTGGTTGGCAACAGGCGATGTCAAGAACAGGATCTTTGTGTTCAACCTGGATACCGTTCAGGTAAGAATCCAGCCCGTGATCGGAACGCCCAATAGAATCATGTCAAAACGGAATGGTGAACCATCCACATACCTCGTTCTAATCTCACACGTTGTCTGTTGTTTCTTCACAATTTGTCCTACGATAGCACCATGCAACTCTCCCAACATTCGATGCTCCATTGACGGCCCTTCACTTCCACCCTTCCTCGCCAGTGCTGGTTATTCCAACGGCGAGCAATGTGTTCTATGTGTTCAATGTCGAGACACGACTCATGTCGGACTGGTCGCGCGAATACTCGTCAGATAAGGCGTTTCCAACAAAGTTCTTGGCATTCAGGGACAAGATCCAAGGTGTCGCCTTCAACCCCGCTCGCAAGAACACGTTGATGGTTTGGGGCGCAAAGTATATGTGCCACGTGGACCTGACCCTAGGTGTCGGAGACCGCAACGCAGCTCTGAGTGTTGGAAAGAGGAAACGAGATGAGATGATCGAGGCAGAGAAACGCAAGCAGCAGCGGGAACGCCGGATGATGAAATACGCCGAGAACGGAGTCCTGTCGGCACCGGATATGGAGAATGGAGAGGCTGTTGTTGTATTAGAGAAGAACGGCAAGAAGGTCCGGAAGGTGTTGACAGACGACTTTATGGAGAATCAGGAGGCAGAGGTGAACTTTCAGGTTATTCACAAGTTCCAGCCGTTGATGTTTGTTGACTTTTTGGACGACAACTCGCTGGTTGTGGTTGAGCTTCCATTTATCAAGATCTTGTCGACCCTGCCGCCAAGCTACTACCGCGCCAGCTACGGAACGTAAACGTTTGTCTACGTCCCCCGTTGTACCTATCTCTATCTATTGCTTTTTTTTCTTTCTTTTCACTATTCTCTCACACTCGCATGCTCTCCTCTAGAACTACTCCCCCTCTCTTTCTTTTCCCGTCGCTCATCCAGTCCCTCCCTCATCTAGCATTCAAAATAAAATACAACAGAACATTCAGTCATATCATCATCAGTTCCAACCATTGACGCACATCGTGTCCTTGTTCGATGCAGATCAATTTTCGAAAGCCACACGAAATTGTTGGTTGGCTGTGCCCGAAGCCTTTGTCAATTTCCTTTTTTTTTTACACTCTACTACACTTTTCAGGAACAGAACCTCGATGGAACACGGCGAACACCGCTCATGCGCCTACGGACTACGCCATCAGGTACATACCGGACAGGAGCAATAACAACAACAGGAGACTTGGACTTGAGTGAATGACTGACAAGCTGGCATCCTCACTTTCCTTCATTCCATTCACACCTTCTTCTCAACAAAACACACACACAATGTAGGCGCGCTGTCTTTCCGCCATCAAGTCGACCGATGGCAAGAGCAGTTTTATTATTGGCACACAGGAACTCTCCCGGCCCAACGAGGTAAAAAAATAAAGTAAAGAATGCCTTACTGTACCTATCCTTCACTAACGCTCTACCTGTGAGGTGTCGCAAATGAAAGATATGTTTTTTGCAACCCGGTGAAAAGACACACGTTCCTGATATCCTTTTTCTTCGATCCTTGGTTCATAGGTCCATTTGTTGACGTTTGATGAGGAGTTCTTTGAGATTAGCACAACCATATTCAATCACCCGCACGAGATCTGGGATATCTCGGCGTCCAAGGAGGATCCGGATCTGTTCTTTACGTGCTACCGAGAAGGTAACGACATCGGATGGGCTGAATTCTGGCTTGCACTCACATACGGGAACCAATCGGTGTTACTGTTAATCATTAATTGCTTTTACTTATCGCGTTCAAAAAAAATACATTACAGTCATCGACGGGAAGAAGACACAGAGCAAGGCATCGTTGTGGCGAATGAAACGTGGATACCAGGAGCAGGAAGAGGATGGGCACGAAGGAGGAATGCATCACCATCAACCCAGAGGTGAACTTGAGCATGTACTCAGTCTTGATATTGGCGATGGATCTGTCAAAAAGTAAGGCAGACAAATGTGCTTTTTGGGTGGCGTGGAATTACTTTTGCTCGGTCGTTCACTAGGACCCACGGAATCTCTAACGCGAACATGAATGCCTTATTTTTATTTACGATTTAGAGTCATTTGGCAGGACAAGACAGAGGTCATCTCGGTTGAGGACTGGCGTATATGTATTTGGGATATCGATATTAAACAAGGCACCGCCAAGGTGAGCACTTTGTCAGGATGTTGTCTTTGCGAGTTGTATCGTCAAAACACAGCATCTTTTGCCTGACCGCTCTTTTTTCTCTTGCTATCAACTATAGTTGACGGGATCGATTGATACACCGGACAAGGGGTTCAAGTTTACAAGTGCAGTGATGAACCCTCATGCTCAGGAAGTTGTGGCTGTGTACGGACGTTCGATTCAGGGCTGGAACTTGAGCTCGCTCAAGTAAGGACTACAAACAAACAAAACAGTCAGGGTTGTTTTTGTGCTTTTTTTGTTCATCACCTATACGGGAACATTGACAGTTTACAACTTGCGTTTTTCACTTTTTAGGCCAACGTTCACAATCAAGGATGCTCAGCCAGCGCTACTTTTCTGTGTGGATTATAATCCGAATCGCCCCTTCCAGATAGCCACAGGAGGCGATGACTGCAAGGTCAGGATATGGGATGTCAGGGATATAACCGCTGGACCCATCATGACCATTCAAGATCACACCCACTGGTAACAACTTTGACGTTTGTGGTTTTAGATGTTAGAGAGCACAAGTTGAATGGAGGAGGGATCGCATCTCGACTGCTAACATTCTATTGGGCTAACCAACATTCATGTTATGTTCTTAGGGTGTGGTCGGTGGCGTACAACAAGTTTCACGACCAGTTGATGCTGACGTCTAGTTCAGATTGCCAGGTGAATCTGCAGAGTATTGTGTCGATCTCGACAGGGGCCGAGTACAAATATGAAGGGGATGCGAGTGAGGGTGAACAAGGTGCGGAAGAGGATGGAGAGCAGGGCGACAACGTGCAAGAGTAAGTTTTTATATATGTTGCTGTTGTTGTTGTTGTTGTTGTTTGGTGTTGATCTATCCTTGGAATAACTACACCAAACAACAAATGCTCACTCCATTTTAAGCATGCATGCATCTCTTTTTTTCCTCTCTCACTCTCTGACTCTCTGTCAGCTTGTGTGGTGCCTTGAACGAGAGAAAAAATAAGACAAATGGGGCTCTCGACGGACTCGCTGGCTAATTCAAACCTTTTTAATATCTTTCTTTTTTTTTTTTTCCTGAATAGTCCCCCGACGGATGGGCTTGTTCAGGCGTTTGACCAGCATGAGGACTCTGTGTACCAGGTTGCGTGGAGCAGTGTAGATCCATGGCTGTTCATGTCGCTGTCGCATGATGGGCGGGCGGTGATGAATCAGGTCCCGAGTGAAGAGAAGTTCAAGATTCTCTTGAACTATTGAGCTACTGAGAGAGAGATATTAAAAGGCTCGTTTCGCGGGTTGCAGTGATACTCTGTGTGTGTGTGTGTGTGTCTGTAGACATGGCATCCCCTAGTGTCTGTTACTGTGGTATTTAGAAAAGAATGAGTGAATGAATGAAAAAATGTTTGGTGTCACCACTCACCAGTGTGTTTTCATATCTCTCCCTTGCGGCAATGGCAATGGCATGAGTCGAACAAACACCTTTCCTTTCATATCTGTCCATCCCGCCTGTTCCCTCTTCCTCCTTCTCCCTTTCTCCCTCTGTGTCTCTGTTCTGTCTCCTTGTCTCTTGTTGTGTGTTTCGTGCTCTCTGTTTTTTTTGAGTTTATTCGAATGCAGCAATTAAGCGAACCAGAGATGGATTTCATTATTTTGTCCGTTGGGACTTGCACGCTGTTCTTGTGCCACTTCCTTTTTATTTCCCTGGTCACTTCCCAGTCCTCCTTCCTCTTCTTTTCCTTCTTTTCCTTTTCTCTCTCTCATTCGTCTCTCCGATTCCCATTTCCCGCACATACTCTCATCATCTTTCCCTTCCCTTCCCTTCCCTTCCATCATCTTCCTCCCTTCTAATACCCCTCTCTAATCCTCCCCCTTTCCACTCACTCTCTCTCTCACAACAACACACTTGACCCCTCGCTTTCTTCACACCTTAACTCTACATCATGTCCACCGAAATCAGTATGTTCCAGCCATCTCTGCCGCCCTTTCACTCTCATCTTGCGTCTTGAACGGACGATGAACGCTTACTCCTCGCTATTTCTTTGATTTCAACCACTAACCGTGCTTTTCCTTTTTGTTTCGGCCTTTGCCACTTTAGCTAACCCCATTATCAAGGTACGCCAATGGCCTCTGATGCAGCACCAGCAACTCAACATATCCCACCCTTTGACCTCTACACTCGCTCACTCGCTATCGAACTGAATGGACCCGCAAACCTTACACTTCACCATCGCTTTAAAGCGAGAGAAGAAAGCAATTGAACAGAAAACACCAGCCTGTTACAGATGGATATCCAGTAACCAATTCAGCTCCACCACCCCTTCTTTCACTTCTCACTTTATGTGGGGGGGAGAATGAAAGGACTCTCCCTGTTTTTTTCGCCCTTATTTCCTGTCTCCCATTTACTCCCTTACACGCAATCTCCTGTTGCCCTCCTCTTTGGTTTTACAACCAAACAGTTACAGGCAGTTTAGAGGATCGTTTTCGGGGTCAATTGCAGAAAGGGAGATCCTCAAAGGACGTATATTCGTCTTGTCGCATGGACCCAAATGGTACAAGTCATTAACCGTGTTTTTATATTTAACAATGTGTTATTATTAGTCCTTGGCCAACGGCACCCTCCGCAAGAAGCTCCAGGGTTATGTCGGATTCGCCAACCTCCCCAACCAGGTTCATCGCAAGTCCGTCAAGAAGGGCTTCAACTTCACCGTCATGGTTGTTGGTAAGTTATCCTGACAGAAAGAAGAAAAAAAAAACATTCCTATCCCCTCCCTGCTTTTTCTTTTTTCTTTTTTCTTTCTGGAGTCTGCTCTCGACTCGACTGTCGGTGTAAAAAAGCAGAAAAGGTGTCCCTTTTTTTTTTGGCTCGTTTCGTCAGATCTCTTGTTTCCCTTGTTGTTTTCTCGGAGCCTGTCTCTGATGTTTATATGGCTTCACGCTCAGAGGTGCTCCTTCCTTTTTTCACGGCTCCTTTTTTTTTCTTTGAGAGAGAAAAAAAGAGAAGAGAGATGGGCTCGCAGACTTATTTATATATCACAATCAATTATTGTATAATGGCGACCGCTGCTCAAAAACATTCCGCCTGTGGAATGACCTTGGACCAAAGAACGAAAAAGGGTCTCTCTCCCTCTCTGTCTCTCCCGCTCGTTTCTTGGACACCCTTTCGTACTTCAAAAAAGTCTTGAACATGATGACACCAATCCCCTAACCTCTGTCCTACTTTCAATTTGCTTTTCTGTCTATAGGTGAATCGGGACTCGGCAAATCCACTCTTGTCAACACCTTGTTCAACGCCCCCTTGTACCCCGCCAAGGAGCACGCTCCTCTCTCCGAGGAGAGCCCAAAGACTGTCGGCATCCAGGTTCTCAGCACCGATATTGAGGAGAACGGCGTCCGCCTGAAGCTCAATGTCGTCGACACCCCCGGCTTTGGCGACTTTATCAACAACGAGGACAGGTAACGAACAACAAGCAATGGATCTCTTTCAGCAAAAAAAAACAGAAACGAGCGGCAGTGACGACTGTGCTGTGCCTCTCTTTTCCTCTTGTGCCGATACCAACCAACACACTTTTTTTGTATTATTGCTCAATTTGCATTATTCCAAAATAGCTGGAAGCCCATCTTGGAGACCATCGAGAGCCGCTTCGATGCCTATCTCGACCAGGAGAACAGAGTCAACCGCAGCAAGATCTCCGACACCCGCGTCAACGCTTGCTTGTACTTTATTGCCCCCACCGGTCACTCCCTCAAGGCTCTCGATGTTGAGTTCATGAAGCGTCTCCACAAGAAGGTCAACTTGATCCCCGTCATTGCCAAGTCTGACACCATGACCAACGAGGAGATTGCCGCCTTCAAGGAGAGAGTACGTCTGGCCGTCTTGTTGATACTGTGGCGAAATGAAGGAGAGCAAAAAGGAAGCCGTCAGTAGTGCAAGGGACAACGCATGAATGGACAGACTCGGCTAACTCACCCTTGCGTTTTTTTTCTCGTCGTTCATAGATTCTCTTGGATATCGCTCACCACGATATCAAGATCTACCACGCCCAGCACTACGACTGCGATGACATTGAGACCATCAACGAGACCAAGGATGTCATGGTACGAGCAAACAACTTACAGCATGACAGCATTGGCGAACAAGGCCATGGACTCTTTTCTCGACCATCAACTAACCGGAAAATCTCACTTTTTAAACTCCCCTTGGACCCAAATAGAGCAAGATCCCCTTCGCCATTGTCGGATCTGACAAGGTTATCGAGACTGCTGACGGTCGCCATGTCCGTGGACGTAAGTACCCATGGGGTGTCATTGAGGTCGACAACGAGGACCACTGCGACTTTGTCAAGCTCCGTCAGATGTTGATCCGCACTCACATGGAGGAGCTCCGCGAGTTCACTAACGACATCCACTACGAGAACTACCGTACGGAGAAGCTGATCGCCATGGGCTACCAGCAGGATCACACCGTCTTCAGAGAGGTCGACCCCCTCGCCAAGTTGGAGGAGGAGCGTGCTTTGCACGAGGCCAAGCTTGTGAAGATGGAGCAGGACATGAAGCACGTCTTCCAGCAGAAGGTCCAAGAGAAGGAGGCCAAGTTGACACAGTCCGAGGCCGAGCTCTACGCCAAGCACAAGGAAATGAAGGATGCCCTCGAGAAGCAGAGATTGGATCTGGAGGACAAGAAGAGGAGGATCGAACAGGGCCGTCCCATCACCCCAGAGAAGCCCAAGAAGAAGGGCTTTGGTTTCGCCAACAAGTAAATAGATCCATCGTGAACGCGCGCTCCCACGTTTTCTCGAGAAAGGTAGGCCTCTCCTCTTTACCTGTTTGGTTGATACTTGATGATGAGCTTGCAGAAAATGACAACTGGACATAGAGACTGACCTACCGTCTGTTCGTTTTTTGCACTGTTGATTCGATAGCTCTACACTTCAACTCTATACCTCATGATATCTTTCTCTCTTTATCTGCTTCCATCTTCTCACTCACTCCTTCGTCCCTCGCGTGTGTAACACCCTCCCATCTTTAATGCTCTTCTACTCTTAAACAAACCATTGACTAAAAAAACTAGAAAAAAATATTCAGACACCTTGGTCTTTCTTTCTTTTCTGTGTTTTTTTTTCTTTTTTTGTTCGTTTACTTAATTATTTATGCCTTCCTTTCGTTACGTTCTTACACTTCAATACTTTTCTCTTTGTACACTCAAACAACAAAGCACGAAAACACATAAGCGATTCAACTTCGATTCTGCTCCTTTTATCCATTAAACTTTGCCCGTTCGTTGGATATCGCTCTTTTTTTTTTCTTGCCCATTGATTGTTAGTCTTCTCAAGAGGAGAGAATGAGAAGGGTATTGTAGGTGAGGGGGTATATAGGTTGGTAGACAGGAAGACATAGACCGGGAGCTGCTTTCAAACTTTTTTTTACTTTCTGCTGGACCGGAAATAAAAAACATTAAAAACATATTCATATAACCAACCTTCTCCCTCATTCCTTTTCTTTTCTTCTTTTTTGCCGCGCGCCGGTCATGCCATCAAAACGAGGTTCTCGCCGGTGGAATGGAACGTAATAGGCGACACTTGAAATTGGCAACTGCACCTCAATTCTGACAAAAATGACAACTCCTTGTCAAGAGCAGAATACTTGTTAAACATGCCAATTATTCAGGAACAGAACAACTGAACCTTCTAGCTTGCACTTATAGAATGTATATTTTCCTGCACAAAAGCGGTGCAATGTTACTCTACCTACAAAAAAATGTCTTTCTACTCAATACCAAATTGCAAACTACCGTTCTGGATAGAGTTTTGAGATACCCTGAGTGGAGTCTCTGGGATCCAGGGCTCAAAGTAACCAAAAACACGGTTCTTGAACGAAATGGATCTTTCAGAACTTGGATGTCAGCCACAATTGCTGTGTATTAAGTAATTCGGGGATCTAGCTCAAATGGTAGAGCGAGCAACTCTTTCTTCCCCTTTGCACAAGTTTTATATATTTCGCACCCCGCCCCAGACGGCCCCCCTTCACCTTTCTACTACCCCTCTTTTCTCTTTTTTATCCCCCACCTACCCATGTCGGTCAATCACGACATGGCCCTGGCGGCAGAAACAGTTCCGCCAGGTACCGACCCGAATCCAGAAACTGGAACCGGATCGGCATCTGCAGCGCCCAGGTTGGCGATGGATGGATCTGGGACTCTTCCACCCATCCACCAAAAGTCGAATTCAACCCCCGACACCTCGAACCCACCACAACAGCAACAGCATCAACAACAGCAACAGCAACAACGACAACTACAACAACAACAGCAACAACCGGTTGTGTTTCGCCCACCCCTGGAGTCAACAGCAACATGGGCGAAAAAGGCTGCAGCGGGCAAGTATCGCCCAGTAGCAGACACGCTCCCCGCGACCGTGTTCAGGGACGACTATGTCCTGGCCTACACCCTTCCCGGCAAGAAGGACACGCCCCAGGGCATCACATACACCCAGGTGATGAATGCCATCGCAGACCAAGTCAGAGGCGTGACGGAGCTGCGATTCGACCAAGTCCATAAATATATGGCAGCGATTTTCGAGGATAAGGCTGAGTTTGACTTTGCCCTTAACATCCCCCTGGAGATCACAACCACCTTCTGGATTCAGCCATCCAAGACGGTGTACACCTCGGGAGTGGAGGAGACGATCTTCGCCAACAACATCGCCTCCACCAAAAATCTGGAACAGATCCAGACCGAACTGACGGCTATCTTCGGTAACCATGGGACCGTTGACAACATCAGCTTTGGGTACATTCGACACCCAACACACACAATCAAGGACGGTAACATATCCTTTCGACTCACGTTCCATGAGAACATCCCGTCCAACCCACAGCTGCCCAGGATCGCCAACTTTCTCCGCTGGAACACGTACTTCTTCTGGAGAAACGCCCCGGCCTTCTGCGTGGGATGCGGCATTACTGGACACGACTCTAGAAGCTGCAGCAAGGCAACAGCAAGCCTCGCCCTGAGCAACACACCCCTGCTGACTAAAACCATCATGTCGTACCGCTTCATGGAGGGAACGCCTACAGTCAACCAACTCGGTAGTAGTAGCAGAGGCAACAACAGCAACAGACAACAACCCAACAAAAGCAACAACAACAACAACAGCAAGAGCAACAGCAACAGCAACAGCAACAACAACAACAAGGAGCAGGGATCAAAGAGAATCTCGGCGCCGGACCAGGATGGATTTCAGATCCGTCATGCGCCAAAACCCACCATCAAGGACCTGGGGCCCTCCGGCCAGGACCCTCAGGACCACAAGAGACCTAGGTCCCTGGATGGCGCCCCCAAGAAGAAGAAGCCAAGGAAGAAGAAGACAAAGACCGCTGGACAGGCCACCACTCCTGCACCGCAGGCTGCTGGGTTGAATGGAAGCAAGGTCCCCGTGACCAATGCATCCGTACCCCAACAGAGGCCTCCTGTCCAAGCTGAAGGGTTGAATGGGACGAAGCCCGCTCTGAGCTTCAATCCCGTACCCCATCAGCAGGTCGCGCCCGCAAGCAACAGAGAACAACAGGCTGCACCAATGCAAGTTGTGGACCCATCTACACCCCAGGCTCAAACCCAGGGGTGGTTTGGTGTCGCGTCCACACATGCAGAGGCCTTTGTCCTTAATGCTCAAGGCACTTCTGGCCCCCCAGCTACTTCTAGTGATGGTAGCAGCAGCAGCAGCTCCGACAGCAGCAGCAGCACGCCAGCATCACCCCATCAGAAGGCTAGCGTACCACCCTCAGGTGTTGAATGCGACGCCCATGATACTACGAACAAACAACAGCACAACCACTTACAGACCGATGACGATGAGGACGACGACATGGGCGATAGTCTCGATCGTCTCTGGACCGCGGCAGAAAGAGAAGAAGCCCAAAGAGAACTAGAACAGAATGGAGGTGGTGGAGATATGGATCAATAAAAAGAAGTTTACCCTTTTCTTTATCATCCGTTTTTTCTGTCTATCTTTATTTAGATCTTTGTTTTTCATTGATATATTTTTTTCTAATGACCAGTCTATCATTTGCATCATTTAATTGCAATCGTGTTGTGGATACGAGAAAACGGCAGAACTTGTTCCGCTGGCTCAAAACACAACCGTTTGACATTATTGCGCTACAAGAGTGTAACCCTAAAGACAACCAGATTCCCGAATGGAGGAGAGAATGGGCTCGAGAGAGCTATTTTTCCCAGCATACGGCCATTCTGATCAAATCAAAACACATCAAGATGGATGCAGACAAGTGCCACACGCTGGAGAACGGTCGTATCGTCTACTTTGACTTTTTAGTAGACGGGGTAGAATACCGCTTTGCAAGTGTGTACGCCCCCTCTGACCACAACCAAAGAAGAGCATTTCTCCTTCGATTCCCAGTCGATGTACTCCAACATCAACGACTGGTTATTGGAGGTGACTTCAACACATACAAAGACATACAGAACGATCGCTTGCCCGCCCTGCAGGCGGGGCAACGCAACCGCTCCCACTGGCACCACCTTGAGAATATTCTCACTCGTCTCGACTTGAGAGATACTATGCCACCAGTGGAAGAGGGAGGCCCTACAAAAGCCGGTCGGTTCACCTGTCGAACCAAACACAGAAAAATAGGGGCAGACAAAAGTGAGATTGTGCAAACACGCATTGATTACATTTTTGTCTCAACCCCAACCTTATTTCCAATTGCCTCAGATGCAAAAGTCACAGTGTGCACAGGTATACAGAGCGACCATGCGGTCATCTCTTGTCAACTGTCATCCACCGAGACCATTGCAGACGACGATCGCAAGCGTGCGATCGATGTCCGCCACCTTAGCGGCCCCTTCATGTGCAGAGGATATAAAAAGGCATATAAAAAATATCCAAAGTCCAAGGAACGGAGTGTTGACTTCCATAACTGGCATATCTCTTCATAGTGGGCAACAGAACACAGAATAAAATAGCAATAGACAGCACAAGAATTTTTAAAATGTAATCTCTCCCCTGTATTTCACGACAAAGATACAGTTGGGAATACAAGTGCTTTAGATGATCACATACAAGAACTACTCTGTCGAATCTTGCAGTGAGGGTTACAGGTTAATAGTAGATGAACACATTCAAGAGTTTGGTGTGCGAAAAATAAGAAGACTTTGTTGTTTGGAGAATAGGTTGGTGTTTAGTAGGATAGTTAAACAAAAAATGTTACAATGGTTGTCTTATATGCTTGGTATCATATATACATTCTCCTCTAATGGACGCGGTGGATATCGTCAAGATCTGCAGAGATGTAACAAACACCATATGATAATTTGGACTTGAAAGGCCTCCTAAAGAATCCAGAGTACATTACTCTTATCCGACAATTGTGGGATGATCTCATGTCCTCACGCATTTCCATCCCAGAGGAAAAAGCGTTCGAGTTCTGGGATAGAGCAAAGGAAAGGATTCTGGAGGTGTCGTCCGAATTTGGAAAAAAGGAGCGAAAAAAACAAATCCAAAAGAAACACACCATTGAACGAAAAATGAAACAGACAAACGAGCAATTGATTGCAGACCCCTCTGACCAGGACGCAGCAGACACTTATGCCCGCCTCACGGCGGAGGCTATTGATCTCGAACAACAGTCTCTAGAGCGTCTCGCTATCTTGGCCAGGGTAAAGTGGATAGAAGAAGGAGAGATCCCCTCTCCTTACTTTACACGGGTCTTGCAAGGATCAAGAGCGAAAAAATTAATTCCACACTTAAAGAAACCAGACGGCACTTTTACCTCCACAACCGAGGAGAGAGAAGAAGTAGTCAGGGACTTTTGGAAGACCATATACACATCACAAGGCTCAGACGCGATGGCTAGATCAGCTCTCCTCCGGGATCTTCCTCAGGTCACAGCCCAGCATGTCGCCATTCTGGACAGTGACTTGAGCCCGGTCGAGATAGAAAAAGCAATTGATATGAGTGCAAACCGCAAAGCGCCAGGTGAGGACGGTATACCTTTTGAATTCTACAAGACATTCAAGGACATGCTATCCGGCCTGCTGACACAAGTATACAACGAGGCAACGAAAGAGGATTTTGACCTGCCCCCGTCGACCAAAAAGTCGGCCGTCGCTCTTTTTTTTAAAAAAGGAGAACGATCGTTGTGCAAAAATTATCGCCCTATATCCCTTTCTGGGTGCGACTACAAAATTTTTACAAAAGCACTGACAGAACGAGTCAACAAGGTCGCCACCTACCTTCTCCAGCCCTGGCAAACAGGTTTTGTCAAGGGCAGGCAGGGTCATGACAACGTACTTAATATGCATCTTTTGATGCAGCATGTGCAGAAACAAATCACAGACGAACAGTTGGCACAACATCGCATTCTCCAATTTTTGGATCTGAATGACGCGATGGAGAGACACCCACGCCCCGACCTCCCTGCTGATGCCCTTCTTAGTCTCGACCAAGAAAAGGCATATGACAGAGTAGAATGGAAGTATCTTCATGAAGCGCTCAAAGCCTTTGGCTTTGGAGACCGCTTCAGGACGTGGATTACTCGATGCTATACTAATCCGTCGAGCAGAATCATTGTCAATGGACGCATGACCCAGCCTTTTCAAATTGAACGAGGACTGAGACAAGGCGATCCACTAGCACCACTACTATTCAACTTTGTTCTTGAACCCTTTCTTAGGTACTACAGCCAGAGAGCTCGTGGTACCCTGCTCCCGAACGGTGACGCCTCCAAAGTGAACGCTTTTGCAGATGACACCACCCTGTCCATCTCCAGAGGGGATGAGGAAGTAGTGATGGGGGCCTTGGCTCTACATGAACTTGCATCAGGAGCCAAGGTAAACAAGGACAAGACAGCACTCATACCACTACAACCTTGGGCCCAACACTATTTCAATTTTGATCACCTCACAAATTGGGAAAGATATGGAGCACCATTCACACATCTAGGTGTAGAACTGTCCGTTAATGGATTTAACCTGGAAGTGATCGAAAAGAGACTTATTAATGACCTGAAGGGATCGACCGCAGCCTGGCGGCTGCGCGGTCTCACCATTCAGGGCAGAGTCACTGTCTTGAACACATATCTGTTATCCAAACTATGGCACTGTTCACCGTTCTACCCCTTTACAAACAATTTTTACGACCAAATAGAAAATATCCTAAGGGACGTGCTGTGGCATGGCAGAAAAGTCCGTATCTCGCTGGATACATTTTTCAAGCCAAAAAAGGACGGAGGATGGGGTCTTATACACCCTCGCTCTCAAGTCCTTGCCCTCAAGGCAAAGTGGATTGCTCGTTGGAAGACGGAACGGCCAGGAGTAAAATGGCAGCACACCTTTGAGACTGTTGCCCAGTACACCCGCCCCCTTATTCAACAAGACACACCTATCACACACTTTGCGGCACTACCACCAACAAAGATGCAACAAAACCCAACACCCCAAGCCATCAAGTCCAGAAAAGCCGACACCCTCACCCACCACATCCTCATGTCATGGACAAAGGTCAAGGCGTTACTCAAGGACGGAACCACTACAGACTCGGATCCAAGGGAAGCCATTCTTTTTGGTAAACACAAGTCACCCCTCAAAGAATTTTCTGTCCGCAAAGCACGAAGCACAATCGTCAGCGGACTTGAGCTCCCCCAGCCCATCACCATTGCCGACAAGCTCGCTAACCCGGGCCAAGCTTCTTTCCCATGGGACTGGACGGCTGCGCAGTGGAAGTTGATCTGGGACCGAGTACACAACACGAACCTACGTCGCAAGGAGCACGACCTTCTATACAAGCTGGCCTACAACAGGGTGACCACCAACAATATCCGCAAGCACTACAAGGAAGCGGATACGGACGGTACATGTAGACGGTGCGATACAGGAGCGAGTGAAGACAACCGTCATGCCTTTCACGACTGTCCAGAGTTGGCGACACACTGGGACAGCTTGCATGACCTCATCAAGACTATTTACCCTGACCTCAACGACTTGTCTCGCACCGCCCAGGACAGGATTTTTTGTTGGCCTGAACGAGACAACATGAATGACTACCCTCTTGTATACCACCTGCAAACAGCAGCACTCTGGTCGATATATGTTACCTTTTCCAAGCTGGGAGCAGGAGAGCAACTCGAGCCAGGCGCGCTACAGTCGATTTTTCTCCAGAATTGCCGTACCAGAGGCATGGAGGAGTGGATTCGAGCGGAGCAGCAGGACAAGAAGAACGCAACAAGGCCGATCCGAGAAGAGGAGGCACCGATGGACCCGCACGCGGGCAAGAACGCCTTTTATGAGATGTGGCACCACACACCACATATCAAGGTGACCAAGAAGGGACCTCAGTTCGGAGACGCATTCCAACCACCATAACATGAGCAGGAGGAGAACGGGCAGCCAGCAGGATTAATTAGTATAGATTTCCTTTTTTTTGTTTTTTTTTTTTTTTTTTTTTCTTTCTCTTTCTTTCTTTCTCATTTCTCTGTATCTCTACGTCAAGCGTCTATATACCCTCCCTTTCGCCTTTCGCTTGACCTTTTCCCTTTTTTTTTTTTTTTTTTTTTTTTTTTATTTTTTTATTCTTTCTCTTTCTCTTTTTCTATCTCTAATCTCTTTTTCACTATTTCTATTATCCTTTTCCCCTCCTCTCCTCCAAACCCGCAAACACAAACCCACAGAAACACCAAACACACACACAAGCCTCAACGTCACTACCCTCGAGCCTGAAACGCTCATGCTCACCTCCGTATCAGATCACAGACACAGAGGACATGGATCTCACCCGTTTAAGCAGCGGAAACACTCTGAACAAGCAGTCAACGGCTTTTTTTTGGTTCACACAAGACCAACAGGCACCGTACCAAGGCGGCGATGCCTGCCCAACAGCTCTAACACCCCCCCGAGCCGAGATCCACCCCCTCCCCCATCCTTACCTTCGCCCTGTACTATAACTTCCAACTTGGATTCCCCCTCCCTCTTTTTCCCACTGTCCCCTCCCTACATTTTTTTACACCTTAAATCCTAGAGTAGCATTTTTTATCAGCCCTTTTTTGGTGGCGTCGCAAAAATTAGGTAGCGGGAACCAGACGGAGGAGTTCTGAATGACCCGAAATTAAACATACCCGAGGTGTAACAACCGTCGGGGATCTAGCTCAAATGGTAGAGCGCTCGCTTAGCATGCGAGAGGCACTGGGATCGATGCCCAGGTTCTCCAACTTCAATTCTTTTTGATTCGTTTTGGTCAGCTAGGTTGCTGCTGCCGGATGAAGATATTCTGACTGTAGTGTCAGATTACTTATTCTGACATTACAGTCAGATTATCCAGATATTTTGACAGCGTGTCAGATTAACTAGATATTTTGACAGCGTGTCAGATTAACTAGATATTTTGACAGCGTGTCAGATTAACTAGATATTCTGACATTGCAAAAAGATATTCTGACAACATGCTTTTGGAGACATGTCAGAATAGCTGCTGTGTTCTCATACAGTTAACGACGTTAAGAGCTTCACATTGGCTTTGACAACACCATCGTGACCGTGTGCATGCCTTCTTTCCTCTACACAGCCGTTTCGACGCCGTCAAGAGGTGACGGCAAGACTAAAAATTAGTAGCCATCGTTCAATCTACAAATATCATTGTATAACATCTCCATCTTTATTTATGTATTTTGATACGTGTGTGAAGGATGGAGGAAACAGGATTGATCGTATTCAATAAACGGCACTGCTCCATGGTTGGAACGCCTCCTCATTATTGGTGGGGCTTGCGCTGGACGCTATTTTGATTCTTGAACATGGGATATAATCTCTCGAAAGTATTGTCAATATGCAGCTGGTCGTTCAAGGGGAGCACATTATTGTTGTTGTTGTTGTCATTTTGCCTACAATCCGCTGAAGATTTCGTAACTGACTGGCGAGTTCATTTTGTTGGCATCTCTGATCAAAGATGACCTGCTGCTACCCCAAGCATTTGATTCTGTTGAAACTGAAGTGGGGTCCAGAAAAGGTGGGGTTGTTGTGCATTCACACTCATCATGGAGACCATGTCCGAAGTTGTACATGCACAGGGCTGCAGTTGCATTAACGCTTGCCAAGAAACAGCAGAACTGTGAGTGGTGCCGGAGATATTCAGCTTTTCCTCCTCCTCCTCCTCCTCCTCCTCCTCCTCTTTCTCATTCTCCTCGTCTTTACTTTGATGTTCATTTCGCACATCATCCGGCTTCTTGTCAGAACTGAAAATTGAGAAATATTCGCTGGCGGTTGTAATGCCTTTCAACTTCTGGCATTTCAGACGGTGTCTGTGTACAGATTCGCGATAGAGCATCAAACCCACACAATGGCACTGGAATCGCATTTGACGAGCCGGGTTCCTTCTTAGGATGAGAACACACCCTGTGTCTGGACTCTGGAAGGGAAATCACCGCAGGCGTTATCGAATGCACTCGACGAATATGGTCCTTCTCTTTTTTCACCAATACAGAGCCGGCGTCACCCTTATCTGCTCTCTGCTTCTTCTCAAGCAATCCCTTGACACATAGGAAATATGAGCATTGGCCTTGCCCTCGGCTTTTTCGCTGCCTTTGCGGCCCCTTCATGTGCAGAGGATATAAAAAGGCATATAAAAAATATCCAAAGTCCAAGGAACGGAGTGTTGACTTCCATAACTGGCATATCTCTTCATAGTGGGCAACAGAACACAGAATAAAATAGCAATAGACAGCACAAGAATTTTTAAAATGTAATCTCTCCCCTGTATTTCACGACAAAGATACAGTTGAGAATACAAGTGCTTTAGATGATCACATACAAGAACTACTCTGTCGAATCTTGCAGTGAGGGTTACAGTTTAATAGTAGATGGACATATTCAAGAGTTTGGTGTGCGAAAAATAAGAAGACTTTGTTGTTTGGAGAATGTAGTTGTGTTTAGTAGGATAATCGCGCAAGGAATGTTACAGTGGTTGTTTTAAATGGTTGATATCATACATACACTCTCCTCTAATGGACGCGGTGGATATCGTCAAGATCTGCAGAGATGTAACAAACACCATATGATAATTTGGACTTGAAAGGCCTCCTTTGTTGCTGCCTTTGATATTGGGGGTTGTTGGCAAGTGGTTTATTAGGATCAATGGCGGGTGGCGCATGAAGATTTTCGCATGGCTGGTGGGAGGGATTGTCATATGGGCGATTGGGAGGATTGTCGTATATTGAGTAATCGTGGGGTGGGGAGAATGTTGTGCGGGTGGTGGGGAGGATTGTTGTATAGCGGGTAACGGTGGGGTGGGAGTAAGGGTGATAAGTGGGTGTTGTGTGAAGGCGACCAAGGGACGGGCCACTTAAGGATTGGCCCTCAGAAGATGACCCTTCAGCGGACGAGGGGATGGAGGACAATGCTATAGGGTGAGCGCCAGGCGACATGGTATAAAGGACTGATAGTGGAAGTGTGATGGAGTGGGTTTAAAAGGAGTTAAGGAGCTGTTGAGTAAAAATGCTTTGACAAAAACTAAACAGCGCTCTTGAGCAACGTCAGCATGTTAATAATAACCTGTTCTTTTACTTTCCACATTCAGCATGCGTTTTGTTTGGCTTCCATCCGTTTCATATTACGTGGGTTGGAAACTCTTGGATGGAAGCGAGCCTGGCGTTTTGTCCTCTTTTTGGACAAAGCTGTTGGCGTGTTGGGACTCTCATACTCAGTTACCTCTTGTTTCACATGTATGCATGCATATCTTTCTTTTTACTTTCTATGTTTCACATGCATGTATGACTTTCTTTCCTTACTGTTGTTGTTGCGGACTCAGCTGCAAGCGCAAGCCGGCTGCTGGTCGTAGGTTGGTCGTTTTCATAAAAGTAAAATAAGCAAAACGGCCAATCTCCATCATCATCATCCTTTCTTTTTACATCAGCAATAGCTTCGCTCAGGAAGTAGTTATATTGGATAGAAGGCCATCTACGCTTTCTCCCTGTATCGCTCTCAGAGCGCCAGGCTGGGTAGATCCCACTTGGAAGCCAGAAAACATCATTTTAGACACTAGTCTCTCGGCCTGAGCATGGCTAATTTAGTTATGTAGTCATGCGGGGATGCATCCCCGCAACAAATAAAAAAAAATAGGCCATTATTGGTGGTGACCCATGCTCACCACCAAAATGATGTGGAGCTTCAAAAAAAACCTGAGTGGACCTGTCCAAAAGCCTAAATTAGGAAAGATGGACGCACACTCACGTGTTCTGGACGACCAGTTTCCTAAAATGTTAACTCGGTGTCCACTCACCTGCTATAAAAGGCAGAAAAAGGTGTCCAGGCGCATAATTGGGGCATGTTTTCGCGTTTGTCAATTGCTCGGTCTATAGGCACGCTAGCGGCGCGAGGTTGGTCTCTCTGGGTAGCGGTGAACCATAGCTTCCTTCCATAGAAGTTGATGACTCTTAGAATATGTATCTCCCACCTGGCAGTCGAAAAACAAAAAAGACACACCACGGACATGTGGCGTACATCTTCGCACGACATGCAGGCATATTGCACGCCAATCATTGCATGCATCCTTTTTGAAAACGAAAAGGGGAAAAATATGTACAGTGAAGAAGGGTTTTTGGGTTCGTTTTTACTATGAAAAAGGAACCCAAAAACCCTTCTTCACTGTATAGGCTGGGTCTTCCTTTAGTTGTAAATTGAGAAGGATATGAACTATGTACGCATGGGTTTTCCTATCCTCTCCATTAAAGGTAGACGCGTTACCACCTTAACTACATCTCCACCAGCACTAGTAATCGGGCCTTCCTTCCTTCCTTCCTTAATTATGCCCCCTGTATAGTAATATCTTTCTCTCTTTCTTCATGGATCGCTCATCCCTCCTTTTCAGTACCCTTCGTCCTTGGGCATTTCATCTTTTTTAGATCGGCGTCTGCCGCTCCCTTGTATATGAAGCTGCACCGCTCTTTGTCCATGCACCCGCAATACCCTTTGCTCAAGCGCCTGTACCACTCCTTTTCTATGCACCAGCACTAGCCTTTTGTATGCGCATATCCTATGCACCAGCACCAGTCCCAGTCAATGCACCTGTACCATGCGCCTAAACCTTTCCGTGTCGACTGTATCGTATATATGTACCGGTGGCAATATATGCATCCAAACCGCTTTTCGTCCCTACTCACCATCTTCTTTAGACTACTTCTGTAATATTGTAGCTCCACCTTTTCGATCTACACTTTCTTTTCTCTCCCCAAACGTGTCTTTTCATACAGAACAGCGACTACCACAGAATGCACAGAGCGAAACAGAGCATTTATTTCAGATTGAGACGCTGACAAAAGTAACCTTCCTACCGCAAGTTTGAAACGCGTTGTGCCTCTCCTATCTCTCTCTTGTTCCCATTTGTTGCTTACTCCCTTATTCACACCCCCTACTTTGCTGCTATTACAATATGCGACTCCTTTGTACAATTAACAGTATTAGTTATTGCACCTCTCTACTTCATTCATTGCCTTTTCTCTTGCTTTGTCGCTATTGCAGGTACCAGTATTTTGTAAATCGCTGTTTTGATAATGCCTGAAAGGATATGACAGAGTTCATTCTTTTAGCACGCTCTTGGGATTGGCTTACCTTGCGGCCCCTCCATGTGCAGAGGATATAAAAAAGCATATAAAAAATATCCAAAGCCCAAGGAACGGAGTGTTGACTTCCATAACTGACATATCTCTTCATAGTGGGCAACAGAACACAGAATAAAATAGCAATAGACAGCACAATATTTTTTAAAATGTAATCTCTCCCCTGTATTTCGCCCCAAGATACAGTTGAGAGTACAAGTGCTTTAGATGATCACATACAAGAACTACTCTGCTGAATCTTGCAGTGAGGGGTACAGTTTAATAGTAGATGAAGACATTCAAGAGATTGGTGTGCAAAAAATAAGAAGACTTTGTTGTTTGAATAATATCATGGTGTTTAGTAGGATAGTTAAACAAAAAATGTTACAATGGTTGTCTTACATGCTTGGTATCATATATACATTCTCATCTCATAGTCGCTATGGATATCGTCGAGATCTACAGAGATGTAACAAACACCATATGATAATTTGGACGTGAAAGGCCTCCCTTGCATTCAAGATACCGCAATAGAACTCGCGTTCTTGGCGGCATCATACCGGTGCGTTTCCTAAGTGTCTCTTTCGTCATATCGACTCTTTTTAAAAAAAATTAACATTGACGGTAGTAGAAGTATTAAGCACACACATTCTCATTTACGTCAGTGCTTAAGCAACCCTTAGATTTCACTATATTACAGTCGAGCAGCTCTCTAAAAAGAGCGCCATATGAGTATTACATGTCAGAATATCCAGATAATCTGACATTAGTGGAATGTCAGAATAGCATTTTCTTGAAAAAGATAGTTTGACAGCTCATGTCAGATTAGCCAGGAAAACATTATTCTGACATCCAATGAAAAAAATATGGTTAAGTCAGATTATCTCATAAAAGCTTATTCTGACATTACAGTCAGATTAGTTATTCTGACATCTAATGTCAGTTTATCTTATTCCGCTGCTGCCCTAGCGACACCTGGGGGCTCGTTCCTCTCTTTTTTCTTTTTTTTTGGTTTGGGGTTTCCTCAAGCAGAACGCCCGAGGTAGAGCCAAGGGTCGTCCTCCTTGTCAAGTTGTGCTTTGTCTGTTCGTGTTCGCGGGGGGCGGCGAAAGGGACGATCTCGGGGAGAGCAGTATCTTGGATACATTTGTGTGTTGATCCAGAGGGAAGGCCAATGCAGACTCAACAATTGAGAATCTTGGCGGTATATGGAGTGCAGTTTATTTGCGCTACTTTGATCTTGGTCAAGGGTTTGGATTTAGCCATGTGTAAACAGAAAGCTATATCTAGGTGCTAGGGAAACCTGGCTAAGGAAATGCACGGCAAGGGCGAACTATCTTTATACTTGATGGCCAGTGTCGATCTCAAGACAGATATGTTTCAAGAAGTGGCCAGGGCACTCTGAAGTTATCCTTCTTGGTTCAAGTTTAGAAGGAAAAGATAAAACGCGATCAAGTGTTTGTATTCGGACATAACCATCGAAAACATCGGAGAAAAGAAGCCCAAATTTATGTGGCTATACGGGGAAATAAAAGTAGTTTAATTAATTAATTAAACTATCATTTGAAGGCACTGTCACACAATGCTTCCTTTTTCTTTTTCATTGTTGTTCTTTAACTAATTACTTTTTTTTCCCATCCGCGTGCACTGCTCACATACATTCTAGCCACCGCTTCAAAGCATTCCTGTCATGGGATCAACGCTGGCCATCAAATATAAAGAAGTTTCACTCCTAGCCATTCCATTTGTTTCCCTAGCACTTTGCTTTCAGTTGACACAAGGCTAAATCCAAACCCTTGGCCAAGATCAAAGCAGCGCAAATAAAATTGTTGAGTCTGCATTGGCCTTCCCTCTGGATCAACACACAAATGTATCCAAGATACTGCTCTCCCCGAGATCGTCCCTTTCGCCGCCCCCCGCGAACACGAACAGACAAAGCACAACTTGACAAGGAGGACGACCCTTGGCTCTACCTCAGGCGTTCTGCTTGAGGAAACCCCAAACCAAAAAAAAAGAAAAAAGAGAGGAACGAGCCCCCATGTGTCGCTAGGGCAGCAGCAACCTAGCTGACCAAAACGAATCAAAAAGAATTGAAGTTGGAGAACCTGGGCATCGATCCCAGTGCCTCTCGCATGCTAAGCGAGCGCTCTACCATTTGAGCTAGATCCCCGACGGTTGTTACACCTCGGGTATGTTTAATTTCGGGTCATTCAGAACTCCTCCGTCTGGTTCCCGCTACCTAATTTTTGCGACGCCACCAAAAAAGGGCTGATAAAAAATGCTACTCTAGGATTTAAGGTGTAAAAAAATGTAGGGAGGGGACAGTGGGAAAAAGAGGGAGGGGGAATCCAAGTTGGAAGTTATAGTACAGGGCGAAGGTAAGGATGGGGGAGGGGGTGGATCTCGGCTCGGGGGGGTGTTAGAGCTGTTGGGCAGGCATCGCCGCCTTGGTACGGTGCCTGTTGGTCTTGTGTGAACCAAAAAAAAGCCGTTGACTGCTTGTTCAGAGTGTTTCCGCTGCTTAAACGGGTGAGATCCATGTCCTCTGTGTCTGTGATCTGATACGGAGGTGAGCATGAGCGTTTCAGGCTCGAGGGTAGTGACGTTGAGGCTTGTGTGTGTGTTTGGTGTTTCTGTGGGTTTGTGTTTGCGGGTTTGGAGGAGAGGAGGGGAAAAGGATAATAGAAATAGTGAAAAAGAGATTAGAGATAGAAAAAGAGAAAGAGAAAGAATAAAAAAATAAAAAAAAAAAAAAAAAAAAAAAAAAAAAAAAGGGAAAAGGTCAAGCGAAAGGCGAAAGGGAGGGTATATAGACGCTTGACGTAGAGATACAGAGAAATGAGAAAGAAAGAAAGAGAAAGAAAAAAAAAAAAAAAAAAAAAAACAAAAAAAAGGAAATCTATACTAATTAATCCTGCTGGCTGCCCGTTCTCCTCCTGCTCATGTTATGGTGGTTGGAATGCGTCTCCGAACTGAGGTCCCTTCTTGGTCACCTTGATATGTGGTGTGTGGTGCCACATCTCATAAAAGGCGTTCTTGCCCGCGTGCGGGTCCATCGGTGCCTCCTCTTCTCGGATCGGCCTTGTTGCGTTCTTCTTGTCCTGCTGCTCCGCTCGAATCCACTCCTCCATGCCTCTGGTACGGCAATTCTGGAGAAAAATCGACTGTAGCGCGCCTGGCTCGAGTTGCTCTCCTGCTCCCAGCTTGGAAAAGGTAACATATATCGACCAGAGTGCTGCTGTTTGCAGGTGGTATACAAGAGGGTAGTCATTCATGTTGTCTCGTTCAGGCCAACAAAAAATCCTGTCCTGGGCGGTGCGAGACAAGTCGTTGAGGTCAGGGTAAATAGTCTTGATGAGGTCATGCAAGCTGTCCCAGTGTGTCGCCAACTCTGGACAGTCGTGAAAGGCATGACGGTTGTCTTCACTCGCTCCTGTATCGCACCGTCTACATGTACCGTCCGTATCCGCTTCCTTGTAGTGCTTGCGGATATTGTTGGTGGTCACCCTGTTATAGGCCAGCTTGTATAGAAGGTCGTGTTCCTTGCGACGTAGGTTCGTGTTGTGTACTCGGTCCCAGATCAACTTCCACTGCGCAGCCGTCCAGTCCCATGGGAAAGAGGCTTGGCCCGGGTTAGCGAGCTTGTCGGCAATGGTGATGGGCTGGGGGAGCTCAAGTCCGCTGACGATTGTGCTTCGTGCTTTGCGGACAGAAAATTCTTTGAGGGGTGACTTGTGTTTACCAAAAAGAATGGCTTCCCTTGGATCCGAGTCTGTAGTGGTTCCGTCCTTGAGTAACGCCTTGACCTTTGTCCATGACATGAGGATGTGGTGGGTGAGGGTGTCGGCTTTTCTGGACTTGATGGCTTGGGGTGTTGGGTTTTGTTGCATCTTTGTTGGTGGTAGTGCCGCAAAGTGTGTGATAGGTGTGTCTTGTTGAATAAGGGGGCGGGTGTACTGGGCAACAGTCTCAAAGGTGTGCTGCCATTTTACTCCTGGCCGTTCCGTCTTCCAACGAGCAATCCACTTTGCCTTGAGGGCAAGGACTTGAGAGCGAGGGTGGATAAGACCCCATCCTCCGTCCTTTTTTGGCTTGAAAAATGTATCCAGCGAGATACGGACTTTTCTGCCATGCCACAGCACGTCCCTTAGGATATTTTCTATTTGGTCGTAAAAATTGTTTGTAAAGGGGTAGAACGGTGAACAGTGCCATAGTTTGGATAACAGATATGTGTTCAAGACAGTGACTCTGCCCTGAATGGTGAGACCGCGCAGCCGCCAGGCTGCGGTCGATCCCTTCAGGTCATTAATAAGTCTCTTTTCGATCACTTCCAGGTTAAATCCATTAACGGACAGTTCTACACCTAGATGTGTGAATGGTGCTCCATATCTTTCCCAATTTGTGAGGTGATCAAAATTGAAATAGTGTTGGGCCCAAGGTTGTAGTGGTATGAGTGCTGTCTTGTCCTTGTTTACCTTGGCTCCTGATGCAAGTTCATGTAGAGCCAAGGCCCCCATCACTACTTCCTCATCCCCTCTGGAGATGGACAGGGTGGTGTCATCTGCAAAAGCGTTCACTTTGGAGGCGTCACCGTTCGGGAGCAGGGTACCACGAGCTCTCTGGCTGTAGTACCTAAGAAAGGGTTCAAGAACAAAGTTGAATAGTAGTGGTGCTAGTGGATCGCCTTGTCTCAGTCCTCGTTCAATTTGAAAAGGCTGGGTCATGCGTCCATTGACAATGATTCTGCTCGACGGATTAGTATAGCATCGAGTAATCCACGTCCTGAAGCGGTCTCCAAAGCCAAAGGCTTTGAGCGCTTCATGAAGATACTTCCATTCTACTCTGTCATATGCCTTTTCTTGGTCGAGACTAAGAAGGGCATCAGCAGGGAGGTCGGGGCGTGGGTGTCTCTCCATCGCGTCATTCAGATCCAAAAATTGGAGAATGCGATGTTGTGCCAACTGTTCGTCTGTGATTTGTTTCTGCACATGCTGCATCAAAAGATGCATATTAAGTACGTTGTCATGACCCTGCCTGCCCTTGACAAAACCTGTTTGCCAGGGCTGGAGAAGGTAGGTGGCGACCTTGTTGACTCGTTCTGTCAGTGCTTTTGTAAAAATTTTGTAGTCGCACCCAGAAAGGGATATAGGGCGATAATTTTTGCACAACGATCGTTCTCCTTTTTTAAAAAAAAGGGCGACGGCCGACTTTTTGGTCGACGGGGGCAGGTCAAAATCCTCTTTCGTTGCCTCGTTGTATACTTGTGTCAGCAGGCCGGATAGCATGTCCTTGAATGTCTTGTAGAATTCAAAAGGTATACCGTCCTCACCTGGCGCTTTGCGGTTTGCACTCATATCAATTGCTTTTTCTATCTCGACCGGGCTCAAGTCACTGTCCAGAATGGCGACATGCTGGGCTGTGACCTGAGGAAGATCCCGGAGGAGAGCTGATCTAGCCATCGCGTCTGAGCCTTGTGATGTGTATATGGTCTTCCAAAAGTCCCTGACTACTTCTTCTCTCTCCTCGGTTGTGGAGGTAAAAGTGCCGTCTGGTTTCTTTAAGTGTGGAATTAATTTTTTCGCTCTTGATCCTTGCAAGACCCGTGTAAAGTAAGGAGAGGGGATCTCTCCTTCTTCTATCCACTTTACCCTGGCCAAGATAGCGAGACGCTCTAGAGACTGTTGTTCGAGATCAATAGCCTCCGCCGTGAGGCGGGCATAAGTGTCTGCTGCGTCCTGGTCAGAGGGGTCTGCAATCAATTGCTCGTTTGTCTGTTTCATTTTTCGTTCAATGGTGTGTTTCTTTTGGATTTGTTTTTTTCGCTCCTTTTTTCCAAATTCGGACGACACCTCCAGAATCCTTTCCTTTGCTCTATCCCAGAACTCGAACGCTTTTTCCTCTGGGATGGAAATGCGTGAGGACATGAGATCATCCCACAATTGTCGGATAAGAGTAATGTACTCTGGATTCTTAAGGTGGCGGACATCGATCGCACGCTTGCGATCGTCGTCTGCAATGGTCTCGGTGGATGACAGTTGACAAGAGACGACCGCATGGTCGCTCTGTATACCTGTGCACACTGTGACTTTTGCATCTGAGGCAATTGGAAATAAGGTTGGGGTTGAGACAAAAATGTAATCAATGCGTGTTTGCACAATCTCACTTTTGTCTGCCCCTATTTTTCTGTGTTTGGTTCGACAGGTGAACCGACCGGCTTTTGTAGGGCCTCCCTCTTCCACTGGTGGCATAGTATCTCTCAAGTCGAGACGAGTGAGAATATTCTCAAGGTGGTGCCAGTGGGAGCGGTTGCGTTGCCCCGCCTGCAGGGCGGGCAAGCGATCGTTCTGTATGTCTTTGTATGTGTTGAAGTCACCTCCAATAACCAGTCGTTGATGTTGGAGTACATCGACTGGGAATCGAAGGAGAAATGCTCTTCTTTGGTTGTGGTCAGAGGGGGCGTACACACTTGCAAAGCGGTATTCTACCCCGTCTACTAAAAAGTCAAAGTAGACGATACGACCGTTCTCCAGCGTGTGGCACTTGTCTGCATCCATCTTGATGTGTTTTGATTTGATCAGAATGGCCGTATGCTGGGAAAAATAGCTCTCTCGAGCCCATTCTCTCCTCCATTCGGGAATCTGGTTGTCTTTAGGGTTACACTCTTGTAGCGCAATAATGTCAAACGGTTGTGTTTTGAGCCAGCGGAACAAGTTCTGCCGTTTTCTCGTATCCACAACACGATTGCAATTAAATGATGCAAATGATAGACTGGTCATTAGAAAAAAAATATATCAATGAAAAACAAAGATCTAAATAAAGATAGACAGAAAAAACGGATGATAAAGAAAAGGGTAAACTTCTTTTTATTGATCCATATCTCCACCACCTCCATTCTGTTCTAGTTCTCTTTGGGCTTCTTCTCTTTCTGCCGCGGTCCAGAGACGATCGAGACTATCGCCCATGTCGTCGTCCTCATCGTCATCGGTCTGTAAGTGGTTGTGCTGTTGTTTGTTCGTAGTATCATGGGCGTCGCATTCAACACCTGAGGGTGGTACGCTAGCCTTCTGATGGGGTGATGCTGGCGTGCTGCTGCTGCTGCCGGAGCTGCTGCTGCTGCTACCATCACTAGAAGTAGCTGGGGGGCCAGAAGTGCCTTGAGCATTAAAGACAAAGGCCTCTGCATGTGTGGACGCGACACCAAACCACCCCTGGGTTTGAGCCTGGGGTGTAGATGGGTCCACAACTTGCATTGGTGCAGCCTGTTGTTCTCTGTTGCTTGCGGGCGCGACCTGCTGATGGGGTACAGGATTGAAGCTCAGAGCGGGCTTCGTCCCATTCAACCCTTCAGCTTGGACAGGAGGCCTCTGTTGGGGTACGGATGCATTGGTCACGGGGACCTTGCTTCCATTCAACCCAGCAGCCTGCGGTGCAGGAGTGGTGGCCTGTCCAGCGGTCTTTGTCTTCTTCTTCCTTGGCTTCTTCTTCTTGGGGGCGCCATCCAGGGACCTAGGTCTCTTGTGGTCCTGAGGGTCCTGGCCGGAGGGCCCCAGGTCCTTGATGGTGGGTTTTGGCGCATGACGGATCTGAAATCCATCCTGGTCCGGCGCCGAGATTCTCTTTGATCCCTGCTCCTTGTTGTTGTTGTTGCTGTTGCTGTTGCTGTTGCTCTTGCTGTTGTTGTTGTTGTTGCTTTTGTTGGGTTGTTGTCTGTTGCTGTTGTTGCCTCTGCTACTACTACCGAGTTGGTTGACTGTAGGCGTTCCCTCCATGAAGCGGTACGACATGATGGTTTTAGTCAGCAGGGGTGTGTTGCTCAGGGCGAGGCTTGCTGTTGCCTTGCTGCAGCTTCTAGAGTCGTGTCCAGTAATGCCGCATCCCACGCAGAAGGCCGGGGCGTTTCTCCAGAAGAAGTACGTGTTCCAGCGGAGAAAGTTGGCGATCCTGGGCAGCTGTGGGTTGGACGGGATGTTCTCATGGAACGTGAGTCGAAAGGATATGTTACCGTCCTTGATTGTGTGTGTTGGGTGTCGAATGTACCCAAAGCTGATGTTGTCAACGGTCCCATGGTTACCGAAGATAGCCGTCAGTTCGGTCTGGATCTGTTCCAGATTTTTGGTGGAGGCGATGTTGTTGGCGAAGATCGTCTCCTCCACTCCCGAGGTGTACACCGTCTTGGATGGCTGAATCCAGAAGGTGGTTGTGATCTCCAGGGGGATGTTAAGGGCAAAGTCAAACTCAGCCTTATCCTCGAAAATCGCTGCCATATATTTATGGACTTGGTCGAATCGCAGCTCCGTCACGCCTCTGACTTGGTCTGCGATGGCATTCATCACCTGGGTGTATGTGATGCCCTGGGGCGTGTCCTTCTTGCCGGGAAGGGTGTAGGCCAGGACATAGTCGTCCCTGAACACGGTCGCGGGGAGCGTGTCTGCTACTGGGCGATACTTGCCCGCTGCAGCCTTTTTCGCCCATGTTGCTGTTGACTCCAGGGGTGGGCGAAACACAACCGGTTGTTGCTGTTGTTGTTGTAGTTGTCGTTGTTGCTGTTGTTGATGCTGTTGCTGTTGTGGTGGGTTCGAGGTGTCGGGGGTTGAATTCGACTTTTGGTGGATGGGTGGAAGAGTCCCAGATCCATCCATCGCCAACCTGGGCGCTGCAGATGCCGATCCGGTTCCAGTTTCTGGATTCGGGTCGGTACCTGCAACATATTAGGTTTACTATTGCTCTCTAGTTAGTCATTCCTTGTCACCCTCTGTCACCTCTGACTTTGTATGACACTACACCTAGAAACCTAGTTGGCGACTTTGTATATATATTTAGTTGTATCATAGTAATAACATCAATCATCACTGCTTCAACTCTCGTCCCCGTTCTATACTTCTCTGTCCCAGTCTTCGCCTGTTGCATGGTAGCAAAGGTTACACCGATCCATCACCGCCCTCCCATTTTATCTTTATTTTTATTTTTATTTTTATTTTACCTCCCCCTCTCCACATTTTTTTTGTTGAGGGGAAAGGGAGTCTACACCTACATCCATCGGTGGAGTCCTCGCCCTTATCGCCCTTCGTTGCCGACTAAGAGCTGTTTCTCTAGAGTTAAGAAAGGTCCCTTGATCTTACTCATTAGCGCATTAGCGACCAGTATCTTAGCCTCCCAGCCTTGTCTCCCTCTTCCTCCATCCCTCGCCCTCGCCCCTTTCTTTATCGTCTCCCAACATGCCCCTCTTGGCTCTCGACATTCTTCATCGTCCTTAGTCTTTCCAGCTATTAGTCTCCTCTGCACTCAGTCTCCTCTGTTCCCAGTTTCCCTGTTCTCAGTTTCCCCTATCCCCAGTTTCCCCTGTTCTCAGTTTCCACTGTTCCCAGTTTCCCTGTTCTCAGTTTCCCCTGTTCCCAGTTTCCCTGTTCTCAGTTTCCCCTGTTCCCAGTTTCCCTGTTCTCAGTTTCCCCTGTTCCCAGTTTCCCTGTTCTCAGTTTCCCCTGTCCCCAGTTTCCCCTGTTCTCAGTTTCCCCTGTCCCCAGTTTCCCCTGTTCTCAGTTTCCCCTGTTCCCAGTTTCCCCTGTTCCCAGTTTCCCAGTCACAGCTTCCTCTGTTCTCAGTTTCCCTTATTCCATGCTCCCTTGTGCTCAGCCGTCCTCGTGCTCAACCGTCCCTTGTTTCAGTCTTCCTTGTACTCAGCCTTCCTCGTACTGAGCCTTCCATGCTCCCAGTCTTCTTAGCAATCAGTCTCCTGTTCTATATCCTGTCTTATATTCCAAGCCTCGTTTCGTCCGCCTCCTTGACATCGTTCGTGATATCTTCTCCACGGATGCGTCATTCCCAATCCCCTCGTTTGTCGGGTTGCCAACAGTTGATGCGCCCAGTCCAGCCCTCTCATCTGTTCGATTGCCTTCAGTCAACATATCTTATTCCATTTCCTTGTCCATGGTATCGCTGCCCATGGATATGTCAATACCTTCGTCCGTCACACTCCTTCCGTCCATTCAGCCAATCTGCCCTACGATGCCAACCGACCCCTGCCATCCCCTATGTCATCTCGACCACAAGAAGACAATTGATTCTGGCTCAAGTCCTCCATCCTTCGTCGAAATCACCAAAACCATCGTCAAGGATAGTGCGTCCATTGAATCCGGAACCGTCAACCCCAGTCCACTTCGATCGTATGTCCATGCTGCCCGCCGTCCGTAACAATCCCGATCCAAAAGTCATCCACCATGTGGTTGTCTGTCGTTGGTGCAGAGAGATGAACATGTTAAGTTGAGTGTTAATCTCTCGTTCCTAAAACAGCCACAAATTCGACGTCACGCGCAATGTCCCCTATGTGCACACAAACCGCGTTCCCTCTATGTGCACACATCCCTTACTCCCTCTATATACACGCGTGCGGGAAGACAGCCCGCTCACCAAAATTGTTCACATGCACATCCCTTTTCTTCGTTCATGCAAACTCTCTTTTCCTTCCTGTCGTTCTTAACCAATCCCGTTACACTTTCATTACAGCCGGCTCACCAAAATTGTTCACATGCACATCCCTTTTCTCCATTCATGCAAACTCTCTTTTCTTTCCTATCGTTCTTAACCAATCCCGTTACACTTTCCTTGATCACGCCATTCTCTCTTCCACCCCATGCAACAACACTCTCTGTTCCCTCCTCCCTCCTTCAGCAAGCACGCCATTCTCCCCCATGCACAAACTCCTTTTGTCCTCACAGTCAACCACACCATCATCCTTTCACCTCATGCACACACCCTTCCAGTTTCCTTCCAGTTCCATTCCAACATGACCTCAGTTCATCGACAGTTCGCCGTTGCTCGACATTCAAAAGCAACAAGCTGCCCATTCTCACTTCTCTTCTCTTTGTTCCCTACACCCTTCCATTCCCCTGCCTCCATTCCCCTGCCTCCATCTCATTCGCCTACCTTCGTTCACACCGCTATTCACACATTTGCTTCCCCATTCAAAAAAAAAAAAAAAAAAAAAAAAAAAAAGGGAACATATACACAACCTTTCCTCTCTCACAACACCGACCACCACCATGTCCGCCAAGCGAGCACACTTCAGTTCCTCCGTCAAGACCATTCCGGATGCCCAGCCCAACCGTCGTACAGCCTCACTCCAACACCAAAAGTCCTTTAATGGTGAGGACGACCCTGAGGCAGCATCCATTCGAAGCACTTTCCCCGCCGCACAGAAGCCGTCCGAGGAGCAAGAAACGACGTCCGATAACGACGAAGCCAACACCACCTTCGTCACTCAGCAAACCATCAACCTTGATCCCGAAGACGACGAAAAACCAATCCTTGAAAGACCACAAGTCCATGCGGCTTCTCTTTCTACCCAAGAAAACCTCGGACCATGTCAGCCAACCCAAGTTGGCAGCTTTCTCGCACAGCTGGAGATTGCGTGGCAAGAGACGCGCCAGGAGATGTATAAAACCGCTCCGTTGTGTAGCGACACATCCCTATCCCCGAACCTCCTGGAATGGTACCGAAGACACTATGTGGACCTCCGAGAACAAGAAAAAAGCCTTCGAGGTGACATTGGTCGCCTAACCCCTGTCCCTCCGATGCCAATGGACCCTCACCTCAAGTTTTACCAGGAAGCCCTCCACGCCTACAGAGAAACTCTTCAAGAGTACTGGTCGAAGAGGCCCCACCCCTAGGTCTCCTTTAGAAGGAGGAGTGTCAGAGTCCCACTCTGTCCTCTTTCCCTTGCCCCTTCTCTCCTCTGTTTTCCTTCTCTCTGCCTCTTCTATTTATCTCTTTTTCCCTGTCTCTTTTCTCTCTCCTCGCACCTCTCTCATTTCTCCTTCTCCACCACGTTCCTTGTGTATGTCGCGTATCCCCTGTCCCCACGCCCTTACGTGTTCCGCGTCTTTCCCATCTCCTGTCTTCGGTCACTCCCTTCATTTATTTTTTTTAACCAAGTCCAAGCCGATCATGGCCTGAAACTTGATGAATTTTTTTTTAAGAGGGGAAGGTGCAACATATTAGGTTTACTATTGCTCTCTAGTTAGTCATTCCTTGTCACCCTCTGTCACCTCTGACTTTGTATGACACTACACCTAGAAACCTAGTTGGCGACTTTGTATATATATTTAGTTGTATCATAGTAATAACATCAATCATCACTGCTTCAACTCTCGTCCCCGTTCTATACTTCTCTGTCCCAGTCTTCGCCTGTTGCAGTACCTGGCGGAACTGTTTCTGCCGCCAGGGCCATGTCGTGATTGACCGACATGGGTAGGTGGGGGATAAAAAAGAGAAAAGAGGGGTAGTAGAAAGGGGAAGGGGGGCCGTCTGGGGCGGGGTGCGAAATATATAAAACTTGTGCAAAGGGGAAGAAAGAGTTGCTCTACCATTTGAGCTAGATCCCCGACGGTTGTTACACCTCGGGTATGTTTAATTTCGGGTCATTCAGAACTCCTCCGTCTGGTTCCCGCTACCTAATTTTTGCGACGCCACCAAAAAAGGGCTGATAAAAAAATGCTACTCTAGGATTTAAGGTGTAAAAAAATGTAGGGAGGGGACAGTAGGAAAAAGAGGGAGGGAGGATCCAAGTTGGAAGTTATAGTACAGGGCGAAGGTAAGGATGGGGGAGGGGGTGGATCTCGGCTCGGGGGGGTGTTAGAGCTGTTGGGCAGGCATCGCCGCCTTGGTACGGTGCCTGTTGGTCTTGTGTGGGCCAAAACAGCCGTTGACTGCTTGTTCAAAGTGTTTCCGCTGCTTAAACGGGTGAGATCCATGTCCTCTGTGTCTGTGATCTGATACGGAGGTGAGCATGAGCGTGTCAGGCTCGAGGGTAATGACGTTGAGGCTTGTGTGTGTGTTTGGTGTTTGTGTGGGTTTGTGTTTGTGGGTTTGGAGGAGAGGAGGGGAAAAGGATAATAGAAATAGTGAAAAAGGATAATAGAAATAGTGAAAAAGCGATTAGAGATAAAAAAAGGTGAAAGAGAAAAAATAAAAAAAAAAAAAAAAAAAAAAAAAAAAAAAAAAGGGAAAAGGTCAAGCGAAAGGCGAAAGGGAGGGTATATAGACGCTTGACGTAGAGATACAGAGAAATGAATAAGAAAGAGAGAGAAAAGAAAAAAAGAAAAAAAAAAAAAAAAAAAAAAAAAAAAAAAAAAAAAAAAAAAAAAAAAGAAATCTATACTAATTAATCCTGCTGGCTGCCCGTTCTCCTCCTGCTCATGTTATGGTGGTTGGAATGCGTCTCCGAACTGAGGTCCCTTCTTGGTCACCTTGATATGTGGTGTGTGGTGCCACACCTCATAAAAGGCGTTCTTGCCCGCGTGCGGGTCCATCGGTGCCTCCTCTTCTCGGATCGGCCTTGTTGCGTTCTTCTTGTCCTGCTGCTCCGCTCGAATCCACTCCTCCATGCCTCTGGTACGGCAATTCTGGAGAAAAATCGACTGTAGCGCGCCTGGCTCGAGTTGCTCTCCTGCTCCCAGCTTGGAAAAGGTAACATATATCGACCAGAGTGCTGCTGTTTGCAGGTGGTATACAAGAGGGTAGTCATTCATGTTGTCTCGTTCAGGCCAACAAAAAATCCTGTCCTGGGCGGTGCGAGACAAGTCGTTGAGGTCAGGGTAAATAGTCTTGATGAGGTCATGCAAGCTGTCCCAGTGTGTCGCCAACTCTGGACAGTCGTGAAAGGCATGACGGTTGTCTTCACTCGCTCCTGTATCGCACCGTCTACATGTACCGTCCGTATCCGCTTCCTTGTAGTGCTTGCGGATATTGTTGGTGGTCACCCTGTTGTAGGCCAGCTTGTATAGAAGGTCGTGCTCCTTGCGACGTAGGTTCGTGTTGTGTACTCGGTCCCAGATCAACTTCCACTGCGCAGCCGTCCAGTCCCATGGGAAAGAGGCTTGGCCCGGGTTAGCGAGCTTGTCGGCAATGGTGATGGGCTGGGGGAGCTCAAGTCCGCTGACGATTGTGCTTCGTGCTTTGCGGACAGAAAATTCTTTGAGGGGTGACTTGTGTTTACCAAAAAGAATGGCTTCCCTTGGATCCGAGTCTGTAGTGGTTCCGTCCTTGAGTAACGCCTTGACCTTTGTCCATGACATGAGGATGTGGTGGGTGAGGGTGTCGGCTTTTCTGGACTTGATGGCTTGGGGTGTTGGGTTTTGTTGCATCTTTGTTGGTGGTAGTGCCGCAAAGTGTGTGATAGGTGTGTCTTGTTGAATAAGGGGGCGGGTGTACTGGGCAACAGTCTCAAAGGTGTGCTGCCATTTTACTCCTGGCCGTTCCGTCTTCCAACGAGCAATCCACTTTGCCTTGAGGGCAAGGACTTGAGAGCGAGGGTGTATAAGACCCCATCCTCCGTCCTTTTTTGGCTTGAAAAATGTATCCAGCGAGATACGGACTTTTCTGCCATGCCACAGCACGTCCCTTAGGATATTTTCTATTTGGTCGTAAAAATTGTTTGTAAAGGGGTAGAACGGTGAACAGTGCCATAGTTTGGATAACAGATATGTGTTCAAGACAGTGACTCTGCCCTGAATGGTGAGACCGCGCAGCCGCCAGGCTGCGGTCGATCCCTTCAGGTCATTAATAAGTCTCTTTTCGATCACTTCCAGGTTAAATCCATTAACGGACAGTTCTACACCTAGATGTGTGAATGGTGCTCCATATCTTTCCCAATTTGTGAGGTGATCAAAATTGAAATAGTGTTGGGCCCAAGGTTGTAGTGGTATGAGTGCTGTCTTGTCCTTGTTTACCTTGGCTCCTGATGCAAGTTCATGTAGAGCCAAGGCCCCCATCACTACTTCCTCATCCACTCTGGAGATGGACAGGGTGGTGTCATCTGCAAAAGCGTTCACTTTGGAGGCGTCACCGTTCGGGAGCAGGGTACCACGAGCTCTCTGGCTGTAGTACCTAAGAAAGGGTTCAAGAACAAAGTTGAATAGTAGTGGTGCTAGTGGATCGCCTTGTCTCAGTCCTCGTTCAATTTGAAAAGGCTGGGTCATGCGTCCATTGACAATGATTCTGCTCGACGGATTAGTATAGCATCGAGTAATCCACGTCCTGAAGCGGTCTCCAAAGCCAAAGGCTTTGAGCGCTTCATGAAGATACTTCCATTCTACTCTGTCATATGCCTTTTCTTGGTCGAGACTAAGAAGGGCATCAGCAGGGAGGTCGGGGCGTGGGTGTCTCTCCATCGCGTCATTCAGATCCAAAAATTGGAGAATGCGATGTTGTGCCAACTGTTCGTCTGTGATTTGTTTCTGCACATGCTGCATCAAAAGATGCATATTAAGTACGTTGTCATGACCCTGCCTGCCCTTGACAAAACCTGTTTGCCAGGGCTGGAGAAGGTAGGTGGCGACCTTGTTGACTCGTTCTGTCAGTGCTTTTGTAAAAATTTTGTAGTCGCACCCAGAAAGGGATATAGGGCGATAATTTTTGCACAACGATCGTTCTCCTTTTTTAAAAAAAAGGGCGACGGCCGACTTTTTGGTCGACGGGGGCAGGTCAAAATCCTCTTTCGTTGCCTCGTTGTATACTTGTGTCAGCAGGCCGGATAGCATGTCCTTGAATGTCTTGTAGAATTCAAAAGGTATACCGTCCTCACCTGGCGCTTTGCGGTTTGCACTCATATCAATTGCTTTTTCTATCTCGACCGGGCTCAAGTCACTGTCCAGAATGGCGACATGCTGGGCTGTGACCTGAGGAAGATCCCGGAGGAGAGCTGATCTAGCCATCGCGTCTGAGCCTTGTGATGTGTATATGGTCTTCCAAAAGTCCCTGACTACTTCTTCTCTCTCCTCGGTTGTGGAGGTAAAAGTGCCGTCTGGTTTCTTTAAGTGTGGAATTAATTTTTTCGCTCTTGATCCTTGCAAGACCCGTGTAAAGTAAGGAGAGGGGATCTCTCCTTCTTCTATCCACTTTACCCTGGCCAAGATAGCGAGACGCTCTAGAGACTGTTGTTCGAGATCAATAGCCTCCGCCGTGAGGCGGGCATAAGTGTCTGCTGCGTCCTGGTCAGAGGGGTCTGCAATCAATTGCTCGTTTGTCTGTTTCATTTTTCGTTCAATGGTGTGTTTCTTTTGGATTTGTTTTTTTCGCTCCTTTTTTCCAAATTCGGACGACACCTCCAGAATCCTTTCCTTTGCTCTATCCCAGAACTCGAACGCTTTTTCCTCTGGGATGGAAATGCGTGAGGACATGAGATCATCCCACAATTGTCGGATAAGAGTAATGTACTCTGGATTCTTTAGGAGGCCTTTCAAGTCCAAATTATCATATGGTGTTTGTTACATCTCTGCAGATCTTGACGATATCCACCGCGTCCATTAGAGGAGAATGTATATATGATACCAAGCATATAAGACAACCATTGTAACATTTTTTGTTTAACTATCCTACTAAACACCAACCTATTCTCCAAACAACAAAGTCTTCTTATTTTTCGCACACCAAACTCTTGAATGTGTTCATCTACTATTAACCTGTAACCCTCACTGCAAGATTCGACAGAGTAGTTCTTGTATGTGATCATCTAAAGCACTTGTATTCCCAACTGTATCTTTGTCGTGAAATACAGGGGAGAGATTACATTTTAAAAATTCTTGTGCTGTCTATTGCTATTTTATTCTGTGTTCTGTTGCCCACTATGAAGAGATATGCCAGTTATGGAAGTCAACACTCCGTTCCTTGGACTTTGGATATTTTTTATATGCCTTTTTATATCCTCTGCACATGAAGGGGCCGCTAAGGTGGCGGACATCGATCGCACGCTTGCGATCGTCGTCTGCAATGGTCTCGGTGGATGACAGTTGACAAGAGATGACCGCATGGTCGCTCTGTATACCTGTGCACACTGTGACTTTTGCATCTGAGGCAATTGGAAATAAGGTTGGGGTTGAGACAAAAATGTAATCAATGCGTGTTTGCACAATCTCACTTTTGTCTGCCCCTATTTTTCTGTGTTTGGTTCGACAGGTGAACCGACCGGCTTTTGTAGGGCCTCCCTCTTCCACTGGTGGCATAGTATCTCTCAAGTCGAGACGAGTGAGAATATTCTCAAGGTGGTGCCAGTGGGAGCGGTTGCGTTGCCCCGCCTGCAGGGCGGGCAAGCGATCGTTCTGTATGTCTTTGTATGTGTTGAAGTCACCTCCAATAACCAGTCGTTGATGTTGGAGTACATCGACTGGGAATCGAAGGAGAAATGCTCTTCTTTGGTTGTGGTCAGAGGGGGCGTACACACTTGCAAAGCGGTATTCTACCCCGTCTACTAAAAAGTCAAAGTAGACGATACGACCGTTCTCCAGCGTGTGGCACTTGTCTGCATCCATCTTGATGTGTTTTGATTTGATCAGAATGGCCGTATGCTGGGAAAAATAGCTCTCTCGAGCCCATTCTCTCCTCCATTCGGGAATCTGGTTGTCTTTAGGGTTACACTCTTGTAGCGCAATAATGTCAAACGGTTGTGTTTTGAGCCAGCGGAACAAGTTCTGCCGTTTTCTCGTATCCACAACACGATTGCAATTAAATGATGCAAATGATAGACTGGTCATTAGAAAAAAATATATCAATGAAAAACAAAGATCTAAATAAAGATAGACAGAAAAAACGGATGATAAAGAAAAGGGTAAACTTCTTTTTATTGATCCATATCTCCACCACCTCCATTCTGTTCTAGTTCTCTTTGGGCTTCTTCTCTTTCTGCCGCGGTCCAGAGACGATCGAGACTATCGCCCATGTCGTCGTCCTCATCGTCATCGGTCTGTAAGTGGTTGTGCTGTTGTTTGTTCGTAGTATCATGGGCGTCGCATTCAACACCTGAGGGTGGTACGCTAGCCTTCTGATGGGGTGATGCTGGCGTGCTGCTGCTGCTGCCGGAGCTGCTGCTGCTGCTACCATCACTAGAAGTAGCTGGGGGGCCAGAAGTGCCTTGAGCATTAAAGACAAAGGCCTCTGCATGTGTGGACGCGATACCAAACCACCCCTGGGTTTGAGCCTGGGGTGTAGATGGGTCCACAACTTGCATTGGTGCAGCCTGTTGTTCTCTGTTGCTTGCGGGCGCGACCTGCTGATGGGGTACAGGATTGAAGCTCAGAGCGGGCTTCGTCCCATTCAACCCTTCAGCTTGGACAGGAGGCCTCTGTTGGGGTACGGATGCATTGGTCACGGGGACCTTGCTTCCATTCAACCCAGCAGCCTGCGGTGCAGGAGTGGTGGCCTGTCCAGCGGTCTTTGTCTTCTTCTTCCTTGGCTTCTTCTTCTTGGGGGCGCCATCCAGGGACCTAGGTCTCTTGTGGTCCTGAGGGTCCTGGCCGGAGGGCCCCAGGTCCTTGATGGTGGGTTTTGGCGCATGACGGATCTGAAATCCATCCTGGTCCGGCGCCGAGATTCTCTTTGATCCCTGCTCCTTGTTGTTGTTGTTGCTGTTGCTGTTGCTGTTGCTCTTGCTGTTGTTGTTGTTGTTGCTTTTGTTGGGTTGTTGTCTGTTGCTGTTGTTGCCTCTGCTACTACTACCGAGTTGGTTGACTGTAGGCGTTCCCTCCATGAAGCGGTACGACATGATGGTTTTAGTCAGCAGGGGTGTGTTGCTCAGGGCGAGGCTTGCTGTTGCCTTGCTGCAGCTTCTAGAGTCGTGTCCAGTAATGCCGCATCCCACGCAGAAGGCCGGGGCGTTTCTCCAGAAGAAGTACGTGTTCCAGCGGAGAAAGTTGGCGATCCTGGGCAGCTGTGGGTTGGACGGGATGTTCTCATGGAACGTGAGTCGAAAGGATATGTTACCGTCCTTGATTGTGTGTGTTGGGTGTCGAATGTACCCAAAGCTGATGTTGTCAACGGTCCCATGGTTACCGAAGATAGCCGTCAGTTCGGTCTGGATCTGTTCCAGATTTTTGGTGGAGGCGATGTTGTTGGCGAAGATCGTCTCCTCCACTCCCGAGGTGTACACCGTCTTGGATGGCTGAATCCAGAAGGTGGTTGTGATCTCCAGGGGGATGTTAAGGGCAAAGTCAAACTCAGCCTTATCCTCGAAAATCGCTGCCATATATTTATGGACTTGGTCGAATCGCAGCTCCGTCACGCCTCTGACTTGGTCTGCGATGGCATTCATCACCTGGGTGTATGTGATGCCCTGGGGCGTGTCCTTCTTGCCGGGAAGGGTGTAGGCCAGGACATAGTCGTCCCTGAACACGGTCGCGGGGAGCGTGTCTGCTACTGGGCGATACTTGCCCGCTGCAGCCTTTTTCGCCCATGTTGCTGTTGACTCCAGGGGTGGGCGAAACACAACCGGTTGTTGCTGTTGTTGTTGTAGTTGTCGTTGTTGCTGTTGCTGTTGTTGATGCTGTTGCTGTTGTGGTGGGTTCGAGGTGTCGGGGGTTGAATTCGACTTTTGGTGGATGGGTGGAAGAGTCCCAGATCCATCCATCGCCAACCTGGGCGCTGCAGATGCCGATCCGGTTCCAGTTTCTGGATTCGGGTCGGTACCTGGCGGAACTGTTTCTGCCGCCAGGGCCATGTCGTGATTGACCGACATGGGTAGGTGGGGGATAAAAAAGAGAAAAGAGGGGTAGTAGAAAGGGGAAGGGGGGCCGTCTGGGGCGGGGTGCGAAATATATAAAACTTGTGCAAAGGGGAAGAAAGAGTTGCTCTACCATTTGAGCTAGATCCCCGACGGTTGTTACACCTCGGGTATGTTTAATTTCGGGTCATTCAGAACTCCTCCGTCTGGTTCCCGCTACCTAATTTTTGCGACGCCACCAAAAAAGGGCTGATAAAAAAATGCTACTCTAGGATTTAAGGTGTAAAAAAATGTAGGGAGGGGACAGTGGGAAAAAGAGGGAGGGGGAATCCAAGTTGGAAGTTATAGTACAGGGCGAAGGTAAGGATGGGGGAGGGGGTGGATCTCGGCTCGGGGGGGTGTTAGAGCTGTTGGGCAGGCATCGCCGCCTTGGTACGGTGCCTGTTGGTCTTGTGTGAGCCAAAAAAAGCCGTTGACTGCTTGTTCAGAGTGTTTCCGCTGCTTAAACGGGTGAGATCCATGTCCTCTGTGTCTGTGATCTGATACGGAGGTGAGCATGAGCGTTTCAGGCTCGAGGGTAGTGACGTTGAGGCTTGTGTGTGTGTTTGGTGTTTCTGTGGGTTTGTGTTTGCGGGTTTGGAGGAGAGGAGGGGAAAAGGATAATAGAAATAGTGAAAAAGAGATTAGAGATAGAAAAAGAGAAAGAGAAAGAATAAAAAAATAAAAAAAGGGAAAAGGTCAAGCGAAAGGCGAAAGGGAGGGTATATAGACGCTTGACGTAGAGATGTTAAAAATACTATAGGAATCTCTGAACTTACCCCTGTAACGTGACTTACGCACTCTGAATCATCTCTGTTTCTGATGTTTCTATCTTTTTTTTCTTCTGTATCTTACTTACTCTGATCTTTTCGTTTGTGTTTTCCTCTGATCTTTTTTTTTTGTGTCTTGCTCTGATTTTTTTTTTCTATGTCTTACTCGGATCGTTTTTTTGGGTGTCTTACTCGGATCGTTTTTTTGGGTGTCTTGCTCTGATCTTTTTTCTTCTATGTCTTTCTGATCTTTTTCTTTCGCTCTGCTTCTTCCTCTTTTAAATCTATCTAACAAGGACAACGCACGTCAATCGACACCCATTATTTTTTCCTTTCTTTCTTTTCTTTCTTTGGGCAACAACGACAATTAATCAGCGCACCTACCTCTTTTTTTTACAACAACAAATAGGGGGTCCCTATCAGCAACAACCACGCATGCATTCCCTCTTTGATGCGTTTGCCTCTTTTCAATTCTGTTTTCGACTGTTTTTCTTGATATGACCGACACTGTTGCTTTTGATGCTCTTTGCAATGACTGTGCTCAGACAGCTACTGATTTTTTTGCGGCACAGAACAATGAGTAAGTGTTTTTTCATGTTTCTACATATGCGTGTGTGTTTTGAGTGTATGGCTTTTTTCTAATAACGGACTCTTGCGTGTGTTTGTTATTTTTGTGTATTAATAGCGTATATCCAATCGATTCGGTATCTACTGTAATCGGATTTGCGCCGCGTGGTTCAAGGTCTGAGTTGGAGTCGTCCTCTGATTCCTTATGTGATGATTCGTTAGGGTACGATAGATGGTGGCAAGAATGGCAAGAAGACATGTGGTCTAAATTGGACCTTGATTTTATTATGATGGGCCGGGAAGAGGAGGAGGAGGAGGGGGGGGGAAGGTTGACGCTGCCTATGATGAGTATCTTGAATATGAATGTGGCATGATCGATAGTGCGATCGAATTATTTGTATCTGTTTCTGCACAAACGGCCCAAATGGATCTGAAGATGGATGGCTAAGATCTGGTTACATCCAAATAGCATAATGTTCGCACAAATTAAATTGTCAGGGTACAGCATATGTGAGTATGTGTAACGTGTATTCGTATGTGCTTTTGCATTTTCACACGGGTACCGAAAAATAAAGGGTTGGTGCAAAGGGAAGCGGGGTGTGATTGAGCATTGGCCGTATCCCAATTTTTTTTCTTCTATTTCTGTTGGTTGGTGTATGTTGGTATGTGAGTTGGTTTGATCCCATCTACTCTTTTTTTTCCTTCCTATGCGCATTCATTTACACTTTAGCTGTATTCAAGGCGGGCGGGTGATGACAGCGGCGAGCGTTGGCTTGCGTGTTGGTTTATTTTCAAACTTTTTTTTCTGTTTATTTTTGCGGTTGTGTTTATTGCGCGTTTCAAGTAAAATAATTAATTCGGACAGCTAATCATTAAGTAAACGAATGTCATTTTCCGATTAGACCACTAATCAATCATTCCGATTAGAGGGCTAATTTTTTACATGACACAATGCTTTGCTTGGTCAATGCTTGGAACAGAGCGAATAACGACCTAGGAATAGTTTATCACTTAGTGTTTTGAGATGAATGTTTGACCTCAAAACATTAAGGGTTAAGCTATTCAAGCAAGGTAATGCTGGCTACGCGAAGTGGTGTAAAAACTGTCCTCTCTCCCTCACAAATCTCCACAAAAAATATTTCCGCTCCATGAGCAATGAAAATGAAAATGAAAATGAAAATTTTCTTGATGGTGTCAGATTAGAATTCGAAACAGTTCGAAATAAGAATTCGAAACAGTTCGAAATAAGAATTCCCCGATTTGAGACTATTCTCCCATTAGATAGAAAAAATTTTACATCATTTTATTTGAAACGCGCAATAGTATGCATATTGTTACAAAAAGATGTGGTGGCTAGGCAGTGGCGGCGATGCCTTAGGTTAGCAGTCATATTCTTTAGTAGACATAGTATTAGTAGTGCGCCGAGCCCTCTTGTCTGCTCTTTGTCCTTTTACACATCACTTGGACGAGAGCAGTATTGACAAGAGTTTCGCTGGCACGCTGCAGGTAACAACCCCCTCTTTGATAATATGAATACAAGGTCCTTTTACACATCACTTGGACGAGAGCAGTATTGACAAGAGTTTCGCTGGCACGCTGCAGTGTATCGTTTTGTGTGATTCTTTTAGGACACTATTGTCACTTCCCCTCCCCCCAACCTACAACCCCTTCCCCCCCCCCTCCGTACCAATTGAGGACCTAACAGCGGTCCTACAACTCTGGCCGTCGACCCTCTCCCCTGAGTAACAATATTTTGGTGATCTACGCAGGGGCCAGCAATTGGTACAACAGCAAGAACAAGATGGCAAACCCGACCTTTTACCTCACAAACCTCGAGACATGGACGAACGCTCAAGACATGGATGTGGAGAGCTGGCTCGCAGATGTATACCAGGTTGCCGATATCACCCAACTTCCGTACCAGCGAGTAGTGAAGCTCAAGACGACTGGTATGGCGAAAGGATGGGTGGAGAGATGGGCGTTGGAATTCGCCACCGACGGCAGTAAGGAAAAGTTCTCCACTGACTTTCGAGCGGAGATAGCCAGACCACGGACGACCGCCAGTACATATGCTGAGATAATGAGCATCAAGCAGAAGACCGGAGAGTTGACAGACCGGTACATTGCAAGGATGAAGGCCAACATCAAGCTGCTACAGTTGACGTCCAAACCTGATGCTACCCTGTATACGCTGACCGATGACGCCGAGGCGACTTTCAGTATTGCGTTCTGTCGAGGGTTGATGCCTGGGCACCCCTTCAAGGTTAAGAACCGAGATCCCGAGCCGACCCTAGCAGGGACCTACGCCGCACTTGCCAAGTATTGCCGCCACAACCAATATGAGGAGGAGACTTACGAGGACAAGATCCGCAAGGAAGCTGAGAGGCTCGCACCCAGGCATACCACTGGATCGATCGAGATTGCCGGTACCAAGATCCCTGCCGCAGAGTTTCAAGCCTTCAGAAAGGACTTCGAGCCCGAAACGCTGACAGCAGAAGTTGATGAGATGGTCAAGATGTTTGAGTCCTGGAGTTTGGCATCGTTGGAAGACCAGACCTCAGCCGGGCGAGTCGCTCGCACAATTGCTCGGCTTCCGGTAGCCGTTGCTCGCAAGGTATTCGGCCACACTAGGTTCGCCCAGCACATTCGAGGTGGTGCCATCGAGATGCCAGCCAGCCGCCAAGTCGTGCAACCCAGCGCTACTCCTGCTTCCACCGGGCCCAGATTATGCCATAAGTGCCAGGCAGAAGGCCATTACGCCAACGAATGCCCTGCTGTTGAGTGTTATCACTGCCATGAAAGAGGACATGTCGCCCGAGTTTGCCCCAACAAGTCCACCACCCCAGCGACAGGCCCCAACAGTATCCCCGTAACCCAACAAAACTCGATGAGAGTGCAGAGCATCGAAATCGACCACGCCTTGGCCGCGCAGAGGACGACACGCAGTATGGGTGGGGTCGACCAAAAGCGGCGCCAAGAACGATCGAACCTTCCAGTAGGACCCAAGGCCAAGAAAGATATGAGCCCGGCAAAATCGAAAGTCGTTGATAGAGCCATGGATTGGGAGGAAGAACCTGTGTCTGGAACCTTAAATGACGCCGCAGGAATTGGGCACATTGAGAGCAGCGACAGAGGGCGGCGTGGACCTGTCGGAGTAGTCACGATAGAGCCAGTGACAGAGGAGGCGATTGGCGAGGATGCCGTGAGGAAGAGAAGGCCCAAGCAGAAAGTTGAACCGGATCCAGTCTTCGTATCCAGTATTGAGAACCTCACCTTTGACGTCGCCACTATCTCGAAGCATGGAGGCCGAATGCCGTCGCAGCTCAAGGCAGCAGTCAGTCGCGTGTATGCCGACAGCCGGGAGAGACGAAAGAAGGCGAGGGCCAAGAGCAACACCGCGCAGGCTGCGCAACCATCTATAACTGTGGCCAATCGGGGTATCGCAGTCTCGAGAAAGGCGCTAGGAGATGTAACCACTGTCAGAGTCAACGGCCGTAGTTACCCGAATGCTATCATCGACCCAGGCAATGATAGGACGATGATGGGGCTCCATGTAGCACAAGACCTCGGACTCGAACTCAAACCAGCCAACCGCGGTATCCTGCTGGCTGATGGCCGATTTGACAACCTCGCAGGATCAACTGGACCCATCAAGTTCTATGTCCAAGGGTTCGGTGGGCAGATGGATATGGGCGTGATCGACTGCAAGCGCTCCTACGATTTCCTCCTCGGAGACGACTGGCTAGCTTTCGTGGGAGCCAGGGCTGCTTTCAGTGGAGGAAAGCGATACTACGTCCGCAAGGAAGGAGTCAACGTTTATTTGGGCACGAGTGATGAACCGCACAGTGATTCCAGTGGGTCTGAGGAGTACTCTGACGACGATTATAGCGATGAGGATTCGGATGAGGAGTATGAATCGGATGAGTCCACAGGAGATGCCAAAGAAGGGTTTCGAGCCATGCGAGTGCGGTCCTTCGAGTTGTCAGACATATCGATCCAAGCGCGGTCTGTGGAGACTGTTAACTTGCAGAGCAAGGAGTCACTGGTGTCGTCGCCTGTGAAGTCACCTGAGTCGTCGCCTGAGTCGTCGCCTGAGTTGCCGCAGTTCAAAGTCGGAGATGTAGTAGTCGACATCAACCCAGCATTGGAGATGGAGAAGCGAGTACAGATGGTTGAGCTCCTGGAACGGAACAGAGACCGGTTTACAATGGACATGCAGGACTTGGAGGTCACCACCGTCTTAGAGCACGAGGTCAATGTCATCCCTGGATCGAAGCCGGTATACGTTGGATGGTCGCCTCGATACGCGCCCAAGGAGATGGAGTTCCTCAAGAAGAGTATTTCCGAGGAATTAGCTACAGGCAAGATCGTCGAGATGGAGTCCGAATGGTGCGCGCCATTGTCCCTGGCGTCCAAAAAGGATGGGAGCATCAGAAAGTGTGTCGCCTATGTCGGTCTGAATAAGGTCACGGAGAGAGAGAGTTGGCCTCTCCCGAACATCGAGCATATCCTAGACGAGCTGGCCGGTCACCATTACTATTCCAGTCTGGACGGATTTCAAGGATACTACGTTATTGGAGTGAAGAAGGAGCACCGCAAGTATCTCGGCTTCAGGACCCCGTTCGGAACCTACGCTTACACCGTCATGCCGTTTGGTCTCAAGAATGCACCACACACGTTCAGTCGCTTCGTCCAGAAGGTCTATGGCAACCTGATCGGCACCGTGTTGAACGCATACATGGACGACGTCTGTAATAGAGACATGGAATGGGACGAACACTTGGATGGTTTGGATCGGACATTCGCCGCAGCCAGGAAAGGTGGTGTCAAATACAAAGCCTCCAAGCTCCATTTCGGATACGACAAAGTCGAGTTCACAGGACATATCGTTGGACGAGATGGAATCCAGGTCATGCCCGACAAAGTTGAGAAGGTCCTCAATTTCGTGATCATGGACTCAAAAGGGCAGGTGAGGGCATTTCTGGGGTTGACTGGATACTACCGTCGGTTCATCTGGGTGTACGCTAAGCTGGCGGAGCCGTTGAATCGGTTGTTGCGGAAGGGAGTAGTGTTCGTGATGGGCCACGAGCAGATAGAATCGATGAGGAACCTGCAGGAGGCGATCATGACGTCGCCAGTTCTCAAAGGTCCCGACTTCGAGCGTGATTGGATCATGCCATGCGACGCTTGTGACTATGCGGTTGGGTCTGTACTGGAACAGGAGGACGAGAACGGAGAGGTCAGGCCTGTATTCTTCTACAGCAAGACACTTCATGGCCCCGAGTTGAATTATTCCACGAGCGAGAAGGAGTGCCTGGCAATTGTGTTCTCGGTCAAGAAGTTCAGGCCATACATTTTGGGTCGATCGGTAGTTGTCTTTACGGACCACGCGCCGTTGAAGTGGTTGTTCTCCAAGACCGATTTGACTGGACGCCCAGCGAGATGGCAGATGACTTTGGCGGAATTCGACCTCACCATTCGGACCAAGCCTGGAATCAAGAATGGAAACGCGGATGGCATGAGTAGGCTGACGGTTAGAGAAGAGTTTGCGGGGGACGATATTGATGACGAGATGCCTGAGTGTCTGACTCTGCGAGCGGTTTCGATGGACAGCAAATGGGCAGAGTGCAAGTGGTACAGGAACACATTTACCTACTTGACCACTGGAACTCTGAGGCTGGAAGACTACAACGAGGCAAGAAGGGCCAAGAGGAGGGCATTTCGTTTTAGGGTTGACGCGCAGAAAGGGTTACTGTACCGGGATGCCGACAACGTTGAGAAGCAGTGCGTAGTGGAGTCTGAGGTGGAGGAAAAACTGTCGTGGGCACATGACGTTGGAGGCCATTATGGAGCGGAAGCTACGCTGGCGACAATTCGAGCTCAAGGGTGGTGGCCGACGATGAGGAAGGATGTGTTCGATTGGGTCAAGTCATGTCGTCGGTGTCAGCAGTTCGGACCCAGAGAGAAGCACAACGAGCTTCATCCATCGACGCCGGATTTTCCGTTCGAGATTCTATTTGTCGATCTGATCGAATATTTGCCCAGGACGACAAGAGGAATGACGTCGATTGTTGTGTTTACGGACTCGTTTACCAAGTGGACAGAGGCCTGTGCCATCCCGAACAAGAGTGCCGCAAGTGTCAAGGCAGCCCTTTTCTTGTCGATCATGTGTCGGTTTGGTCTTCCCGTGGTCATTCGAAGCGATGGAGGACCAGCGTTCAGGACGGAGTTCAAGGAGATGTGTGAGGCATGGGGCATCAAGCACTTGGTCGGGTCCACTAGACATCCGCAGAGCCAAGGTCAAGTTGAAGCCACCAACAAGTTGATCGAGGAGAGGTTGCGTAGGAGCGTGTCGGCAGGAGTCGAATGGGACGTTCTTTTACCCAAGGCAGTCTACGACATCAACCACCGCATCGTCGGCAGCACCAAGATCTCTCCCTCGGAAGCGCTGATGGGCTTCGTTGGCCGTTCTGCACTGCGCCAGTCTTTCAGCGATGATCGTCTGTTTACGACCACCGGTGAAATTGAACCTGTGCACGAGGAGCTGGAAGGAGCGATGGCCCGATTTGTTTGTCGTCGCGAGGGACTGCGAGAGTTGGCATACGAGAACAGGATGAATGCGAACGAGAAGGCGAAGCGTTATTATGATCGTCGTGTCAAGGTCATCAAGTTCGAGAAGGGCGAACGAGTATGGGTCTTTAATCTCGCGTTTGTGACGGGCTTTGGGAGGAAGCTTACCCCTCGTTGGTTGGGGCCTTTTGAGGTCGTTTGGGTCGGTCGAACGGGCGCATATGGGGTGAAGACGGGTCGTACTCACTACGGAACCAAGGAAGGAGTAGAGACACTGAGTGGTGATATGTTGAAGAAAGTAGTGGAAAGGAGAGTGAGGGAGGAGAGGAAGGAGTGAAGATGTGAATTGTCAGGGGACGGGCATCCCATCTGAGGGAGGTAGAAACTGTTACAAAAAGATGTGGTGGCTAGGCAGTGGCGGCGATGCCTTAGGTTAGCAGTCATATTCTTTAGTAGACATAGTATTAGTAGTGCGCCGAGCCCTCTTGTCTGCTCTTTGTCCTTTTACACATCACTTGGACGAGAGCAGTATTGACAAGAGTTTCGCTGGCACGCTGCAGGTAACAACCCCCTCTTTGATAATATGAATACAAGGTCCTTTTACACATCACTTGGACGAGAGCAGTATTGACAAGAGTTTCGCTGGCACGCTGCAGTGTATCGTTTTGTGTGATTCTTTTAGGACACTATTGTCACTTCCCCTCCCCCCAACCTACAACCCCTTCCCCCCCCCCTCCGTACCAATTGAGGACCTAACAGCGGTCCTACAACTCTGGCCGTCGACCCTCTCCCCTGAGTAACAATATGTACTTCGCCCATACTGCAGGCTGGCATAAAGAGCTCGATGAAGTGGGTAAGGTTGCACAGGTTAGTTGTAACGTAACTTTTTTTGATGTGCTATCTTTGGGTGTGCATGATGTTGTTCCTTCAACTGAATCGTGGATGTTTCGGCATTTCAAACGGACGTTTCGGCATTTTACATGCAGATCAAATTGGACTGTTGATCAGCATTCATTTTTTTTCCAGAAAACCAGATCTGTTTATCACGTTTACGTGTAATCCAAAGTGGCCCGAGATCACCGATCATCTCCTAGGACGACAAACAGCTACCGACCGTCCTGATTTAACAACTCGGGTATTCGCCGCCAAACTTAGATCCTTACTGGATGATCTTTTGCTATACGACGTTTTGGGCAAGGTTTGTGTACAAACAGTTTTGTCTATTTAATGCCCTTTCTTTTTTTTTTATCTGTTTGAGCAATGTCATGTTATCAAAACTAATTAGTACATATATCGCTTTACTTTATGTAAGGTTATTGGATGGTGTTGGGTTATAGAGTTTCAAAAGAGAGGTCTACCTCACTGTCACATTCTGCTCATTCTGGATCCCAAAGGCAAGCCCAAGACACCTGCTTACTTCAATACAATTGTCTCGGCGGAGCTTCCAGACAAAACCAGTCATCCTCTCACCTATGCAAGCGTTACTTGCACTATGATTCATGGACCCTGTGGCGAACAGCACAAGAACGCTCTCTGTATGGTTGAGGGTACCAATGGCAAATGGTACTGCTCAAAAGGATTTCCGAAACCCCTCAGAGACACGACCATTGGACAGGAGGATGGCTATCCATTATACCGACGGCGCAGTGGACCCTGTCACATAACCCGCCGTAATCAGCAAATCGACAACTCTTGGATCGTTCCCTACAATGCTTGGCTGACTACTAAGTACGATGCTCATATCAATGTCGGGATCTGCAACTCAGTCAAGGCTGTGAAGTATTTGTATAAATACGTTCATAAAGGACATGATCGCGCCAAGGTATTGTCTCACTTTTTTTTTATTACGTTAAATAATGTTATATCTTTACCTACCATAGTAGATTTAATTATGCTTTATATTTTCTTTTTTAACTTCCAAGGTTGGAGTTGCCAACGCGTCCGCTCGAGATGAAATAACAGAATATATTGACGCCAGATACGTCTCAGCCTGTGAGGCAATGTGGAGACTGCTGAAGCTGCCCATGCATGGACACTCACCTAGCATTATTCGACTGCAGGTGCATCTACCAGGACAACACTTGGTCACCATAAAAAAAAAAGGGCGCGACACTAGAACATGCCGTCAACAAAAATAGCGACAGTATGCTTATGGCATATTTCACCCTCAATGCTCACGACAACAACGCCCATCAATACACCTACTACCAACTACCCGAGCATTATGGTTTTGATCATCAGACCCGATCTTGGCATAAACGACGACTTCGACACGACACCATAGCACGCATGTACACCGTACACCCAAAGGATGGAGAACGATACATGCTTAGAGTGCTACTCATGCATGTTACCGGCGCTAAAGGCTTTGAGGAACTCAGGACGTACAAAGGCATCATCTATCCTTCTTTCTGGGCTGCCGCTCAAGCACGGGGTCTTTTGACAAACGATGCTGAATGGATCAACTGCTTAAGAGAAGCAAATGCGCTACAACACCCACGACATCTCCGATACCTATTTGCAATGATCCTCTGTTGCTGCAGCCCATCCGATCAAAAGAAGCTCTGGACTCTATATGCCAACGACCTGTCTGCCGACTTTCTCTATAAGGTGAGTTATAATCATATATATCACAATAAACGAAAAGAACACAAGTACTCGCCATCCCTGGATGAACAGATTCCGCTCTTTGTTTTATTAGCCTTACACCTATTGCGCCTTGCAACCAAAATAATTAATTCGAACAACTAAACCCTGATTAAGTTGCTGTTCACAACTAAAATTTTGTTCCGCGCCTTGTACACTCCGCTCTCCACTGAATTTTGTTGGATTAGTTTTAATTTTTTTGCCTCATTTTGTAAGAAAGGCACAATACTGTTGATATTACTCTACTATTATTTAATATTTTTCATAAGGCGCAACAATGTTAACTCTACAGTCCTGACGATCCACAAGCCACAATTGATGCCAGATACAATGCACTCTTCCATATCAACAGTTTACTCAACGATATGGAATCGAGCCTCGACAAATACCCAACCATGCCTCAACACACACACGACAATATTATCAATTATCCCTGGAACAACACTACCAGCCAAGATCGTACTCACCATGAACCAACAGTACAGGAATATGCACAACTAGCAACAATCCACCTTCGTCTGTTAACACCTGAACAGGCAACTGTCATCAACACAATCATCGCTACGATCTCCTCAAGGACATTTAAGCGACTATTTTTTATTGATGGCCCTGGAGGAACAGGAAAAAACTTTTTATATAATACTCTTATCGAGTACATACGCGGACATCAACAAAGGCCGGTCGTAGTCGTCGCATCTTCAGGAATCGCCTCAATAATCTTGCACCAAGGACATACAGCCCATACAGCATTCAGCATTCCCCTCAACATAACCGACAAAACAACAACTTTCCTTACCAGAAATAGTATCCTTGGTAAAGCCGTCATCAATGCAGCAGCTGTCTTTTGGGATGAGGCGCCCATGCTTCACAACAAAGTATTTGAGGCAGTCGACAAAACGTTTCGCCACTTGACAGAGGCAACAAACATACCGTTCGGCGGCAGAGTTATCGTATTTGGAGGCGACTTCCGACAGATACTCCCAATCGTTTTACATGGATCAGAGTCCGACGTCATAAATGCATCCTTAAAAAAATCAACAACTATCTGGAACCATATCACCGTCCTCAAGCTCACCAAAAACTTAAGGATCAGAAACAACGACGAGCATCAACCATACATCGATTACCTTCTCAGAATTGGCAACGGCACAGAGACAATGTACAGCGATGGCAACCACCACGATTACGTTAAGATACCAGACAACATCATCCTTCACCCAACAGGAGTCAACATCAACGACAGCTATGAACAACAGTTGATACGCACCACCTTCCCAGATATCGACTTACCAACATTTCCCCTGACATTTTTGAAGACAGAGCGATTCTCTGTCCTCTAAATGTTGACATCAACAAAATCAACACTCTTGCTACCGATATGTTCCACTCAGATAAAGCTGAAACGTAATAGGAGCAGAGCAAGAGAGAAGAGACAAGGGTGATGGCAAGGAAGGAAGGCAAGAGGCAAGGATAATAGCAAGGGAAAGAGACAAGAGGGTGTGGGGACAAGAGGAAAGGGCAAGAAGGAATGAGGTTTATTGTACAGGAGGGATAGGGTATTTATACGTCTATGGTATGAGGGATTATGGTGAGGTAATAATAAGCAGGGGTAGTGTGTAAGACAGACACACAAGATATTAACAAGGAAGTAAGGAACAAGGCAGCCAAAAGCAGGAGGCAATCTACAATCCTATTACATGAAACGTACACAAGTGTCGACTACACGGACATCAATCCAAATCAAGCTGTTCACTTTCCACCAGAATTCCTCAACACGCTTGACATCTCCTCTATACCACCACACAAACTTACACTAAAAGTAGGACAGCCAATTATCCTACTCCTCAATATCTCAACAAAACGAGGGATGTGCAATGGAACGCGACTACAGATCACCAACCTTAAAAAATATGTCATCGAGGCGAAAATCTTGGCTGGATCGTTTACCTACAACATTGTCCTCATATCCCGCATTCCTCTCACAACAAACGACGACGGTACATCACCTATCAAATTTACCCGACTTCAATTTCCCATCAGACTAGCATTTGCCCTCACTATTAATAAGGCTCAAGGACAAACATTAACAACCACCGGTATATATTTACCCCTATCTGTTTTTACACATGGACAACTCTATGTGGCACTTTCGAGATGCTCTAACCCCAACAACTTGAAAGTTCTAATACTCGATAACCCAACACAAATACGACCAACACTCTTCCCTAACTCTCCATTTTCAGCACCAGATGGATCCTACACAAGAAATATTGTATTTAAATCAGCTTTGTAACCCTTAATCCATTTACACTACATCCCTCATTACACTGCATTCCTTTATCATTTACAAACACTCATATTAAGAATAAATTATATTAACACAAGGGCAATTCGCTAGTACAGAGAAATGAATAAGAAAGAGAGAGAAAAGAAAAAAAGAAAAAAAAAAAAAAAAAAAAAAAAAAAAAAAAAAAAGAAATCTATACTAATTAATCCTGCTGGCTGCCCGTTCTCCTCCTGCTCATGTTATGGTGGTTGGAATGCGTCTCCGAACTGAGGTCCCTTCTTGGTCACCTTGATATGTGGTGTGTGGTGCCACACCTCATAAAAGGCGTTCTTGCCCGCGTGCGGGTCCATCGGTGCCTCATCTTCTCGGATCGGCCTTGTTGCGTTCTTCTTGTCCTGCTGCTCCGCTCGAATCCACTCCTCCATGCCTCTGGTACGGCAATTCTGGAGAAAAATCGACTGTAGCGCGCCTGGCTCGAGTTGCTCTCCTGCTCCCAGCTTGGAAAAGGTAACATATATCGACCAGAGTGCTGCTGTTTGCAGGTGGTATACAAGAGGGTAGTCATTCATGTTGTCTCGTTCAGGCCAGCAAAAAATCCTGTCCTGGGCGGTGCGAGACAAGTCGTTGAGGTCAGGGTAAATAGTCTTGATGAGGTCATGCAAGCTGTCCCAGTGTGTCGCCAACTCTGGACAGTCGTGAAAGGCATGACGGTTGTCTTCACTCGCTCCTGTATCGCACCGTCTACATGTACCGTCCGTATCCGCTTCCTTGTAGTGCTTGCGGATATTGTTGGTGGTCACCCTGTTATAGGCCAGCTTGTATAGAAGGTCGTGTTCCTTGCGACGTAGGTTCGTGTTGTGTACTCGGTCCCAGATCAACTTCCACTGCGCAGCCGTCCAGTCCCATGGGAAAGAGGCTTGGCCCGGGTTAGCGAGCTTGTCGGCAATGGTGATGGGCTGGGGGAGCTCAAGTCCGCTGACGATTGTGCTTCGTGCTTTGCGGACAGAAAATTCTTTGAGGGGTGACTTGTGTTTACCAAAAAGAATGGCTTCCCTTGGATCCGAGTCTGTAGTGGTTCCGTCCTTGAGTAACGCCTTGACCTTTGTCCATGACATGAGGATGTGGTGGGTGAGGGTGTCGGCTTTTCTGGACTTGATGGCTTGGGGTGTTGGGTTTTGTTGCATCTTTGTTGGTGGTAGTGCCGCAAAGTGTGTGATAGGTGTGTCTTGTTGAATAAGGGGGCGGGTGTACTGGGCAACAGTCTCAAAGGTGTGCTGCCATTTTACTCCTGGCCGTTCCGTCTTCCAACGAGCAATCCACTTTGCCTTGAGGGCAAGGACTTGAGAGCGAGGGTGGATAAGACCCCATCCTCCGTCCTTTTTTGGCTTGAAAAATGTATCCAGCGAGATACGGACTTTTCTGCCATGCCACAGCACGTCCCTTAGGATATTTTCTATTTGGTCGTAAAAATTGTTTGTAAAGGGGTAGAACGGTGAACAGTGCCATAGTTTGGATAACAGATATGTGTTCAAGACAGTGACTCTGCCCTGAATGGTGAGACCGCGCAGCCGCCAGGCTGCGGTCGATCCCTTCAGGTCATTAATAAGTCTCTTTTCGATCACTTCCAGGTTAAATCCATTAACGGACAGTTCTACACCTAGATGTGTGAATGGTGCTCCATATCTTTCCCAATTTGTGAGGTGATCAAAATTGAAATAGTGTTGGGCCCAAGGTTGTAGTGGTATGAGTGCTGTCTTGTCCTTGTTTACCTTGGCTCCTGATGCAAGTTCATGTAGAGCCAAGGCCCCCATCACTACTTCCTCATCCCCTCTGGAGATGGACAGGGTGGTGTCATCTGCAAAAGCGTTCACTTTGGAGGCGTCACCGTTCGGGAGCAGGGTACCACGAGCTCTCTGGCTGTAGTACCTAAGAAAGGGTTCAAGAACAAAGTTGAATAGTAGTGGTGCTAGTGGATCGCCTTGTCTCAGTCCTCGTTCAATTTGAAAAGGCTGGGTCATGCGTCCATTGACAATGATTCTGCTCGACGGATTAGTATAGCATCGAGTAATCCACGTCTGTCAAGAAAGCAGACCAAGCAATAGAATGAAGTAGATAAAGAGAACCTTGATCAAGGACTAAGAAATGAGTATAAGGAATAGGTTAAAGAGTATGTTGTATTGGCGATACCAAGTAAAGAGCTATAGATTTGCTATCTAAGGCCCTTTTATACTCGTTAGGGCGAAGTCACAAGAGCAAGCTCTTGTCTCGTGACAACCTCCCCCTCTAGGGCCGAGTTCCAAGAGGCCTTTGGCTGGGTTTGTGAGGGTGTTGCAGATGGAACTCGCGAACAAGGTCCGGGGAATTCTTGACACAGGCGGCCGGTTCCCAGGTTCGTTCGGATACGGGGTAGCCTCTCCAATGTATATAGTATTCAAGGTGGTTGCGCCTGATCCGTGAATCCAAAATGGCCTCAACCTCGTACTCCTCATCGCCGGAGACGACAAGCGGAGGAGGTCGTTTTGAGGCTCGACCGGGGATCGTATCTGGATGCGCACGCTCAAGTAAGTTTACATGAAAGACAGGATGTAGCTTGGTCGTTGGTGGTAAATCGAGACGGAAGGATCGAGTGCCGATTTTTTCGAGAATACGGTAAGGGCCCATGCGCTTATGGTCGAGCTTCTTGCATGGTCTGTTCGTTTGGAGGTTCCGGGCGTCTAGCCATACAAGATCTCCTACTTGCAGATTGGGTTGTGGTTGGGCCTTGGTGTCGAAGTTCCTGGCATGCTGTTCAATGGCGGTGTGGATATTGAGTTGCATCTCCGCATAGAGGTTCTTTAGGGCCTGGACGCGTTCTTGGGCTGGGACATTGTCCTTCGAGACTCTTGGGATGGTGATGGTAAATTTCGGATGGTAGCCGAGGTTGGCAAAGAATGGTGTTGTTTTTGTTGTTGAGTGTGTTGCGTTGTTGTATGCAAATTCTGCTATCGGTAGAAGGGTGCTCCAGTCCGTTTGCTGATAGTCGATATACCCTCGTAGGTACTGTTCCAGTATTGAATTTACTCTCTCGGTCTGTCCATCGGTGCGTTGGTGGTAGGCGGTAGAAAGCTTCTGATTGATCCCCAGAGACTTGAACATGGTGGAAACGAAGGCTGAAGTGAAGGTGGCGCCTCTGTCAGAAACAATGTCATCCGGGAGACCGTGGGCTGAAAATACGCGTTCTAGGAACAAACAGACCGTATCCTGTGCATTGATGTTGTCGTAGGTGGGGACAAAGTGTGCCATCTTGGTGAATCGGTCCACAAAAACACAGATTGCCGTATAGCCGTTTGAGGGGGGGAGTTGGGTGATGAAATCCATCGATACTGAGGTCCAGGGGCGATCTGGTACAGGCAGGGGTTGTAAAAGTCCATAAGGCTTGTGAGTGGATGACTTTGTCCGTTGGCAGGTGTCACAACCGTTGATGTAATCCTTGATGTAACGCCACATGGAAGGCCAGTAAAAGGTTCGACTGACAAGGTCTGAGGTCTTGGTAATTCCAAAATGACCGGCGGTTGGGGCGTCGTGACATTCTTGAAGGATTTGTTTCTTGAGTTCGGGATCGTCGGGGACGCAGACAAGGCCATCCCGCAGGAGTAGCCCATCTTGAATTGAGTACTGGGCATTGTCCGAGTTCGACTTTGCGGTCTTGGCGAGTATTGGACCAAAGTATAGATCATCGGGGATTAGTGTCTTGATTTTTTCCTGGATCGCTGGCGTCTCTGGTTGCAGTGACCGGGCCTGGATGGTGTTCAGAATCTGGATCGGCGGTAGGAGGGTCATCTCGGTCTTGCCGTGCTGGGCCGCACCTCCCTCTCCAGGGTTGTCCCGCCGGGACAAAGCATCGGCAGCGGCATTCTGGGAGCCAGGGCGGTAATGGATGGTAAAGTTGTAGTCAGACAAGATTTCAGACCAGCGGACTTGACGGCGGCTCAATTGGCGCGTGGTGGTAAAGTACTCAAGATTTCTGTGGTCGGTGATGACTTCCGTGGTAGCGGGCGAGAATTCCAGGTAGTGTCGCCAATGTTTAAAGGCAGACACAATGGCAAGGAGTTCTTTGTCGTAGATCTGATAGTTGAGTTCAGCAGGCAATAGTTTTCGGGAGTAGTAAGCGATAGGATGTAGGCGTCCATCTTGGTCACGCTGACTGCAGACAGCGCCGAGGGCCTTGTCAGAAGCGTCAGTTTCAATGATGCAGGGGCGATCTGGTTGGAAATGCCGAAGGACGGGGCCAGACATGAAGCGTGACTTGAGCTCCGTGAAAGCGGCTTGTGCGATAGCGGTCCAGACAAAGTTAGTATTTTTCTTGAGTAACGCGGTGAGAGGCGCGGCGATATGGGAGTATTTCCGTACAAAACGACGGTAGAAGTTGGAGAAACCCAGAAAGCACTGGACATCCGAAACGGAAGAGGGAGTGGGCCAATCGCGAATGGCGGCAACCTTGGCGGGGTCCATAGAAATACCGTCAGTTCCGATCACAAAGCCGAGGAATTCGACTTTGTCCTTGTCGAACGAGCATTTCTCGAGTTTTAAGCATAGACCAGCGTCTTGGAGCTTGCTGAGAACTTTGCGGACATGCGCGGTATGTTCCTCAAGGGTGTCGGAGTAGATGAGAATGTCGTCAATGTATAGCACGACAAAGTCATCTAGGTAATCGCGGAGGACGTCGTTGGCGAAAGCTTGGAAAGTTCCGGGAGCGTTCATTAGTCCGAAGGGCATGACTGTATACTCGAAGTGGCCATAGCGGCAGCGGAATGCAGTCTTCCATTCGTCGCCCTCCTTGATGCGGAGAAGATTGTATGCTCCTCGCATGTCGAGCTTGGTGAAATACTTGGCTTTGCCTAGTCGGTCGAAAGTTTCGGAGATCAGTGGCAGAGGGCATCGATTGGGGACAGTCACCTTGTTGAGGCCTCGATAGTCGACACAGAGGCGGAGAGAACCGTCTTTCTTTTTAACAAAAAGGACGGGGGCGCCAGCTGGAGACTCGGATCGACGGATGAACCCTTTTGCAAGGTTTTCTTGAATATATTCGCGTAGAACTTGCAGTTCCGTTTGTGATAGGTTGTACACTGGTCCAAATGGCACGGTGGCTCCTTCGACCACAGGGATATTGTGATCATAGGGTCGATGTGGCGGTAGCTTGTCGGCTTGCATCTTGGAGAATACCTGAGCATATTCGGCATATTTCTCGGGCAGTTGGACTGTGGGTTTTGATTCAGGGATAGAGTTGTCGTTGGTGGTTGCGCTGGCGAGTTCTTCGATTCGGGAGACGTCGAGCATGTATCCGACTCCTTGATTGGTCTTGAGGATCTGACGGAGTTGTGTATTGCTAATAATGGAGATGTTGGTTGCTGATCGGTTCTTGGCGGATTTGGATAGTTGGTTGGATCCTGAGGTGTACTTGGTGGGAACCAAAGTGGATTTGGGTTTGGAAGGTGGCAGAAGGATTCGGTCTTGTTCCTGGAAGGAAGGGATGGATCGAGGCATTGTTGATTGTGCAAGAGGGGAAAGCTTGTCGAGTGTGTGCTGATGGAGGCATGGCATAGTAATGGTTCGTTTCTCCCAGTCGATATATGGGTTGTGTGAGCGGAGCCAGTCCATGCCAAGAATAATGGCATAATTGCCAAGTGCAATGAGTTGAAAAGTGTGTGTGGAAAAGTGTTGTGAGTGGGATTGCATAACCAATGTGGTGGCGTGATGAGAGGTATGTGTTGAACCATTGGCAAGAGAGATTTGTAATAAGTGTTGTGCTAGTGGAAGATTGTGCTGTTGTGCTAGATTTTGATGAATGAATGAGATGGTTGCTCCTGAGTCGATCATTGCATGGACTGGTAGTGAGGAGTTTTGGAAGTGAAGAGTAATTGGAATAGTAATAGGGGATAGCAGAGGATCATTTGGAGATTTGTTATACAGCTCGCCCAGACACACTCCAACTTTACTGTCTAGGCTGAATCTTTTTCCAATTGGAAAGAGATTGCATCGGGCTGGTCGCTAGTCTGTGTAGGCTGAAGGGCCGAGATCGAGGCTGTTGCCTTTGGGGCGTTCTTGAACGAGGGCTTTGCAGGTTTCTTGGGGCAGTCGTCAAGCCAATGATCTGCTGAACCACAGTAGGTGCACAGTCCTTCCTTTTGACGACGAAGACGCTCAGACGGTGGCAAAGGACCATGGCGAGCATGCGAGAGATCCATGTCCATCGAAGTGGTCGCGGGAGCTGAGGTAGCAGGGGTGGACGCGGTAGTTGGGGTGGATGAGGCTTGAGTGGTAGTAGAAGTGTGGGCAGTGGTGGAACGGGACGGAGTGCTGGAAGATTTGTTGCCGGAACGGGTCACTGCATAGCCGTACTGTCGGTTGTCGATGTCGATAGCCAATTGTGAAAACTCGGCAAAGGTAGGTGGCTCGGGGTAGTTTGCCATGGCTTCTTGAACAGACTCCTTCAGGCCGAGGCGGAACTGTGAAATCATTGCGCTATCATTCCATGCTGTATCCGCTGCAAGGTTGACGAAACGGTTTGTATAGTCGATGGCAGAACCGCGCTGTCTAAGTTGACGGAGTTGGGTTTCTGCTAGGACGTGAGCATTGGAGACTCCAAAGTTCTTACTCATAAGAGCAAAGAACTGATCCAGGTTAGAAATACATGCGGGTCTCTCCTCGACAGGCAACTTGAAGGACGGAACGTATCTCTGCATGTACTTGAACGCTGCAGTATCACCGAGGCGCGAGATAGCCAGCACAATGCGGTCGTGGTCGTTCGGATAGAGGGTCTCGTTTGCAACTGGAGAATAATAACCGGGGTTGTGATAGTAAAGGTTATGATGGGAATAGGAATAACGAAACAAAGAGAGGGATCTGTTTAATTCAGGGACGAAGAGTCCTTATGTACTCTTCGTCCTAATGATACACGTGATTATAGCACATAACCCTCCACGGGGGGAGAGGCTGTAAGCCGGGTTTAAGACTAGGGCTAGAAGTAGTGTATCTATGCTAGTAATTGTGTGTGCTTCTTACTAACTGACAAAACGACGTGGAGTAGAGTGCTATGACTAAACGAAAGAGTTGTCGTTTGGATGTTTGAGGGAAAAAAGAAAACCTCATATGAAAGAAGGGGTGTAAGGGAAAAAATCGAAAAAACCTTGGAAGGGCAAAGCCCTGGAGAGCAGGTGTAGAAAAGACAATAATGACTACAGTAGAATATGTGTATATGTGTGTGTGAGGATAAAAAATAAAAACCTCGGTAGATAAGTTGATAAGCTGTGAGGAAAAAATAAAAACCTCAATATAGTGAATTTGATTGCAAGAGGAAAGCGAGAAAACCTCTGCAGATGTATGTTATTATTGTGAGGAAAAAGGTTGTGACACCATTAAAAAACCTCGAACAAATCGTCAGAGCGATTTCTGTTCAAACAAAACGTCGATGCGTTTTATGTGTCAATCGGAGGATATGATTGTCTTCAATCCTTCCCGATCCGAGAACGAGTTCTAGGTCTCAACTCATTGATTTTTGATTGACTGGACTGAGTGAGCTTATTGCGATTAAGGTTGTGTTCACCTTTTTTAGGTGTGAACTTGTTCTTCTTTGTGTTCAAGCGATTGCTACTTTGAGGTTCGCTCATTAGTTCGTCGGTAGTAAGCATTGGCTGATCCGTTTGCGAATCATGACGAGAGTGCGGACGAGGATCCTCATTACGGGGTGGGTGATCGGCCCAATAGTCCGTGATGCATTTCCTCTCAACAAAATTGTCCTCTGGTTCCCAGGTGTTGTCGTTATCAGAATAATTTCTCCACTTGACAAAGTACTCCCATGTCCCTTCCTTTGTACTACGAGCGTCAAGAACTTTCTCGACTTCGTACGTAAGGAAAGAGTCTGGGTCTTCATATACAAGTTTGAGCTGCGAGGGCGCATAGTTACGACCAAGCATAGAGCCAGTGCCATCTTTGAGGATGTATGCACCGCCCTTGTTTTTACGAACAACAGTAAACGGTCCTTCATATCTCGGAGAGAGGGAGTCTCCTTTGATAGGATCAACCGCCATAACTGTGGAACCATCAGGAAATTCGCTGTGCAGTATCGTTTTATTGAATCTCTCAATCATTTTCCGCTGATTAGATTTCGCCTTCGCTTCAATAGCGGGGAACACGATCGTAGTCATAAATTCGAGTCTCTTCAGCAAGTCTTCGTGGGACATGACCTGGTTCAAGGGGTCAGTGTAGTTGTAGTGTCCGTTTTCCTTGCGTGCGAAGAAAAGAGAGTAAGGCGTGGAACCATGCAAACTCGCAATATTTGCATTGAGGGCAAATTGGGCCATGGGAACATGACGATCCCACTCGTGGTTTTTGCCTTTGGTCTCTTTTCGAAGAATTTCTTTGACCGTTTTAACCCGGTTCTCGGCTAGTCCATTGCCTCTCGGATGATAGGGTGTGACAAGACGGTGATGGATACCCAATTGTTCTGTCATTATTTTTGTGACCTGATTGGAAAATTCTTTTCCGTTATCTGATTGAAGGACTCGGGGGAATCCGATCAGAGTAAAAATGTCAAACAGCGTGGTCGCAACAGTAGCGGCTGTTTTATCAGGTATAGCTCTCAAAATAACGAAGCGGGTGCATACGTCTGTCAGGACGAGAAGATATTTGTTGTTTTTCGAGGACAAATGGAATTCACCAGCGAGATCTACAGTCATATGCTCGCCTGGTAAATGTGCATGAATAGCCTTGAGGGGATGGTACCCTTTGCGAGTGATATTAATGCGTTGACACTCAGGGCATTGTTTGACGTGCTCAAGACAATCCTTGACCATGAATGGCCACGTCTTGTCTTGGGCGTGAATTTTGTCAACCATTTTGTTCGCACCAATATGACCGAGGGAGTGAACCTCAGTCATGAGTGAAGGACGGTCTTTCGCTGCGACAGTGATTCTAGGAACCGATTTGTCTTTCAGCATATGAATGTAGCCGTACACTTTCATTGGTGTTTTCAACTTAGGCCTGTCAGTCCACAACTTCTGAGGGAACTGACGAGATAACGCATCAGGTAACACATTGAGTACTCCAGGACGGTAAACAATGTTGAACGAGTAAGCCATGATGGTGTCAAACCAAGTTGTCATCATTGGGTTCAAATCTTGCTGTGAGTGAAGAAAAGTAAGAGCCCGATGATCGGTGAACAAGGTAAAATGGTAACCCCAAAGATATTGATGGAATTTTTTCAATGCGAAAACAATCGCTAATAACTCCTTCTTAGTAGCGGAATATTTTCTCTCTCGGTCCTGCAGAGTGCGAGCCATGAAAGATATGTAGTTGACGTTCGAGGGAACGGACTGCATATCCTTCGGTTCGGGTACACCTTCCGGCAACTGATACAGTACCGCACCAATTCCAACGTTGGACGCGTCCGTGGCAACGTAGAACGGTCGACTGAAGTCTGGGAAGGATAACACGGGAGCTCGTACAAGTAGTTCCTTGAGTCCATTGAAAGAATCCATTTCATCTTTTGATAATTTAAAAGTTCCTTCTCTATGACGAAGTGCATCAAGTGGTGCAGCAATAGTACTGTAGAGAGGGATATATTCACGAAAGAAATTGAGGGTACCCAAATACGATTGCACTTGTTTGGCGGTGGTAGGTGGTGCCCATTCGTGAATGTTAGCCAACTTGGTAGGGTCGACTTTCTTTCCAAAGAGATCAACAATGAATCCCAGCAGAGAGATCTGTGTGCTGAAAAAATTGCACTTGTTCTTGTTGATGATCAATTTCGCCTCGTTGAGTCTTTCGATCACACATTTGACATGAGCTGCATGCTCTTCTCTGCTCTTTGAAAAGATAACAATGTCATCAATAAAGTTCAGAACAAAAGGCAAATCGTCAAGGATGCGAGACATACCTCTTTGGAACAAGCTCGAGAGTGGCTTCAGACCAAAGGGGGCCTTTTTGAACATGTATTGTTTTCCCTCATGCATGAAAGCAGTGAGGTGCCTGTCTTCTTTATGAATAGGTAGACGATGGTACGCCTGTGTAAGGTCGATGGTGCTGTAGATGGAATGACCAGCTACTTTTTGCATAATATCGGAGATGAGAGGGAGAGGGAAATTATCCTCTGGTAAATGTACATTGAGAGCACGAGGGTCAAGACACACTCGCCACAATGACTTTTTCCCATCCAAATCCTTTTTAGCTGCAAGTGTGAGGGTGTTGTTATGTGGGTTGCCAGCAGGTGCAAGCTCGATCACATCATCCTCTAGCCAGCGTGCGACCGTTTCATCCAATATGGGTCTCTGGGAGTGAGCAAATTGTCTAGGTCGTCGATATACAATGGTACCTTTTGGAACAGGTAGATACACCATCATCTCAGGAACGGGGCAATGACTTGTCTTTGAGATATTTTCATTGTCTTTGAGTGCTTTGCTGATGGCATCTAGGAATCTTCCTTTCATGCGCTTAAACTCAGCGGTGAGTTCCTCTTCAGGGGTGGTAATCGGACGCAAAGATGGTTTCTCGTCTTCAACGGGAACATCATGTGCAGGTGACATCTCTTTTATTTCTGGGAGACCGCAGAGAGCGAAGCCCATATGATAAAAAAGATCCATTCCGATTGTAAGAGCAAACTCTTGATCTTCGATTATTTCAAAAGGGGCAGAGAGAAACCGACCATTGAATTCGAATTCAACTTGATCAGTTACACCAATGCGTTCGACAATAGTCTTGTTTGCTAGTGTAAAATTACCAAGGATCTTAGTGAAAGGAATGTTATGTTCCTTGACTATGTCCTGTCTGATAAAAGAATGTGTAGCACCAGTATCTATTAACGCATGGTGTGTCCTCTTGAATGCACGGATTTCGATTCGAAATCTATTGTCGTGTTCTACTGCATCCTTAATAGCAGCATAGTGTCTGATAGTTAATTTGTCAGATGCGAAAGTGTCGAGTTCCTCAGTCGTCATACCAAAGCTACTGTCATCGTCACTGTGGTAGTCCATGTTAGCCTGACTTTGAGAAGCAAGGTTAGACAGGCTAGCAAAAGACGGTTCTTTTGTTTCAAAGTATGGCACAGAGACAAAGGCAGATTGTTTTGTTGGCAATGAGCGAAACGCGTATTGGGGTCGTGCACTCGTAGGTGCAGGTACATCCTTATCAGTTGTAACTGATTGTTCGCTATCCGGTAAAGGGGTTACAGACAAATCATTTTCTGTAGTCACAGACACATTATTTTCTTCTGCTGAAGAAGTATGGACAGCAAGTGAAGGAGACAGAATTGGACCAATAGGGATAGTGTTAGAACCAGTCAGTGGTAATTTTTTATTACTAAGTTCTGTTATGACAGGAGAGGGAAGTGTCATGTCGTTCGTCTCTACGAGGTCCTCAGGTTCACTTGTCTGTAGAGAAATAGTAGCATGAGTGAGCAAGGTTTGATCAGACACAGAGAAAAATTCAGATTCAGAAAAAGGAGGTATAGACAATTTACCTTCTTTCTTGTTCTTGTAGCTCTTGCCGCCCTTGCTGTCAGAGTTCTTCTTGCGATCACTGTTGCAGTAGGGGGCAGTGTGGCCATTCTTGTTGCACTTGGTGCAGTGCCTGCAGTTCTTGGTATCATGCGAGCGATTTTCACCGTGATTGTCACAGTGGAAAGTCTTCTTGCCAGAGTTAGACGAAGATGGGAACGACGACGAATCAGCAGTCGGTTTGCCTTTGCCACTGCGGTCGTTCTTGCGGTGACGTTGTCGCTTGTGACCATGGTTATTACCGGTCTTGGACGAGGAGGCATCCTTGTCATCTTCATCATCGTCGACGAGACTGTGGGGTCTCTTGAGAGAGTCGTCTGGTCCTTCCATTACACTGAGGTTGGTAAGGATCTCACAAATAGAGTCCAGCTTGACCTCAGATAAGGAGGTGCCAGTCTTTTGAATCGATGTCTTGATCAGGTTGAGCTCCACCGATGGGATTGAACTCATGATGCCAGACAGTACAGTGGCGTTGTTATCATCAATTCGATACACGCGCACTGATCGTTGGAGACGAAGAGCGAAGTTTCGGTACGACTCCTTGTGACGACGGCCAATTTCGGCGACACGAGCAACGGTTTTGAAGCGTTCCGTCGGAGTCAAAACACTGTCGACGAAGGCAACTTCACATTCCTCCCAAGTTAGGGAAGAACTGCCGTGACGAGACAGCTCATCAGTGAACTGCTGTCGTGTCTGATCGTCCAGAATCGCCATACAGAGCAGGCGTTGGGCACTGGCGAGGAAAGGAGTCTCGCCGTAACTGTTCTCACAGTAAGTCTTGAATCCATCGAGGAACAAGTGAGGGTCGCGGATGACTTGATACGATTGTCCCTTGCCGTGCTTGATGTCACCAAATCGGGGAGTGCCCGAGTCGAGTGTCAATTTGTTGCTGTCAACCCTGATAGCGGTGGCAATAGTCGCCGTGGGATCGGTCACGATCGGTGCCATCGGTTGGTCGAGAGCCAGTGCTGCTGACAGACGCGCACAATCCGCGGTCTTTTGGCGCACGACTTCTAAGAGTTGGATGGCTTCCTTCTGCCACATCTGGTAATTGACATCGAGAGGGTTCTTGTGCATCTTGAGCAGGGTGCGACGGTATAGCTTGGACCAATTAGAAAGATCGTGTTTCTTGGTGGTGATGGCTTCCTCAAGACCGCTGGTGAGCTCGGAGTCACTCACGTCGTCAGCATCCGTCATGGCAGAAAAAGTGTTCGGGTCGAAGACTGGAGAGGGCTGCATGTGCTGGTTTGCCGACAAGATGGACGAGGCCTGTTCGTTGTCATCGCTCATAATGATGTCCTCTCGGAATACAGGGACGGGGGATGGAGCGACAACAAAGGTGCCGGTGGCATCGATAGCCAAGTCTTGGAGAGTGGGTAACTCGTTGTTGTCAGAGTTGTCAGACATAGGAGTGATGATTTGTGATTTAGAGTGAGAGTGTCGGACAAAAGTTCAGAAGTTCTTGAGTGGATCGAAAAGTTGCCTTTCTTGTTAGGGAAGAGGTTTCTTTTAAATACTCATTACCGACACGTGTCATAGCAGCGTAGATTTTTAATCCGTATGCAACGTTTGCAGTGTTATAGCAAGGATGTTGTTTGTACCTAGTAATGGTGTAAAGGGAGCATTTATTTTCCTTTATTTTCTTTTATTTTCCAATTAGCAAGCAAAAATAACAAAGATAAAAGAGTGAGGCTCTTTGCTGTTGTTTCTGTCAGCATTTATTATTTTGATTTCGCTGCTATTCGCATAGGTGTCACAGATCGCTACTTATGTATGCTAATTGCTCTTCGGTCATATCCGAGGGTGACATAGGTTCGAGGTTGCGTCTGACAGTCTCCGGTGATGGAGGTGCGAAGGAAAGAAACAAATGCAATCGCTCGATTAGGAACTCAACATCGACGAAAATACTAGAGATAGTGTTTATTTCTATTGAAGCATCATACACAACCTAAGGATTAGACTGCGTACGGGAGTTAAGGTACGTCAGGCGCTGCTCGTATGTACGGGCGAAAGATTCCCAGGCTTGTCGTGCTTCCAACATGTATCGAAGCTCCTTTTCTTTCTGATCTAGGTGTTGCCTCACCAACGTCAGCTGATCGTATTCCTGCTGCGAGGTGCAGGAGAGAAGCCTCTCGTACACCCGCCCGGCCTGAGCAAAGAGCTCTTGCTGTTGCTGAGTGTAGGCCACTAGCTGTTCTTGTTGGAGAGAGGTCCACCAAGCCTGAGGAATGTTCTCCGAAGATGGTGCCGGTGCAGACAACAGTACAGGTACAGGTGAAGAGACGGGTATAGGCGAGGAGACTGGTGGAGGCGATCGGTCTTCCGCGACTTGCGAGAGCGGGTCCTGTGAGAGACAAACCGTCTCATCGGCCTCATGATCGATACAGTCTTCATGCTCAATACTGTCCTCTTGCTCGATGCTGTCCTCCTTGGACCAGTTGTTAGACGCAGACAGTTGCTGTTGTGACGACTCCAGCTCGTGTGCAAAGCGAGTGTTCTTGACTGGCCTTTTGGTGCCATGGGTGGAGCGGGTTGAGGTCATTGTGAAAGTTGGTAGTGAAGGGTGTTTGTGTGAATGGGATGGAAAGCGAAGAATGTGGAAAGAAGTTGTTTCTTTCATCCTCTCTCTCTTTTCTCATTCTTTTTATGTCTCTTCCTTTTCTTTTCCTGAATGCCAATTGGATCAAGGAAATCAGGACGTGGTGCATGGTGATTGGTCGAGACACTCATGCAAAGATGGCGTGCTTGTAAAAGCGAAAAGAAAAACAACTCATTCTCATGCATACATGTCTTGTGCCAACAGCGCTTGCATCATCCGCGGAGAAGATAAATAAAAAATATAACACGATGCATGATGACATCGATTTTTCTACATCATCTACTGATGAGGGTGATGACATCGTCTTTCATTGTGCATCCTGTGATCTGCAGGTGAAGACTCACCTTCGATGACGCGCAGGAGCAAACATGCTATTGTGCGGGAGTATATTTTATCCTTGTGATTAGGCTTGAGTCATGAGGGAGAGAGAAGTACAACGATTCAAGAGAGAAAACAAAACTGTATTAGTCAGTTCTTTTTATTTAGAGTTGTGTTTGAGATCTTGTTACTACTGATCCTGCCGTGGCGACACAACTTGCTGATGTTGTTCTTCCGTCTCCTCGTGCGTGGAGTGTTGTTCAGCGTCAGGTCTGTTTGTTTGTACAGCCGAACTCCTTTTTGTGACGTATGGCCGATGAAAGTAGTTGTGCGTGTCGAGGCGTCGAGAGGGAGGAAATGCGACTCTCCTCTGCCAATAATCATCGAAATGGGATAGGGTGCGCTTGACAACCTGTATTTTTGTCTCCAATCCTTCCATCATATGATTGTATTTCCAGTACTCCTGGTCCTGGAGGTCGATGGTGGTACCGATGTCAATGGGTGGCTCGGTTTCCGAGTCGAACATGCCGTGCATATCGCACAGTCGGTGGATGGTTTGGGCGGCAGCGTATGTCTTCGAGGATTGAAGGTGTACAAGAAGGGATTGGGCGTTTCGTATCGCTACAGTGCCTATCCTGCCTTCATCGGGTTGAACCGCCCAGAAGTGCGGTGGAGCAACGTCATGAAGATAGTTGTGAGTCGGTCGCTGGGGCGTTGTAGTGCTGTTCCTTCTGTCAGCGTATGGGTGCGCGCGTGTGGGCGACGTCCTTCGTGGCGGTGTTCTGCCGCTGTCGCTAGTAGAGCGAGGAGGGGACGGGGTATTGTCTCCTTGGGGACCAGATGAGGGAGCGTTGTCATCGTTCATGATGTGTGTGTTTTGTTGCGCTGTCGAGAAGGAGAGTTGTTGGGAGATGGTAAAGGTGTGTTGACAAAGTGTTTTACTTTTTCATTCCTCCTCCATCCTTCTCACTTGTGATCTTGTGCAAAGTTCTCACAAAGCGCATTCATCGCTACCTGATGGTCATCTGCCATTGGTTCATGCTTGAATCACGCCATCCCATAGAAAATCTTGAGAATCAACAAACGATGACATCGTCTTTTATTTTCAACATCATGTGACACTAATCGTCAGTGGAGATCTTACCTGCGGTGAGGTTTTGTCTCTGCTCAAGCATCACAATCGATGCGAGGTCGTGCTTTTGATACCCTTGAGTATAAGCGGTAGTGGTTCCAGTGTTTTCAGACTGGAGTGGTGCCAGTAGTGAGACGGTGCTCTGTCAGCTGCATGGCTGACCTTCCATACGGTGATGGGTGTGCATTCATTCCTTTCGTGTCTTTTTTTTTTTTTTTTTTTTTTTTTTTAGAAAAGTGAATGCGTGTAGGGGTGTGTGAAGTGGGGAAGATCCCTATTGTGAATTCGTTAAGAAAAATGGAGAATAATAACCGGGGTTGTGATAGTAAAGGTTATGATGGGAATAGGAATAACGAAACAAAGAGAGGGATCTGTTTAATTCAGGGACGAAGAGTCCTTATGTACTCTTCGTCCTAATGATACACGTGATTATAGCACAGCAACGAAGAAGAGTTCCAGCTGAGCCTGAAACCCTTTCCAATCTTCACGCTTGCCGGAGAAGACTGCGGGGGGTGCTACTTTTGGCCTCGAAGGGGAGCTATTGCTGGAGTGAGGTGTAGTTGATTGGAAGATGGCACTCACTGTGTTGGTGACATCGGTCTTGTGATCATAAAATAGTTTGCCTAGTTCTGCGCGAGTGATGGGTGGTAATTGTGACGTCATCTTCTGGACGTTGGATTCGAGGCTGAGTAATCGAGGGTTGAGGTTGACGGTCAGGCTTGTGAAGAAATCTTCGTTCGAAAGAATGAAGTCCAGCATATCACGGTACTTCTGAACAGTCTCCTCGAGTTCGGTGACTTTGGCTTGCAAGGGAGTGACCGTCTGAACTATTTGTTCAAGTGTGGCTACTCGGTCCATCAGTGCTTGGAAGCGCGCGTTGGCTGTAAGGATCTCACTATCGGGTAGCATTGTAGTTGATACGGAAAGTGAAGAGTTGTTGTAGTTTCTGAGGGTTGTGGGTTGTGTACGGAAGATGGTAGTAAAAGAGGAAAGAACTTGAAGAAGATAGGGTTTGGTTTTGTTGTGGAAAAGGCTTTTTTTTTTTTTTTTTTTTTTTTTTGAGCGCTGAAGTATATCAATAGAAAACAGACAAAGTTTGATCCAAGGTTCTTTAGGTGTATGACTTGGTATTGTCAAGAAAGCAGACCAAGCAATAGAATGAAGTAGATAAAGAGAACCTTGATCAAGGACTAAGAAATGAGTATAAGGAATAGGTTAAAGAGTATGTTGTATTGGCGATACCAAGTAAAGAGCTATAGATTTGCTATCTAAGGCCCTTTTATACTCGTTAGGGCGAAGTCACAAGAGCAAGCTCTTGTCTCGTGACAACGTCCTGAAGCGGTCTCCAAAGCCAAAGGCTTTGAGCGCTTCATGAAGATACTTCCATTCTACTCTGTCATATGCCTTTTCTTGGTCGAGACTAAGAAGGGCATCAGCAGGGAGGTCGGGGCGTGGGTGTCTCTCCATCGCGTCATTCAGATCCAAAAATTGGAGAATGCGATGTTGTGCCAACTGTTCGTCTGTGATTTGTTTCTGCACATGCTGCATCAAAAGATGCATATTAAGTACGTTGTCATGACCCTGCCTGCCCTTGACAAAACCTGTTTGCCAGGGCTGGAGAAGGTAGGTGGCGACCTTGTTGACTCGTTCTGTCAGTGCTTTTGTAAAAATTTTGTAGTCGCACCCAGAAAGGGATATAGGGCGATAATTTTTGCACAACGATCGTTCTCCTTTTTTAAAAAAAAGGGCGACGGCCGACTTTTTGGTCGACGGGGGCAGGTCAAAATCCTCTTTCGTTGCCTCGTTGTATACTTGTGTCAGCAGGCCGGATAGCATGTCCTTGAATGTCTTGTAGAATTCAAAAGGTATACCGTCCTCACCTGGCGCTTTGCGGTTTGCACTCATATCAATTGCTTTTTCTATCTCGACCGGGCTCAAGTCACTGTCCAGAATGGCGACATGCTGGGCTGTGACCTGAGGAAGATCCCGGAGGAGAGCTGATCTAGCCATCGCGTCTGAGCCTTGTGATGTGTATATGGTCTTCCAAAAGTCCCTGACTACTTCTTCTCTCTCCTCGGTTGTGGAGGTAAAAGTGCCGTCTGGTTTCTTTAAGTGTGGAATTAATTTTTTCGCTCTTGATCCTTGCAAGACCCGTGTAAAGTAAGGAGAGGGGATCTCTCCTTCTTCTATCCACTTTACCCTGGCCAAGATAGCGAGACGCTCTAGAGACTGTTGTTCGAGATCAATAGCCTCCGCCGTGAGGCGGGCATAAGTGTCTGCTGCGTCCTGGTCAGAGGGGTCTGCAATCAATTGCTCGTTTGTCTGTTTCATTTTTCGTTCAATGGTGTGTTTCTTTTGGATTTGTTTTTTTCGCTCCTTTTTTCCAAATTCGGACGACACCTCCAGAATCCTTTCCTTTGCTCTATCCCAGAACTCGAACGCTTTTTCCTCTGGGATGGAAATGCGTGAGGACATGAGATCATCCCACAATTGTCGGATAAGAGTAATGTACTCTGGATTCTTTAGGAGGCCTTTCAAGTCCAAATTATCATATGGTGTTTGTTACATCTCTGCAGATCTTGACGATATCCACCGCGTCCATTAGAGGAGAATGTATATATGATACCAAGCATATAAGACAACCATTGTAACATTTTTTGTTTAACTATCCTACTAAACACCAACCTATTCTCCAAACAACAAAGTCTTCTTATTTTTCGCACACCAAACTCTTGAATGTGTTCATCTACTATTAACCTGTAACCCTCACTGCAAGATTCGACAGAGTAGTTCTTGTATGTGATCATCTAAAGCACTTGTATTCCCAACTGTATCTTTGTCGTGAAATACAGGGGAGAGATTACATTTTAAAAATTCTTGTGCTGTCTATTGCTATTTTATTCTGTGTTCTGTTGCCCACTATGAAGAGATATGCCAGTTATGGAAGTCAACACTCCGTTCCTTGGACTTTGGATATTTTTTATATGCCTTTTTATATCCTCTGCACATGAAGGGGCCGCTAAGGTGGCGGACATCGATCGCACGCTTGCGATCGTCGTCTGCAATGGTCTCGGTGGATGACAGTTGACAAGAGATGACCGCATGGTCGCTCTGTATACCTGTGCACACTGTGACTTTTGCATCTGAGGCAATTGGAAATAAGGTTGGGGTTGAGACAAAAATGTAATCAATGCGTGTTTGCACAATCTCACTTTTGTCTGCCCCTATTTTTCTGTGTTTGGTTCGACAGGTGAACCGACCGGCTTTTGTAGGGCCTCCCTCTTCCACTGGTGGCATAGTATCTCTCAAGTCGAGACGAGTGAGAATATTCTCAAGGTGGTGCCAGTGGGAGCGGTTGCGTTGCCCCGCCTGCAGGGCGGGCAAGCGATCGTTCTGTATGTCTTTGTATGTGTTGAAGTCACCTCCAATAACCAGTCGTTGATGTTGGAGTACATCGACTGGGAATCGAAGGAGAAATGCTCTTCTTTGGTTGTGGTCAGAGGGGGCGTACACACTTGCAAAGCGGTATTCTACCCCGTCTACTAAAAAGTCAAAGTAGACGATACGACCGTTCTCCAGCGTGTGGCACTTGTCTGCATCCATCTTGATGTGTTTTGATTTGATCAGAATGGCCGTATGCTGGGAAAAATAGCTCTCTCGAGCCCATTCTCTCCTCCATTCGGGAATCTGGTTGTCTTTAGGGTTACACTCTTGTAGCGCAATAATGTCAAACGGTTGTGTTTTGAGCCAGCGGAACAAGTTCTGCCGTTTTCTCGTATCCACAACACGATTGCAATTAAATGATGCAAATGATAGACTGGTCATTAGAAAAAAATATATCAATGAAAAACAAAGATCTAAATAAAGATAGACAGAAAAAACGGATGATAAAGAAAAGGGTAAACTTCTTTTTATTGATCCATTTCTCCACCACCTCCATTCTGTTCTAGTTCTCTTTGGGCTTCTTCTCTTTCTGCCGCGGTCCAGAGACGATCGAGACTATCGCCCATGTCGTCGTCCTCATCGTCATCGGTCTGTAAGTGGTTGTGCTGTTGTTTGTTCGTAGTATCATGGGCGTCGCATTCAACACCTGAGGGTGGTACGCTAGCCTTCTGATGGGGTGATGCTGGCGTGCTGCTGCTGCTGCCGGAGCTGCTGCTGCTGCTACCATCACTAGAAGTAGCTGGGGGGCCAGAAGTGCCTTGAGCATTAAAGACAAAGGCCTCTGCATGTGTGGACGCGATACCAAACCACCCCTGGGTTTGAGCCTGGGGTGTAGATGGGTCCACAACTTGCATTGGTGCAGCCTGTTGTTCTCTGTTGCTTGCGGGCGCGACCTGCTGATGGGGTACAGGATTGAAGCTCAGAGCGGGCTTCGTCCCATTCAACCCTTCAGCTTGGACAGGAGGCCTCTGTTGGGGTACGGATGCATTGGTCACGGGGACCTTGCTTCCATTCAACCCAGCAGCCTGCGGTGCAGGAGTGGTGGCCTGTCCAGCGGTCTTTGTCTTCTTCTTCCTTGGCTTCTTCTTCTTGGGGGCGCCATCCAGGGACCTAGGTCTCTTGTGGTCCTGAGGGTCCTGGCCGGAGGGCCCCAGGTCCTTGATGGTGGGTTTTGGCGCATGACGGATCTGAAATCCATCCTGGTCCGGCGCCGAGATTCTCTTTGATCCCTGCTCCTTGTTGTTGTTGTTGCTGTTGCTGTTGCTGTTGCTCTTGCTGTTGTTGTTGTTGTTGTTGCTTTTGTTGGGTTGTTGTCTGTTGCTGTTGTTGCCTCTGCTACTACTATGGAGGCCTTTCAAGTCCAAATTATCATATGGTGTTTGTTACATCTCTGCAGATCTTGACGATATCCACCGCGTCCATTAGAGGAGAGTGTATGTATGATACCAAGCATATAAGACAACCATTGTAACATTTTTTGTTTAACTATCCTACTAAACACCAACCTATTCTCCAAACAACAAAGTCTTCTTATTTTTCGCTCACCAATATCTTGAATGTGTTCATCTACTATTAAACTGTACCCATCACTGCAAGATTCGCCTGAGTAGTTCTTGTATGTGATCATCTAAAGCACTTGCACTCTCAACTGTATCTTTGTCGTGAAATACAGGGGAGAGATTACATTTTAAAAAAAAATTGTGCTATCTGTTGCTATTTTATCCTATGTTCTGTTGCCGACTGTGAAGAGATATATCAGCTATGGAAGTCAACACTCCGTTCCTTGGGCTTTGGATATTTTTTATATGCTTTTTTATATCCTCTGCACATGAAGGGGCCGCTACCGAGTTGGTTGACTGTAGGCGTTCCCTCCATGAAGCGGTACGACATGATGGTTTTAGTCAGCAGGGGTGTGTTGCTCAGGGCGAGGCTTGCTGTTGCCTTGCTGCAGCTTCTAGAGTCGTGTCCAGTAATGCCGCATCCCACGCAGAAGGCCGGGGCGTTTCTCCAGAAGAAGTACGTGTTCCAGCGGAGAAAGTTGGCGATCCTGGGCAGCTGTGGGTTGGACGGGATGTTCTCGTGGAACGTGAGTCGAAAGGATATGTTACCATCCTTGATTGTGTGTGTTGGGTGTCGAATGTACCCAAAGCTGATGTTGTCTACGGTCCCGTGGTTACCGAAGATAGCCGTCAGTTCGGTCTGGATCTGTTCCAGATTGTCGGTGCAGGCGATGTTGTTGGCGAAGATCGTCTCCTCCACTCCCGAGGTGTACACCGTCTTGGATGGCTGAATCCAGAAGGTGGTTGTAATCTCCAGGGGGATGTTAAGGGCAAAGTCAAACTCAGCCTTATCCTTGAAAATCGCTGCCATATATTTATGGACTTGGTCGAATCGCAGCTCCGTCACGCCCCTGACTTGGTCTGCGATGGCATTCATCACCTGGGTGTATGTGATGCCTTGGGGCGTGTCCTTCTTGCCGGGAAGGGTGTAGGCCAGGACATAGTCGTTCCTGAACACGGTCGCGGGGAGCGTGTCTGCTACTGGGCGATACTTGCCCGCTGCAGCCTTTTTCGCCCATGTTGCTGTTGACTCCAGGGGTGGGCGAAACACAACCGGTTGCTGCTGTTGTTGTTGTAGTTGTCGTTGTTGCTGTTGTTGATGCTGTTGCTGCTGTGGTGGGTTCGAGGTGTCGGGGGTTGAATTCGACTTTTGGTGGATGGGTGGATGAGTCCCAGATCCATCCATCGCCAACCTGGGCGCTGCAGATGCCGATCCGGTTCCAGTTTCTGGATTCGGGTCGGTACCTGGCGGAACTGTTTCTGCCGCCAGGGCCATGTCGTGATTTACCGACATGGGTAGGTGGGGGATAAGAAAGAGAAAAGAGGGGTAGTAGAAAGGGGAAGGGGGGCCGTCTGGGGCGGAGTGCGAAATATGTAAAACTTGTGCAAAGGGGAAGAAAGAGTTGCTCTACCATTTGAGCTAGATCCCCAAATTAACTTGATACACAGCAATTGTGGCCAACATCCAAGTTCTGAAAGATCCATTTCGTTCAAGAACCGTGTTTTTGGTTACTTTGAGCCCTGGATCCTAGAGACCCCACTCAGGGTATCTCAAAACTCTATCCATAATGGTAGTTTGCAATTTGGTATTGAGTAGAAAGACATTTTTTTGTATGTAGAAAAACATTGCACCGCTTTCGTGCAGGAAAATATACATTCTATAAGTGCAAGCTCGAGATATTTTTCTTTGCTCTGTTCCAAAGTCCATCTCCAAGACAGTCCTGGACAAGTTTGTTGGCTACCTGGAGACGGAGGCTTCAGAACTGATCTGAAAACCACGGCGCACCGCGGTGATCACGTGGGAGCAGACCCAGGATATCTCTGTCATATCTGCCAAGGACAAGACATGCGACTGGAGTCAAGGATACGGCTACATTACCCGTGATGGTTTCTGCCCGTGTGGCGCTTCATTAGCCAGAGGGGACCTGCCCAGGAGTGACCACGGACCCACGCGTTGCTGATGAGCGGTTGTTGGAGAGTATTTTGAGAAGGAGGAGGCTATCGATGATGGAGAGGACGGGAAGAAACCCCTTTATCCGCGTCTAATTTTTTTTGTCTTGTGTTTAAGCTATGAAGAGCAGCGCAATTGTTGTGCAGAGCCAAGTTCCGGACCGGTTAGCAACTAGTGGATGGTGCACTGGAGAGTTTGGTCCATAGCCCCTTTACTTCCAAATGCCTCCTTTGAGTTGTTTGTCAGAGTAATAAAATTGTGTACACCAAAAAAAAAAAAAATGGCTATTGTAGGCATGGCCTAAGAATCGCGACATTATCGTGTTCTGGATGCTGGTCTCTGTATTGCAAAAGATCGGCATGAAACGCACTGGGGAGCCGCGTTGATTGAAACGCGATTGATGTTTTGTTCTGTTGCCACTTTTATTCAAGTACCAAGAAAGTGGCTATCTTCGGCTTTAGCGCTACTGAACGATCACGTCAAGACCAGCAACAACAGCAGCAAAAAAAATACTCGCTCCACTCTCGGTAAAGGCCTTTGCATACAAAAAAAAACAACCTTGAAGTCCCTACGAGAGGTGAACATTTCCACTTACACGCATATATTTTCTTTCATACTTTCGAGCGCTTACCGGTATTGTTGAAGCGCGATACAGCGGTAGAAACATATCAAAAGTGCGGTGGCGAATACAATGTATCGGTACTACAGGGCTGCATCGATGCCATGGAACGCAGCAGGGGGGATATGGTGTTGAGGAGCAATCGCATGCATAAAGATCTGACGATGTACGCCCGATGAATGACGGAGTTATTAGACATTGAAAAGCGTGAAGAGGTTCAATACTAAGATCCTCTCGCTCATCGATGACGATAATGAGAGTCTTATACGGGGTTAGGGCTTAAATACCGCAACAAACCTCTGCTTTCAAACTGTGTCAGGGCCTTTAATGTGACTCAGAAACAAGCAAAAAACGAAAGATTGTCTGCGCCGCCGTCTCTGCCTCCGCTGCCTCCTCCGCCACGACATCAGTGACGATTAGAGATCTAGATTTTGCTCTCCTACTCATTTTCACCACCTTTTTTTCCAGTCTCTCTTTCTCCCCTTTTTATCCTATTGCTTCAGCTATTTATCTATCCAAGTATAGCAGCAAAATATTCTTGAACCATCGGCCATCGTTATTCTCCCTTACTTTCTTGTATTTGCACAGGGGCAAGGGATGCATAACTTTTATCGGTACTCGACAATCTCTCCAGTCCTTGGAATGTATACCACCATTTTTCTGTGAACACGTAGAACAATTATTGGTTGCTGTCCTCTGTTTACATGCTATGAGACAGAAGACAGATAAAAGAAATAGTATTCGCCGGCGCTTTTCTCTCTTTCTTTTTCTTCATGCTCACTGCAACTCGGAGCATTTTCTCACCCTCTTCACTCTCTCCAATCCTTCATAACAACTCCTTCTCTCCTTTTCTCCCAGCACCAAAAATGAAGACCCTTTCCCTTCCCCTCTGCATTGTCGTTGTGACTTGTGCCTCCACCCAAGATAAAAAATACTTCAGCTCTCCGTACGTTTCAACCATAACTGCCCACTCGAGCTGTGTTGTCGCGTGTTCTAACACACCAAATTTTTGTTGCCCCTCACTCATCGTGTGTAATTGTTTCGGTGGTTCAAGTGAAGCAGAGGAAACGCCCACCGGTCAAGTGCAGGATTTTCATGGACAGGTACCACGCGTTCGCTAATACCTGCTCCGACACCTACAATGCTGCCAAAGATGATTTGAAAAAGTCCAGACTCCAAATCCACGACGCTGTTGTCAAGGCCTTTAACCAAGGCCCTGAACACCACCAAAGCTGCCGGATACTCTTTAAAGTCCATCGGGGGGCCTGATGGTTGTAGATGTCGAAGTTGTGAAGAGCATCAAAGTTGGTGACATTGTGTAGGGTTTTAGCACTGGCAGTACCGCCACAGTCTGTGATGCCGCTAGCTATGATTTGAACTATGGGTATTATCACAGCCAAGACTGTGACAAAAAGTCCTACCTCTCTTCTCTTCTCCTCCACCTCTCCCGGTGACCTTCTTACACAACCTTTCACTATTTCTTTTCATGTCATTACTCATCCCATCCAAAAAAAAAAAAAAAAAAAAAAAAAAAAAAAAACATAAGGAGCTCAAGAAACATGATTAAAAAAAATCGCACCCGATTTGTATCTATGCTTTGCTTCACATGCACTATTACTATTAACCCAAACGATACATTCCTTTTCAATCTTACCTTCTCTCTCTTTACCAGTAACTGTTTTTCTCCAACTCTATCACACCACTAACGAACACCACACAATTAGTATCGTGCGACAAAAAGAAATAAGAGGATTAATGAGGTCAAAAAGGAATCCCAAGTTTAAGGGAACGCCTTTTTGGAGGGACGAGAGTACCCACTCAGGCGATCTAGCAACTTGAAAACAACGCACATCGGAAGAAAAAAAAAAGAAAAGCTTTGAACATAACTACAAGTCTTGCATGATCCTTTCCGCCTGAAGCGAAGAAGATCCGAGTTCATTGAAAAGACATAGTGCGCGAGGAGGAGGGCGGTTTTTTTTCAAACGTATGATCAGTATTTCAATCGCTCGTGTTTCACGACCCTACCGCCGGGTTTAACGACCCTATTGAATTATGGCGGAAAAAGAGCAACGATGAAAAAAGGAAACAAGAAATGGAACAACACTCCTCTTCATCTCCTCCCTATTTACCACCTATGGATCGACCGATTCAACAACAACAGTTCCACCTCTCTGCCTAATCGATATTCCATCTACATGGTACAAAAAGAGGGTGTAAAAAAAGAGAAGCAGAAAAGTAGTCAAGACACGCAACACATAAGGGTGAACTTGTATTTTTGTGACATCAAAGGGAATAACACCCTACACTATTAGTGCATTTGATGTGCGCAGCTGGGCCTCGGTGCTGCACACGTTTGATTTACTTCTTCCTTTTCTCTCTCTATCCCTTTGTTGGGGGGAGATCGACATGCATCTAGTAGGTAGCTGCTGAGAAAGCTGAATTGCTTCAATTGGGACTACAACCCAAAAATGCTTACCATTTTTTTTTCGCTTCAACCTACACGTCTCATCCTCTCCTGCGGTATCTCTCTATCACCTAAACATGCCCAATCGCGTGCACTTCAATCGCATTGAGAAAAATATTTTGTTATTGTGTTGGATATATTACAAGGTCGATGAGGGGGAAACTATTGAAAAATGCTATGTACTATTGTTGCGTGAAGAAAAAAAAAACAAAAAGGTTGTTGTGCAAAGAGTGAGGAGATTGATAGAACAAAATGAAAAAGACCTATATGCCTATGTATTATCGAGAAGGAAGCTATATGTTGTTTTAAGAGAGGATCCAGTTCATCTCCATCTTGACAGAGCGACCACGCTTGGTCGTAATGGGGACAGTACGCGAGAGGGGCTTCTCGATCATGTCCCAAGCATCGACATTGGGCTCGTTGAACTTGCATGCAATCTCGAGTGGGGCACGGCTGTCACCGCTGCTGTTGCTGTTGCCGTTGGTACCCTTGTTGGTGCTGCTACGACCGACCTGGAAGGCTGAGAGGTCGGATGAGGCGGGGGTGGTCTGGTGGAAGGGCAGCTTGGGCAGGTAGATCGGAGGCAACTCGATTCTGGGCGACGAGATCGGGGTGGATGACGCGGAAGACGAGTCAAACTTCTTCAACGATGAGATAGCTAGAGCTGGGGGGATCATGGACGACTTCGACGAGGAAGACCACTCCATCTTCTGGGCGCTAGCAGGCGAGACAGGACTAGTAGCAGCAGCACCAGAGGCAGTGTTCTTGGCATTGTAAGAGGGCTGGTACGAGGGCGAGTAGGCAATGCGGCCAGTCTCGCCTTGCTCATACCCAACAACCTGGGCAGGTGGGGGCGACATGGAGGAGTCCTCTTCTCGAACGAAGGAGCGGCCATCCTTCTCTGAGAAGAAGCAAGTGCCAGGCGCCTGGCCTTGCTTGGCCGCAATCTGGCAGCAGCAGTTGGCAGCGACAGGGGCATGGGCTCCGTTGCTAGCGGCGCCGGCAAGCTGGCAGTGTGAGGGGCGGGCATAGGGCAAGGAAGGGCTGTACCCAGCCTGGGCGTACTTGCGGGCGCGAGACAACGAACGGTCAGGACGAGAGAATGATGTGGGCAGGCGCTGGGCAAGGGCACGCTCGAGCTCCATATCGTAATCGATGGTCTGGCCGGGAACACCAGCATCCATGGACGACTCCTTGGCCTGGAGGTAGGCGGCGAGGCCAAACGTCTCCGCTAGGTCTTGCTCATGGACGGTCTGCGTGTGCTTGCCAACGGCCTTGGCGCGCCAAATGGGGACGTCTTCGTTGTTGCGACGACGACGGCTCTGGGGCTGGTCCTCATCATCAGTCTCGGACAACATGTTGGCATCAGCTTGCTGCTGCTGAAGAGCAGTGATGTGGGAGAAGGTGGGGCCAGAGCCAGGGTTGCTGCGCAGGACGACACGCTCAATCTCATCCTCATCCTCGTCGTCGTCATCCATATCGTTGTCATCCTCAGCGTCGTCGTCCTCATCATCATCATCGTCCTCGGTGGCATGGGCAACCAACTGGCTGTTGGGATGATGATGGCGGTGGACCTGGATGGACTCGAACCTCTCGATGGGAGCGACGGTAGGTCTGTGGACGACAGGCTTGCGACGGATGATCTTATGGACCTTGGCGCGAGCCATGGCGATGCTCTTGGCCGAGGCGGGGGCAGACATGGGGGTGTCAGACTCGGTATCGGTGCTGCTACCGCTGCTTGCGGGGCTTCCCGGGTGTGAGTGGAGAGGGGTGGCAGCAGTGGCGGTAGTGGGCGAGACGGGGACAGAGCAGGAGGGCGACGAGGTAGAAGACTTAGCGGCGGCAGAAGCTGCCTTTTTCTCAGCAGAAATCTTTTTATTAGAGCCTGAACCAGACCCAGCAGCGAGAGAAGCCGCGGCACCGGCCTTGGCGGCTGCGATCAAGGTGGCAGCAGCAGTGGTGGCGGGCGAGAGGACGGCAGTGTCGCCCGAGGGGAGTGTAATAATAGGAGTCGCAGTTGAGGTAATGATGCCGGCGCCATCCTTTCTGATTTTGGGGTTGTTGAGGTGACGCTGGAACTGACGGATATCGAGCTGGACAGAGGCGAGTTCACGATAGGAGCACTCGACACTGTGTTTGACGCAGCGAGAGCAGGGCTCCTTGCGGTCGCACTTGACCTTCTTGGCTCTGCAGCGGAGACAGGACGAGTAGACCTTGAGGCGTTTGAGGTCGTAGGCGACCCCAGGGATCGAGGCCAGAGTTGCGGGGTCGAGCTGGGCAATCTCGGTCGCTGTTGTTGGGAGGAGCTGGAGCGTCGAAGTTGACATTTTTTATATGTATTGTATGTGTTTGATTTGGTGGATATGGGTTGGTGAGTTGCAATTGGATAGTTGAGAGCGAGGGTGAAGGTGAAGGGAGTGCGAGGGTTTGATTGATCAAGAGCAATGAGAGGAGGTGAAGAGATGAAGATGAATGAGGAAGAAAAAAGGAAGAGTAGTTGAGATGAAGTGAATGAGGGAGACTGAGGGTAGTGGTAGTAGGTAGTGGACAACTATTAAGGAGAGAGGGAGGAGGAGGAGGAGGAGGAGGTGTCGGAAGGGAAGAAGAGAGGGAAAAGATAAAAACCGACAACAGAAAAATTCTTATCAGATCCTTTTTTTTGACAGGTGAGAGACAGACAAGCCACTATACCGACAGACGGAGGGAAGGGAGTGAGTGACCCACGCCCACTTCTTACTCACCTTACACACTCACTGCTGTACTGTACACAATTGATCCGGAGAACAAAATCAACAAGCGCTTTTGCTCTGCTCTCAGGTGATACCACAGATCAAGTCAGTGTCAAGGAGAGAGAAGAATAAGGGACCCGAAGAATAAAAGGCGGGCCGACTTCTCCACTCAAGTAACACAGTTGAACAGTTATTTTATCAATCTGATAACAAAAGCGTCTGAATGAGAAGAGAAAAAAGCAAAAGAAGAAAGAGAAGGCCGAGAAGTGAATGGCTCCAGTTGACACCATCCCGGTTTATTGCCTGTTGCTCTTGGTATTATTCGGTACAATAATACCAGCTTGTCCCTTTTATCCCCACACGATATTCTCATCTCTTTGTGATCCACTCCCTCTCCAGCCCCTCAGGTCAACGACCAGTTGGAATGGTAAAACATGCAAACATACACACGCCGAAAAAAAAAAGTATGATGAAAGCTAAAGACCAAAAAAAAAAAAAGCAAACGACATGTGAGGAACGAGTTCCCCGAACCACCGTTCATCCACCTTCGGCCAAACCAACAGAAAACCAATATAAAATAATCATCTTTAGCCCAACCTTGCCTATCCCCGTCCCCCTTCGGATTGCGTGCCTCATCTTCTCCCATCGCCTTTTATTATTACCCACCGGGAAAAAAAAGACCAGCACACTTTGCGAAACCCTATTATCTCGGCTGTTTCTACCATATTTGTTCTTTACTTATTTACCACACACAAAACACAAAAAAAAAAATGGAGCACTGTTTTTTTCGGCCTTGTGTCCAGCCTTTTTTCTCTTCGTCGGTCTCCTCCTTCCTCTTCTTGTTTTTTCCCAGTCTATTTTAGATGGAAGAGAAGAAGAAACCTCTCATCGAGTCATCGTGTAATTCGTGCTTTTCAATATTATCGCTCAATTGAATCCGATTACTCAATGGCATAATGAGCGAAAGGGCTCAGTCAGTTCGGAAAACTCTTTTCTCTCCTTCTCTCTCCCTCATAAGACACCACTCGTCCCACTTCTTTTTTCTTGCTTTATCGTATGGAGCACTGTGATCTCGGACAACGGGGCAAGATGGTTACCCTTCCTCCAATGATGCTCCCGGTTGAGTGTTCATCTCTCGCTGTTCATCATCCGCTACAACAAAAGAGAAACAAGAGAATGGCAATACTCGCAACGAGGGCGAATTCACACCCTACAGTGATCCTGATCTGCTCTTCCCTGTGTACTCCTCTACTCTTTCGACACCCCTTCTGTGCTGAATGTATATCGCACACAGACAACAAAAACGAAAGCAAGTCAGTCGCACCAAAATAAAAAAAAAATCTGACCCGGATCTGATAACATTTTGAAGCGGAACGCCAAATCAAAACATCACAACACCACAAGAAAAACACTTATCAGATCCTTTTCAAGGGGGAAAAATAAAATGCAGCTACAGAAGGGGTGAGCAAAAGAGAAAGGGAGGGAGGACAATGTTCCACACGCACTAACGACGACACTCACACGTACACGCAACGCCCACTGTACTCGTACATACTCTTGCACTTACACACATCCAGCATATCCAACTCACTTACATTCACACAGAGCACTCAAACGAGCGAGCGAATAGATGAAAACGAAGACAACAGTATAACTTGAGTCTACTCGACTCGGTTCGACTGATGGGCCGAGACTGAACAGCCAATGATCACACTTCACCGCCACAAGCTGCTCTTTCAAGTGTAATGGGCTTTTCTTGCCTCTCTCTTTGTCTCTCCTGCCAGAACACCGCTTATGACAAAACGACAAACGAAAGAAAAACATACCTTCTCTTTTGTACCTTTAGTAAACAAACCCCGAGGCAGGTTCGACTAGTTTTCGCCCAGCAAGATAAAAAAAAAAGAGAGAGAGCTTCATATCAGTCTCTCGCAAGGCAAAGCCATCTTTTCTTCAACCTCACCTGTCAATCTAAGGGCCAGGAAGAGCGAGAGAGAGAGTGTGCTTCCTAATCAGATTTGCCTTCTTTGTCGGCCATTAAAAACCCCATCACAAAACAAATTACTCTTCTCTTGGAAGAGCGGAAGTGAACAGAGAGAGAGACAGTGAAAGAGAAGAGGGTGTTGCATCGAGGATGAGATGTTAACCACTGCATTCACGGTGAGCACAGAAAGGAAACAAACAAAATGTCAAAACTGGTCAGCAAAAGGAAGAATATAAAAGGCGCGGCACCGCACTGCACCCTCACCGCGTGGCGTGTTGTCTTGTTTGTTTGTTGACATGCCAACATTCACCACCATCCACACTCCGCAGTGCACATAATGAGAGAAAGTAAGGGAGTGCTTAGTTCAATCAAATGCACCAAAACAAATAAATAATAAAAGACGTTGGGCGTAGACCTTTGTTGACAAGTGACCGGTGGTGGCTATCTCTATTAGGGAGGGATCCACGTTGTTTCTCTTGATGCAGGGTTAGTTGGCGTATCTTTCTCAACCGAAAAGATTGAAGATGCGGATAGGCAGGCAGCAAACGATCCTACAGATCATCCCCACATCACGCAATGGCAACGCGCTCGATAGAAGAGCACACATAATTGATGACAACAAAGACGGTGAGCAATTTCGTTTGCATTTCGCCCAATGCTGCCTCCCTACTTCACCCGGAACGTTTTTTTTTGTGGTGCCGAGCGTGACAGGTCAATGTCATTTACTCTCTGTATTATCCTGAATCGCGTGTATCCAGAGTCACAACGACGTCCTCCCTCATGGGTCTAGAGATTAGTAGGGAGCAACTGCCGTTTTATTCCCTGTCCATCACACTCCATATCTTATCTCAAGACGCGACCACACCCTCAACAAAAAAAGTAGGCGCGACTTTAGTCAAAAAACCAACGTGAATTAGTACACATTGGAGCCAAAAAGAGCAAAGAAAGGTCTACAACCGAGCCTTGTCGTACCTTCCATGCTTCTCAACAAAAAAAAAACCACTCCCACCCCATCCATAGGGGGGATGGACAAAAAGATATCATCACGATGAGCTTGCCGAGGATCGAACTCGGATTACTAGATTCGAAGTCTAGGGGACTATCCATTATCCTACAAGCCCTGCTCACTGAAAACGATTGGTTGAGTTCCAGGACAGCTTTTGAAATATTTATACCCGAATAAAATAGGTCACGTGGGCACGCGCTGAATCAACGCCACCAATTTTTCGTGAGGTGAAAAAAAAACGCGCCAAAAAAGCTGTATGGAATGTTGCCCACTCCGGACCCCAATGTCCATCGCCAAGACAGTCCTTCACAAGTTTGTTGGCTACCTGGAGGCGCAGGCCTCGGAGCTGATCTGGAAACCTCGGTGCTCCGCGACGATCGCATGGGAACAGACCCAGGGTATCTCTGCCAAGAACAAGACATCCAAGTACACAGGCCCCCGAGGTGACTGGAGTCAAGGATACGGTTACATCACGCACGATGGTTTTTGTCCGTGTGGCGCTTCGCTAGCCACACATGATGAAGGAAGGTGCCCTGGAGCGACCAAGGACACACGCGCTGCTGACGAGCGGTTGTTGGAGAGTTTGTTTAGGAAGGAGGAGGTTGTCAAATGATGGAGAGGATGGGAAGAATCCCCCTTCATTCGTATCTAGTTTTATTTTTTGTCTTCCGTTTAAGCTGTGAAGAGCAGCGACAATTGTTGTACAGTACAGAGGCAGGTTTTCCGCACCAAGACTGTAGCTGGTGGATGGCGCACCAAAAAAAATATGAACATGGTGATCGTTTATATGGAGTTCTTCCATCTTTATCGATACACACATCCCTCCCGTGAGAACAAGATACCATGGGTTGTCATCTGGCACACTATCCTCTTTACTGTCTCACGCCAGGATCTTTTTTGTGCTTTTTCACGAAACGTACGACGGTTGCTACAGAAGTACCAAGATTCATAGGATCAAAAAGTTTTGTTCATCGATACCAAAAAAAACTTCCTCACATATTTCTTTATTCCTATGAATGGAGCCAACACCCTAACTGCGCTGCGCTTCCTTCCTTCAGTGTTCTTCCCCCTCTTCCCTCCATATCATTCTTCACAGTTATTATGATCAACACAGACACACAACACACACAACGCAACGTTACCTGAGCTAAACAAGACTACGCGGCTCTTGTTCCTATCACATCAAAAGATCCTCAAACGGCCATAGCGAGTCATTTGCATGCTTTTGCTGCTGCTTGTCATCAAAAAGTCCTCATCCAGCTAACCCCTTGACCTCCAAACACACTCCCTTTTTAACGGCTGAAGGTGCGAAACACTACTGCCGAGCAGTAAGTCCACCACCCTTCCAAAAAACCGCCGCAAACAACAACGCATCACATACCCAGAGCCCCCCCAATCATTTTTTTTTTTTGACTAACTCTTTTGTTTTGTCTACTGTACCCAAATACCATTGGCGACAGCTCACTGTACCCAAACAACTTTTGGCGACAGCGTTGGCAAAAAAAACAGGTCTGTACCCAATGACCAATTGGCGACAGACGACTGTAGGAAGGAAAAAAAAAAAGAAGGGACAACCTGCATATGGATTTATTTGGTGAAAGGTGGGGGGGCAAAGAGCAAGGAAAAGGCTTGTGAAAAGATAAAGAAGCATTGTGTGAAAAAGTATTAACGAAAGTGAGGAGAGAGAAAGAGTATAGAGAAAGGGTAATAAAGTATAGTTTTGCTGTTTGTACATCGGTGGCCGACGAGTAAACAGAGGGTAAGAAGAGTGTGCAAAAAGAGAAAATGGGGTCATCAATTCAGCATGTGCGATATTTTTCCGACCTGCAAAGAAAAATGGTTCCAGGAGGACTGGACAGAGTCGAGCGGGCAGACGACCTCAGCAATAAGAAAGAGTGAGAGTGAGAGACGATATAGGCACAAGGGTGTGTCAGTCTCGTTTCCTCAAGACATATGTTGTGTCTTTAGGAGGCGCGTGTTCCAGGTGCCATCCAATTACATCATGTCCATCTCTCCCGCAACGTAGTCATCGTATCGATAACTAATGGAGAAAAATTATGGAAGTTAGCAGGGCAGAGAGAGAGGCAAGGAGACATGACAGCAATGACCCTCAAAAGCAAAACAGAACAAAGTAATATACCTTTTCCGTCGATGGCTGGCGAATCCGACATCGTCGTCGCTCAAGTCCGAAAAATCATCCTCGTCGCCATCCTCGCATGGTGCACCATAGCTATAAAATAACAAAAAAAAAGATGTCAGGAAAGAGCGGGCATGTCAGTAAGTTACACAGGTGAATAAAACAACGGAATATCAGATGACATCCATGTGGAATTGCTTATTTTTGGCATCCAATCCGATTCAAGGTCCCTGTCCAAGATATGACCGTACCTGACTCCTCGCATTGTAAAGTAAATGATTCTTTTCAGTTTTCGGTTGAAAAAGAAGTAGTTGAACGACCATCTACACCAATTGTTTGTGAGAACAAAAAACGATAGCTGGTTAGTACTCCACATCCTACAAGTCCTTGCATCAAACTTACGCGAAGAGAAGCAAAAAAAAAGAAATAAAGAAGCGGAGACGTACAAGGTGCCGGCGCCCTCCTCGTCGTTGGGGTCAGAATCACTCTCGGGGTTGTATGAGTAAACATCCGAGTCCTCAAAGTCGATGAGGTTGTCGATTGAGTCCCAGATCCGGAGCTCCTTGACTGCACGATCATTCCCGTGGTTCAGCAGAGTCGAATTGACCGAGTTGACCACCATCGATACTGATGGTTCTTTCCGGAACTGTTCAGGCTTTGCATCTCTATTTAAATTGGAAGGTGTTTGCATTTCAGTCATTGGTTAATTAGCAAAGCATAATGAATCATACCCGAGGAGAAGGGAAGGAAATAAAAAAAAGAAAGAAAATAGAACAGTGCATATTTGTGTGGTGAGTGCATCGTTGGAAAGAACGAAAGAAAGATCCAAACCCAACAAACAAACAAAACAAATACCAACACACGGACACCACCATTTGTGGATCGAGCCCTCACTCTCTTTACTCCGTCTCTCGACTGTCCTTTGTCTCGTCCGCGCCCAAGTATAGCGCCGGGACAGACTCTAAAGGACTTGTCTTTTGCCTAGAATTGAGTTCCCGATCCGCAATAACCCCAGAATATGATATCATGTCATATTTTTGGGTTACCAGTCATCATTTCATGTATCTCTCCCTTTCTCTCACTCCACTCAAAGTCCCTCGTCTGTGTGAGCTCTTTCGTCCCGTCGTCCGTCAGTTGTTCCAGCTGTTTCTGAAAGTCACATGAATGGACCCGCCTAATTTGCCAACCAATTTGCCCTAGCCCGTGTCTTGTCCTCTAGGGTCAAAGTTGTTGTTGGTGTTGTTGGGTAAAGAGCGACGGGGGTGAAAGAAGCGCGCGAAGGGGGTAACCAATCGACAACAGGGAGAGGGAGGGCCAACTTACGAAAAGTCATAGTCTGGGAAGGAGGCATTGAGGGTGCCGATCAAATAGAAAAGAGTTCTCCGGGAGGCCGGTTGGTCGAGGGGTCCAAAGGGCGAGATGATGTTGCGGAAACTACTGCTTGGCCCATCGGTAGAGTCGGGCGGGCTATTGGATGGATCGTACTTGATCTCGATTTGTTTGTAAAGCTTCTTGTCCGCTCCTGCTGCCTTGCCTATTCGCGTGTTTTTTGTTGGTGTGTGAGGAAGAGGTAGAAGAGGAAGGGAGGAAGAGGAAGAGGAGTGAAGGAGGGAGCCAGAGAATAGATAAAAAGGGAGAGGAGAGGATAGAACAGAAGAGAAGGCCGAACCAAAAGAGGGGTGGTGGTGAGAAGGAGAAAGAGAACGGGGACGGAGGTGTGTCGAAAAAGAAGAAAAACCAAGGAGACAGACAGGAAGAATGAGTATGAATGGTGCGAGAGAAGGAGGAGTAAAGAGAAAAAAGGGTTTATGGGTCAGGGACGATTGTCATCAAAGAACAGAGGGAGTAACCATCACCATCCGACAGGCAACACCACAACCTTCATCAGTTAGATGGCTAAAAGGAGAGAAGGAGACTTACAGGAGTAGGGCTCAACTCTGCCGTAGACTTTGCATTCAGCTGTTTCGAAGACGAGGGCGCTGTTGATGGCGTCTATGCCTGCGTACTCAAGGAACTTCATCTCTGTTATATGTGTGTGGTTGTGATGGAGAGACGAGGGAGTAGTTGTGTATAGTGATGGTGGTGGTGGTAGTGCGAAGGGAGGTGAGAGTAGAGAAGTAAGAAGGAAAGAGTGTAAAGTGTGAACCTGTCGGAAGAAAAGAAAGTTGTAGCCGCAGAGAGTCGTACAAGCGGGTTGTTGCAGTTGTATGTATTGTTGGTTGGGTAGTCAGGTGTTATTGGAGAGATAGGAAAAGTGACGAAGAAATATGGAAAAGAGAAAGAAAAAAAAAGGCTTGAAAGGACGGCATCTACATGTATTGTTCCAATCCATCCTCCCTTGTCAACTCCATGCCGGAAGGACCGTTTTTCTTGCTTGTCCGCTATTCTCTCTTTTTACTTACTACCATCGCCTTCACGAGCCATTCCGAGCTGTCAAGAAAAGTGAGAAGAGTACCTGTTGACCAGGCTCGACTAAATAGGATTTCTGATCTCTTTGCAAGGCAGATAAAGTGATCAGTGATGGTGCCCTGGATGGATGGTGGATCGACCTTCCGCTGATCGTCAATCGTTCTTAGGGCATAAGAATGAAGGAGCATCATCATTTGCAAAATGTACCCGGTCACCATTGCTCGTGTTTTTCATAAGGGAAGAGATATTGATGCAAAAGCGAGAAAAGAGAAGAGATATCCGGCGTCAAGTCGTTTCACTATTCTCCTACGAGTCGCAGAACAAAAAAAAAAAGGACAGAAGGACTGAGGATCCCCCCTCTCCTCCGTCTCCAACTACTCCACGTTCCTATACTTCCTTACAGCTTGTGCGCATGAACCTGTTTGTCCAGCCGTCCAAAGAACTTTGCAGCCTGTTCAGATAGGACAAATCGTTCAGAACCCCCAGCAACGTGAATGATCTTTCCCTCTCTGACTGGCCCCCCCCCTCACCTGCGAAATCTTTCAGGCAGTCGCTCTGACATTCAGTCAAGTCCTTTTCATCTCTCATGAGCCAATGAGGACAGACACCACGGCTCAAAAAGCTCCGAGAGGCCTGGTGAAGTGACCACCCACTCACATCGAGCATACCACAACGAGCCTCTAGATCGCCCACGATGGGCACAACGCTGGAGACACTGTCATATTTCCCTTCTTTTCCTAGTATCAACAGCACGAAAAAAAATATATGCCATTGTCAAACATGGACTAAGCGAGCACAGTCAAACACAAGATGTGTGCCAAGCCGGCACACGCATATCCATCAAAAAAGTGCTAGATCGGGCACACGCACAGGTCCTCAGAAAACGTTCCAAAGTTATTTACAGGTCATTTTTTATTATCGTGTATTCATGTCGATATTTCTAAATGCAAAAAGAGAGAAGGGTGTCATAGGAAAAAAAAGGTGATTTACAGCTTGGACTTGGGAGCCTCCAAAAGGGTCTGCTCAAAGAGCTGCTTCATCTCGGTGGCAGACTCCTTCAAGTAGTGGTGCAAGCGCTCGGGGTGCATCTCCTTCATCGAAGCAACGTTGAACGACAAGTTGTTTTCGTTAACCATGTAGGCAACTCCGTAACCATCAGGGACAACCTCACCCCAACCGTATCCATCAAAGTGCTCTCCGGACAACTGAGAAGTCGACAAGTTCCAGTGGGACGACCGGCTGAAGATCTCCTGCTGGAAGATCGTGGGCTTGGACTCGTGCGACTTGAGCGAGAGACGAAGTCCCAACAAGTGACGGTCGCAACCTTGGCCCTCAACGGCCTTGGACATGTATCCGATGTGGGAGTCAAGGGCCTTCTTGAAGAGGGCAGTCTTCTCGGCAGCAGAGACGTGAGGGTCCTCCATGGACTTGACCCAGGCGACAGACTCAGTCGAGACGGTACGGCAGGTCTCGGTACGACCGTGCTGGAACTTGCGGACCTGAGCAGACTCGTAGGTGGGACGGGAGACGCCGTGCATCTTGAAGTAGGCGAGCTGGATGATCATCTGGACGTAGGCATCGGGCGAGCACTTGAACTTCTTGATCAAGCCCTTGCCGTATCCCTCGTAGTTCTGGACGTGCAATCCGTGCTTGCCAATCAACTCCTCAAAGTTCTTCTCCGAGGTCTCGATCGCCTTGTGGACGGCGGTGTTGAAGGCAAAGTTGAGCTTCTGGGGTGCCTCCAAGGTGGCAGAGACGGTGGCCGAGCCGTGGTCGATCTTGTTCTGGGCCAAGGTGGAGCAGACATAGTCGTTCAAGCGGCAAGTGGGGGTACCATCCATAGTCGAGTGCTATTGTTACCAAAGAGGAATCAGGATCCATGGTTAGCATTTGTCGTCATTTGATGCATTCTGAATGGTAACAGGACATTGAAAAAAAAAGACTTACCTCGCCCATGAAGCCGGCCTTGCCGTTCTCAAAGACAATGAACTGGAGGGCCTTGTCGAAGAAACGGTTGCGGCCATCTCCGTGCCAGCAGGCGCGGGAGACCTCGTCGCGGGTGACGGGGCTGGAGTCATCCAAGCAGAGCAAGAAGACCGACGACTCGATCTTGCGGAGGAGCTCCTCGTTCTGAGAGCCAGCGTTGATAAGGGTCTTGCGGGCCTATTATTTTCAATGTGGATATGATGAGTTACTGTCAATTAATGTAAATCAAGAGTGGTGTAGTTGTTGTGACATGCTCTAGAGCCACTGTGTATGTCATTCAATCAAGTATGGTATGGTCATGGGTCATAGGGTTGAACGTGGGAAGGATAGGTGGGGAGTAGATATCTGATCGGAGATCAAGGCAAGACAAGAAAGCTGTTCCAGTGTTCAGCCGGGGAGCCGATCAGTGTGAATGAACGACGACAATGGTTTGATGTTTGATCCTCTTGCACTCTCTTCTAGTACCTCCCATGCCCATGTGATAGTGAACTCCAGAGTAACAGAAGACCACGAAAGAGCCGAAAGAGAACAACGGAGCAACGAAGGGCGTCGTCGATCGAAAATAAAAAAAATAAATAAAAAGGGTATAGTTGTGCGGGGTTGAAGAGTTGTGGACGACAAACACAAAAAAAAAAGGAGGGGATGGTGGGGTTGGGAATGACGGAAAATGATCTTGCCCATACAGCAGCCTCGCCGATGGGGAAGGGAAGAAATGAAAAGAGTTCGCTTTGAAGTGTGGATAATTGACAATGAAGGTTGTAGCCAAATAAAGTAATACTCCCTTGTGTTATCGGTATGCCCTGAATGGATGTTGCCCCTTGTGAATGGCATGAGAGTAGGTAACACAATTAACGAAACCAAACAAACACGTCCACTTTGCAGCCACGAGTTGTCGTTGTGGTCGACAAAAACAAACAAACAAATCGATATGCCCGACAATGACGATGCACACACAAGAGAGGAGAACGACAGGATAGATCTTACAAGTCCGGCTTGTTGTGTTGTCCATGTGAGAGCGCAGAAAAAGATTGAAAAAAAAAAAGTGTCGGTTTGTGCTGTGGGTTCACAACAAAGTGAAAAGATAGAAAGAAAAGTCGAGAGCCCTCTTCTCCGTATCATTGTAATCAACAAAAGTAAAAGCGGATCGCTTGGCTTGAAGCCGATCCCTCACTCTTTTCTTGGCTCCATCCTTTCTTTGCTTTCATTATTGTCGTTTTGGATGCAAGAAGCTTCTCGGTCCGGGCGTGTTGTGTTAAGTAAAGTTTGACCATCATCGGCCCGACCGATCTCTCTTGTTCCAACCCACACTCCATTCGCCCGTCCAATTATCACCCATTGTTCGCACACCCACACCCAACAATCCGAGCGCATCATTCCACTCAACAAGAAAATAACAATAATTACCTCGGTCCAGATGTCACGGTTGTCAGAGGTCAAGACACCGATGGAGGGGTCCTTGCGGTCGCCGGCCAACTTGACGATGGCATCCAACTGAGCCTCAATATCGGCAGTGCTCAAGACCTTGCCGTCCTTGACCAGATCGAAGGTAAAGAACTGGTTGTGGCGGACAACGGCAACGTGGTTGTTCTGGGCAGGGTCAAAGGCCAACTCGAAATCGCTGGGCTTAGCGGGGTATCTGCAGGCGTTGAACATGTACTTGTAGGTCGAAGAGTCCAAGGGCTGCTTCTTGACCATTTCAGGGGCAAGCGACTCATCAACGACCTGGCGACGGAAGTCCATGGCGGATTGGATGATGGCAGCGGCACGCTGGGTGGGCTTGCGGCGGAGACGATCATCCTTGTAGGCGTAAAAGTACGAGACGTAGATGACGACGGGATCACGGTATCCGAAGTAAGCAAGGTCGTTCCACCAGTCCTCGAGCCAGTTGACAGTCTTGGGGTCGTTGGCCTTGGCAAGAAGACGCTTCTGGAGCTCCTCACCAACACCGCCGGGCTTCTGGAACTCGGCAACGGCAGCAGTGGTCTCGGCAAACTCCTTGTCGTTCAAGAGGGGACGGACCGACTTCAAGTAGCGGGCACAGGTGTCGGCCAAGGTGGGAACGGGCAACTTGGGGAGGGCAGTGTCGTAACGGTAGAGGGGACCCTTGGTCATATCGGGCTGGCCCAATCCGGCAGGAGCGGCAGCAGCGCTAGTATAGTTTCTGTAAAGCATGTTGGAGATGACCTAATTGCAGCAGGGTTGAAATGAATGAGATGAATTAGTGTTTTGTTGTGAAAGAGTATTGTTATAATTATTTATGTTTGTTTTCCTGTTCCTGAGGGACAATGGCAACAAGGAATACATAGAACAAGGAGAACGTACCTTGGGTTGCTGAGGCTTGAGGGTGTTCTTGAGGGAGTTGAGGAGGAAGGGTCTGGAAGCAGTGGCGAGGGCGCGAAGAGACATGAAGGATAGAAGCAGGAACGCGGAGGTTGTTGAAGGTGTTTGAAGGACGGGAAGAAAAGAGAGTAGGGAGGAAGGGTAAAGGAGGAGGGAGGAAGAGTGGAGAGTGAAAGAAGAAGAGGAAAGAAGTAAAAAGAAAGAAGGGAAATAAAAAGACGGTTTGTCCAAAGGAAACAGGAACAAGGCCCTTTTATATGGACACACAAGGCATCAGTGTACACACCCCCACGCTCAATTCTGATTGGACAATTGGTTCCCTCAGAACAAAATAATGGCTCTGATGCCGTCAGAATCAATCCCGTTCAAGTCCGGGGATCTATTCATCATGTGACCATCTCTTCAAGTTCTCCCACGGCCAATTTTTCACCCATCTTGCCCAACTTGGCCAACCTCAAAGCCTCAAAAAAAAAGAAGGTGGATCGCGGGCAAAACAGGGCAGGGTCATTGCCCATTGTCAATCGGATCGTGGCTTCTTGTGTTCCTGCTGTTGCTGTTCTCCACAAACCTAACCTTCTATTTTCCCCTCATTGTTCCTCACTTCAACTCTCACACTCTCCGTCTCAGACAACAATCTGTGCACCCGTGCTCTCCCCCCCCCTCTCCCCAACCCTTTTTTCCAACCCTCTTCCTCCTGCACTTTCCGACAGGCCATCTTTTTTCTATTTTCTTTACACCTTGAAGCCAACAAGGTCATCTCCTCTCTCTCCGTGGAGGATATCGGAACTAGAAAATCCATTGTTTAAAAAAAAAAAAGCGGCCAGTGTTACTATTTACTTTACTCCTCTGCGCCAGTTTCGTTTCCAACGGACAATTATTCATGTCTTTACTACGCAGGGTCCGCGCCTCTGTTAACTTCTCTTCACTCCTCCCCTTTTGAAAATTGAAAAGAGATCTTAGCCCCGCGTCACTTGCATTTCCGAAATCTTCCTAGGAAGAACGAACTTTCAAAACATTCAGACCTTGCCCACACACACACACACACACACCAAAACCCACGCTCAACAACTTGCAACCTGCTGACCGTCTTTCCAACCATTGATGGTTGGGTTTTGTGTTGCTGTTTCTACTGTCCAATTACATCTTGCGTTCCAAGTAGGACGTCCTACAGTGCGAGTTTGTTTATTCCTGAATAAACAGCCGGCGCATTGAGGTAGGATGCTGGTTAGGCCGACGCTGTGGCGTTCTTATGTCGAGATATCTCTTGTCGTCCTCATTTTTTTTAAAAAAAACGCAGTAAGACGCCAGTGGGTCGCCGGCTGCAATGTAGGTTGTGAAAGAGAATGAAAAAAGGTGCAGGCAGAATAGATATATAGGACGAGATTTATTAAGAGGCAAACGGAGATACTTTACAAAGGAAACGATAATACAAAGTTGTAGACAATAAGCGAGAATGAAAAAAAAAACAATAAAGAAAGGGGTATGTGTGTAAACGAGAAAGCAGGAATTAGGCAGAAAACAAAGGGTAGAAAACGTGACAGAAAAGGAGGGCGAAACAAGGAAAAGAAGAGTAAAAAGACGAAGACAATGTTGACGAGTGGAAGGAAGGAAAAGGAAATGGAAAGAAGAGGAAAGGAGGAAGAGATGAGAATCGATCTCTCCCTTTATATCCGCCGGGCCAGCTCAATTGTTGGGGCATGATATTCGTTTTTCTCCATGGTTACGATGGCGTGCGGCTCTGTCCTCCAAGTGTAGTAGTAGTAGTAGTGGTGATAATGGCGACAGACGAAATGGGGGTATCTTTTGGTGGTGTTTTGGTGGTGTCGATTAGATCATGGAGTCGTCGGATCAAACAAAACCTGGGCAAAGCTCTTGTTGTCTCCTGACTCCAGTTTTTTGTCGTTGTCAGGTCCGGTCCATTCTTCAGACGAGCCTCATTTCCTACTGGCGCTCACTCTTGCCCTTGGAGCTGCCGTCCTCGTCATCACTGTCATCCTCATCCGCGGACTCCATGCTGAACAGCACATTGCGGAGTGGGCTTCCAGTCTTGGGCGATGTCCTTGGGGAAGTCCGTGGAGAGGATCTGGGTGTCGACCTGGGTGATGGTCCCCTGGGAGAAGCCGCTGGCTTGGGAGACATCTTTGGTTGTTGCTGTTGCTGTTGAGAAGAGTCCCGGGCTTCATAAGCAGGGGCAACAGCACCTCCACCACCGATGTGGTTCTTGCCGCTGCTACTGCTGCTACTCGAGCTTACTCCAGCAGAGGACATCGGCTGTTGCTGAGAGAAACCCCTTCCGCTTCCTCCCCGACCAACGATCCGGCTTTGCCCTAACTCTGCCTCGTCCAAATCGGTCAACGACAACCCCACATATCCATGTGTTCCTGGCCGTCTCGTACGTTGCTGATGGTGGTCGTCATCCTCCGAACGTCTTGTCCAGAGGAAAGAGTCAAGAGTTAAGGCTGGGGTGTCGATAATTCCCGAGTCGTCCTCACAGATCGCACCAGTGAGCACAGCCTCGTCGTAAGCAACCTTCCATGCCAAATACAACACTCTCTGCAGGACAATTAGGAAGGGTCCGTTGTAGAGGACAATGTCAACGACAATCTCCAGAGGGATCAGGATATGCTTGGTGTCCTTGTACATGGTGCATAGCTTCAACAGCGTAAAGTGGATAGGGATGTATAGCACGCACAGGTACCACTATTGTTTTTTGACGACAGGAATCGCATTTGGGTTAGGGAAAGGGACAAGACAATAACCAATTGTGCGTGCTAATTACACAACTTTCATGATTATTTACCTTGTAGGCCCAGAGGTCTCTGGGGAACTTGCCAAAGAGCACGACGCCGCTCTGGGCAGGTCGCGTCACGACATGGAACAGGAAGATCATGCCAATCGCATACCAGATCTGGCTGGTCATCCATCGGATTCCCTTTGAGGACCAGTCGTAAAAGGGCAGCGGCTCTTCCCATCCGCGCAGCATGTACAACACGTTCGAGCAGAGTGTGAGGACCGTTGCAGTGATGCACACGGCGCCCATTACCCTGTAGTTTCCGGCGACTGGGGGTGGCATCAATGCTAATTAGAAATAAAACAGATATCGGTTTAGTCGGTTGTGTCACTTTACAACGTCAACCCAGCGTGAAAGTTGTTGCTTTTCTGTTTGCCCATGATAAAGTGATGGTTATGTCTCCTTCAAAGTATCGGTACAGTGCGGCGTATGGTATTAAACGGACGAAGAGGACGAAGCTAACGAAGGAGGAGGCTGAAGTGGCTGAATACCTTTTGCGATGGACTCGTTGGTGATGTGCATACGGTTACTATGAATAGACAGACAAAAATATACGGGCTTAGTCAAAGGAGGCGTAAAGAAGAGAGGATAGAACGAAGTGCTCTGAAAATTGAAAGTTGAGAGATGGTTGAGAACAAAAGATGAAGAAAGAGACGAAGACTGGGTGTTTTCAGCATTGAGCAAAGTAATTGTTGCAAACTCCTTACCTCTTTTGACGACAATACGCCAACAAGCCAAGCATAACAATAATGTCAAAGATAGGTCCAAGTACCGACGAGATCTAATCAAACAGTTATTGAGGAGAGGGTTAATATGTCTAGTGGTTTTGAATTTTTGTTGTTGTTCCCTCCCCCCCCTATGTCTAGCCTTTGGGCGCATCCATGCTGCCATGCTCATGCTGTCTCTAGTTTGGTAATCCCGGTTGTTGTTGTGTTTCAGTCCTGCTCTTTGATTGTTTTTCTGAAATCCAAAATGCAAATGTGACCCATGGGCCCAAGTAATTTTTTTTCCCTTTTGATTGCATACATAAAACGATTGCTAATTTTCTTGCTTGAAACGAAATAGGAGCCAGAGACAAGCGAAAACAAGGAGGAAGAAGTTGGAGAGGATGTAGACGAGAATAAGAGGAATTGTAAAATGTGCAAAGGAAGACAACAATTGTAAAAGGAGGAAGAGAAGACAAGATAAAAAGAACGGCAAGAGCAATGAAGAAGGCGCGACTTTGTCTCTTTTTTTTTGCACAGACTGCCAACTCAACACAAAACACACAGTTCAGCAACAATACATAGAGAGATGTCGGACAGAAGAAAAAAGAGAGGGAGATGGAAGGGGCGAACGAGGGGCACAGAAAGTGAGGGGTGTGCAGATGAAGACGAGAAAAGAGAGAATAAAAATCTAGGGCGCCCTCTAGGTATGTGTCCCCGGCAGGATTACGTCCTATCTAGATTCCATTTCAACTCCTGCTGCTTGCCTGCTCCCTGCCTATTCGTTTTCTGTCCATCATGGATCGCCTACTCCTACTCCTGGATTCTTTGGCCTCGCCCTTGTTTTGTTTTGTTGTTGTTGTTGACATCGCTTGTTCTTCGTTATCTCCTGGCTGCTCTTTTTTTGCTCCAGTTCTCTGTCGACTCAGTCATCCCTTAGAAAGTAAAGAAAAGGTCTCGTTTCTGTCGGGATTGTGTCCCTTTCTCTTTTTCTATCGGGCTAGCAAGTTGTATCTGCAGCTTGTCCGTTTCCCAACATGCATGTGTCCTCCCTTTCTCTCTCTTATCAACGATGATGTCCAATGTCCAATATATCCTTTAGAGTTTTCTCTCTCTTCTTTCTACCGCTTTGGTCCCTTTGTTGTATGTAGTCCTAGTCTCGTGGTCGAAGGGCGTCGATGCAAATTGAGTATCCCGCTATCCCATCCCGTTGTATATTAGTCGGTTGTTGACTAATTTTTCTTTTTCCCGTTCCATGCCATTGCCGTTCAGCCAAGTAGCTTTTACTTACAATACACCCTACAAGCAAGGGATAAAAAAAAAGACGCGGGTGTGAGTAACGAAGAGTGAACCACACATATCAGCAGGTAGACAGGATGATAGTCGTGGAAACAGCCACACTTTGGTGTCGTTTGTCGCTGCTGTGTTTGTTTGACTGACGACTCTGCGAAGTAGAAGAGGAAATAGAAGTAATAAAGAGCTGATTCCAGAAGGACTCGTTCGCATGTGGACTAGAGATGACTTTTTGTCCTTTGTTTTTTTTGTTTGCTTGTGTGAGTGAAGAGTTCGTGTGCCAACACACCACAACCGGAATATGATTTTTCTCTCTTCCACATAGAGTATGAAAAAGGGATTGAAGACGAGAAGAGACTTACAAAGGATGTAGCCAAGGATCTCCCAACGACCCATGCGCATGCGAAGGAGGACCTGATTCTCCATGATCAGGACTCCGACACCGAGGAGGGCGCTGACGAGGGAGGCATAGCTGCGCCAGTCGTCAAAGAAGGGTTGGAGGAAGGTGATGACAGCGTGGATGTTGTTTGACCAGTCCTCAAACGGTGAATTCAAGTCCCTTTCCATTATTTATGCTGTTGCTTGTTGTTGTTGTTGTTGTTGTTGGTATGGTCGTACGGGAGAGAGGGAGGTTGGTGCGGAGAAAGGGGAGAGGATTGAGGGGGGGAGAGAGAGAGAGTTGCGGGTGTAAGGCAGAGTTGTGGGACGGGGTGGATAAAAGAAAAGTCGGGTTGCCGGGTGCCGGGTTGGGTACGAGTGAGAGCGAAGTGGGCGGAAGAGTAAGAGGGATATAGAGATGGAGAGATAGAGAGATAGAGAGAACGAGAGAGAGGGAGAGAGAGGGAGAGGGAGGGAAGAAGGGAGAGAATAGAAAATAGAATGAGAGGGCGATGAAAGTGATGATGAATGGGGAATGATGAAGAGAGGGAAAGATAAAAGTAGAAGACGTAAAGAAAAAGGAGAAGGCTGTTTGTTTTTTTGATAATGTCCAGCTTGCGTTCTTTGTTACCGCTCCTTTCCTTCACTGGCTCAATACAACAGACTTCTGAGGAGGGCTCACTGGTTATCATGAGGACTTGGGCAGGAAACATGGTACTGGTTTATTATGAGCACATGTAACCGCAATTACACAGAAACAAACAAAACAATCGTCGGCTCGCCTTCACATCCACATCCCAACCTTGGAAGAGATAGCCAGCCAGCCAGCCAGCCAGCCAGCCTGGTAACTCATCATCTGTTCTTCAATAGCCGCTAGTTCGTTGCATCCATCCTCGATAGTCCTCATCCTCTTTTCTAGGTTTAGTCAGCTCTGGAGTTGATCGATCGGAATCTCAAAGTGCCTCCATTGTCCAATCAAATAATAATAGCTGGCCTGCGCACAGCCAATTTCATTGTTTCATCTTTTGCTCACGCAAAAGGGTCCACCCCTACCTAGGGGTGGACGGTATAGGCATTCATCCGGTTTACTTGTATGACAGTAAGACATCGATGGGGTGAAGCCAGAAAGGTATTACAGGGGGGCTTTTTTGTTCGAGGTGGTGAGTGAACAATAAAAAGATTCGAAAGAGTGATGTTTACAAGGAGATAGTTAATTGACGCGCGATAGGGGGTAGAGGCAGAGTACAGACAGTAGGTTGTATTCAGGTTGACGAATGTATGAGGGGCAGTTCTGACATTCCTAGAAAAAGACGATTATTGACTAACGCGTAAACAGGGGTGAAGGCAATGAGATATTTCTGATGAGAGGTTTTATTTAGATGTTGAGTGGACTATTAACGAGGTGGTGGTTCTAATATTCCTAGAAGGCAATGGTTGATTAACGCTTAACTAGAGAAGGAAGGATGGAGGGAAGGAAGGAAGAGGAAAAAGAGACTACACCCTTTAAACGGAGCAGATGGCCTTGATGGCAATGACCTCCTTGGCCTGGATCTGGGTAGCAGCCGAGGCGCAGATACCAGCAGCAGCCTTGAACTTGGCAGCAACGGACTCAGCAACCTTAACCTGACCAGTAACGTTAATCTTGATCAAGAACAAGTTGACCGAGAACTTCTTGACCTGCAAGTCAACAGCGGCCTTGATCTTGGCAGAGAGCGAAGTCTGGATCTTGGCTTGGATCTTGGCAGAGGCCTTGACGGTCAACTTGGCAGCCTCAGAGACAATCTTCTTGGCTTGGAGCTTGATGCAGGCGGCATCGTGGGCGGGGCAGACCTTGGTGATGATGTTTCCGATGTTGACCTTGAGGTTGGCAGTGAACTCGGCCTTGACCTCAGCATCGACCTCAGCCTTGACGGCAGCCTTGACAGAGGTCTTGAGAGCGCCGGACAACTTGGTACCCAAACCGAAGTCAGCGTTGATCAATCCGCTATTAGGGATAGGTAGGTAGTTACAAGGATGTCAGATTAGCAATTATGTTGTAGGGAGGAATGATATACAAGGGAGAGAAAGAGTGAAAGGAAAAGAGACAAGAGGGAGTATTCATTGAAGAGAATGAGGGTTCGATAGACTGAAAATGTGCCAAAGTCTATGGTTCTTACCTGACTTGAACGTTCAAAGAGGTGGAGATGGCAGCGGAAACATCGGCGTCGGTGCAGACATCAGCAAAGGCCTTGACAACAATCTTGGTGTGGTCCTTGACCAACAGATCAACAGTGGCACCAAAAGCAGCCTGGGGGATAGGGAGACCGCGCTTCTCGATCTCAAAGCTGGATGAATTCTCGACCTCGAGCTCGAGCTCGGCGTTGGGAGTGCGGTAACCGATGGCAGCGGCGTTACAGGAGATGGCGAAAAAGGCCAAGAATAGGGCAAAGAAGGTGGCGGTGGATCTCATTTTGGATAGTTTGGTTGGTTGGTGGAGTGTGGGGGAGAGGTGGAAGGTGGAGTGTGGAGAGAGGATGGTAAGGGTAAGGGAGTAGGGAGTTGGAGGAGGTAGATGTGTTATCTAGACGGCCAAAGTGTGTGTGGCGATTGGGAAGGGAACAACTGGGTAGTTGTTTCAGTGGGGTTTGGTGGTGAAGAAGTTGTTGAGGACTAGTGAAGTGAAGAACAGAAAAAAAACGGTGGACATGCCAGTGCTTTTATACTCGATTCGACACGGATGGTTGTTCGGTTCTTCATGTCGACAATTGGAAACACACATGTCAACAAACAAGAATACAGGCACCCGGGCAGACAGAAATAGAGTCAATCTACAAAGAGAAAAAAGGCATACCAGTTGAGTAGAACAGCAAAGAGGAGCTCCTCTTCACAGGGTGTGTGTGTGTGTGTGCCTGTAATGTGAACGAGCAGAGACACAAACAACAGACGCTCCTGCCAACCGCTCTCTTCAAGATCCTCGTAAGTAAATATGAATAGAGTGCACGAGTAGCGCAGGGAGTGAGCCCGCCAAATAATCACGCTCTCCCTCTATCTTGGAGGAATGGGGGTGAGGGGACTCGAGGGAGTGTCAAAGGGATGCACTGCAGATACTCAGCCTTTCGTACCTTTTATTTTTTTTTACTTTCACTCACCACTCAGCAACAGACAGGCAACCATATGAATATTGTCTGCATCAGACGCTTCCCTCTTCCTCTCCGCCTCTCCATTCGAACGAACTGACACACACATGCACAGTCTCCTTCCTCTTGACATTGGGAGCTCTTTTTCAGTGGGTGAAACGTTTTGTTTATCGATCCAATTGCCCTTTCTTCGGTTTGGGATGCCGCAACAACAATCCAATCCATGATGTCCACTCTGTTTCTTATCGAAGTGGCGATAAAGAAGGAGAATAACAATAACAACAGCGGTAACAGCGTCGTTTTTCAGCCAGCCTTTGTCAAGAAGCCTGGTCACCTTATCAATTCAGGTACAGGGACAATGCTAGTTAATCGAACAATCGATATCGACTGAAATACCTTAATCATCTATTTAACTCGTTTGGGCAGGTTATCAGGAATGGCACAATTGCTGGCGTAACCAGGAGGGTGCTCTACCTTGTGAAAAACGTCCATTATCAATCACCTTTTGAAAATGTCGACTGTCCAGCAACAAATCGATACCTTCCAAGGGAAAAAGTCTTCAGCCTTGGAATGCTAAGAGCGGGCAACATTCCAACCCACCACATGTGTGCAAGGTCATTCCAGCCTTCACATATCATATACCCGCAAAGTACCTTCTTGTCCTCCATCCCTTCTCCTTGTGTTCCTTCCATCCCTCATGTCTGCAAAGAAGAAGTGGTACCACGCAATTTTGTTCTGCATGTTCATATGAAGGAAAAAGAAAAGAAAAGCGCCACCAGTCCATCTTGTGCACCACGAGGTACGTGGACGATAGGCATGCAAGAACCATCAAAAAGTCGAAATTTCCTCCCTCTCAAATTGCACGCATGTATTCTCACCTTGTACCCTCCAATACACCATTCTTCCAAACCTTGCAGCGTTGAGACGAGGTAAGGAAAAACGGAGTGAATGTTACGATGGCATGACCCTCAAAGGTAGAGAGGTGTCATTATCTCACTCTCTGAAGTCTGAAGTATAATGTCCGGTTGGATACCTCCACTGTGGTAAAGCCCTCTTGCCCTCCTCTTAAACTGTTCGAGATGTTGAGAGCACCACCACTCGAAAAATTCACAGCGCTAGGCGCCAGTTATTTTCCCCGCAACGCTCAGGTCAGGAGGTTCCCCTGCTCTTAACCGTCTTCACCGTCTTACTCTCCCCTGCCCCAGTTCAAGGATGTCTCCTCTCCTTTCAAAAGAAAAAGTTCACCTTGGATCCCTTCATACTTAACAAGTTAGAGGGATTCGAGAATATATAGTGTGAAGCATAAAACGAACGTTCTCTATTTATACAACAATATGGTTTTGTGCGACATTGGCATTGGGGATGTGAATTAACCGTTGTGCATTGTCACGAGCAATGAAAGAAAGAAAAAAAACAGAACGAGGGCTGATACACGAGGTATGTTACAAAGAAAAGGAGGAAAGTGTTGGAGAAAAGAACACAAGCACGAGCATCCACTTGATCGTTCCTTTCATTTCTTGACCACCCTCGCATACAATTCCTCCTCCTCTGGCACAGAAAACTTCATCCCCTTCACATTCCCTCTTCTTCGTTTTTGATCGTTGTAGCCACTGCAGTTGCAAAGAGAGTTTATGTCGCTTTGGCCCGTGAGGTACTTTTTTTCTCCCCTCGCTCCTCCCGTACATGAGCGTTTAGACCCATTTTTTGTTGTTCGCGCTGTGTGTCCCTTTCCACTCGCTCTCCTAGCCCTACTTCTCAACCCTACTTCGCTCATTTGCCCTTCGGAACATAAAAAGAATGGACCTAACCTCTCAAGGCTGGATGATGGACAAGGTGTCTATGCTTGAGAGCAGTACAGTACAGTTAATTTGGGTCTCCGTTTCTCCTTTCATGCAGCATCCCCCAACCATTTCGCTTCGCACTGCATGCTGTTGATGAGAGGGAGGAGAAGGAAATATTTTCCTGGACATCTTCGGTTGGCCCTATGTCTTTTGTGCAGCCATCTAGAACAGCGTGTTTCCTTTTCTTGATTTTCTTTTTTCGCGACCGACCCGGATTTGCATAAGAAGAGGGATAATAATAGTGAGGAAAATGGCTAGCTTGCAGAAGGTACATTGACAAAGAAAAATATCCCGCTAGAGTAGAGAACGTGTAAAGTGGCACGGGCTCTTTTTATCCACCAATGTTTTTAGCCGCCAATGTTTGTCCAAGGTGTGGAGGAGGAACTAGCCATTCGGAGAGTGAGCGAGGCACAAAAGGGAAAGCCGGAGAATGAATTCACCTTTGCCGGGCCTTACAAACTACTTTGCATAAGTCTCTTTTCTTACCAAGGGTTGCGCCCTTCTTTCATCCTGCTCCTGGCACCCGACTCTCCGTTCTCCTTGCCATTCTCATCGATGGCTCACTCCCTTTTTTTTCTTTCGCGATTACTCACTCACTCACTCCTTGTCGCCTTCAACAGCTCATGAAATGCTCTACGCTTACCAACGACAAATACCTCAACTTGTCATGGGATCCAAACAGCTGATCATTTCACTAGTCTTCTCCGATTGCTGGTGATGCGCCATACTGGTTCCTCTGCCTAGTCACATTGGCAAAAAAAGGTACCTCTCATCAAGTAGACATCCGGATCCCGGTTCACTTGTCAGCCTTTTTTTTCACCTCTTTTTCATGCCCCCTCATGTTTTTCACTCCCCTTGTCTCTCGTCAGTAATCAGTCTCTTGGTCTACCGATTTGCTCATTTGTTTATTTGATTGGGTCGCCCGGTGGCCCCTGAACGCGTTCACTCAAGTGGGCGGACAGGAACCAGGAGGACAAAACAATGAGGAGTTTTCTCTAACCTCAGAAACTGAACTGTAAAAATAATAAAGACAAACTTAATTGGACGCTCTTAACAAACAAAACGGTCCTCTTCTGCACATCTTGCCCTACTGATTACAGTACTGATGATAGAGGTATACTCCTCACCATTAACCAATGACAGGCCGCCCATCGTACCGGTGACCCTTGATTCCGATTACGTTCTGACCCTATGCACTTACTATTCGTCAACTCTTTCACCTCTTTGCTAATCGCTGTTGATGGACTGTCCGTCAATGACGTTCTAAAATAAGATGGTAGTCGGCATCTGACAGAGACCCCCCCCCCATATGTCTTTCGAGTACCGCAATATCTCACAAAACGCCGCTATGATGGCCTCACCGGGGTCACCCAGACATCTATCTCCTCGATGGATGAAACGCCAAACTCGCCCAGGATCGACTGTAGTGTTGGGAATCGGGTTTCGATCCGGTAGGTGGGGCCGAAGGCGGTCTTTTGCTCCGGGTAGGGCTTGGTGGGTATGAGAATATGTAATAGGTGTTGTCGAGTACATGTTGTTGAGCGCGAATTCGTTGAGGGGTATAGGGTCGGATCCTGTGGGAGGAGAGTTGTCGGCAGGGGAAGGAGGGGGGGAATCTTGTCACGCGCAATCCCTTTCTCTCGACACTCTCTGGCATAGTTGAGGAAGCGTAACTTGTTGTCCAAGTAAGATTGAAGGATAGTCGGATCAAAGATGGCAATATGTTTTTTTTTTGTTTTGTTGGCGTGAACTTCCAAGGTTGTTGAGCGTCTCCTGTATGACGTCTGCTATTATGTTCTGAGGGGAGTGGAGCATCCACTCCTCCATTTTTTATTCAGATTGTCGTAACAGTATTAATAACCAAAAATTTCAACATTTATTCGACAAAACCATCGAGGGGATATATATGTCAGTGGACTGTGAGCGTTGGAACCATGCCTTATAATAGACGGGCAAGACCAGGACAATACAACCCATCCTTGAATCCTCTTGACTTGCATCTCCTCAAAGCAAGCTAAAATTTTCAATGGGAACAAGGTGTCGAAGAAGCATCAGAAAGAGTTGGCGTTCTTGGTCGATATGTTGGATCAGAATGGGTTGTTGAGAGCACTCTACTGTGGTATGGAGCCAGAGTTCTTGGATCGGAAGAGCGAGCAAATTCCTGTGGACGAGATCCGTGTCCGACATGCTGACAACCTCAAGGCTATAAGTTTGTTTTCTCATGTACATATGCAGTGATCTGACGGAGAAATGAGTTCTGCGCATCATGCATATGCAAAGTATATCTGAATCTTCATCTCATTTTTGTTTGCTTGGATCATGTTGTATCTGTAGACGCATATTTACACCAATACACGAGTCCTGCAGGCTGCAGGAGACCAACCTTCTCAACAACATCAAATCGATTACTTCACTCGAGCCCGTCTTAGTCAGTGGAGAACATCATTGGCCTTTTTATTGTTCTCGCTCCCTGTCCGCACTCAATTCGATCGCCATCCATCAAGGCTTTATGAAGAAAAGTTTTCTTTTTCGCACATTACTATAGCTCGTAATACAAAGCATGTACTTTTTATTATCGACTGTGTTCCTGAGGGTGTAGAGAGGCAAGGCGTGGAAGAACAACAGAGAAACAGGGAACGAGCATGCAATGTTGCGAAAGAATAAAAAAAGTTAAATGTAGGTAAGAGGAGCATGCAGATTGGTGGCGCGCCTTTTCTATTCATTCCCATTGAGGACACTACTGTTGGTCAACTGTCGCGTTGGCTCGTTGATTCCTTTTCGTTTCCCTGTTTGCATATGCCTTGTTCAGTAATACCTCTCTTCCTTCCCCTCTTTTGAGCAGGCAGCATCGTGAAGGTGCTGATGTCCTATTCCCTCACAATGACGCATATTTGATCAAACAAGAGGCGCGTGGGCATTTATTATGTTCTTCTTCTTCTTTCTCACCTTCTCACCTTCTTACCTGCACCACACACACACAAAGACAAGCTCTCCCTTCTCTCCTTCACCATTACTCACCACAACCCATCCAACACATCCCATCCCACCCCACACGACAACGCAGCAAGATGACAACAGCCCTTGAGCCAGCTCTTGTCGACCAGACACTCGTCTCCTACCTTGTCGAACGCCTCCTCTTCGACTCTATCCAACAAAACAGCAAATCCACCGGCAGCTCCTTCTCACCTATACTGCTCAGCACAAGGTTTGCTTACATTGCTCAATACTACCACCATCTCACCATGAAACAGACCCACCGCTGGCGTGGCAGAGCCATCACCCGCCTCGGCCTTAACACCGCATCTGGTGTCATATCCTACATTTCCAACAACCGAACCCGCTTCAACATCCTTCCCGAGCGACTCACCGAGAAGCTTGTCCTTGGTGACGAGTCTATCGCCGAGGTCTGTCAGTTCATCTACTGCACCTATGTCTTACAGGGTACCGACCTGGTTGAGATCCGAAGAGGGTTCGTGACCCTTGTCCCGGAGCCTTACCGAGAGGAGATTGAGTTCTTGATGGGGATGCTGGAGAGAAATGGTCTGTTGGAGTCGTCGCATCTGGAGGTCGTCATTACCAGTAACGAGTACCTCGTTGACCTGCGGCAGTCCAAAATTCACCATGATGCCGCTGATGATTATATTCGGAAGCTTGAAGCAGTAAGTCGTTTTGATATCAACCGCTCGTTTTGTCAGTATGATGATATCCCTTCTCATTCACGTGAAAAAAAATGTTGTTGCTGACATTTGTATCTCTTTTCCCCCTTGTTCATACAGGAACGCCCACAGGACTCGATCCGACAGCGCAAGCAGCAGCAGCTCGTCGATGCTGTCCAAGAGGCCACGTCGACGGATGCCATTATCCTCAGGTGCGTTGCACTGTGTCTATGTCAGATCACCCACTGGAGCACGTGATGAGCTCATTTTGTAAGACATCAAATTGATCTTCGCCCTCAAATCAATATATTTCTCACAGCTCCTGGGCACAAGGGATCCAGATCTCGGACTATGACCTCGAACTGTTGCTGGTCGAACGGCCACCTGACAGCTCTGTCACCGCAACCTTAGAGTCTAACGAAAAAGGCCAGGAACAGTCAACCTCCCACCGCAGTACCGACGAGGAGCTGGTCGAGAGGCTCATGAGGATGACCATCGGAAAGCAGCCCCCATCGGGCCAGGAGCGCGTCCGCGACATCTACGCATTGGCGACCACGATCAAGAATGCTGGCTTCAGGTCTGTGGTCGCGGTCAAGCGATATGTCGATGTCACCTGCAACCTCAATCCTCATTACGTCTGCTTCTACGATCCGAGGACCCAACTGACCTGCCAAGTCACCCTGTACAGCCCCTCGGATCTCAGTACTCGTAACCTCCTCCAAGCCTACGCTGAAATCGACACCCGCATCGAACCGTTTATCTTTGCGGTCCAGAGGACACTGGACAACCATGGTCGCTCCCATGAGGCCCTGGGAAACTTTGCGGTTGCCATGATCGCGATCCACTTCCTGCAGACCAAGGGTATCCTTCCCAAGCTGTTGCATCAGCAGGGCCGACGCGTTGACTTTGGGTTCTTTACAGGCAAGGCCGAAAATGCGCTCCCAAAGAATCCATCTCAGGACTCTACAGGCTATGCCGCTGATCATAATCCTACCACTACTTCCTCAGCCCAGGCCAAGCCCAAGGCCAACATCAGGGTCCGACATGGTCGTAAAAAACAGCAACCACCGCAGAGCGTTCGGACTGCTTCTTCTGTTGGTGGGTCTACTGCTTCTGGCGGTACTACTTTCAGAGGAACAGCCAGTGGCCAGACTGCGACATCTTCAGGCGTCCGGGCCATCTCCTGTGCCTACGACACCGAGCTGGCAAAAGTAAGACCCTTTGACAAGAGTGTCAGCCGAAAGTCGGTCACGGACCTGGCGGTGAGCTTTTTCACCTATACGGCGGAAAAGTTTCAAGATTGGGAAGACCGACTGGTCCCAGGAGGAGATCTGATACCGGACCACACGCTTGTCGGCGCAATTGACCACGAGGGCAAGCGATGCAGCATGTTCATTCCCGGGACGGCTGTTATATGCCTCCCGCAAAAGTTCTCCGGTCTCGTCGTCCAGGATCCCTTCGTTCTGGACCGCAACCTGACCTGGTTGTGTACCGGATGGCGGTTCATGAACACCAGCAAGGCCTTTCAACGAGCCCAAACTACCGTCTCATGCAGCCACACGGGAGCCGATACCCACCAGGAACTGATTGAGGCGCTAATTGAACAGGCCGAAATTGAGGAGGAGATGCAGTACGAATTTGAGACTGGTCAGCCTGGATATGCGTCCAACCTCAGGATCTATGATGCGTGGGATGACTTTGGCGATTCGGTCACCAGCCCTCGACAGCTTCGGGATATAGCTGAAAAGATGATTGTGGGCAGCATCCAGGATCCTCACTTCTGAGTGCACTGCTGGTTGGACCATCGGATTGGTTTGTTGGAGGAGCCCTTCTTCTACTTCTTTTGCACACGCCTTTTTTTGTTATCTTTTCGTCACTTTGCTTTCTCATTGCTGTACAAGCAAATCGACCTGATATCGCATCTCTGCGTTGGACTTTTACTGTCGCTATGGGTTCTCTTGTCGTGCTTTCCTTTTTTTTTCACAAGCGATCAACACATACGCCATGCGAATAAATAAAATGGCTTTCAACTCATACAGCATGCTGAAATGTACTGGTCCTCTTTCTTGCACCACAAGCCGAGAGATAAGTGTACCCTCGACCATCCCATTTACTGACCACAAACTCACCTACTTTTTCCTCTCCCTTTCTTTTCTCCGTGTTAATTAACATGCACGAACACAGAACAAGGTCGCATGCTTTGTCCAGTGCAGTATGACAAACAGCGACCACCAGGCGACCATGTCCAAGGCAGCTGTGACCCATTTTGGCGACGTCGATATCCTGACCAACAATACCAGAATTGCAGAGCGTACCCCTCTCTGGGAAGATGACATCGGCTTCTGGAAGAATTGATCGATATCGACTTGAGTGCAGTCTTTGAGGGAACTCGTCTGGGTATTTAGGTCTTGGGAGAGCAAGGATGTGGTGGAGTCATGCATGAATGTCTCCCTCTAACATTTATTCATCACCTTTCCACAATAGTTTCTCGGAGACAAAGATTATTTGACCATCAACCAACCTCTTGTTTCATTTGTCATTCATTGCCTCTCTACGCACCTCTTCTTTCCCTTTCTTCATGCCTCTTCTGTCCTTCTTCAAGCAAAGGATAGTTGCATGGTCAATGGGTCCACGATAGAAGGTCCTACGTTTAGAGAGACGAGAATACCACATACTGCATGCTAAGCCTTTAAGTATATTTCCTTTTTGAGAGCCCTGTCAACCACCCCTCTAGTTACACACGCACTCGCCCTTGCTCTTTGTCACCCAAAATGACGCAGTCATATTTGCTGCTTGCACGTGCCACGTGGTATAAAAGGCAATCTCTCCGGCCAAAACTGTTGTTTTTTCTCTTCTTCTCTTTTCTTCTTCACTCCTCTTTGGCCCCTCCTCTTGTCGCCCACCTCTACCGTCTGGAAACCGCCGCTGGCCTGGTAAGAAAACCACCTTCCCTTCCCTTCCTTCCCTTCTCTTCCCTCCCCTTCCTTCCCTTCCTCCCCTCCCTTTCTTAAGGAACAGAAACGAACGAGGGTGTGTGTATCTGTTTCTTGTTGTATCTCCTCTCCCACACTCCCTTTCCCGTTATACTTTCCTTTCTTCGTTGTTTCTCGTTGTTGGGTGCGCGTGCGCGTTGTTTAGTCCTAGTTCCTTCCTTCCTTCTTCGAGTTTCTGTGCTGCAGCACTAGCCTTGCTTTCTTTTTGTTCCTTCCTCGCCTTTTTCTATGAGGGTGAGCGTTTGTGTCCGCACTGCTTGTTTTGCTCCTTGCGTTCTTTAAGCTCTTCTCGTCGTTTCCCAGTTCCCACGCTCTCCGGCTTCTTTCTCTTTTGAGTTATCGTGTATGGCTTGCGCGTTTGGCTTGCTTTCGTTTTGTTCCTTCCTTGTCTTTGTTTGTGGGGGTGAGCGTTGCGTTCGTGCTGCCTTTTAGGTTCCTTCTTCCCCTTCTTTACACAACTCCACAGACGGTTTTCAGTTCCCACGCTCTCCTACTTCCTTCTTTCCCTTCTTTACACAACTCCACGGTCCCCCTTTGTCCTTGAGTGATTGTCTCATCATGGTTACGTGTATACTATGTACTAATCATCAGAGATTTAATTATTGTCTTCCGTTTCGCTTTAGGGCAAGAGAGGGTGCAAGGAGGAATTCATCCCCTCCTCACCCTCATGCCTGGGTCCACCAAGAAAAGAGGGTGTAAGTAGAGTTGAGCTTCGCTCCTCCTTACACCCTCCCCCTGCAGAGATGAAAGGGTGCAAGTAGAGTCGAGCATTGCTCCTCCTTACACCCTTCCCTGCCGAGACGAAAGGGTGCTAGGAGGAATTGAATCCCTCCTTGCACCCGTGCCGCTGCCGAGATGAAAGGGTGTTAGGGGGAATTGAGCCCCCCCTTGCACCCGCCTCGGTCAAGATGAAAGGGTGCTAGGAGGAAGTGATACCCTCCTTGCACCCGCCCCAACCAAGATGAAAGGGTGCTAGGAGGGATTGAGCCCCTCCTTGCACCCGCCCCTGCCGAGATGAAAGGGTGCTAGGAGGGATTCAGCCCCTCCTTGCACCCGCCCCAACCAAGATGAAAGGGTGCTAGGAGGAACTGAACCCCTCCTTGCACCCGCCCCTGCCGTTCGGACCGACATCTGGTAAGACAAATACCTCCATTCCCTTCCTTTCCCTTCCCTTCCCATCCCTTAAAGGAAAAGAACGTGGGTGAGCGCGTGGGTATGGTGATTTTTTTCTCTGCAATTTTTTTTGGTAGCGCAAACTTTTTACTAATCACAAAACTTCTTTATCGTCGTACTACTTTAGTGACAAGAGGCTGCCAGAAAGGGGTCAAGAGGAGTCACGACCCCCCTCCCCCTCATACCTAAGTGTCCGCAATCCCGACTTGGCATGGGTGGCCGTGTGCTTGGCCGTGTCAAGGAAGTGGGTGCGCCGGCATGGTGGTCACCTTGGGGGCGTCTGGCCCTCCCAGCACTGACATATGCTGTTGGAGGAAGGCGTAATGGGGGTGCTAATCTCTGTGTCATTGCATGTCTTCTTTTTTTAGGATGGGAGAGGCTATATTCCTATGATGACAGATGCAGCAAGTCTTAGGCAATATGTCTATAATGGCACTTGCACCAAGTCTGAGGCGCTATGCCTATGATGACGCCTGCACTAAGTCTGAGGGCCCCGGCTCAATGCGAGCTTTCTTTTATTATGGCATGAGGCATTGTAAACAACTGAGGGCTGACTTAATTTTTTGTTCTTTGCTTCATTTTTTGTTAATAGGGATATGGAAGAAGTGGTGGTAAGGGTGTGCGGAGGCGAAGGTGTGGTGGGAGCTTGGCGAACGCCTCGTGCGTGTCTTTGGCGTGAAGAAAGACGTTGAAGGAGGGGGTGCTGGTGGAAGAGTACCTTTACAAGGAGTTTTTTGGAACGGGGTTTCGCGTGTTTAGGTACCGGGAGCTGGCTGTAAGGGAAAGAGCGAGGACAAAAAAAACGGAGAGTAGGAAGGAGAGCAATCACCATACTACAAATACCAAACCATCAGCCATGGTCGTTCATAGTTACTTTTTCGTTATTAAAAAGACATTTTCTCTAGTATCTGTTCTTCATGCCCTCGTTGGTGCTCGTCTACTTGCGTCTTTGTCCAGTTCTTCTCTCTCTTCTCTGTTCAGAACTCGTTGCGGGGTGGATTGGTCATGATTGTGTTGTGGGCGTTGGTTGGTTGTTGAAGATGTCGTTTTCCATGACGACGAGTCGAGAGTTGGAGGTGTAGATGTGAGTGGAGGGCCTTGATTCGCACGAAGGTCGGGGCATGAGTAAGTAGGAGAGCGGGGATGGTAAGATAGAAAGAAAAGTATGTATGTGGTGTGTGGTACGTGAGGTGTTTGAAGGACAGCAAACAAGAAAGAAAGAAGGAAAGGAAGGAAGGAGGAAAGAGGGAGGGAAAGGAAGAAGGTAAGAAAGAAAATACAAGAAGAAAGAAGGAACGAGGTGGCCTGTACATGCGTCTGTCCTTGGCGAGCAAGAATGATCATTGATAAAAACGAGTATACGCCCAAGGAATAAAAGGAGTATTTCCCTTGTCTCAAAACGCGTCTTGTCATTCAGTCATTCAAACACGTTATCATCCTGTTTATCAGTCGCGTATAGAGACGTATGTGGCCTTTCGTTACGATCGCCCTTTCTGGGCGATTGTCCTTTGAAATGTAGATGAGATAGAGGAAAAGAAAAGGAGTTGAGGCAAAGGTGAGTAGGAATGGGTGTTGAATGGTACTTACAGCAAGAAGAAAAAACGAACTGTACGGCGAATGTGAAATGAGAAGCAGCGAGTCGCGTGTCCGGTGTGGCTAGGAGAGAGTACGCGAAAAAGAGACTGTGTGTCTGAGCCCTTTACTTCTTTTGTTTGTTTGGACCATCGGGTGTAAAAGAGGGAACCATAAAACAGAGAGAGAGAGAGGAGAAAGCGAGTGAGGAGAGAATGATCCTTCCTTTTTCGCGTCGCATATGCTTGTAAACGACTCATAAACCAGGGGGCGAGAAGGCCCTGAGTCGTGAGTCCTGGGTCTAAAACTATGCAAGCATGATTGGTTCATTGGTGACCTAGCTCACTGAAGTCCCGTTGTTGATGTCGGGTGTGTGTTAGTGAAGTGGGCGTCCGTAAAGAGACAGCAAGAAAAAACCATCTCCAAGGTCGACGGGTCGTCTCTCTTTTCCAGCCCTACACATCAGAAGCGATGCACGTTGCATGAGGTTAGGGGCAGGGGAGAGAAAGAGTGAATGAGAAAGACTGAAGAAGGGAATAAAACAAAGGAGGTCGAAAGAAAGGGAGAGAAAAGAAAGGGGAGGGCGAAACCAGAAACCAGGAATACACACACAGGGACGCACAAAACACCCAAAACATGAAAAGCAATTCTCCATCTCATATATTTCGTTGTTTAGTGAACAGTTACAACAAAAGCAGACGAGGTCCAGGAATGTCGGTCCTACCAAACGAGCTAAAAAGTATCACAAATACATGCAAAGGCTTTGTCTCCTTTCATGCAACGTCGTATACTGTACATCCCTCTCTCTCCTCCTACCTAGCTCCTCCTACCTCCTTTCGCTCCCTCTGTTGAACACCCTGCTTTTTTCTTGTCTCCTGCATGCAGCAAGCAAATCAAAAGATGAACAGACACATTCCAATTGCGTTTTTATCGGAGAAAATATGTGTATTTGTGAGATGTGAATGAACCTATGTACAAGGATATATGTAAAGAGGATGGTAGCTTGCTGTTTGTCTAAAGCGACCTTGTGCTGTATGCAAATAATGCTCGGAAATGAGGAGAAGGAGGGAAGGAAAGAGGGGCTATGTACGGGTTGGTTGTGAAGGGGTAAGTGTGTATTGTATGTGTTTGTGTCTCTGCAGACAAAAGAGCCAGCGAATAAGTCTTTACCGACGGTGGTGACGATAGTTTACATATGACAATTTCTAGGCATGTCCTCAATAGCAGCGGGAGCAACTACCTCCTTATACCACAGCCGAGGATCATCATCGCCAAGACACCGTGCAACAGGCATCAAGTCGTACCCAAGACTTTGCACGGACTCGACCGCCCAAATCGGTGTCGCCTCCTGGTAGATACCGCCCATGATCAACGCGTCTCTGTCGAGGGGTTTTATCGACGGGACACCCCTCACAGCCTCGGCCCACTTGTTTGTGAATGACAGCGATGACATCTCGCTTTCTTCTTTTTTCTCTTCCAGATAGGCATGTGAGCTGCTGTGTGTATGGTGATGGTGGTGGTGCTGTCGAGACCCTGTCATCGGGCGCTCTGCTTGGCTATGGTTCTCTGACCACGCGTCCTGTGATGACTCCGAAGAACCCATCTCCTCGTCGGGAGAGAAGCGGTCCACATCCCAGAGGACAATAATGTACCCCATATCCTCTAACACCCGACGAACACGTTCACCGTGTTGACCATATGGCGGGCGCATATATCGGGGCACGGCGCCAAGGATCTGACGGAAGGCTTCTTCGATCCTCAGCATCTCTTCTCGGATTTCGGCGTCCGAAAGTGCATCTAGATCCCGGTGTGACCACGGGTGTGCTGCGATCTGGTGCTGTGCATTATATGCCCTCCTCAACAGCCTTTGCGTCTCTGGGCCTATTTTTATCGAAGGATAAATAATAAGGTAGAGAACAAGGCGTTACTTGATTGCTTCCTTTACCTCACCAGCAAATAACAACGAAGAGAACAAATAATACGTACGGTAGATACAACTCCAGTTATCGCCATTCATAAAGAAGGTGACCTGCAAGTTCTGCTCCTCAAGAGCATCTAACAGGTCATCCGTAAGCTGACCGGGACCATCGTCGAATGAGATAGCATAGGCGTTGGCCTTTGTACACCTATCAAGAACCTGACCTGGTTTGTAGAGTGAAGGAGGGACGGGACCAGAGATGTCGTAGGGGAAGTAGGTGTTGTTGTATGCGTGTGGGGTTTGACGGCTGAGGAGTGAAGGGATGGGCGCAGCGGAGGCTGTGTGTGTTTGTTTTAGTATTTGTTGTTGCATAGTTGTAGTGTTGGTGGCAGCGCAAAAAGAAAAAGTGGCGGTGCGTGTGTGCGGAGGTGGAATGGCGGTTTATTTTGAGCAAAGGGACGAGGCGGGAAAAACAAAGACAGTGCTGGGTTAGTTTCCATTGCTATTCCCCTTTTTTCTTCTTTGGTGTTGATGATGAATGTCAAAAGGAATGAGAGAGGGAGGAAGAGATGCACTCATTCGCTCCCGTCATTGTTCTTTCATCGCTGTTTCTGTCGATGCTATGCACAAACGCAAACAATTAAGTACCGCTATGCCCTGTCATGTCATGCTCTCACTCTCCACGCACACGGAGACAGAGAGCACTTCTCACAAAGTAATATTCGCGTTTTTCTGAGCAGCAAGGTGCCTTCTGTTCGTGCCTCCTCCGTCCTCCATGCAGCTGCACCATTCTTATTCTCCGGTCGATATCCATGCTTTGAGTGAGTGGTTACCTTGAGGGCGGGATTGGAAGAAGGCGAGGGAGAGGATGAGGAGTCCCAGGACAAGGATAGGGTTGAATAGGATAGGGTGGAGCATCTTCCTCGTGTGTGTATGTATGTAGGCGTGAAGGAGAGCAGGGGAGGGGAGAAGAAGAAAGAGAAGAGACACAAAAAAAAGGCGAGATAAAGTAAGGCGAGGAAAGAACAAGGAGGTGTTCAAAGAAGGAACAGAAAGAGAGAAGAACGTGGAGCAGTTGAAGGTGGTTCCTGGATGCCCTTGTGAAGGTGTCCCTGACTTTGTGACCGATCTACACACACGAACTGAAGGGGGTATGTGAAGAGAGAGGGAAGGAGAGAGAGAGAGAGAGAGGCAGCGCGGAGGAAGAGTGTGATAGCAAAAGGGAATGAAAGGGAAGAGATGGGACAATGAAAGAGCTGTAAAGAGAGAGTGAAGAAAGACAAAGTGTTTCCGTGAGGATGTTGTTCTTTTCTTTGTGCGTAAAAGCAAAAAGATGAAGAGAGTAAAAAAGAGAGAGAAGAACGAACAAGGAGCAAAGATAAAAGAACAGAAAGACAAAAAAAACAAGGGCTGTAAAATGGACCCCCATCATGTGCATTAGCATCCTTGGAGTGAGGGGTTGAAGATAAACGACATTCTTTGCATAGTTGCACCCTTCCAATGCCTCTTTTACCATTAGAGCATACCATCTGTTTGCCATTCCACCCCTTCTTTCCTCCTTCATCCCTGTCCCTCTCTTTCACTTTTTCTCTCCGATGCAGATGGGCGCACTGGCTGTGTTCTTTTCTTTTTTTCTTTCTATTTTTACAGGAAACCCTTTTTCCTATACAGATTTTCTCTTGTCTGCATGCGATACTGAATGTCACCGCGCAGGCACGCAGACTCATTAGCAGGGACACCCTCCCTTCCCAGACTCTCCTCCCATCTTCCTTTCGCTTCCCTCTAATCCTCCTCGGCAAAGTCTTGTCTCCCTCACGCCTAAAACTGCCCACTTCAATACACTGACTGCCACTAGGAACAAAGAATACCAGCAACAGGAAGGAGCGTTTGAACTAAACATAACGCACAGAACTCCGTCGACAGCGGGCAAAGAAACGGTTCCTTCTACTTTTACCGAGGAATCTACACCCAATCCCATCGCGTCCTCGTCGCATGTCCCACCCATACAACCATGGGCACCATATCTGCATGCAGCGTGAGTGCTGACTCAGTGAGGCAGTGTTATTTTTGGACGTCTATTTCTCTTTCTGCCACACTTCTTCATCTTTTTCTTTTCCCTTTTGTATTTTTACCCATCTTTGTCTTTCTAGTTCCTCTTACACGATCAACTATTGTTCCTTTCCTATCTCATTATTTTCTATCCCGGTTGCCCAATGTGAGGCTACAAGCAAAGGCGTGCCTTGCCTTTTGAACGCAAGCGAATGGAGATATTGCTCAAGAAGACAAGAAAGCAAGAAGAGATTGTTGTTGTCGTAACATGACACATTCCATTCTCATAGACTAGTACAACGATGGTGTGTGTAGTAACCCCCCCTCCGTTTATATTTGAGGTCAACCTTTCTATTGTCAACTACAGACCTCCTTCCTGTTTCTGTCGCCCAGATCCTCCGCTCAGACCTATTACTCGTTAGTAATTCCCTAGTCCATGTTGGACTAGATCTACCTCGAGCTCACGCAATCTGTCGGGTAAAATCCGGACCCCTGGATACCATCCCAAAGGGTCCTGCTCTCCTCTTGTAGTATTGGAACGCAATGGAAAGAAAGAGCCATGGGATGAATGTACTTGCCTTTCAGCCCAGACGGAGTCTGGTGGTGATAGTTTCAGTGACCAAAAGAACAACAGTGAGCAAGTCACGGACGACGCATGATAGACGAAAGTTCATAACAGAATTCGAGGTTGGCCAGAGTCCTTGTGCTTCGTCCGTTCCTGATGGGACTCTGGTAATGGGACCGTTCGGCGAGTGAGAGAAGAGCGTCGTATTGGCGTATCATCGTTGTGAAACGAGTTTCCGAGTGTAGAGAGTGGGTGGTGGTGCGGCGTTGAAGGTGGTATGCCGACGGTGCGGAAAGCGAAAGCGAAAACGAAAACGACGAGGCTCTCCTGTTGGTGCATCATCTGCCCCTGACGCTCGCTCGTAAAAGACAGTGACGTCCTGGAGGCGGAAGAGGTGGCAGCCAAGATCAAGGCCTCCTTCGTCTTCCTTCATCTTCCCTCGTCTTCCTTTGATCCATGTGTCCTGAGAACGCGCCTGGAGGAGATGGCCTCGTGGTCTTGCGTCGTTGTTGACAGATATTTGAAGCCCGGAAGACAGGTAATAGGACGAGGGTAGTGTGTAGTGGCTCAGGAGCCGACACCATGCATTGATCCTCGCCTGTTCGCCATGAAAGTGGAGCTGATTGAGAACATGCATGATGGATGGTACAGAATCAAGAGCAGGAGCTGGAGGGTCCGGGTGATGGCATTATGCGGTAATCCTTTGCTTGTGTTCTTGAGCAATGTATCCTTGAGGGGTCTTGAGGATGGCGATGAGATGAGCGGTCAAGGTGATGTTGAGGTTGGTTCAAAGGAGAAGGACGAGAGAAAAGATTTTTTTACGGACAAAAGGATACGAAATCTGTCCGTAAAATAATTTTGACTTAGCCTTTTGTCCCGCCCATTTGCCTCTGAATAAAAAAAGTGGACCGAGAGCATGCATGTAAAATGCTCAGTGGACCCACACGACCTAGTTCATGCCTCTTGTCTTCAGAGTCCCCACCACCAGACCAGAGGAAACTCTTTAAATGCTTCTACCTTCAACATCATCTCTTGCCTCATCAACTTTCTGTTCTGCATCCTTGTAATTCGCCATACTCTCGCTTCTTTCGTACATTCCATTGCATCATCGATGGGCACATGACTACAGGTACAAGGCAAAGGGATGGCAACAAAAACAAAGAAGTGCTACTCTTATATCTACTCTCTCGTTGACAGCCACCTAGGTTCAATTGCACCCTGCTTAGTTGTCTATCCCTTCACGGCTCGGCATTCACTCCATCAACTCAACATCCCCCCCGAGGTTAGCAACAATCTCAATGTTCGAGAATATTTAATTTGATGATGATTACCGTTCACAGGGCGAAAAGGTAGGCACATTGTTTGGTTCAAGGGTTTAGATGTAATGAAAAAATGTCTATACACTCAATTTCATATCGTTCATTTTATTGACCATGCTGTTCGCCCCTTTTCTGCGTTGATGTGTACACCTAGTCACCCAAAAAAAGCATTACCACTGTGGTGTTACATGGAGCCGCGGGCACCGCTGTGGGTTCACGGATCAAGGGCCACGCCAAGAGGGGCGGATCGAAGATGACTCAACAACACCGTCGGTATTGTCCTGTTGGACACACTAACGAGAACAGAACGTCCAAGTTATGCAGCTGTTGCTACGTTCCGATCTCGCTTTCTCAGGCAACAAGGACCAAGGACGGCCAGACCAAGACCATCCGTTTGAATGGTTCGGTGGACTGCAAGAACCCGACATGCCCTCGGAGAAAAGCCGGGAGAGGACCAATGGGGCGCGATGCCAATACCGCGAACAATATCCTCACCTCCGGCGCCTCTATCCTCCTATCAGTAGACCACAGAGCTCTCCCTCCGTATCGCCCCTTCGCCCTCCCGGCAACTATCACCGCCAGCGCAAACGAGCTGGATATGAAGACCTCCACCTAAAGCCACCCGTAATGTGATGCGCTAAGGGTCAGTTAGTTAAGACTGAGCTGTTGTGATTCAGTTGAGTTAATCATCGTTTATTGGTGCACGACCGTTCATTCAGGAACCACTAGCCACAATCACCTTGATCTCAATCACTGATCGAATGGTGTCAGATAAGAAACCGTTGGGAAAAGTGGGCCTCACTAGCAACTCGACTTTGCCATTCCTTTTTCACAACTGCACTCCTCCCTTTATTAATCTTAGTCGTCGCTTCCTGAATAAAAGGACAATGAAAATGGCTATCTCAACAGGCGAAACCCGTCGCAAAAACCCCTGTACAGGTACTCTCCCACCAGCACCTTCCTTCAGCGTCTTCCTTCACGCCAAAGACGCACACGAGGCGTTCGCCAAGCTCCCACCACACCTTCGCCTCCGCACACCCTTATCACCACTTCTTCCATATCCCTATTAACAAAAAATGAAGCAAAGAACAAAAAATTAAGTCAACCCTCAGTTGTTTACAATGCCTCATGCCATAATAAAAGAAAGCTCGCATTGAGCCGGGGCCCTCAGACTTAGTGCAGGCGTCATCATAGGCATAGCGCCTCAGACTTGGTGCAAGTGCCATTATAGACATATTGCCTAAGACTTGCTGCATCTGTCATCATAGGAATATAGCCTCTCCCATCCTAAAAAAAGAAGACATGCAATGACACAGAGATTAGCACCCCCATTACGCCTTCCTCCAACAGCATATGTCAGTGCTGGGAGGGCCAGACGCCCCCAAGGTGACCACCATGCCGGCGCACCCACTTCCTTGACACGGCCAAGCACACGGCCACCCATGCCAAGTCGGGATTGCGGACACTTAGGTATGAGGGGGAGGGGGGTCGTGACTCCTCTTGACCCCTTTCTGGCAGCCTCTTGTCACTAAAGTAGTACGACGATAAAGAAGTTTTGTGATTAGTAAAAAGTTTGCGCTACCAAAAAAAATTGCAGAGAAAAAAATCACCATACCCACGCGCTCACCCACGTTCTTTTCCTTTAAGGGATGGGAAGGGAAGGGAAAGGAAGGGAATGGAGGTATTTGTCTTACCAGATGTCGGTCCGAACGGCAGGGGCGGGTGCAAGGAGGGGTTCAGTTCCTCCTAGCACCCTTTCATCTTGGTTGGGGCGGGTGCAAGGAGGGGCTGAATCCCTCCTAGCACCCTTTCATCTCGGCAGGGGCGGGTGCAAGGAGGGGCTCAATCCCTCCTAGCACCCTTTCATCTTGGTTGGGGCGGGTGCAAGGAGGGTATCACTTCCTCCTAGCACCCTTTCATCTTGACCGAGGCGGGTGCAAGGGGGGGCTCAATTCCCCCTAACACCCTTTCATCTCGGCAGCGGCACGGGTGCAAGGAGGGATTCAATTCCTCCTAGCACCCTTTCGTCTCGGCAGGGAAGGGTGTAAGGAGGAGCAATGCTCGACTCTACTTGCACCCTTTCATCTCTGCAGGGGGAGGGTGTAAGGAGGAGCGAAGCTCAACTCTACTTACACCCTCTTTTCTTGGTGGACCCAGGCATGAGGGTGAGGAGGGGATGAATTCCTCCTTGCACCCTCTCTTGCCCTAAAGCGAAACGGAAGACAATAATTAAATCTCTGATGATTAGTACATAGTATACACGTAACCATGATGAGACAATCACTCAAGGACAAAGGGGGACCGTGGAGTTGTGTAAAGAAGGGAAAGAAGGAAGTAGGAGAGCGTGGGAACTGAAAACCGTCTGTGGAGTTGTGTAAAGAAGGGGAAGAAGGAACCTAAAAGGCAGCACGAACGCAACGCTCACCCCCACAAACAAAGACAAGGAAGGAACAAAACGAAAGCAAGCCAAACGCGCAAGCCATACACGATAACTCAAAAGAGAAAGAAGCCGGAGAGCGTGGGAACTGGGAAACGACGAGAAGAGCTTAAAGAACGCAAGGAGCAAAACAAGCAGTGCGGACACAAACGCTCACCCTCATAGAAAAAGGCGAGGAAGGAACAAAAAGAAAGCAAGGCTAGTGCTGCAGCACAGAAACTCGAAGAAGGAAGGAAGGAACTAGGACTAAACAACGCGCACGCGCACCCAACAACGAGAAACAACGAAGAAAGGAAAGTATAACGGGAAAGGGAGTGTGGGAGAGGAGATACAACAAGAAACAGATACACACACCCTCGTTCGTTTCTGTTCCTTAAGAAAGGGAGGGGAGGAAGGGAAGGAAGGGGAGGGAAGAGAAGGGAAGGAAGGGAAGGGAAGGTGGTTTTCTTACCAGGCCAGCGGCGGTTTCCAGACGGTAGAGGTGGGCGACAAGAGGAGGGGCCAAAGAGGAGTGAAGAAGAAAAGAGAAGAAGAGAAAAAACAACAGTTTTGGCCGGAGAGATTGCCTTTTATACCACGTGGCACGTGCAAGCAGCAAATATGACTGCGTCATTTTGGGTGACAAAGAGCAAGGGCGAGTGCGTGTGTAACTAGAGGGGTGGTTGACAGGGCTCTCAAAAAGGAAATATACTTAAAGGCTTAGCATGCAGTATGTGGTATTCTCGTCTCTCTAAACGTAGGACCTTCTATCGTGGACCCATTGACCATGCAACTATCCTTTGCTTGAAGAAGGACAGAAGAGGCATGAAGAAAGGGAAAGAAGAGGTGCGTAGAGAGGCAATGAATGACAAATGAAACAAGAGGTTGGTTGATGGTCAAATAATCTTTGTCTCCGAGAAACTATTGTGGAAAGGTGATGAATAAATGTTAGAGGGAGACATTCATGCATGACTCCACCACATCCTTGCTCTCCCAAGACCTAAATACCCAGACGAGTTCCCTCAAAGACTGCACTCAAGTCGATATCGATCAATTCTTCCAGAAGCCGATGTCATCTTCCCAGAGAGGGGTACGCTCTGCAATTCTGGTATTGTTGGTCAGGATATCGACGTCGCCAAAATGGGTCACAGCTGCCTTGGACATGGTCGCCTGGTGGTCGCTGTTTGTCATACTGCACTGGACAAAGCATGCGACCTTGTTCTGTGTTCGTGCATGTTAATTAACACGGAGAAAAGAAAGGGAGAGGAAAAAGTAGGTGAGTTTGTGGTCAGTAAATGGGATGGTCGAGGGTACACTTATCTCTCGGCTTGTGGTGCAAGAAAGAGGACCAGTACATTTCAGCATGCTGTATGAGTTGAAAGCCATTTTATTTATTCGCATGGCGTATGTGTTGATCGCTTGTGAAAAAAAAAGGAAAGCACGACAAGAGAACCCATAGCGACAGTAAAAGTCCAACGCAGAGATGCGATATCAGGTCGATTTGCTTGTACAGCAATGAGAAAGCAAAGTGACGAAAAGATAACAAAAAAAGGCGTGTGCAAAAGAAGTAGAAGAAGGGCTCCTCCAACAAACCAATCCGATGGTCCAACCAGCAGTGCACTCAGAAGTGAGGATCCTGGATGCTGCCCACAATCATCTTTTCAGCTATATCCCGAAGCTGTCGAGGGCTGGTGACCGAATCGCCAAAGTCATCCCACGCATCATAGATCCTGAGGTTGGACGCATATCCAGGCTGACCAGTCTCAAATTCGTACTGCATCTCCTCCTCAATTTCGGCCTGTTCAATTAGCGCCTCAATCAGTTCCTGGTGGGTATCGGCTCCCGTGTGGCTGCATGAGACGGTAGTTTGGGCTCGTTGAAAGGCCTTGCTGGTGTTCATGAACCGCCATCCGGTACACAACCAGGTCAGGTTGCGGTCCAGAACGAAGGGATCCTGGACGACGAGACCGGAGAACTTTTGCGGGAGGCATATAACAGCCGTCCCGGGAATGAACATGCTGCATCGCTTGCCCTCGTGGTCAATTGCGCCGACAAGCGTGTGGTCCGGTATCAGATCTCCTCCTGGGACCAGTCGGTCTTCCCAATCTTGAAACTTTTCCGCCGTATAGGTGAAAAAGCTCACCGCCAGGTCCGTGACCGACTTTCGGCTGACACTCTTGTCAAAGGGTCTTACTTTTGCCAGCTCGGTGTCGTAGGCACAGGAGATGGCCCGGACGCCTGAAGATGTCGCAGTCTGGCCACTGGCTGTTCCTCTGAAAGTAGTACCGCCAGAAGCAGTAGACCCACCAACAGAAGAAGCAGTCCGAACGCTCTGCGGTGGTTGCTGTTTTTTACGACCATGTCGGACCCTGATGTTGGCCTTGGGCTTGGCCTGGGCTGAGGAAGTAGTGGTAGGATTATGATCAGCGGCATAGCCTGTAGAGTCCTGAGATGGATTCTTTGGGAGCGCATTTTCGGCCTTGCCTGTAAAGAACCCAAAGTCAACGCGTCGGCCCTGCTGATGCAACAGCTTGGGAAGGATACCCTTGGTCTGCAGGAAGTGGATCGCGATCATGGCAACCGCAAAGTTTCCCAGGGCCTCATGGGAGCGACCATGGTTGTCCAGTGTCCTCTGGACCGCAAAGATAAACGGTTCGATGCGGGTGTCGATTTCAGCGTAGGCTTGGAGGAGGTTACGAGTACTGAGATCCGAGGGGCTGTACAGGGTGACTTGGCAGGTCAGTTGGGTCCTCGGATCGTAGAAGCAGACGTAATGAGGATTGAGGTTGCAGGTGACATCGACATATCGCTTGACCGCGACCACAGACCTGAAGCCAGCATTCTTGATCGTGGTCGCCAATGCGTAGATGTCGCGGACGCGCTCCTGGCCCGATGGGGGCTGCTTTCCGATGGTCATCCTCATGAGCCTCTCGACCAGCTCCTCGTCGGTACTGCGGTGGGAGGTTGACTGTTCCTGGCCTTTTTCGTTAGACTCTAAGGTTGCGGTGACAGAGCTGTCAGGTGGCCGTTCGACCAGCAACAGTTCGAGGTCATAGTCCGAGATCTGGATCCCTTGTGCCCAGGAGCTGTGAGAAATATATTGATTTGAGGGCGAAGATCAATTTGATGTCTTACAAAATGAGCTCATCACGTGCTCCAGTGGGTGATCTGACATAGACACAGTGCAACGCACCTGAGGATAATGGCATCCGTCGACGTGGCCTCTTGGACAGCATCGACGAGCTGCTGCTGCTTGCGCTGTCGGATCGAGTCCTGTGGGCGTTCCTGTATGAACAAGGGGGAAAAGAGATACAAATGTCAGCAACAACATTTTTTTTCACGTGAATGAGAAGGGATATCATCATACTGACAAAACGAGCGGTTGATATCAAAACGACTTACTGCTTCAAGCTTCCGAATATAATCATCAGCGGCATCATGGTGAATTTTGGACTGCCGCAGGTCAACGAGGTACTCGTTACTGGTAATGACGACCTCCAGATGCGACGACTCCAACAGACCATTTCTCTCCAGCATCCCCATCAAGAACTCAATCTCCTCTCGGTAAGGCTCCGGGACAAGGGTCACGAACCCTCTTCGGATCTCAACCAGGTCGGTACCCTGTAAGACATAGGTGCAGTAGATGAACTGACAGACCTCGGCGATAGACTCGTCACCAAGGACAAGCTTCTCGGTGAGTCGCTCGGGAAGGATGTTGAAGCGGGTTCGGTTGTTGGAAATGTAGGATATGACACCAGATGCGGTGTTAAGGCCGAGGCGGGTGATGGCTCTGCCACGCCAGCGGTGGGTCTGTTTCATGGTGAGATGGTGGTAGTATTGAGCAATGTAAGCAAACCTTGTGCTGAGCAGTATAGGTGAGAAGGAGCTGCCGGTGGATTTGCTGTTTTGTTGGATAGAGTCGAAGAGGAGGCGTTCGACAAGGTAGGAGACGAGTGTCTGGTCGACAAGAGCTGGCTCAAGGGCTGTTGTCATCTTGCTGCGTTGTCGTGTGGGGTGGGATGGGATGTGTTGGATGGGTTGTGGTGAGTAATGGTGAAGGAGAGAAGGGAGAGCTTGTCTTTGTGTGTGTGTGGTGCAGGTAAGAAGGTGAGAAGGTGAGAAAGAAGAAGAAGAAAATAATAAATGCCCACGCGCCTCTTGTTTGATCAAATGTGCGTCATTGTGAGGGAATAGGACATCAGCACCTTCACGATGCTGCCTGCTCAAAAGAGGGGAAGGAAGAGAGGTATTACTGAACAAGGCATATGCAAACAGGGAAACGAAAAGGAATCAACGAGCCAACGCGACAGTTGACCAACAGTAGTGTCCTCAATGGGAATGAATAGAAAAGGCGCGCCACCAATCTGCATGCTCCTCTTACCTGCATTTAACTTTTTTTATTCCTTCGCAACATTGCATGCTCGTTCCCTGTTTCTCTGTTGTTCTTCCACGCCTTGCCTCTCTACACCCTCAGGAACACAGTCGATAATAAAAAGTACATGCTTTGTATTACGAGCTATAGTAATGTGCGAAAAAGAAAACTTTTCTTCATAAAGCCTTGATGGATGGCGATCGAATTGAGTGCGGACAGGGAGCGAGAACAATAAAAAGGCCAACGATGTTCTCTACTGACTAAGACGGGCTCGAGTGAAGTAATCGATTTGATGTTGTTGAGAAGGTTGGTCTCCTGCAGCCTGCAGGACTCATGTATTGGTGTAAATATGCGTCTACAGATATAACATGATCCAAGCAAACAAAAATGAGATGAAGATTCAGTTGTACTTTGCATATGCATGATGCGCAGAACTCATTTCTCCGTCAGATCACTGCATATGTACATGAAAAAACAAACATACAGCCTTGAGGTTGTCAACATGTCGGACAGGGATCTCGTCCGCAGGAATCTGCTTACTCTTCCGATTCAAGAACTCTGGCTCCATATCACAGTTGGGTACTCTCAGCAACCCATTCTGATCCAACATATCGACCAAGAACTCCAACTCTTTCTGATGCTCCTTCGACACCTTGTTCCCATAATCCCTCTTGAAATATTTGATCTGCTTTTGGGATATCCAGGGACAAAAGATATGGTCGCGCAGCTTTGAAGGCCGGTCAGACTCGATCCCGAGGTCAAACTTGGCAGCGAGACTGTTGGGGAAGATCTTGAAGGATTGTTGTTGTTGTCTTCGGTGATTGCTGAGGTAGGAGAGGATACCAAAGTTGGAAAAGTCTCGGTTGTGGATGGCCTCACTGCAGAGGTGTTGGAAGGTCGTCATAGCGATGACGGTGTAGTAGTGGCCGATGAGGTCGAGTTGCATTGAGAGTGCTTCGGGGTTGATGCAGCAGCCTGTGGTTTGGTTCCACAGGAGGACCCGTTCGAAGAGGAGGCGCTCGAAGAGCAGGTCGATGAAAGCGTAGTGCTCTGGTTCCGGTGTGGCCATGGTGTAAAAAAGTATAGAAGATGTGGAGGTGTGAGAGGCAGTAGGGGAGTTGTTGTAGGGTAAATAAGTGTGTGTATGTGTATCGTCGTGGTTAAGAAGTGTAGCTGCGGTGAGAGTGATGGGTGAAAAGGTGCTCAGGAATTGAAGAAGGTAAGGACTGGATAAGAGAGGGCTGAAAAGACTTTATTACCGAGAAATGCGTGTGACTGATGGACGTAGTATCGCCATCGGTGGTGAATGTCCGATCAGCAGTGACTTGTCCATCTCAACGTGACGCGCTGTAGAAATGAGACGTACCAAAGCGCGTCAAGGGCAGGGCACAGAAAAGATTCTACGAACCAGAAACTCATGAAGAACAGACTGGCGCAGCTTACGAGTGGCGATGTAGAAGAAGTAAAACGTACACGAGTAGAGACAGGAACGGGATCATACTGTTCGTCCGTTATTTCTTTTAATCAATTTGCATATGCCACCTGTACTGTGTTACTATCGTCCTTCCTTCTGCGATGTGGCATCATCACATGTATGACTGTCATGTATTACTCCCTCTTCTTCATCTCCGTTGTGGCATTTTTTTGTTGATTTTCGGACTTTGCTGGTCCGAATTGCAATGCTCCGTTACTCCACAACTAAGCGAAAGGAGAAGCGGAGGAGGATTCTTACCATTCCATCGTCCATTGATCTCAACATGTTTCTCTTGGTCTTTGCTTCTCGCTTTCTTTATTATCTGAGAATCACACTCCTCACCTTGCATTTGCTGACACCATAAAAAGGGCACCGACAATCCGCCTCTATTCCTTTTCTTTCTTCTCGTCTTCCCTCCAAAAAGATCCATCTGCATCCTACTTATAGACCTAGACCCCACATATCTTCTACCTTTCACAAGTTACACTACCACCACTATCCCTCACAGTCCCATTTTTTCCATCCATATTTGCGAGGAGGGAACATTCTACTCTCGACCTCCTTTTTTTCTTCTTGTCGTCCAATCCAATCTACATCTCCACCACATTCCATCCTTGACCATAGACAGCTGCACTCCACCTCTTTGCTCGCTATATCATTGGTTATCATTCGCACTCGCTCATACCACCCTGGTTGAGATTCTTATTTCGCTTACTTCCCTCCCTGTCATCATCCCCTTCTTTTCCTTCTTTTTTCTACTTTTTCCCTTTACAACCTCTTCACCTTCCTTTCTTCTCTCCTTCGTCCTTTCCCCTTCTCACTCAAAACCCTCTCTTGTGCTTGTAGTACCCTACTTTTTACTAGGCTGGGTTCGCCCTTTTTACTTTCTTTCTTTTCCTCTTCCATCTTACCAACAATCCAACAACTACCAACAAGCAAAAAGACACCCAGCTCGAACCCCTATCCCTCACCATCAGATGCCGTTCCTGTCTCTCAGCAACCCGAGAAGCAAGGCCTCCCTCATCGCCGTACTCCTCCTCCTAGAGTTCATGGCCATCCTCTGGTTCCGAGAGTTCGGTCCAAAGGATGGAGCCGATAGGGCTCCACTCTTCAACCCTAGGTCACAACCACCACAATCACATCAAGAACTACAGCAGGAGAGAGAGGAGGTGTTACATCTGCAGGTCAAGAAATATCATGTGTCGATGAAGAAGGAGAAAGGACGAGATGTGGAACATGCGGTTGTGATGTCTGGGAGAGATGCTGGAGGACAATTGCAGGGCGAAAAGAAGACGAGAGACGCCGGTGCCAACAGCAGTAAGGATCAAGGATCGAGAGGACATCAGCAGAAGGTGGGGCAGGATCAAAAGGGTCGTCATCCTCACCGAGCCCCAAAGCCGACCACAGTCAACAATCAGTCGACATCAAAGCGAGCAACCGAGAGAATCAAATCCAAAGTCTCATCCCTCGCTGCAGCAGCCGCAGCCTCAATACCCAAAGCCCGCAAAGTCATCAAATCCACCACCCACAACAAATCCACCACCCACAACAAATCCACCAAACCTCGCAAACCAGCAAACAAAGCAAAGCACCCGAACGCGGTCAAGAACCAACGAGGAGGATTCAAGTCGACTCAGGAGCGGAAAGAGGCGCAATTGATTCCGGTGTTGGATGAGCATGGGGCAACGATAGATGATCACTTTATTTCGCCCAGGGATTCAGACGGGGATGGGGTTCCGGATTACTTTGTCTTGCTTCGGCCGTCGAGTGATAATGGGAAGGATATGATGGATTTGGGGCTCTTTGACGAAGTGGTTGTTGCTCCTGCTCCTGCCATCGCCGCTGTCGCACTACCACATGTAGTACCTGCCACTGTCCCGTCTTCAATTGCACCACCACAAGCACCTGCGGCAGCACCAGGACCCGCTGTAATTCCACCTGCAGTCAAAGTAGAAGCAGCAGCAGACGAATCCATCTGCAGCCGCACCAAATAGTCATTGCTGATGCAGCCGGCAAGTGCTCCGTTATTTGAATCGGCCATGTCCTCTCCTCTTTCTCCTCCCTTTACGAAGGCTCCATTTGATTCATGGCCCATGTACTTTTACCTTTTAACCTTACCCGCTACAAACAATTAAATCGTCAATGGGAGCAAAAATGTATGTGCGTTAGGCAATGACCGAACGATATGTTTCTCCACATGGCCACTTGGCCCGTCCACTTTCGATGTGACGTGGATTTTCGATGGAGTAGAAGATTGTGAAAAGGCAAGGAAGGAGAGGGCCTCGAACCTTTTTTCTTTGTTTGCTTGTTCCTTTTCTTCTTTCCTCCTCTCCTTTTTGTCTCTTCTGTCTTTTTATCCGCATCACCCACCCACCCACGCGCCCACCCACTCAGAGGAAACACATCTCAATCACAACTAAAAACATACATCCGCGCAAAGAAAGGAACAGGAATCAGATCGCCCTTCGCCAAACCCCCCCAAGACACGCGTTCGAATCAACACAACAAAAAGCCATGGCGTCATGGGTCAACCACACAGCAGCATCCATGCAGTCCGGACGCCGCTCCGGCACAAACTCAGACCGGGGATCCCCTGCCCCCAGCGCCAGCGGTGGGTCTCAGTACTCTGCACGCGCCAGCCGTAGCGCCTCCACCCAACAGCACCAACAACAGCAACAGCAGCTTCAGCAACAGTTGCTCATCCAGCAACAACAGATGCAACAAACTGCCGCTGTGCATCACCCACAACCTCCTCTCGGTCTCCCTCAACAACAGTTTCAGTTCCAGCAAGTTTATCCGCCAGGTGCTGGTGGGGGAGGGCAGAGTATCCCTCCGCCGTTGCAGACGCATCATCAACCGGGACTACCACAGCCGCATCAGGGGTTTACACAGATCCGGCAGGCACCACTGGCAGTGCAGCCACGATACCCTGTTAACGGAAGTAGCAGTTCTGCACCGGGGGGAGTAGGTCCCGGAGCACCCTACAACCCACAGAAACAACATCCCTACCAGGGTGGAGGATTCAGACCGGGTGCTGGAGCACCAGGAGGAGCATCGGTGAAGGGAGGGATTATGTCGACCGCACAAGGAACCTTCAGCACTTACGCGTCAAGGATACGCGAGGCCAGTAACGCCTTGGTGTTGCCTCCTGCTCTGGGTCGACGTGCTAAACGAGCTGCTGTCGCGTCGTTGATGGAGTCGGATGAGGATGATTGGGATTTTGAGGATGGCGCGTCGGCGAGGAGCGCACCTAACAAGGTCCTGAGGCAATTGGAGAAGGAGCGGTTGGAGAAGGAGAAGAAGGTTTGGGTTAAGCGACCCCGCAAGACTCGACATATCTACAAGTACGTATCGTCTTGATTTTCAATTGTGTTTGTTTAATTTCTTTGACACATCCAGACAGTGCCTAATCAACATTTCAATAACCAACATACGAAAAAATAGCTCACAGAAGGACTTGGACGCAGTGGCAGATCAGGACGCGATCCTAGTCCCGATCCGACTGGACATTGACATGGACGAGATCCGCCTGCGAGACACGTTCACTTGGAACGTGAACGAACAACTCATGACCCCCGAAAAGTTTGCCGAGATCCTCTGTGAGGACCTCGAATTGAACCAGGCCAAGTTTGTCCCCGAGATTGCCCAGTCCCTTCGTAACCAGATTGCTGAATTCGAACCCGTTGCTGAAGTCCAGGTCCCCACCGAGGGCTCCCGCGTTACTATTCAGGTAATATAAGAAGACACCTTGTTCTATATCGCATACTTGCAAAGGTGATGTAATTGACTACGTACCTAATCATCTTCTTCAACCACATTTGTGATATTAGCTGGATATTCATGTAGGAGGAATCAACCTGCGGGACAGGTTCGAATGGGACGTCGGCTCAGACCTAACGCCCGAAGAATTTGCCAAGCAACTAGCAGCAGATCTGGGCGTCGGAGGCGAATTCGTATCCATGATCGCGCACGAGATCCATGAACAACTGTTTCGATTCAAACAGGATCGGCTCTTGGACAGGGGGTTTGATGCTGAACCCCTGTATTCGGGGTTCCGACCTTCGGATGAAGGGGATAATTGGTCCCCAGCTCTGGAGACTCTGGCTCCGGAGGAGTATGAGAAAATTCTGGAGGCCAATGATCGTATCATTCGGTACGTTCCTACCCTTGTGCTTTTCTTTTTCGACATTGTTTGAAACGTGTTTTGAAGAGAACCACCAAACAACTAATTATTTATTTATTTTTGCTTTTTCTTCATATCTCCTCCCAAATAGACGCAATAGAAGGGATACATCGAGGTACGGAAACCGCCGCCGCGGAGGAAACATGTACGGCGGCGGCGGAAGGGCATATACAGCTGGACCTGGTCGGAGAGGTCGCCCGCCCAAGGGTAGCGAGATCATGAACATGGCCGCCTATGACACATGGCAATGCCAGCAATGTGGCCTGGGTGCCCGTTCGACGTTCATGCTGAGGACTGGTCCTGGAGGCGAGAAAACGCTTTGTAATACTTGTGGGATCTCGTGGTCGATTAAGGGGGTCTTGCCTGAGGATCGGAAGGACTTGTTTGTGTTTGATAGGCCGGCTGCTGCGAGTGATTCTGTGGCACCCTCGGAACCAATTGTCACTCCAGTCGCATAACTCAACCATCAGAATAAAGACAGTGATAATAAGACAGCGAGCATTTTGCTTTTTGGGTGGTTTTATTTGATAGTTAGCATGACCAATGCGAGTTCAATCTTGTATTACAGCAAAAGAAAGGAAGAAAAAAAAAAAAAGCAAGTGAAAAAAGACGCTAAAGTGCAAAGGAGACGAGTCCTTATTCCCTCCGTCTCTTACCCTCCTGAGTAGAGGAAATATCCAACCCTGTCCTCTTCTTAGAATCCGCCTTATTGAAATCATCCAGTCCAAAGATATCAGCATCCTTCTCGAACGCCACAGGACCATCTCTCTGCATGTTACGACCACCCTCCGTGCCACGGAAGCCCTTCCCGCTAATACCAGCACTACCGAACCGGTCGGACTCCAAGGCACGCGAGATATCGTCCTCGTTGGCAACATCGTCACCACCCTCACCTCCGGACCGCTTGGGCCTGTAGACGCTCGATCCGGTATGTGTGAACATGGGCTTGTCGTAGACGCTGTAGGCCTCGTCGTCCTTGAATCCAGAGTTGAGTCCTGAGGTTTGACCAAACAGACGGGCGTCGTACAGGCTGTCCTTGCTCTGTGTTGGTTTAGCCAATCCCAGTGCTACCTTTTCTGAGATATCTCTGCCCTCCGACCTACAAAAGAAAATAAAGAAAAAAAAAAAGACATTAGCAACTGGGGTCATAAACGTGGACGAAATAGACATTGCAATTAACTTGTTCCGGAGCAAAGTGTTACCTGGCCATGATCTTGGCTTTCTGCTCAGAACCCATACGCGACATGCGCAAGTCCTTCTCACGCTCCTGCTGCCTCTCCTTGCGAAGCGCATCACGCTCACGGGCTGCCCTCTGCTTCGCTTCATCATCATCCGAGTCCTCATCCGATCCGGATTCGGATCCAGATTCCTGCTGCCGACCACGACCAGAGTCCTGTACAGCAGCTCCTGAAGTCGACGAAGACACAATACCAGCTCTCTCATCACGGGCACGCTGAGCAAGGGCACGCAAGTTCTGCTCCTTGGACTCCTTCTCCTTCTGAGCAACCTTCTGCTGCATCAAAGCTCTCTGACGGACCTCATCCTGAGCATGGCGAGTCGCCAGAGCCAGAGCCTCAGACAACTTTGCAAAGTTATTGTTGATCTGAACATCCTGCAATCCACGTCCATCGGCCGCCAGACGCTTGTCCAGAGGAATAGTGTAACCCTTGGCGTTCTTCCAGTTCGAGATGCAGGGTGGGATGACCCAGTCGGCCTGCTCCTTGGCCGTGACTTTGCGGGGAGGGGAGTGAAGAACTGGGGGTGGAGGGGAAGGTGGGCCACGGGGCACCTTTTTGTGATGATGTTTGGGTGGCTCCATGGGGTCGACAGGCATCTCAACCATCCTGATGACTCTTTGGTTGACTCCTTCGGCCGATGCTGCTTGGTTGGCGGGTGTGTAGCGAATATATGTCGGTGCTCCAGGCTTATTGTTCGATACCACACTCTTTGGCTGAGCAGCCGTAATCTTGGCTGAAAGAGATAATTATAAAAATATCAAAGGGGCGTGTCAGTAATTCAGTCTTGAAATGCGGAATATCAAGAACATGTCACATATGGCAAAGGCATGACAAACAAGCAGGAAGGACTTACACTTTGAGATCTTCTCCAGCGCAGCCCTGGTGCGGTCTGCTGTCTCCTGAACTTCTTCCTCATTGGGGCGGCTCAACGAGATGTCTCCGACATCAGCACGCTCGTGCAATGGCACCAAATCCTTGAACTGCGCCTGAACAATCTGATTTGATCCATGTCCACGCTTGGCGATGGCATCATAGGCCACATTTCCTTGCGCATCAACCTGCAGCGCAATTGTCGATCCCGCCTTTGACGTTGACTATTGTGATTTGATTCACGACCATATAAAAAAGACTATTGTTAGAAAAATTACCATGGCAAATGGATGCAAGGCCGAGCAGCTAAAGAAAGAGGCAAAATGAATGATGCAGGTTTAAGGAGGCGTGTGTGCGTTGCTTTTACCTTCTTCTTGCGTCCCATGTCCAGAGGGTATTGAGCGGTGTGGCACTCTGGGTATGCACCTCCATCACCAAAGTCTTCAGGCTTCTTGGGCTTCCATCCTGTGCGCTGGCCGTAAGGAGGGATGCGGATTGTGGGGGCGACGATGTTGCTGTATTGGTGTTGTTGTTCGTATTCCTGAGCTGGATGCTGGTGCACCGGTGCTGGCAACAAACTATTAGGGGAGAGTGAGGTTGAAGTGTTGGCTGTAGGTGAGCGGGCTGAGCTGTTTGTTTGATTCACAGAGAATAAAGGAAAACTGTGTGACATGTGTAGGGCGTAAGGTAACGTGCTTACCCAGAGAGAGACGACATGGATGGGTAGAAGTAGTTGCTTGAAGGAAGAAGAGGAAGGAAAGGTAAGTGGAGTGAATCAAAGAGTGGGTTTATAGAAAGAGAGGAAGGATGGTTGGACAAAGCGGTGATGTGGACAAATGAGAAGGGACATAAGATCTGTCCTCACAAAAAAATTTAATAATATCTTTCCGAGACTAATTGATGTCACCGAAGAAAATTCAATCGCATGAGAGACACGATTGAATGGACATGTCGAGAGGCACACACGCGTTCCTTGTACGCAAGCTGGGAGTCTCTCTTTCTGCTGGACTGGCAAATTGGGAGGGAGCGAGAAGGGTTGAAGGGTGTCCAGGGACACCAGGCGTTCTTTTCTTTCTCTTCTTTTTCTCTTTACTTTCCATCCTTCTCAACCAAACGCGTCCATCCCTTCCTCTTCTTACTCCTCCTTCTGTGCACTTCACACCCTTATCACACTCACCCACACATTCCTCTTTTTCACACACAACTCTTTCACACATAATGTCTGGACTCAAGCCCGGCGAGGTCAATCTCGGTGTAAGTTACTCGTTCACCTTCTTGTGGCGTTGATGCTACGCCATGCCACGCCATGCTATGCCCTCGGTCCAGCAACTGTCAAACCGTCATACTCAATAACACACATTTTACCTGAACATAATAGACATCGATTATGGCGGTCGAGTTTGCGCATGGAGTCATTATCGGAGCCGATTCTCGCACGACCACAGGATCCTATATCGCCAACCGTGTCACAGACAAGCTGACTGAGGTCCACGATACAATCTACTGCTGTCGATCAGGAAGTGCGGCCGATACCCAGGCCGTCGCCGATATCGTGCATTACTACCTCCAGATGTACTCGTACGTGTTTCTTTTCTGAGTGAATCTATTATATCTGTCGCGATTAGTTTCCGAAGAACAGCGCAGATAATATCAAGACGCAACGCTGTGCGTTTCGAGGAACACCTGGTCAATGACAGGAAGTAGCGGCTCATTGGATCCAGGCACTGTCATTAACCTTACTCAACACCCACTTCTATCACTCAATTCAACGATATGAAAATAGTGTCCAGAACGGAAAGCCAACGGTCCCATTGGCAGCATCATTGTTCCAGGAATTGTGCTATCAGAACAAGGACGGCCTGAGCGCCGGAATCATTGTCGGCGGTTGGGACAAGGAAAACGGTGGCAGTGTCTGGAATGTCCCTCTCGGTGGATCCCTCCACCGTCAGCCCTTTGCCATTGGAGGAAGTGGTTCGACATACATCTACGGTTACTGTGATGCCACCTACCGCGATGGCATGAACCAGGAGGAGTGCATCGAGTTTGTCAAGAACTGTACGTTTTTCTCTCGTACTTTTTATCGCTTCTTGGATTCTGTTGCTCTGGCAATCACTTTGGTCGTTTTTGAGAACAAGGAGCTAACATCTCATTTTGCGTTTACCTTTCATATAGCATTGGCACTGGCAATGTCGCGTGATGGTTCATCTGGAGGTGTCATCCGTATGGCCGTTATCACAGAGAAGGGTGTCGAGAGAATCTTTGTTCCCGGCGACAAGCTCCCAGGTATGTTGTTGGTTTCTTGCACGCGCTCGTGGATATTTGCGACTCATTTTTGTTTCCTTGTCCATTTTGATACTAATCGTCTTTCACTCTCTCGTATGCCCTATGTTTCTAGTCCACTGGCAGGGTTAAATACAATCTCCAACAAACGCCAACAAACGACCATCCAATACAACACCAAGTACCAAAGCACCAGGATGATCTGTACAGCAATTGGAGGAGATTCGTCACAAGGAGCTGTTTTATCGACTTGAAGCCCCGTTTATTCTCTTTGAAATAAAAACGTCAACACCATATTTGAAAGAAAGACAAGAATAGGCGCGACGGATTAAGGATGAACACCAGCATGTGCGATACATGGCAGTATATGAACCAAATCTACGCGACAGACATCGAATCCGTCAATTTTTTTTTTCTTCGTGAGACCTTTTTTACCTCTTGTTTGAACAACAGGAGCCATTCCATTCACGGCACAAAGGGGGAATGAGACGATTTTCAAGGTAGTAGTTAAAAGGATGTTGCTGTTGAATGCCCTGAGGTGAGCATAGATCTTGACTCTGCCGCCGTCTTGCCTCACATTGAATCTCATACCTGTAAGGAAGTAGAGCAATAACGAGATATAATTTAACGCGCGTCAATTGAGAGCTTTCTCGGTCACAAATGAGAGAATATATGTGAGGAGTAAAGAGTACAAGGGGAGACTTACCATGTCCTTGTCGAGATGGAAAAAAAAAGCTGCTTGTGCAGGTTAGGGTCGAATGCGTACACGAACTGGGCCGAGTGGAAGTTTATCACCTTGCACACAAACGGCGACGGGAAACCACTCAACATTCTTGCCTACATCTGACACATACGCGAGAGAACAACCATAACGCCAAGATGTGTGTGCTTGGCGAAAGTTGTAAATATTTCAAGCCTAGGTGACTGGATGCACTGTGTACGATCAGTTCCACACGAAAAGACTTTTTACCACGGTGGTGAATTCTTTCACATCTTTCATACACATGCAATAAGTACGTTGTTGAGGACGATCGAGCAGCATCCGCACTTGTTGTCGTCATTGTCCGACAACAACAAAGAGCCGCACCTCATCCATCAACAGAAAATAAAAATCGACAGACGGAGTCCCCACCTTTATTATTCTTTCATTGCCAATTTCACCTGATAGCATCATCCTTTTCTCTTTTTTTCTCCATCCTTTCCCTCTATTTGTCTCCCACAACAACAGCAAGTACAGCGCCATGAGGCTGTAATCTAATGTGCTGTGCTGTGATGAACAAAGTATCTCATTCCTGGCGTCAGTTTCCAGGCTACTTCTCTGCCCACGTTTTTTTGTTCTCCGTCTTGCGAGGCAGGACAAGCGACAAAAAGAAAAAACAAGACCTCCCTCCCTTCTCTGTGTGCTACCCGACCATGGTTGACTTGAGTGTGAGCACTCAGATTTAATTTTTGCCACCGTTTTTTCCCCTCTTGTTGCTACTGCTGTTGTTAATGATAGGGAGAATGACAATGACCCTCTCTCTTCTCCTTATTCCCTTTCACTTTCTCCACTCCTTCGCTCCTCTTCCATCTCCTCCCTCCCTGCACCACCTGCCCCTTTTCTTCCTCCACTCTCAACCCCTTTTTCTTACATCCTCTGCTTTGACACCACCTCACCTCCTTCGTTCTTCTCCCTCTCGGCCTCCACTCAAGCCTTCCTCGCCATGAAGCTGAATTTCCTCGACATTCCCGAGCTAGTGGCTCACCTGGCCCCATACCTCAGCCCTGCCGACCTCCTTTCCTGCGTCCAGCTCAACAGCACATGGAATAAAACCTTCATCCCCGTCCTCTGGCGATCCATCGACGACTCGGCTCAATCCTGGGGCTACATTCTCCATCAAATCACCGACCCACGTCCACAACCGCCACCCCCAGCAGCAATTAGTGCAGTAACAGTAGAAACAACGGCAACCGCACCAGGCAGCTCTCCCTTTCGTAGGCGTTCCTTCGATACTCACAAGTCCTGCGTTCGCGACTCGGATCTCATCAAGGACCGAGACTGGCTGTTCGCCATCTTTGAGAAGTACGGTCACCACATCCGAGAACTCAAGATCAACCATACTCTGGTTCTCGAGGCGGCCAGTCGAAAGGAGACCTGCACCAGTTTGCACACGTTGGTTCTCGACTTGAATCTGAATGCAGAAGGGCTGTGTTTGGAGTACCTGCCTCTCCCTCCCGCTCCACCTCAACGGCCTCAGCTACCTATCGTTCCTGGACTCGGTGTCATGGTTGGTACTCCTGGCTTGGACGCTAATTCCGCTGTTATACCAGTTGCTCACGCTAGAGGATTCGGGATCGCGCCTGCTATTACACTTGCTGGCACTGGCACATTTGGCGTTGGTCCCGCCTTGCAAGCTCCAGGACCCTATCAAGAACCCGACGTTGAACTCTCCAAGCCATTGTTTCCTGGCCACCTAAAGCTGGCCGACTTTAAGACAACAACGCTCCATGGTAACGCCACCCCCGAGTCGAAGAGGGCAAGTTTGGAGCATATCTGGACTCTCACCCAACATACCTGGCATCTCATCCGGGTCAACCCAGGACTACTGCGTCTTGACACCTCTGAATGCCTGCAGCAGGGTGACAGGATATCAGCAGACTTCGTTGTTGCAACCCTCCGACTACTAAAGCACCTCAAGGACCTCGATGTCAATGACTACATGTTTGGGCGCGTCGAATTTTGGAAGTTGTGGGATGCGCTTCCAGCTGAGATCGAGTCCCTCTCGTTCAAGAGTTCCATCTCGCCGGCTGTCTTTCCCCTGCCTGAGCCACTGCCAGTGGCCAACATGAGCCTGAAGGTCTTACTGGCTGGAGGAGTAACTACTGTCAATGGACTGCTCACGCTGCTTGGCATCTTCCCCAACCTGACGCAGCTTAGAGTGAAGGAGGTTGAGGAGAACCCGAGATATACGTCGAGTCCAAACTACACCCCGCTACCGCCAGCACCGTTTGGTGGGCAGTCTCTCAGGAAACTCGAAGGCATCGTGCAGGACTGGTACACTGTCTTTCGTTATATCCCAAGCATTGTGGTGTGGGAGATTGGGAACGAGTGTCTCCGAGAGGATGTGGCGTTGCTTTTGAAGGAATGTTGTTTAAACTTGGAAACGCTCAGAACCTTTCCGCCTTGGTTCATCGACAGGAGTTATATTTCAGGAACACAGGGCAACGACCCAACCAACCAGTTCCTGATCACCCACCGCCACCTCCGCGAGTTTGACAGCATCAAGAATTTTATCAAGGTTGACGAGATGCTGAGGGAGCCATGGACCTGCGTGGGACTGGAGTGGTTGACTTGCAGGATTGTAGGGTTGGATCGATTGACCCCTGTGGAGGAAGAAACGGTGGCACGCATCATGGCGCTTGGACACTCGGCTGACCTGTCAGAGGAGGAAACGGGAGTGGTCGAAAAGTTCAACAGATGTCGCGCACAGCACCATGGAGTCTACGATCAGCTGGCCAGTCTGACGCGCCTCAAGCATTTGGATCTCGGGTACGAGAACCGGAACCCGTGGACGTTCAAGGGAGAATATTATTTGGGCGAGGATGGAAAGTACTACCTGGAATACGAACCGCCGGTGTTTGATACTTTGGAGCTAACGCTCGAGTCTGGGCTGGGTCGACTGGGGGAATTGAGGAACCTGGAGCTGTTTGGATTCGAATGCCTCAACCACAAAATTGGCAAAACCGAGATGGACTGGATGGCGAAGAGCTGGCCAAAGTTGAACCTGATGTATGGCCTGGATTATGAGCGATTGTGCAGTATTGAGCATGACAAGAAAAGGGTGGCGTTGAGGGAGTACTTTACAAAGTTGCGACCCGACGTTGTTCACGATAGTTTATTCCACGACGACTTCTAGCTTGTCTGTCAGTTTTTTTTTTTTTTTTTTTTTTTTTTTTGCACCCTTTGCTTTCCAGATTCTCGTCGCGCATCTATGCTTGCTTCATCACTTCTTTTCCTGGCTCGGTATCTTACTACAAAATCCCAAGTGCCTTCTAGCTTACTCAATTTATCAAACTCCCTTCCACCATCTCACTTATTTTACCCCCAGCGCAACGTAAAGATAATCAGCGTACTGGGCAGTCTTTTTAATACGATATGCGTGGACTGCTTTGTATCGGTGAAGAGAATATATGTGTTGGCTTAGAATGAAAGAGAAAAAGAGAGGATTTCTTGTGATGGGGGAGTATGGGTGAAAACGAGACACGGTAATCAATATGATGGATCGCATCGATCAGCGACTGAGACGAAGGTTTCTGCTGATTGCTTTGGTACAGCATGGTAAGTTGTGGAGCGGTGTGGATCTTTTATTGAATGTGCTCATTGGACACACCTGTGACCATAAAAGAGGCAAACAAACTTGCCACCACAAGCTGCTCTACAATCGTCAGTGGTGTTGCAACCAACCGAGCAGGTTTGTCTCTTGTCTAATTCGGTTGCAGCCGCGGACAGGTCTCCGTTATCGACGGGCTTGGGCACGGCAATGGCATTGGCGACAGAAGCAGCCAGAGCGACGAGGAGCATGCTTGGGATGAGGAACTTCATGCTATTGATACCAATAGAAATAATGGGTGGTTAGTCCTTCTGTTTTGTATGTTTGAGCAGCGCATTACTGTAGCGTATAACATGCAAGCAACGATTGATTCTTACGTTGTTGTAGTGTATGCGAGTATGTGTGACACAGGAGAGAGGGTGTAGATCGAGTGCTGGTGGGAGTGTATAAAGGGACGAAAGAGGACTGTGATGGGTGATGATGATAAGACGGTAGAAGGATCCTCAGGTTCCTTTTATACCCGTCTCATTTCTATCCGCTTCACATTTTCACACACGAGTATCCCTGGTATCGGTCCTGTAGTATATTGCTTCTGTATGCACAAGAACAGAACCAGTTCGTCTAAAGTAAACAAAAATAGGGTATGGGGCCTCCAACTTCCTCCATCCAGCTGTCCCTTCACCGCCTTCTTTCACCTCCTCCTCTTCTAATCGATTGTACCAGGTTGCATGTACCATATACCATGTAATAAATGTACCATGCACCATGTACCATGGACATCCTGTAATTACTTTCACTGTACGTATCGCGTCATTCTGTTACCCTGAACCTATCTTTTCTCGACGTTGTTCCCTTGTGCGTTATCAGATCCCTTGATGTATCCCTTTCACGACCAAATACAGTTGGTTCGTCGCGTACGTTTTTTTTTGGGGGAGGGCTCTGAGAATCTTGGGACCTTGACAGTCACTTACGAAAGAAAGAGTGCTATGGTCTTTGCACTCCCTCCCATTTTGGGATCTCCCGGCCCTGTCTCCCATGATTGTGTAACGCTCTTGTCTTTGTCGTTCTGTTCGTCATTTTGTATTTTATGTTCCCACGTCCTTTCATTCCACCATCGCTTCCTGATCTGGTTCAGTATCCGTCATCTTGTGCTCTCCATTTGTCATATCCTTTTCCCACTATATCCCTCTGATCTTCCCAGCGCAACAAAGAAAGGAAAGGGAGGACCATGCATAAAAATTACGTATGTGTCAAGAAATCAAAGGGAGTCAGGGTGAAGAGAGAAAAGTGGCGACATCTCAGGCACACAACCTTAACACACGCGAACAAGTAGGGTTGAACAAAGTACGTGTATCAACTAATTGAACGTGATAGTCGTCAGGGATGTCAGCGCGCAATAAGCGAGAGCATGCGTGGGTCCCTCGTTCAATGCTACGTAGTCCAACCCCTATTGTGTTTCACATTCACATTTTTGCCAAGAGGACCCTACTCAAGACACCCTGTTGCACATACACTTCCCCTCCATCGCCCAAAGAGACATAAGAATCGATTGGTCACCAAAGGCAAGAAAAAAATAATGGCGATGGTACCATACAGAACAAATCTATTTAGTCTTTGCCCACCCCACCGAAACATCGATGGAGGACGCATTGATAGGTGCCGCCACACTTCGCTGTACAATCGTAGCTGGTGTTGCAATGAACTATACAGACTTTTCTCTTTTCCAGTCCTGTTGCGACCTTGGATAGATCACCATCGAGGGCACGCTTGGACAAGTCAGTGGCACTTACGATTGCAGCTACCAGAGCAACGAGCGGCAATGTTGACGAGAGGATCTTAATTCTACGAAAAATAAGAGAATGCAACGCGGTTTCATTACATTTCAACCTCCATTCTATTATGCCCTTGGACAATGCGCCAACCAATGCAACAACGTACAAGCAAACAGGGGTTCTTACGTTGTAGCAGTGTGTGGTGGGTGCTGGAGAGTTTGTGTTCGCTGGATAATGCGTATAGGTAAGATCAAAGAACTAATGTGGAAAATGATGAGAAGAGAGAGAAAAGTGGGTTGTTAGAGCGTCTTTAATACGTCCTCCATTTCTTGCTACTCTTCAATTCACCATGGACAGCGAGAGTAAAGAAAAAAAAAGATCTTACTGATGAACGTGCGCAAGCAGGCACCCCTAAAATTAAAAATGTGGGCTGTGGGTGTTAATCCTTATCCCTCTTCTTGTTTGACTACCGTCCTTCACATTGTTACAAAAAGATGTGGTGGCTAGGCAGTGGCGGCGATGCCTTAGGTTAGCAGTCATATTCTTTAGTAGACATAGTATTAGTAGTGCGCCGAGCCCTCTTGTCTGCTCTTTGTCCTTTTACACATCACTTGGACGAGAGCAGTATTGACAAGAGTTTCGCTGGCACGCTGCAGTGTATCGTTTTGTGTGATTCTTTTAGGACACTATTGTCACTTCCCCTCCCCCCAACCTACAACCCCCTTCCCCCCCCCTCCGTACCAATTGAGGACCTAACAGCGGTCCTACAACTCTGGCCGTCGACCCTCTCCCCTGAGTAACAACATCGTTCCTCACCAACCCCTTGATTTTTTTTATCCACCGCTTTGATCCCTCTTTTTTTTTTAACTGCACCTACAGCCCTCTTTCTCTGTCTTAGCGTTCTCCACTTTTTTTTGTTTTCCTTGCATCATTTCTCACCATTTTTCCTGGATCTCTTGTCAGTGTTTGACTCATTGACGTTCACTCCGAGTGAAAAAAATAATGCTGCGCGCATGATCCGTTTCCGCTACTAGTCGTGAATGTCTGACAGCTCGACACCATTGACGCAACGTAACATCATTGGCTCGCCAGATCTACACCTAGTAATACTCATTCCACTCCTCCTTGATTTTTAGTTCCGGCTGCTTCTTATTTAGCTGGCGGTCACAAGAACGCGGAAAAAATATGTCCATGGCGAGGTAGATCCTTACACGACAGACATCGATATTTTTTCAATCCTAAAAAACTCCTTTACTTCTTGTTTGGACTACTGGAACTATCGTCAGCACTATAAAGGAGAAATAGGACCAACCAGGTCATTGGGATCGAGATACCAAAAGAAGCGAAAAAAAAGAGAAAGAGAAAGATACAATTCCAGTTCATTTGTTCTTCGATTTATCTATCCCTCTGGTCTGGTTCTGAGGTGGAAAAAACGTGCTTTATCGTTAACGATTCAAGCTGGCATGGAGTCCACTGATTTCGATGCGAGGAAGGTAAGCTGTAGGCTCGGTACCGTTGGGGTACGGGAAGTAACCAGTCAAGGTCTGCAAGGTTTTTGCCTGTCGGACGAAACTTTTATCTTTGGAGTACACGTAGAGTTGGCTCATATTTGTCCAGCTCTTCAGTACCACATGTCCAGAGAAGTTTGACGACTACAAAGTTGAGAAAAAAAGAGCCGGCAGCTCAGATGATATGCGCTTTTGGGTAGATATAGGGGGGGGGGGGGGGAAACAAGTTAATGGGATTCGCTCCTGATGGGTATGTTTTTTGGTTGCTATTCTTACCACCAAGATGTTGGCGTAGGTCTCGGACGACACCTTGAGATCCAGGTCGGCGCTGGTGGAGAAGATAGTTAGGTGAGTGTCCTTTGATTCTGTTTCGACTCGCTTGTCCACTGTGATTTGACCAATAATAGAGCCCTGCGCAGCGATGACCTTCAAATCCTCCTTGACGACCGTGTTTGTGAAAAAGACGCGTCCGTTATTCGTTTTGACGTCGAGTCGATCCATTGCAACACCAGCCCCTGCAGGTGCTGGTTGTCCAGGGAAGCTACGGCTGTCTGGGTTGACGTAGGCACCGAAGTTAACGTCCACATCGCCCCTGTTCCGGTTGTGGACCTTGAATGAATCAAAGTGGGTCATGTTCTGGGGGAAGACGATGCGGACATTGATGTCAACGCAGCCTCTGCGGAAGACCCTTTCGCGTTCATACTCATCAGTGGACATGTACACGTTGGCCTCGAGGGAAGAGTCGTCGGGATTGGTGATGGTGCCCAGGGTGACGGCACGGGCAATCTCGCCGCTGGATCCCCTTGCGTTGACAAAGATCATGACTTCATCGCCTCCATCCCCCCCATAGGGCGAGTTGTACTGACTCACAGTGATATCTCCGACCTAATACGAGGTCATTGAAATATGGCATAAGAGGAAGAAAGAAAAGCGAGATCAAAAAAAGGGCACGTCAATAAAGCGTTTCTGTATGAGATTTCGCAACTTTTTTTTTTTTTTTTTTTTTTTTGGGTTGAACGGTTGAGAAAGACAAAGAATGAAGGAGACTCATGGGTGGGTGGACTTACGGTGTCATGGTCAAGATGGAAGTAGAAATTCTTGTACTGGTCAGGGTGGAACGAGTATTGCAACGTGACCGAATCGCTGTCGTTTACGCTGCACACGGCTACGCAATCATACAAAAGCCACCCCTATATCAGCACCGATTGAACACGTAAAAACTGGTTGTTAGAACAGTACTTTGCTCCTCTCATGGCAACGATGCGGGGGATCTTTCCTTTCTTACGAAGCAAAAACAAAGTTGTACGTGAAGGATTTCCTTTTTTTTCCTTACCGAAAGTCCCAAGAGGCCAAGAAGAAGGACAACACCCAGGATGGTGAAAGCCCGCTTCAGGACCTTTCGCCATCCGGCCAAGGGCGCCTTGGCCGATCGTAGGTTTGACGAGAACGACTTCAGTTCTAAGAAAACAAGAACAACGAGCAAAGGATGAATACCAAGTGGCGGGTTGGCGTGAGTACAACAGAAGGACCATTGAAAGTACTTAGAGCTTGGCCGCACTTTTGTTCGCTGTCGAACCAAAACACAACAAAGGTAACTTACTGGTCCCATGGTCCGCGAGCCAATCGTGAAGTCGATACAAGAAAGGAGCACGCTCGCTGCTTCGTCGTCCTTGTCCAGTCTCATCTTGGTCAACGAGTTGATGATGACGAGGACCGGGGCCACCTCTGGTGGTGGAAGAAGCGCCCAAAAGTGGACCGTCTTCGTCGCTGTCTTCGTCGTCGTCGTTGTAGTTGGGGCGGTGGGCGGGAAGAGGGAAAGGCGTGCCAGTGGCTGAAGGAACGACGGACTGTGCTGGAGGGTCGATCTGAATCGAGGCGGAATGACCGCTGTCGCCGCCGCCGTGAGGTCTTGCTGTGCTCATAGTCTTGAGAGTTGAGGGCAAGTTTGGTGTAGTGTTTTTTTTTTTTTTTTTTTTGGATATAGTTATGGTGTACTGCGATTTTTGCTGTTTGTTGTTGCTGTTGATGTGAGAATTGACTTGAGAGAATAAAGGAGGGCGAGTAAGGTCTTTTTATAGTCTTGGCGCCGTCCCTTGAGGGGTAGTTATTAGTTGTGTCTTGGCATAAAAAACAGAAGACAGAAGACAATGCGTGTCCAATACGTGTGTGTGAGACGAGGAGGGTAACATGCTGCTGTGTGAAAAGGGGGAAAAAGAGATATGAAGTAAGGCACAGAGCATCTTCCGCAACGCGCCACGTTTCAATTTGCTCATAGATTTTTCTTGTCTCTCCCAGGTTGATCAACTGCTCACTTTCTTTTAGGTTTGTCGGTCTATTGTGCATGCTTGCTGGTGTGTGTGGGTAATTATGGCCATAGTGTGGTAGTGAGGCTGTAGCCTTTTTTTGTTGTGCCACAGCCCACTTTTTTTTGATGCATGGTACCAAGGCGTAAAAAGTAGATTATTGGGCAACGCTGTCATTTCCCGATCCTTCAAGCTATGAAATGAGGAAACCTTAACGTGATTTAAGAAGGACCAGACGAGTATCAGAGATGTAAGTGCTCGCAAGTCTTCAAGGGAAAAAATCACGATAGAAAAGATCAAAGCAAGGACGAGGGAAAAGAAAAAGGTATTGGCTCATGAACAGAGCTGCAACCCACTTGTTGTTTTTTGGCGTTGAGGCAAGAGAGTAAATGTGAAGGAGACAGTGGGTGAAATGGAGTAGAGTGCGTCGCTGCTCATGACGTAACACACGAGCTAAACCTCAATGCACAACAAAGCGAAGCGCGTAATAGAGAGGGAAAAGTAGATAGGAAAAGAATAAAAAGGAAGAAAGTCAAGAAGAGTAAACACGGCTACCATTGAATGATCACAACATCCTACATATCCTACATCCTCAGTGAACAAAGACGAAATAAAAACGTGCACCATCAATCAGTAGAAGCCCTCTTCGTCTCAGTCGGCGATCGACCTAACCCATCAGTTTGATCACCATGGCTACCCTTCTCACCTAACTCACACCTCACAAGCAACCCTCTTTTGTCTGTCTTTCAAAGCCAATAGCCATGAGCTTTCAGCGATCCATACTTTATTCACATTTGATATATTAAACCAAAGGACTCATTCTCCCATCCATTCCAGTCATTTTCGTTGTTATTATCAGGCTTCAGCCATACAAGTACCATTCAATATACCCTATGCACACATGGTATGCATGCGGAGAGAAGTAGACAAAGTGATAGTGAGGAGACAGAGTAGCATAGCGTTGGTTTTGTCATAACTAAGAAGTAAGGAAAGGAAGGAAGAAAAAATGAAGGGAGGAAGGAAGGAAAAGAAAAAAGAAAGAAAAGGAAAGATATTGGGTAGAGAGGAGTGTTATACCTCCCTTTCGTGGCGAGTGAAAATGCTTTGCCGTCATGGCTGCCACGTTGCGTGCTCATCAATTACGATCACAACCCTACGTGAACGTAACCATGTACTATGTGAACGACTCAGGTACTTTGTAAGCTGCCCAACTCGTATCTCTCGTTTCCCTCACCTCTCAGTCAGAACCTTCTTCATCTCAGTCGGTGACGGGTGTGACTATCAATTGTGATCACCATGCGCTCCACCCGCAATACTTTCTTTCACTCCCTTTCATCTGTAGCAACTTCTCTCTCTCTCTCTCTCTCCCCTCCAATAATTTCGGATGTCGCCCATCTTAAGCGCCACCGTGCATTTGTGATGAAGTGTGAAAATGACCAGAAAAAAAGAGAACTAAAACAAGTGAAATAGGGCAACGACTTGTCGCACAACCCATGTCCATTTCCCGACATGGTTCCCTTGCTTGTTCTTCCATCCTTTCTTCTCAGCTCGAAGGGGCAATGACTCTTGATCTCTGTCCCATGCGGCACTAATAGGGTGTCCTTGTCCTCCCAATATGCCGTTCTACTCCTCCTGCATCAAGTCAAGGAGACAAATCGAACGAGTACGGGGGAAACAGTGAACGAGGAAACGTGGGCGCAAGTACGATTACGGTAAGAAAGTGTGTTTTAATAAGGACGACTACAACAAACCAAGAATTAAACTAGGGTGAAATGAGAACCACTTGTACGTTTGGGAAGTGAAGGTCAGCTAGAGGATTCTAGGGTAGGGTTTGTCAGCAAGAAGGGCTGGCTACGGCTTAATCAACGATGAGCGCAAGTTGGGGGTCAGTCGTCACGTTTTTGTTCTGTTGTCACATCACGAAATGAAAGAAACTTACCGGTGCCGCGGTCCGCGAGCCAATCGTGCAGTTGATACAAGAAAGGAGGAGACTCGCTGCTTCGTCGTCTTTGACCTCCTCCACTGTTACCGGTCCCGTCTTCGGCGTTGTCGTCAACGGGTTGATGGTAGTGACCACCAGTCCCACCACAGACAGCGCCCAAAAGAGGACTCTCCTCAACACCGTCTTCGTCGTCGTCGTTGTAGGTTAAATGATGAGCGAGGAGAGCGGCGAGTGTACCGGTGGTTTAAGAGGCGGTGGGCTGCACTGGAAGGTCGATCTAAACTGAGATAGAATGACCGTTGTCCTCGCTGTGAGGTCTTGCAGCGCTCATAGTCTTCAGGATTGAGGGCAGGTTTGGTATTATTTTTTTGCGTGCTTTTGATATAGCTGAGGTGCGTAAACACTTTTGTCGTTGTTTATTGTTGTTGCTTTTCGTTTAATTGTGTGGTAGAATAAAGGAGGACGAATAAGAAGAACCTTTTCATTTTTATAGCCTTGGCATTGTGCCTTCGGGATAGTAGTAAGCTGTGTCTTGCAATCATGCCTTGAGGGGTAGTAGCTAGGTGTGTCTTGGCACAAATAACAGGAAATGGAAGGCAATGAGCATCATGCGTCGATGTGAGACGTGAAGGGCAACATACCGTTTAAAAGGAGAGAGAGAGAGAGAAAAAGGAGTACTCACCATGTTGCAATCACGGCATTCATTTTTCTTGTCTGTCCAGACTGTCACCACTTTGGTCAATTGTTCTCTTTTTAGGGTTTGTCAGTCATTGTGCATGTATGGCTTTAGCCTTTTCTTGGTTGCGCCATAGCCCAATTTTTCTTCGATTGACGCGAGGTTGAGAAGAGCAATGCTGTCATTTTCCAAACCTCCAACACTCTTGGATTGTCTCAAACCATGAATGAAGAAACCCGAACCTGGTTGAAGACCATACAAGTATCAAAGGAAGTTGAATGCATGCCCACAAAACTTCAAGGGAAAAAAAAGGAACGAGGGATAGAACAAGGCGACGGCGAACCATTCAAGATCTAGATGGGTAAAAGATACATACATTGCTGAGGTGAAAGTGAGTGCAATATTAGCGATACTCAGCTCGAGAAGATGATTGTGGCCCGCCGGCGATTTTTTTTCTGGCTTGAGCGAAAGAGTAAAAGTGGGAGACAGAAAGACAAAAGGAAAGGAGAGTAAACCCTGAATGCAAAAGGCGGATCACGGAATAAGGGAGAAATACAGAGTGAGAAAAAATCAAAGAAAAATGGACGAGAGTCAAGAGCCGACGCGGTTGCCGTTGATCAAGGACAATTATATTCTTGCTGAGCAGCAAAAAAGGGTGCCACTAATCAGTAGAAACCTTCTTCGTCTCAGTCGGTGATCAAAGTATCCATCAATTTGATCACTATCTGCCCCACCTCGCAACACTATCTTTCGCTTGTTTCTCATTCGTAGCAACCATCCTCTCCTCCTCCTCACCAATTTCAGACGGCACCCATTCATTATCTGTGAAGTTCCTACTAATGTTAATTTCAAATGTTGGAGGAGATTAATCCATTACATACGACTTTCATTGAACGGGTATGTAAGCGGTAGAGTAGCATTGTTTCTACGATCTGCTGAGATTAAGTCCACTGTTCTATAGATTTATTTCGGTCCTTCATTCTTTTCCATTCTTTCTCTCATTTTTTTAACATAAAAGTGAATATTTACGTTGTTTAAGAGAATGATCTATGGATATATGCGCCTACCCCCGCCCATAAAAATAAAAAAACCAGGAGAGTCTACAGTAGGTGTGTCTTTAGATTCAGAAAATGTTAAAGCAAACACAGACTTGCTATAGATGATGTTTTAAAGGGTCGGAGAAGTACAAGGTCTGTTAATTCTCCCTTTGAATTACTTTGGCCCAACTGGATCGCGTGCGACACCGCGTAACAACAATTTAATCATTTTTGCTCAATCCGGAACCCATAGCCATTGACATAACGAGTTAAGAATTGACAGGTGAATGACTAAGGCTTATCATTCTTTTATTCTGTTCTTTTGATAAGAGAGGGAAAGAGAGAAGGGACCTTGATTGAAAACACCTTGAGTAGAGTAGATGACCAGCGAGTAGAGTAGCGGGTCACCGAGAATAGTAGGGCTCGCCGAGAATAGTAGCGGGTCACCGAGTAGAGTAGTGGGTCATTGCTTAGTTCCTGTTGCAGCAGCACTTCTTGTCCCACCATCCGCAGCCACTGCCCGTCATATGAGAAAATCCGCGGTCGCCGCAATAGTCTTCACACAATCCGGACCAATGGTCAGAGCAGCTGCTCGGGTGATAACAGGTCTCTTCAATTTGCGCGCCACCACCCCCGACAACCTCCGCTTTGGGCGCGGCAAAGGCACTGGTGGCAAGAGCAAGGGCAACGGTAAGGACGAGGACTGAGGACTTCATGGTGGATGACTTGGGGTGGGAAGTGGTGAGTGAAGAGGTGGTCTGGTTGATGAGTTGGAGCGAAGGAAATTGGGGAGTATATATAGGCGAAACCCAAAAGGTTCTCGTTCAGGCTATTCAAAGGGATGAAAAAAATGCATGAAGTGGAAAAAGGCGGCCAACGGCCATGATAAAGGAGTGATCACTCGGTGTTGAGACTCTCTGTACTGTACAAGATCCCGGGAACGGACACGCCGCACCTTACATCGCGCGGTGTACATGAAACCAACACGCCGCACCAGCATGAGCCCAAGATGGGAGAATGCCGATAAGGCAGCGTGTGATGCGGGTGGGAGTGATAAAAGTCCAGTATGCGGTAAAGTCAAACCTGCTGAACATTGGACGTCCAGCTGTCGAAAATGCATGGGCGCCGCACCTGCATGACACCAACACGCCGCACTTGCATGAGACCAAGGTAGTATGCGCCAACGTCAACCTACGACATGAACGTTGGACGCTCAGTTTCCCAAGATGCAAGGACGCCGCGCATTGGTACCTCCTACGAGTCAAATGATTGGTCGACTCTTGTGTAAATTCTCTCAGTTTGGTGTTTGTACACCTTGTGTTGTAATTTATCCCGCGGCTTCTTCCTCACCACTTCCCCGACCCACTAGCCTCACACCACTTTTTTTTGGCGAGAAGATGGAGTGAGATCTTTAATCCTGTCCGCAGAAAATAAATACATACTAAGTTAATACTCCCTAGACAAACTCTAACATACACCCGCTTTCATTGCATTTGCTCCAATGTGGCTCATAGGGTATGTGTATGTGTATTTTTATTTGAGCGTGTGAACAGGGGTCAAGGTTATTGGCAATGGCATGTGCACTAGGCTGTTGAACAAATTGTTTCGCACGGTTGGAGAAGTACAGGGTCTGTGTGAATTATGCCCAGCCCAAAATGGTTAGTCCAACCTCAATCTAATCTAAATCCATCTTTTTTTTGGTGAGCCTTCTGGTGCGCCTTTTTTCCCAATCCTGTCGCCTCCACCTTCACGTTCATCTCACGCCACACTTCGCGCTACTAAAACGTACTGTCGTCCCCCAACCAGATTAAGGTATCCAAACGTGCGCTTTCCCCACTATTTTGATATCCTTGATGTTACTTTCGCACAAGAGGGGATAGGGTGATCCACTCTTCCCTTGGAGGGACATAGTCAACCAGAGTTCTTTGATAGGACAGACAGGTAGTGGATGGATATCATCTTCACTCAAGTGTCTTTGACCCCTTTTTCTACAACTTCGCAACTTTCGAAAGCACAGATTGCCCATATTTCTCTCTAGCCCATCTGACTTGGGACTGCTACAACCCTCCTCTACCTATTGGTCGGTGCAAAAATGTTCATGTCCTTAACCTAGATCATCGACCATCATCCACCATCCTCCCGCAGATACCTGAGTAAATGGGATCTACTCATGGCACATGGTGAACAAGATGATTGACGAGATGTTGCATGGTCATCTCCCTCAACCGGTTTCCCTTTCGATATCATTTTCGAAGGCGGTGTGTCTTTGACTAATCCTGACTCTGGATATATCCAAAGCCTACGCCTGATTACTCACTCCCAAGGAGAGATCGATTAACTCTCGCCCCTAATCCTCTTATAGCCACCCATTTTCCCAATTACAAATGAGGAGTGTTTTTTCGTTGGGGTTTTGACCAAAGGCTTCCCCCAGATCACCTTTGAATTCACATCAAAGTGAGCGTTGCAAATTGACATTGCATTCAGCTAACCTGCAGAAGAGTTTGAAGGGGGGGAAGGGGTGACTGATTCCACAAGGTACTTTTTGACTAACATATAGCGGGGGAGAGGCGCAACCCTGCCATATCTCTATCACCCTCGACAAACTTACCATGCCTCTAGACCCCAATTGCGAGAGAAATAGCAAAAGGCACCGTGTTAGGAGGGTTGGTAGGCGGAAGTACGAGAAAGGAAGGGGATGGAATTAATGAGAAAAAATATACCAACCCGAGGGCTCTCAAAAACACCAAATAAAGGTTGGCACAGTTGGCAGGGTGCCGCAGGTTACGTTCAACGGCGATTCCTTGCTTCTCGAGAATGAAGCCGCGGGATAAATTACAGCACAAGGTGTACAAACACCAAACTGAGAGAATTTACACAAGAGTCGACCAATCATTTGACTCGTAGGAGGTACCAATGCGCGGCGTCCTTGCATCTTGGGAAACTGAGCGTCCAACGTTCATGTCGTAGGTTGACGTTGGCGCATACTACCTTGGTCTCATGCAAGTGCGGCGTGTTGGTGTCATGCAGGTGCGGCGCCCATGCATTTTCGACAGCTGGACGTCCAATGTTCAGCAGGTTTGACTTTACCGCATACTGGACTTTTATCACTCCCACCCGCATCACACGCTGCCTTATCGGCATTCTCCCATCTTGGGCTCATGCTGGTGCGGCGTGTTGGTTTCATGTACACCGCGCGATGTAAGGTGCGGCGTGTCCGTTCCCGGGATCTTGTACAGTACAGAGAGTCTCAACACCGAGTGATCACTCCTTTATCATGGCCGTTGGCCGCCTTTTTCCACTTCATGCATTTTTTTCATCCCTTTGAATAGCCTGAACGAGAACCTTTTGGGTTTCGCCTATATATACTCCCCAATTTCCTTCGCTCCAACTCATCAACCAGACCACCTCTTCACTCACCACTTCCCACCCCAAGTCATCCACCATGAAGTCCTCAGTCCTCGTCCTTACCGTTGCCCTTGCTCTTGCCACCAGTGCCTTTGCCGCGCCCAAAGCGGAGGTTGTCGGGGGTGGTGGCGCGCAAATTGAAGAGACCTGTTATCACCCGAGCAGCTGCTCTGACCATTGGTCCGGATTGTGTGAAGACTATTGCGGCGACCGCGGATTTTCTCATATGACGGGCAGTGGCTGCGGATGGTGGGACAAGAAGTGCTGCTGCAACAGGAACTAAGCAATGACCCACTACTCTACTCGGTGACCCGCTACTATTCTCGGCGAGCCCTACTATTCTCGGTGACCCGCTACTCTACTCGCTGGTCATCTACTCTACTCAAGGTGTTTTCAATCAAGGTCCCTTCTCTCTTTCCCTCTCTTATCAAAAGAACAGAATAAAAGAATGATAAGCCTTAGTCATTCACCTGTCAATTCTTAACTCGTTATGTCAATGGCTATGGGTTCCGGATTGAGCAAAAATGATTAAATTGTTGTTACGTGGTGTCGCACGCGATCCAGTTGGGCCAAAGTAATTCAGACAGAGAAAATTATCAGCCCCTGCAGTTCTCCAGCTATCCGAAACAATAGGGGTCGTCAAAGCTCTTGCCAGACGGCGAGAAAAGGGACCAAGCCTATTTCAATACACGCAAAAGGGGTGTACGCATTTTCGTATTCTTTTCGAGTATCCATTTTCACGTACTCAAATCAAATACGCCAACGTATTTCGTCAAACGAGACGACTGTTTGGCCCCCTTTTTGCCCGTTTTTCTTCTTCACACACATGTCTTCCTTTCCCTATGGAGGAGGAAGAGGACGACGCGGTCTCTGTGGCCTGGACAGACGACGGTTCCGCGGGAGTACCATCCTGGTCCTCAGCAGGCAACGAATGAGACGGAGAACGAGGAGTCTCATGCGAAGAGCCCGAGGGCTGATGGGATGCTGTGTCAAACTCAGAGGAGGAGGACGACAAGGGCGTCAACTAAACGAGAACAAAAAAGAAAAAAAATGTTACACACAAGGTTGACAGAAACGGACGGGGTGGCTCTTATTTTTGTGTGGTCTTAATTGTTGTACTTATTGGTAGTCTGGGGGGTCAAGAGAGACGCGACGGCCTTTTGCACGACGAGTGAGAACCTGGGTTTGGGTTGGACGTTCTTGTTGTTCTTGGTAGGAGCCATGGTGTAGGTGGAGTGAGGGTAAGAGGTGTATCCAATTGGTTGTGAGAAGTAGATGGAGTGGTATTTGACTCTCCTGAACGAAAAAAAGTGTTTTTATTTTCCTCTCGTTTGACGATTTCTGCCGCTGCCACTGCCAAACGCGCGCCTTGTGTTTGCGAAATATGTCAAGGGTCGTAGGTTTGTGCGTTCGCATTTTCGTATTAGAAGACCTGCGCAGTTGACAGAAAAATGTCAAATGCGCAAACGAGCGGCGGATTTATTTTGGATCTGGCCGTAGTTTGACGACCCCTAATATGTTCAACGGTCTAACGCACAATCCATTACTGATAACCTTAACTCCTGTTCACACGCTCGAAAACGGCTCGCATATATAAATGCACACATGTACATAACAACAACAATAACCATAACAATTACAATTACAATTACAATTACAATTACAATTACAATAACAACATCACACCATCAACGACAGCAGCAGCAGCGGCAACAACGGTAACAACAGCAGCATAAAAAATGTGATGTGATGTGATGTGATGTGATGTGATGTGATGTGATGTGAGCCTTGTCGGTCAAGGCATTGAAGAAAGAAGCAGTGAGATTTTTAAGCTATTACACCATAGGAAGTACTAGCTCAGTCTGTTGTTCAATTTACACTGAAACGACCAATCGCTTGCTGACTCGTAGGAAGTACCAAGGCACGGCCTCCAACGTTCATAGCGCAGGTTGACATTTGGCGCATACTACCTTGGTCTCATGCAAGTGCGGCGTGTCCATGTTGTCTCTGCTTTGACCCCCCCCTCTTCCCCCCTCTTCCCCCCTGGGATCTTTTTCCATTCGTGGCTCGGACACCCAACAGTAACTGTATACTCCCCACTTTCTGTCTCACTCCATGCTCAGGACAGGTATTCTTCGGTCTTTAGGTATAAAAAGAGCTACACCTGTCCAACCTCCACTACCGACACAAATCTGATCGTGCCTCAAGATCCAGACTCGTAAGAGCATCACAGACGCCTATCAAACCACTCTGTAAGGCTACAGTACTTTTGATTTTTCATTCGTCCCCAATTAAGGTTAGGGAGGTACAGGGCAAGGAGCGACTAACCCAAAGCCCCCATGCGGCTTTTCTTTTTTGTTCCTTCCAAAAATCCACTCATGTGGTGGTTTCGTCGACCACCCCTCAAATAGAGTCTCTTCTAAGTTCTAACAAAAAGAGTAGTGCCACTAAAAAAGAGAGCCTGTGCGCGAGAGAGAAAAGTAATCTTTTTTCCATCTTTCGTGCAGGTAAGCAGACACCACAACAGACAAAGACAAACAAATTGTAGGAGAGGACAAGCGTGATGGATAGTAAATATCAACCTTCTTTCCCGCTTTTGTGCAGGCATAACGGGCTCACCTGCGTTTTCTTTTATCACCTGCGATAACAACAACAAACAACGACAACAACAACAGCGACATCCACAACAGAGACAGACCTATCAACAGTGACACACAATATCTATCTCTTTTTCATTTCATTTCATCACCACTATCAACCATAACTGCGACACAACAAACAGAAAAATACATATGTATATGTATAAAAGCGACGCACGCAAACACTAACAAGGCAACAGCATGTTAAACCAAGCCATCAGCGAAGTGACTCAAACCCCTTGGGCCGACACCAGGTCCCCCAGAAGGGAGGAGGAAGACCCAGCTAGCGCCTTCCCATCTCATGTCAACTCTCCCCCTGCTCTCTCTTCGACCTGGGGTTTCAAAACTCCAACACATATCAGAGTGGATACTCTGACACCAGCGATAATGAACATCCCCGATCTCCTTTGCATTTCAACCGACCTAGACGCATCATTCTATGGCTTTGCATGCGCCCACTCGTACGACACCCATGGAATCCTCTGGACTTCCTACAACGTCTTCGTCAAGTCCAATACTAACCCCGTCAATTCTGACAGCATCAGCACTTGAAGAAAACCCCAGTCATCCTGTCCTTGGTATCGTCGAACAGTGTGCATTGTTATTGTTTAGCTGTAATATAAGACTTTTCTATCTCATCCCTGCTATATAAATTATAGCGTCCTATAGCTGTCTATACCATCAAAATGGGCGGGTTTTACTCCAAGTCCAAAGTGGTCAGGATCGAGTTGGTCTTGAGTGCCTCAGCCAGCGTGTTGGCTCCGTCGGATCCGATCGAGTTGCTCCTCAAGTTCAAAGAGGTAAGGGTCGAGTTGGTCATGAGTGCCTCAGCCAGCGCCTTGGCTCCGTCGTCTCCAGTCAAGTTGCTCCTTAAGTTTAAAGAGGTAAGGGCCGAGTTGGTCTTGAGTGCCTCAGCCAGCGCCTTGGCTCCGTTGTCTCCGATCGAGTTGTAGAGCAAGTCCAAGGTAGTCAGGGTCGAGTTGGTCTTGAGTGCCTCAGCCAGCGCGTTGGCTCCGTTGTCACCGATCGAGTTGCTCCCCAAGTCCAAAGTGGTCAGGGTCGAGTTGGTCTTGAGTGCCTCAACCAGCGCTTTGGCTCCATTGTCTCCGATCGAGTTGATCTCCAAGACCATAGTGGTCAGGGTCGAGTTGGTCTTGAGTGCATCAGCCAGCGCCTTGGCTCCGTTGTCTCCGATCGAATTGCTCCCCAAGTCAAAAGTGGTCAGGGTCGAGTTGGTCTTGAGTGCCTCAGCCAGCGCCTTGGCTCCGTTGTCTCCGATCGAGTTGTAGAGCAAGTCCAAAGTGGTTAGGGTCGAGTTGGTCTTGAGTGCCTCAGCCAGCGCCTTGGCTCCGTCGGATCCGATCGAGTTCCTCTCCAAGTACATAGTGATCAGGGTCGAATTAGTCTTGAGTGCCTCAGCCAGCGCCTTGGCTCCGTTATCACCGATCGAGTTGTTCCCCAAGTCCAAAGTGGTCAGGGTCGAGTTGGTCTTGAGTGCCTCAGCCAGCGCCTTGGCTCCGTCGGATCCGATCGAGTTCCTCTCCAAGTACATAGTGATCAGGGTCGAATTAGTCTTGAGTGCCTCAGCCAGCGCCTTGGCTCCGTCGGATCCGATCGAGTTCCTCTCCAAGTACATAGTGATCAGGGTCGAATTAGTCTTGAGTGCCTCAGCCAGCGCGTTGGCTCCGTTATCACCGATCGAGTTGTTCCCCAAGTCCAAAGTGGTCAGGGTCGAGTTGGTCTTGAGTGCATCAGCCAGTGCCTTGGCTCCGTTGTCTCCGAGCGAGTTGCTCCTCAAGTCCAAAGTGGTAAGGGTTGAGTTGGTCTTGAGTGCCTCAGCCAGCACCTTGGCTTCGTTTTCTCCGAACGATTTGCTCCTCAAGTCCAAAATGGTCAGGGTCGAGTTGGTCTTGAGTGCATCAGCTAGTATTCCAAACTCCTTTCCTCCAATCATTGTAGTTGCCAGCTCGCAGGACATCTTACAAATATGAGTTGATTTTTTGGGTGGAAATCCAAGAAAGCTAACGAGGTCCTTTGAAAGAAGAATATGAAGTACTTTCATATTAGGAAGATCTCTGATGCGGAAAATGACGTCATATGGTGTGGATGTCGATAGTAGTTTCCTGACGACGCTCGTCCGAAATTGTTGAAGATCCAGTCGAAGATTGATACTCTTGATTTCCTGAGCGCATCCTCCAGTGCTTCAAGATCACTTGTAGTGCAGGCCCAGTCCAAGCCGATGTCGAGCTCATAGACAGATCTCGCCTTTCCCAGTGCCGAAAAGAAATGCTCTGCCAACGCTCTCGACTGGAGTCTCACGTCAACCCTACCAACGTTTTCACTAAACGATCCTCCGACGGAATCTAGCACGCGCAGGAACTCCTTGGCCGAGTTTTCTAGATAGTTCATGCGGTAGTGGTCAATGCAAACCCATTTGACATGTCCCTCGTCCGTAACGGTCCTGTACAGGTTCCCCAACACCTTATTGCCGTCCTTGTCCTTCAGAAAGGTGTCCAGCTTGCGTAGATCGGCGCCTTCCAATGCCTCCTTCTTTTCCATCTGCTTAGAAAACTCGTCAACTGCCTCGCCTTCATTCACAGAGACCTTGTCCATCCAGTCTAGGACATGATCCATTCCAGGCTCAATATTGTCCCTCAACTGTTGTAGACCGGCAGTGGCTTGATCGATGGCATCCGATCTGACCAGGTGAGAGATAGCTGGTACAGCCACTCCAGCAACCGAAACACCGAACTTGAGCATCTTGAGGATAGTGAGTACATAGGGGCCGTATTGCTGAAAGAACTCTGAAGGTCGAACGATCTCGTAGCCTTCATGCTTAGCAAAGTGGATATCATGAGAGATATCGGTCTTGCAGTTGATCGACCTGGTGTGTTCTCCGCACTCGCATAAAAAGTAGAGACGGAACTTGTTCGAGAAGGGATTTACGGCATCCCAACCTGAAGGGTCTTGAGGAAGGACAACGAAAAGACGAGGGATCGGGTACTCGTGGAGTTCGTAGGTCTGAGTTAGGACGGCTTGCACACGGGACTGGAGCATGGCTAACTGATCAAGAGCTCGCTGCTGCAGTTGCTTCATCTCTTCTTGGTTGCTAAGGACTTGCTCCTGCAGCTGGTTCATCTCTTCTTGGTTGCTGAGGACTTGCTCCTGCAGCTGCTTCACTTCTTCCTGCTTGGCAAGCATTGCTTCCTGCAAGTCGAAGTTCTTGACCACCATGACCTCCAGCTTCTGAAAGTGCCCACCCAGTTCTTGCCTAAGCTCTCTTCGACTAACCTCCCCATTACCGTACTTGATAGCCTTGGAAAACGCCTGGTAGATGTCCGACGAGGCTCTAACTGTTCCTTGGACTTCAGGGGCCAAAAGGGAGATAAATCGCTGCTCGACCTCAGATTCGCGTGACTACCTAGACGCGCGTGTCACAATCTGCTGGAACACTGTCGCCTTGGAAGCAGCATCGGTGGTAGACGATGGACTTGATGGTGTGTCGAGAAGGCCAATGTCTCTGACGGGCGTCTCTGGTATAGGTGGTGTAGCCCTGAAAGCAACAGCGATTTTGTTGTTAACTGGAGCACCGACTGGAGCATTAGTTTCACCACCAACTGGGTCAAACTCAGCAGGGTTGGCAAGAACAGGTTGGACAGAGGTAGACAAGACAACGTCCAGGATGCTATATGGCATGATTCAGAAAGGAAGAGAACAGTATGATGAGATGTTTGCTCGTCAAGACCATTCGTCTCAAATCATTTTTAAGTTTCCTTATTACCCTTGTTGATCGGAACCCCGAAGAAACTTGATGACCGAATGGCCATTGCTAACGCGCTTAACTCCAGGAAAGGCTTTCTCAATGTCCTCCCAATAAATGATGTTCTGTCCGTCAACATGGTTGAGAGTGATTTCCATGGTATCCGTGGTTTTGGTCAAGCGAAACGATTGAGTATCCTCCATTGCTCTTGTTAGATGTATTGTGGGTAGTGGATATAGGAATGAAGAAAATAGCGACTTTGTGTAAGAAAAGGAAAGCGAGGAAGAATGCGCGAAGAGGAAGAAGAGTTTGGGTGAAAGAGACACAGTTTCAAAGTGGACCCTTTCGACTCGAAAAGCCTTCTGCTTCGCCATTTCTTTGTATCTTCCCCTTGTTGTTGGCTCAAACGAGCTGACGCCTCCTTTGTTCGCAATAAATACTCTTTGGTATTCATCGGTCAACATCGATCCTGGTTGCACAAAAAAATTCAAGGGAGCTGAGGAAAAATTCAAGGGTACCTGTCGACCTATCACTTACAAAGTGCTTGGCCATTGTCCCTTTGTTTTTTGCTATCTCTCACTTTAATTTTCCCTATGCTGTGCCTACTGACATTTACCATTGTTTGATTTGCTAACTGTCACTTCTCTAATATCTACTTTGTCAACAGGGATAACCGGTTTGTGGCAGCCAAGCGTTCAGAGCGACGTTACTTTTTGATCCTTCGATGTCGATTCTTTCAATCCTTGCTCCAGCAGGAATTCAAGGTCGCGTTGTTGATGCTTTGTTCACTTTGTCAAAATTTATACTACAGTTAAAAATGGCCAATACAATCTCTTCGGTTTGTTTGTCGCGCTTTGACTAGCCTGCTTTTAACGCGTCGCCGTGATCTGAGTGCAGTTTCCAATATTCTAACTTGATAAAATGCTGCTTCGCAATAAACATTAAACCATATGCTGCTTTACCGCCGATAGTTGTTCATGACATTGGAGGAGAATATTATCTCAAGAGTGTTCTCCTGTATAATTTCCTGCACCCTCCTCATATTACGCTTTTCCTATCACATGCGCTCGAATGAATCACATACGCTTTACAGTTTTCAGCCTGCTCGTAAGATTCCTGTGCATATCCTTCAGCCAGAAGGCGACGGAATGCTTCTTCGTGCATCAGTAACAGCAGAGGTAGACGACGGGTACGTGTAATACCGGCAGATCAAGACAGATAGCGCCCTCCATTCAGCAACTCTATCTGTCGCTGGGGTTTCCAAATGCTACAGCTGCGAACGAAAAAAGGCCCGACTGGAGGAGCCATACAAATGGATTTACAAAGGGATCTGTGTCGAACCTGGATGTCGTCCACCGGTGTTCGATATCGAACTCAGTTGAATTCTCAAATGTGCATCCATTGCCACACATTTGTCGAGCCTGACGTTTCCAAGGACGATTATGTCACGAAGGTCGTCAGGGTGATGAATGGCCGGACGGATCAGCACTCAGTGGTCCAGCCGCTCCAGTACTATCCATCGACTGGTCCGCACAAGACATGGAAGTGCCATACCTGTCGGAAGGGCATCTGCCGCCAAAATCTCACTGTAGCGTAACACTCGATATAGAAGATAGGGGTTCTGACTTTTTATCCAACATCGTGTTGTGGTAGTTTCGTCTACCACCCATTAAGTAGAGCCTCTTCTAACAAAATGAGAGCCTGCACGCGAGAGAGAAAAGTAACCTTTTTTTCCTCTTTCGCGCAGTAAGCAGACGCCACAATAGACAAAGACATTCAATAGTAGAGGAGCAGCGTGGATATTAAATATGCCTATTTCGTGCAGGCGGGTTCACCAGCGTTTTCTTTTATTACCAGTGACAACAACAACAACAACAGAGAGAACTATCAACACCGACTCACAATATCAATCCTTTTTATCATTTCACCACCAATCTAACCAACCATAACCGCGACTACAACACAATAAGAAAATAATATACAAAAAAAGAGACAACCATCAGCAACACAACATGTCAAACCAAGCTATCAACGAAGTGACTCAAACTTCCGGAGCTGACATCAGGGCCTCCAGAAGGGAGGAAGACCCTGCTAGCGGGTTCCCATCTCCCGGCAACTCTCCCCTCTCTCTCTCTGAACCCGGGGTTTCAAAACTCACACACTCACACACACGCCTCCTTTTCCATCCTCGCGGAGATTGAAATCCCGTTCACGCCCTAAACAAATAATAAAAACGTACTCACGGCCCTTTTCTCGTTCGGATGGGTCTTCCGGTTTTGATTGTGTTCTGTACCACCCTCTTCACATCCGATCGATCCTTGGCATCGTTGCCTATTGTTCGCAGTACTTTTTTTGTCGCATTGGTATCAGCAAGGAGAAGTCTCAGTCCTTCTGTTTGTCCTGTGGTGAGGATGAAAAGTACAAGACGATGGAATAGATGGTGTCTTGAAGAGCTATCACTATCCTTCCTTTTTCTTCTCTCAGTTTCTCGTGCCGTTCTTGATACATTTTTTCTTATGGAGGAAGGGGAAAGGGGATACACTGCCTTGGGCCCCCTTCCTCTTAGTGACAACGAAGGGGGAACAAAAAAAATAGGACAATCTCCGAAGGATTAAGGAGGGAAGAAGGAATGCCAAGAGAAAAAAAGAGCGCTTTGATTTTTTTTCCCTCCTTCCAGTGGCCATGGAATCAAAAACACAAACGAGTTGTCTCTGGTCACTTTGACCATTACCCATGCGCATTTCTTTTTCTTTTGTCACAACTCGTGAAAGAACCCATTTAACTGGATGTTGTTTACTCGGTTGTTTTATTCACATTGAGAAGATGCCATCCACCCAAGCTCAAATCAACACTCCACCTTTTCAAGCAAGAAGATCAAGGCGGGTTTTGTGTCCTTTGATATCAATCCGGGGGAAGTACCCGGGCTCATACCCGTTATAGGACATGTAGCCAACCAACGTATGGTTGTCTCGTTTCCGTTCATAGAAACAGCATGTAGATGCAAAGAACTCTGGTGGGCCGTCGAAGATGGAGGAGGTCTTTAACCAGAGGTGGCCGTAGAATGGTGTTTTCTAAAGTTGTGTGAAGATCAAATATAAAGAAGACGTGTTAGGCAATTGGCGAAAGAGAGAGGGCAACAAATGACAAACATGATGGATAATAAACACTGAGGAAGATAAAAACGTACCATGGCGACTTGGGGTCTGCCAGAAGTATCAACTTTGAGATCTAACCCATTCGACCAAGACTCAACCGTAAGACTAACATCCCCCTTCGCCTGGACCCTAGCCACCTTCCTAACCTCGACCTGAGCTTCGACGTTCCCGTCCCCGCCCTTCGTCACCACATTCATCGCCTCCGTAACCAGCAAATCCTTCACCGTCACCGAGCCCGCCTCTGCCAAAAGCTCCAACCGCTCTACTGCAATCCTCGCACCCGTACTCCTTTTCGGATCCATCGCCACAATCACGTTTCCTTTGTACCGACTTTCGATCTGGATGAAGTCGTAATCGTAGAGGTGGCGAGGGAAGATGATGTCTACTTCGAGGCGGGTACAGTTCCGGGCGAGGGCTTTGCGAATTTCTGAGGATTTCATGTCAAGAAAGAGGGAGGTTTCGAAGAAAGAGTTGCGGGGGGTGGGGGTAATTTTGAGGGAGATGAAGGAGAGGAGTTCGGGGGTGGATGCTTGCGCTGTGATGAGGACTGTGATGTTGCCCTCTGTCCTGTCCCTTGACTGTGATACTGATATATCTCCCGTCTAAATGAATGCATAGTGAGAACATAATGTGTTAATGGTGTGCGAGCAAAATAAAATGAAAAAGGAGAACGTGTGAGAAAGAACAAGGGTATATTTGCTTACGATGCCCTCGTCGAGGTGGAAGAAGAGTTCCCGGTAATCGGCCGGATCAAAGGAATACCCCATCGTGGTGACTTGTGCATCCTCTGGGACCTTGCACTCATACGACAAATGGTTAACAAGGCGGATCTATTGTCAGTTTATCAAGGTTCAAAAAAGAGGCAAGGTCAGACCACGAAGGGGGGAGGGGGCGAGCATTTTCAGTCGCATGCATGCATTGCACGAGAGGAAAAACATTCGATAAACGAAGGAAAGTGTCAAAGAAAAAATCTTGAACACACAAAGAGCAATGGATGTATCTTTCTGCCAACGTACCAGACCCCAAATAACCATGATTCCGACGATGGCCGCGATAAGGATGCCCTTCCACTCGTGGAACCATCTTTTAGTACCTATCATCCGCACACAACATGTCATGGTCATGGTTAAAACCTAAACATTATTCGTCCCAATGGTCGTTTAACTCTCAAAAGAAAATAAAATCATCCTCGAGGAAAAACTTACCTCTCCACTTATCATCCCACCACCATCCAAGCCGCCGTCCGGCATCATTCCCCCATTGCCGCAACCCCTCCGAACACCCAACCCCACCCTCACCATCACCACCACCGCGCCTCCTTGACCCAAGCTCCGTCGCCCGTCGTGCAGCCGCCTCTGCTGGTGTCGCCACTCTTCCTGATGTGACACGGCCACCTCCCAAAAGCGGCGTCTGCTCGTCATGGTCGGTAGGTCGTCCTAATCCTAGTTCTGGTGTATTTGAATACGCAGGCGGTGGGATGTCTGTGTCTGGAACTAGTGGGGAGTGGTCGATATCGACGGTTGTCGAGTCTCTGTTTCCTTGTCCGTTCGTGTGTTGTTGCTTTCCTGTGGACATGCTCGCTTGGTTACCTATATGTTTGTGTGTTTGTTCTTCTGTTACTGTTTTTATGCTGCTGTTGTGAGAGGTAAAAGGGGCGAGGGAAAAGTGAAGAGAAGAGATTGGATGAGAGAGAAAAAAATAAGAGCGCATTCATCCGTTTTATATCCAACGGTACAAACGAAGGTCCATGGACAATGACATCTTTCTGCATGTGTGTCTGTTTGTTTGTTTATTTCCTTTTTTCCCCTCTCACTTTTCCTCTGTGCCATGTCAACCCCATCTACGTCGACTTTCATGTCCAATAGGAGAAGTCACAGAGCAAAAAAGGGGCGAGTGTCAAGTATGTCATCTTTGACATCCCTCCTTTCGATGCTGTGCAATCGAAGTTTAACCGCAGCAAGGTAAGAACAAGACGCATGGACCACTTTTCTGGACACCTTCGTCGCTCTGAAGGAATAGGCTTTTGTCCATAAAAGGATAGCATACCACACCTGGCTACATTTTCTACTTTCGTATGCTATTCTTTACTACTACAGAAGTGCAATCGAAGGGGCGCTGAGGCTAAGAGAGCTCTTCAATCAAGACCTTCTTCTCTTTCACACCACCACCACTACCACCAGACGCATTACCCACACCATCCCCAGCCGCATATGCTCCTGCTACTGCTCCATCATCTCTATCACCGCCAACAACCCGCGAGACTTGCTCAAGCTCCCGCGTCCAACCAACAATCTCCTGCCGGACACGAATCCCCGCCATCACAACCTCCGTCCTGACGCGATCTAGTCTATCAGATTTCATGATCAACTCCGACAACAGATACGATTCATAGAACTCTAGTTTCTTCAACAACCTGTGCAGCGTTGTCTTTGAACATATTCCTCCTCGCCGTTTCGTGGTCGTGGCGGTAGCGGTAGCGAGGCATGATTGGAAGACAGCTTCGAGATCTCGGATACACCGCAGACAGCGAGAGGGTCGTGCCAGGATCAGAGTCAAGTCTCTCAGGAGAAGCGACAACATCTCGAGACGGACAGTGTCACCCTTCCAGAGTGTGGAATTCAGACTCGATGTTTGGAGGATCGCCAGTGTTGTCTCAAAATCCTCGACTTGCATGACTCCCGATGCTGACGAAGTCGTCGCTGCAGTTCCTGATCTTGGTGTCGATGATTTGGAAGCCGGTGGAGGTGGGGCAAAGAAGGGACAGAGGTCAAAGATATGGGCGAGCACTTGTTCAGGTTCCTCCTGGAGATCTCCGTTAAAAACTCGAATAGTAGCAGCAAAAGCAAACAGCAACCCGCAGATGTGGTAGATCAAGGATGGGTGGGGTGCCTTGGTCATGGGTGGGACAGTCGATTGTGCCCTCTGCTGTGCTTCTTGATCGATATCCTCCAAAGGACGGACCAGAGCCTGATGCGGTCGCAGCATCGCCTCTTCATCCAACACAAACTGCTCCAGAACAGTGCCGGAACCAGAGCGTGACTGACCGGGTATATTGCTTGCTCCTGTGGTTGTTGCTGTCGAGGTCGTGTCACCTTCCTGAAGAATAATATTGCTAGCTGCCTTCAAACGTTCTGAATCCCGCTTCTCCTGCGCCTCACTATCCGTGACTTTGGAAACAACCACCTTCTTCAACTGCCCACTCTCCTCAGCCTCAACTTCCCACCAAGGCCGCCAGATCTGAATAAGTTCCGCAATCTCGGCATCCCGAATCGCCTTCAAGTCGTCTATATCCAGATCCGCAGTCATGGCCTGACCACCCTCGCTGGCCACCTTCTGACCTCCCCTCTCAAGAGTCTCACTCATCTCCTGCAACAGCTTCTTGGCTTCCATTTCCTCATCCTCATTATCGTCATCTGAGATACCCTTCACCCCATCAGGACCATCTTCGAGATCACCACTCACATCATCGTCGTCTTCACCCAACCGTCCCGAAATCACAAACTTCTCCTGAAACTCGCGTCTCTCGTCCGGATTCAACTTCTCCCAGATACTCTCAAACGACTCCTGATCCAGATCCACATCCGCAAACCTTTTAACGAAATCCTGATATTCCTGCTCAACCATCCGTTCCATCTCTGCCCGTTCCTCTGGGCCAATATTGTCATCACCCTCATCCGGGAGAGCGTCCTCCTTGGCTTCTTCCTCCATCGCCTTACGGATCAATTCCTCGCGCTCCTTGGGCGTCAGTTTCCGTTGCAATGGCTTTGACCCAGCAGTCCCCGCTCCTGCTCCTGCTCCTGCCTCGCTCGACTTTCCAGAGCTACCTCCCTTTTGCTTATGCTGCTGTTGTTGGTGCTGGGCATGCTGCAAGAGGTCTTCATCCGACATGGTAGTCAAGAGCTGCTCCTCATCCACAGCCTGCCGCTCAAACCGATCCAGAATCCCGAGCATCTTTTTCCGGTCCTGAGGTGTTACAGCCGGACTAGATTTAAGCTCATCCATCACCGATGCCTTGTAAAACGATTCCGTGCACTGGACATGCGTCTAAGTATCACATATACAAGAAGAGTGCAGGGGTTAATTGACTATGTAAATAATCTTCCGTAAAAAAACGCCATGTATGACACATGGGTAGATGCTTTGCTCTTCAAAGAACAATTGTCGTGAAATGTATAAGCTTCGTTACCTGGTCCTTGTAGCAGGTGAGGGAGCAATAGCGCAGATTGCATCGTGGACAGATATACTTGAAGGGTTGTGCCTTGCAACTAATTTTGTTTGTTCACACCGCAGTAATATGTTCACCTCTGCGTCAGCCTTTTTGTTGTGGAATGAACTTGTTAATGAACAAGCTTCTTTTCGTTCTTTGTTCGAATGGAAGCCAAAAAAAAAAAAAAAAAAATGAGTAGATGAGGCAGGGAGAGAACTTACATTCCGCAGGGGTGTGTGTTTGCTACGATGGTGCGATGCTTCCGAGGGACGACCATGCTTGCTTTGCGCGTGAGTGAGCAGTGTGAAGAAAAGGTTGTGCCACCAAACAAGATTAAACGCTGTTGATTTGTTATTTGCACAAGCCACACAAAAATGAGCTGATGTCTGCTTTTTTTATTTCGATCGAAAATGATTATGAGGGGAGAGGGTTGATTGAGAAAGGGTGCAAATGATAAAAGTGGGGGGAAGGGGTATTGTTCGGGTCTATGTATTACGGTGTTGTTGAGGTAGTGTCTGCGACTCCAGCATCGTCCTTACAGACGGTAGATCTGTCCAACCTCCTCGGCACGGGCAACCTTGGAAACATCGCCTTCGGCCAACATCCTGTCCCACCAGGCAAACATAAAGTTATCGCAGATCAACTTGAACCAAGGGGTGACAATAATGCCGCTGCCAGGGGTAACGCCCCGCTCCAAGAGCACCTTCAACTCATCCTTAGTCACCCAACGGACATCGCGGACTTCGTTAGGGCTGGGGTTCATGTCAATAAGCTCCTTGTGCTGGGGTCTCATGAACAGAATGTAATCAATCTCGTGCTCGCCCCAGGTCTCGTTCGAGGGAGCCAAGTAGTGGATACGGGTCAAGAAGTGGAAATCATCCACGGGAACATCCTTGGCCTCGATTCCGAGCTCGTGGAACAACTTGCGCTGGGCAGCTGTGCGGACACCCAGGTTGTCCTTCTCGACCAACTCGTCGGCAGTGTTGAGGGGGTGCGAGCAGCAGGTGTTGGTCCATGCATCTGGGAAGGTGATCTTTTCGGTCGCACGCTGCTGCAAAAGGAGCTTGGTGCCGTCGGCAGAGAAGAGGAACACGGAGAAGGCGCGGTGGAGGAGGTTGTGACCCAAAATGTTGGTCATCAAGTGGCCTAGCAATATCAATGAACAAGGATCAGCGCTTGTTAGATTCTGTGGATGCAACTGTGTCCTCGGACTAGGACAAGTGTCAACGCGGGTGATCTGTCTATCATGTAGATGTATGTCGATGCAATTGTTTGTCAAAAGTGGAAGCTCTGGCTGTCGTTAAGTTGCGCTGACGACTCGTCTGAATGCCGGAGCTCGCCTGAGCAGAGCTGTGAAATGCCTCTTCTCCTGAATTATCTTTGTTACGAGTGTATTCCGATCAGGGGTAAGTCGAGTGACGGGAAGCTTCAATTCGACTAGCCATTGAAAGTCGAAGTGGCCAAAGACCACTGACGCTTGAATAATCCTGGGTTCGTTTGTATCGTTCCTGAGCAAAGAGAAAAGAGATCTGGTTGTTCATGAACACAAAAAGAATACCACATCTCGTGAGAATATTCTTATCCGTCAAATTGACAGAACTACTTACAGGTCTTCTTGGAGTCGGCACCGATGCGCTTGTCATCACGGTCGATGACGATGCACATCTCCTCCATGAGCTTGACCTGCTCATCGTCGTAGTTGGAGAGGTCGACATCGGCGGCGATGGTCGAGTGGAGGGGAGCAGGGGTAGGGGTAGCGACGTCGGATGAGCCCATTGTTGTAGTTGTAGCTGTCTTTGCTGTTTGTTGAAGGAGTGCGGCGGTGGTGAGGGACGAAGAAGAGGACGGGAGTCGGAAAGCGGAGCGAGGGTTGACGGTGTTGGGTAATCGAGAGAGGATGGAAGAAGAAAGAGAAGAAGAAGAGGAAGAAGAAAAGGAAGAAGAGGGCAAAGGAGAAGCCGAGTGGGATGAGAGAGTCCGCTGTGCCTTTGTAGTGATATGATGAATGAACAATCCAAAAAAAAAGTCGTAAGGTTTTTTGAGCCAATCAGAACCATTGGGAGATCTTTAATAGTTCAACGGAGGATGAAAATAAGTGGGGAATACTTCGGAGACAGGCACACACAACAAAGGTCTCTGTTGGAGCATTTACATACAGAAACTCGCATACAATCCACACATTTTATAATCCTTGGCCTGGGATCCCACACCAAGAACAAGCCCAAGTTCCCACGGGAAAGATAAAAAAATGAAAGAAAAGAAATGACGCCGCCCATGCATACCTCGCCCACTCTTAGCCTCGTTCTCCGAACTTGTAAGACCCAGTAACACCTGCAAAGACAAGTCCGAACATCCCTTTTCTTACCAAACAAGAGCCAATGAACGAACTTACCCTAGGCACTGACGTTGCCTGCCTTGTCACTCGGCGCAGGGCTAGATGGCGAGCAAGAATAGTCGTCGACATCTTCCGTTGTTTCGTTCCTTGTTTGTTTCCGTGTGTGAATGAATGGTTGCCGACATCTATACACACACTCACGCCCAGCTTCATTTTCTCCTTGCCGCCTGTGTGCAAAAAGCGTGACTGTACAATTTCTGATCGTACATCTTGCGCACTGGCCATTCAGGAACCGATAGCTCCATGGTCAATTCTTCTCACCCAATTGAACAATTGGTTGATTCCCTTCAAAAAAAAACAGTCAACTTGTCCTCCCTTTCAACATCCACGGACTCACAAGCAGTTCGCTCATGGCCTAAACGTCAAGACCGACGCTGAGAAATTGCCAAGCGTCAATCAATCAATGAACGAGATGCTATTGCAGTTGTTTACTCTGTCTTCCTTTGTAGAAATAGAGCAGGGGAAACTATAGTAAACATAGACCCAATGAACGCACAAAGTAAAGGCCAAGTATTGGAAAAAGTGAACAACACTGATGATATACCTATGCAGAAATAAAAAAAGACGCGGCGAAATTCCTCATATAACAAGGTTGGAGAGATGTGGGGTATGAACTGTGCCCAGAGTACTGAGAGCATTCTTCCCTCCCTACCCTTGCAAGATTTTTTTGTTCATTGTTCACCTTACTGAGCTCTTGGCGTTCATCCCATATTGCCTTCGCCCATGTCTTGTTTGAACTACTATCGTCAATTGACCCCCGCTGGATGCACATCGCACCTACACACGAACCACTCGTGGATCGTCTCCTCGCCGCATCGAGGTTCAATTATCTCTGCAATAGCACGACGACATATGTCCAGCCATTAAGCACACTCCATCATCTAGTGGACACTCGCACCCCTTTTTTCAAACGGTGAATAAACAAGATTTCGCCAGCCGTAAAAAGCATGCAAGCCAAGAACAAGCTACAAGGTGGCCTAAACCCAAACCCACCCCACAACTCTTTTTCACCAGCCGAGAAATACAGGAGGTTGAACTTCTGAAGGTTCGTGCGACAAGGCGTACAAGGAAGAGCTGTTGTCTCGGAAGAGGAGGTGAGATGATGGCGAGTAGTTCATGACTCGCTATAAAAGCAGTTGGGTTCGCCTACCACTCTTCTTCACTTCAAATCTCGAACTCGAACCTTTCGCTTCACCAAGAAAAAAACAAGTAGCTGTTCACGTACTTGGTTACTGTCTCGCCTCAGTATCCATCACATACAACACACGCACACCTCTCCACTCTCCCATCCACGCACACACATACCACGCGACCCACTTAAACAAGAAAAATGGCAACAGTCTCCACATTGAACCCAACAAAGTTCATGGCCTTCAAGGGTCTTGTCATGGCCATGTTTGCCGCCTACCCGACCTCGATCCACTCGCTTCGACAACCTGGCAGTCTCCTCTGGGTCATCTTTACCCTCTGGGTTGCCAAGACTGTCAAGAATGTATGTTTGTGATATGCTTCTTACTCTTCCTTTCTCCGGCGACGGTTGAGTGGTTGTGGAGAAGTGAACTCTTTTGTTGTCGCTTCCGTGCATGTCCCCTTTGCTGTTCCCTCCCCTCCATCCCTCAGTCTCACTTACATAACCTATAACTTGTCGCTCTGTCCCTTCTACCTAAAACAATGCATGAATAGATGATCAAGAGAGCATACTTCCACCCGTTGTCCCACCTCCCCGGAAACAAACTCCTCTCATCGACCTACTTCTTCCTTGGCATTGCCGGTCTCAGTGGGCGGAGCCATTACTTCCTCCCCCTCGGGCACAAGTATTACGGAAAGATCTTTAGGTTCTCGCCAGATATCGTTTCTGTCGCTGACAAGGACATGATCAAAGAAGTAAGAAAATACTGCTAGATGTAAGCATCGTCCTCTTGGGATGTGAGCGTTTGTTCCATTTACTAATGTTGTCGACTTTCTTTTGTTCAATAATGTAATGCTAGATCCTGGTGACGATGGATTACCCCAAGAGCGTGATCCATGAAGGGTTTGAGTTGAATGATCAGCACAACCTCTTTACCTCGCGCCACAAGGAGTTCCACAAGAACCGAGTAAGACACCTCCATTTCTCGATATCAAAATTCAGGTGCGATTAACTACGGATAGAACCAGTAACAACAACCTAACCCACTTCTATTTTTGATCAATCACTTCAGCGACGATTGGTGGCACCAGCATTCGGATTGCAGTACCTGCGCGCCCTAGAGCCAATCATGGCCGAATGCACCCAAATCGCCATCGACGAGATCGACAAGATCCTCATCGACCCCAAAGCCGTCAAGGGTGGACATATCCTTAAACCAGGTCAAGTCGACATCTGCTCCTTCATGATCCGTCTTTCACTCGACATTATCGGCGAGACTGCCTTTGGGCAGTCCTTCAGGATGGTCAAGGATAACACCCACCCTGTCCCCAAACAGCTAGCGAATACGCTGAAGAGATGTATGCAGCAGACTCTCAACCCGTGGATGAAGTGGTTTGTGCCGCTGGACTGGTCGTTTGTGGAGTTTGGGGCGCAGAGGGTGAAGGATAGGAAGTTGAAGGGTGAGGCAGGGAGGAGAGCGGATCTGTTGCAGTATTTGATTGACGCGCAGGCACATGAGCGTGCGAATGGTAATGGGGAGACCGGGAATGAGTATGATGATATGATTGCCGGAAAACTGACTGACAAGGCCGTCGAGACCGAGGCCTGCGTCTTCTTGTAAGTTCTTTCTCCTGCTGTCGTGTCCATGTTCAGCAAGCTTAAGAACACGGCTCTTAATTCTCTTTGCTCCTAACATCACACCATTCATTTTCCCCTCTCCTTGGCATAGGATTGCGGGATCAGAGACATCGTCGACGGCAATGACGTTCACGATTATGTACCTGGTCAAGAACCTCGACAAGCTGGCCAAGCTGAGAGAGGAGCTTGACTTGGCAACTGCCAGCAATGCCCCCGGTGCCCTCCCCACCTATGACCAGATCCGTAACCTGCCTTATCTTACTGGATGTATCAACGAGTCCCTGCGTCTGCGTCCAGTTGCTGCCACTGGTAAAAAACATGGTGGTTGCTTTGCTATTTTTTCTGTGTGTTGATAGGTGATTACAATGTGCAACCATGTCCCTGATACTTTGTCTACCGTTTGATCCATAGGTCTCCCTCGTGAGGTGACCGAGGATGTGACCATGAAGGGTCACTTCTTCCCCAAAGGCACAAGTAAGTTCGTGGCGACCATCCCTGACCCTTCCCTTCGTCACATCTCATCTCATCTCCTGCATGCAACTTCCCTCCAACGTCCCGCTAATCACATTCCTCCCTCTCCTCTATTGCAACAGTCCTACTCGCGCAACTCCCACAGCTGCACTGGTCAAACGAATACTTCCCGCAAGCCAACAAATTCATCCCGGAACGCTGGATCCCAGACGAATCGCCGTTCTCTCCCGTCCAGGATTTCACCTTCTACCCCTTCTCGGCTGGAACTCGCAACTGTGTCGGAAAGAACTATGCCATGTACGTTTTATTCTCTTTTCTTTTCTCCCTGCATCAACGCCTTTCTGCTCCCAATCCATCCCTGCTGTTGTTGCACGCTGTCATCTTTTTCCCCCCTGCAGGTTACAATTTAAGCTAACAGGGCCACTAAAACACCCTTTCTCTCTCTCCCTCTCCCTCTCTCCCGTTCCTTCTACCTTCTCAACATAGGATGGAGATGAGACTGATCATTGCAGCACTAATTGTCCGCTACGACATTGGATTCGTTCCTCGACAACGTACCGACTACATCCAATACATTACCACGGCCTTGGCGACCGATAGCTATATCATTACCATGAAGCGACGTGAGCTTGTCCGTGGATTCTAGGCGAGGAGGAAAGAGAAGGAGAGAAGGAGTGAACACAAAAGGAGGAGCCTACAAAGATGCATGTACTATGAACAGCACTATATATCAATGAACGTAATGCCATAGTTGTTGCGGTTAGTTGCGGTTGGTTGCGGGTTTGTTTTACTGATCGCGAAGTAATTGTCCCGCCGACAGACCATGTGGATTTTTTCTCCCTTTTGTTACTATTGTGATGACGCAGGATGAGGAAGGGAGACGGACAATAAAAGAATAAAAGGGTCACACTCCTTAGAAATGAAACGTCTTCAAGTGAGTCAAACCTCCTTGCTCAATTGGTAGATATTACATGGTGCATACAATTGTACCTGGGTGAGTTATTTCTTTTTCTCCTTGTGTTGAATAGGGCGATCGAGCGAAGCATTTTTTCCTGGTGTCCGCTTGTCGCACAAAGGAAATGCGCTTCTTTTACGCCATCGTCGTTTATTAATCCACAAGCAAGCCAAGCCCTGTTCTTGTTCTCCCTAATGCATGCTTTCCAGGTTCCGCCCGCTTATTCGCCCTGTGTCTGTGAGATTTGTTTGGTCCAGCTGCGATCGTTTTGCCCAATCCGACCAGGCACAATGATATGCAATTTAAAATTTAATAATTACAGGGCGGTCGGGAAAAAAAGTGGTACTGTAGGCGGCGGCTTTTTGTCTGACTCTTCTTTTCTTGTTAGCATTTGGACAAATGAGAAGGCACGACTGAACGTCAACAACCGGTCTTTGGTTATTGTTCCCCTGGTCATGTATCTTTGCAAAGATGGACCCTGACCAAAAAGCAGGTCAACATCGATAATGCTTTGAAGGATTGTTATGTCGTTGTTGTTGCTATCGATGAACCTCGTTTTGTTATTATTGAGTTGACTTGAACCGGTATCGATACTGTTGCTTGGCTATCTACCCATAGAGGAGAAAAGTCCTTCTTAACCCTTCGTCAACCCAAAAGAGGATGTATACTAGATAGAAGGTTGGCGCAACCAAGCAAAGAGAGACAAATGCAGGCGTGTAGAGAGCGACGACCTGTGCAACGGCCATGCGCCTTTTTGAAGAGTAGAATCTGACCGCATAAAGACAAAAACGGTGGAGAACCTCACACACAACGACAAAAAGATGAGAGCGTTTTGGTTCCATTTGGTTGTCATTTGGCACAAGCCTGGTGCGTTTGAAAAAGCAATATAACTTAAATTGCCTTTTATCCCGAGGGAAAGATATAAAATGCGATCGAGTTCCTTCAGTCCTTTTCCTCCTTCTGTTCTTTACCTTTTCTCTCTTCTCTTCTTCTTCACTCCACTCCCATTTGCAACTTTCCAGCCTTCCTCAGGCCGACCATCACACCGCTACACCTTTGCACACATACCCAGCCAGCCACTCAACCCCCTCTCCACTCTCTACTATCCTCTCCTTCCAACCAATACGCCCATATACACAAAATGGCCACCTTCTCCTCCCTCAACACCATCACCCTGGCCCTTCTCGCCCTCATTTTCGCCATCGCCACCGTCCAATCCGCCCCCACCCCCGTGGCAGATCCTAAAGTCCCCGTCTTCTCCATCTTCTCCAAAAACAACGAAAAAGGTGCCACGGCCACCGTCTCCAAGTACGGCTGTCACAACCACGGCCTCAAGGCCGTTGCCGGGGTCCACTACCGTAGTGGCCCTCATGCCCAGATCAAGTTCTATTCTGGCAAGGACTGCAAGGGCAAGGTGACCCATTCGATGCCCATTAACACTTACAAGTCGATGGGCGGTCCTTACAACTCTCAGAGTGTTCTTGTCTTCAAGGGCACCGGTTCTTCCATGCAGTAAACTAGCTGCTGTATTCGAGACCAAGGAGCAAGCTGCTTTTACAATACATACCCTTGACAGACCGTTTTCCCTTCTCCCCTCTTTCTGTACATTTACACTGCTACATCCCTCTGCTGTTGTGCGTCCTCTTTGTGGAGGAGGTGGAGCATCAATCAAAAAAAACAAATAACAATAAACTGGCATAAAAGCGTTTTATGACACCCACTATCGAGCCATGTATTATGACTGTTTGTGTGAGAGAGGTAGAGGACGAAAAATATGTGGCATGTGTTCCTTCGCACAAGCGTCCATGTTGCTAAATTCTTACGCTGTTTGGCGCTCTTGGCCCTCTGCAGTCCCTTTTGTTTCTTGGCAACCTTACTTTTAGTCAGAGTGATCTCTTCTCTTTTTTCCCTTCTTCTTCTGTTCCATTTACTTTTCCATTCACTCATTCCTCATACGTCCATCACCCCTCCCTCATTCTCTCTCTCTCTCTCTCTCTCTCTCTCTCTGATGAGCTTCAATGACAGAAAATCGGCACCCGTGGACGAGCAAGCGACGTTCGGTAGCCAGGCGCCCTTCGCCTCCCCCGTAGGCCCCTCGGCACCTCACGACCCTTACTTTCCCAGTAATTTTTTACTTTCCTGCCCTGGACTTCGCCTTTTCTGCGCTGATGGATTGTATCTTATTAGTCTCGGAGGATGATGATCAGTCCGCACATAAACTAACAGTCGTTTTGTGTCTTTTATCACTCGCGAATGGGGTTTCTTTTATTCTAGTCCCGACGGACGTCCCACCATCCTACAGTGCAGCTCCATCACCCGTAGAGGGAGCAGTCAGCGGGAACCCACAGTCGCACCTTCCTTCTCCCTCTGCTCCTCCACAACGCCTCAACGCGCCACAGCATAGCCCCTACAGTTACAACCCACCGGGGGGAGCAGCACCACCACCACTTGCAGGAGGAGGACTGGATCCTAACTCTCCTCGTCATCATCCACAGGCACCGTACTTCCCGCCCCCTCCTCCACCACAGCGACAACATCAACAGCCGTATTATGGAGGGGCTGGACCTTCGACCAACTATGGCGCGATTAGCAACAACAACCTCCCACCACCACCACCTCCTCCTCAAGGGTACTACTATGATAATAATGGGCAACCCTACCAGCCAGTAGTCACCGCCCCGCTTGTCCCTAGAGCACCTCATGGACAGAGGAGGAGAGGATCTGATAGCAGCGATAGTGATAGTTCGAGTGATGAACATCATCCCCATCGGAGGACACCTCATACACGAAGTAAGTCGAACAACGTCCTTCTTCTACTTCTCAGACCTTTATTTTCTTTTCTCGTTGTTGCTCTCTGCTTTGTATACCTCGCATGGAAGGCCAGACGTCAACAAACAGATAGCGGTCGCCAAGAACGAAGAGAACTAAAGAAAATAATAATTGCGGCGTGTGTCCGAAATGAGCACCTAAACAGGAAATGATTACGCCCTTCTAGCAAAGAACGCTCAGACACGATCGAAAATTCTCACATCTCTTTTTTTTTTCTTAATAGGGAGCAAGAAAAAGTCGGGAGGCTGTTGTTCATGCTGCTGTCTCACCATCCTGTTCATCTTTCTCTACTGCTGGTATCTCGTCAAGTCCTTTGTAAGTCGCAGTCGTAGTAGGCCGGACCAGCATGTCGCTTTTTGTAATGTCATTCTTAGATAAAATGAATGATGAACAGGGAAGATGGGGAAAAGGAAAGAGTACTAACGGATATGCTTATGGTTTGTATGTTTCTTGAATAGGTGCTCCCGGACTACTCGTGCTCGGACGGGGATAATGTTAGTATCGACACGAAGTATGTCCGCCTGGTGCCTGGATTGAACTTTGAGTACAAGGCTGTTGAGGAAGTTGTAAGTTTCGTTTGAGACAAACTAGGAGTTGTACTCCTTGACAAGCAGAAGCAGCATTTTTTTTTTGTTCGCCAAAGTCAAAGGAGGGATCAACTAAGCACTTGGCCTAACACTCACTTACTTCTACTTTTCCTCACAAATTGTAGATGGGAAACATTGTAGTCAACGAATCGGACACATGGGACGAAAAAGGGATCAGGATCGTCGTCATCAAAAAGGCATACTCCACAAAATCCCTCGACCAAATCTCCCACACCCTCGAAAACATCAACGGCACCACCGTCTCGCGGGTTCATCTCAAAGATACGCTTAGCAAGGACCAAAAGGAGAAGATTGCCTTTCATGGGGGCTGTCTTCGTGCTGATGTTCAGATCACCTACCCTCGCGCCTCGTCTTCTTTTGTTTCTCGGACTGAGGGCGAGAGTGTAGTTGCTGCGACTGGGCCTGGATCTGTACGGGATTTGGGAGCGCTGAGTCTGAGCACCACCATGGGCGAGATCTCGGTCAAGTTGGCGTCGAGAGGAGAGGAGGCTTACAGTCTGAACTCTTTCGGAGTCAAAGTCGTGCATGGAGATGTGGATGTTAGTAACTTGGTCGTGGTCAAGAAGACGCATGTCGAGATTGTCAATGGTCAGGTCTTGGCGGATTTGACGACTGCGGGAGCTGTCAAGGTCGATATGGTCAATGGAGGTATTGTGTTGGCGATTGAGTCTGCAGCACCCCGGACAAAGCTGATGTTGGGACGTGGTGTTGGTGGTGGTTGGGCGCCTGAAAATCTGGATGTGGAGGCCAATGCGGTCAATGGACCCGTCAGTGTCACCTTTGTAAGCCCCCCCCCTCAATTTATTTTTTGGTCGCGTTTCTTATGTGAATGGAGTGACGACAGTGTTCTGACACATTCTTTTTCTTTACTTCGTTCTTATGTGAATTTAAATAGAGGAACCATTTCCATGGCCATTTCACGCTAGAGAGCCAAGTCGGGTCGACATCCTTCACGGTCCCAGCGGGCGACAGAAAGACGACCCCCACCAACCCAAGCGGTAAGCACGAGGGATGGGTCTCCGAGGACGGTAAAGAGCCTCTCTCTGCGCTTCCCAGACTTGTTGTCAAGACTGCCATTGGCACCATCAAAGTCAAGGTCGAGCCCAATAACAAATATACCAGCCCTTGAAAAGTTTGCATTTGTAATGCAATGAAGTAAAAGAACATTGATACCTAATTTGTATTGCGAGATGAGGTTTATATGGAGGGTTTGTTGAATGGGCAGGGAGATGGCAGGAGAGACAAGGCGTTAGTTTGGTGGCGCGACTTCTAGATCAAACTTGGGCTTATCAGTCACCATTGTCACAGACTTCATCCCATTTGTGCTTGATATGTCGCTAGAGGCCTGCTCGGCAAAACGATCGAGCAGGAGATAAGAACAAGAACAAAGCGTAGAGAATACTCTCTTTGTTCTTGATGTAACTTGTAAGCCCATTCTGCCACGATTCGATTGCTAGGTAGTACCTATCAAGAAGGAGCAATGAAGGGGAGAGAAGGTGTCCGGAAGAAACGCAGTACGAGATAAGAGAAGAAATGACCCCGATGGAAGAACAAGAAAGAAGAAAGAGTAGACGCGCCATGCGATGGTTACAATAGCTAATACGAGAGCAGCGGCACCATTGGCCCGACTTTGGAAGCAAGCCATGAGAAGCGGACACAAGGTCAAGAATGATAAGTGAGAGCGAATCCTAACGGCTGGTTGACCAATGAGATCGGTTCGGTCGTTCTCTCGGAACTCGCTTCCCGTTCCACTCAAAGAGCACATAATGTCATCCCTCTCTGTTGTGTGTTCTTATTTCTTTCGTTTTGTGTTTATCCGCTTTCTTTTCTCTCTTTTTCTTCACCCTCTCCCTTTCACTCCCCCTCAACAACAGCAACAAAAAAGAAGACATATATGGCAGACAGCAAAGGAGCCGCACCTGCTTCTGCGGGATGGAGAAAGTTCGCCTTCCTCAACCTGACCCCCGCCCAATACTTTGTCCGTCTCGTCCCCGCGATCGTCTATGGCTTGTATACGTACTCTACCCGCGGACCCTTCCAACCTCCCTCCTGCACCAGCTTCGGAATTTCCTGCCCCATGACCACCAACCACATCTCGGGCGTTCTCGAGCGACCCGAATACTATGGCCAGGTCTTGGGATACTACACCGACCTGATCGCGCAATCTGAAGATCTCGGCGGCTCTCTTGCAGTCTTTGTTGACGGTATGGCCGTAATTGATGTCTATACTGGATTCAAGGACCTGGCTCGCACCCAAGTCTACGACAACACGACACTTCAACAGGTCTACTCTTCTGGCAAGGCTGTCGAGGGCATTATTATTGCCCGCTTGGTCGACCAGGGCAGGCTGGACTATGAGGCCAAGATTGTCGAGTACTGGCCCGAGTTTGGACAGAATGGAAAGGAGGAAGTTCGATTGAGGGATTTGATGGTCCATGAAGCTGGTGTGCCAGCATTGGATGATGAGGACAAGCTCGATGCGCTCTCATGGGCCTCGATGGGGGATGAGGAAAAATTTTCGGAGCGTTTGGCTCGACAGCCTCATGTCTTTGGCAGCAAGCCGACCCGTGCGTACCATGCAATCACGCGTGGCTGGTTCCTGAACGAGATTGTCAAGCGGGCTGACCCCAAGGGCCGGACGATTGGGCAGATTGCGCAACAGGACTTGATGACCGACTATGAGGACTTGGAGTTGTACTACTCCAAGCTGCCCAAGGAGTCGGACTGGGAGAACCGTCTGTCGCCCATGCACGACTACCCTCTCCTTCGCATCCTGGGTCGTTTGGTCTTGCCACAGGTGATTCAGAACAGTAGGATCTTTGGTAGCCCTCGTACGCTGCCTTTGCACCAAATTGTCAAGAGGACATTTGAGAGCAAGTCGCTCACTGCCAGAGCCCTTACGCCCAAGTTTGCTCCCTGGCCCCGTCTTCTCCGCACGCCTGAGGCACATGTGTATGAGGGTACCAGCTTCTCTCTCAAGTCTAATGCCCACTCTGTAAGTGTTTCTGTTCGTCTCTTTTTGATTTTTTCTCCCACACTCGCATTCCTAAATTCAGAGTCACAGTGGCCATTTTTTCCATGTCCTTTATTGTTGAAATTGGATGCGTGTTACCATGGCATGGTTCGCAGGGTTGGTTACATGGTTTGGCATTGCTGCGCGCCGTAGACAAAGAGAGAGTAGGATGTGCGGGCTGAGTTTGATGCTCTTACTGTTCATCCTGTTTCCTGTTTCCTGTTTCCTGCTTCCTACCCTTCTTTTGCTATATCCGTTGCTTTGTCCATCCTACGATCCTGATATCCCTGATATCAGTCAGGGCTCTCGTATCGGTGTTGGCCTAATACATGTCATATGTAAACCAGCATTTGTCGTTGTGTCGTCGTCGCGCTCAAATTGTTTAACCGATTTCCTACCCTTTTTTTTCCCACACCTACTTTTCGCCTATTCCTGCTTTTTTGTCCTTGCTCCACGCACATGAAAAATAGCTCGCAAGGTTGATGTCAATGATGGCCAACAAGGGCGGCTCCACAAGACCCGGTGAACCCAACCTCATCTCCGCCAAAACCTATACCCAGGCAACAACCCTCCACGGCGCCTCCCTTGACGAAGTCACCGGCGAGACCGTCCCCCTTTCCGTCGGTGGCTGGGTCAAGACCCGTTCCTTCTACGGCGAAGGTCCTTTGAAGGGCGTTGAAGTCCAAGGGTGGTCTGGAGCTGGAGGATCGTTGATTTTGTGGATTGAGGAGCTGGGGATTGGGTTCTCGTATGTAACCAATGCGTTTGCGGCGCCTGAGACTCTTTTGGGGGATTACCGGGGCAAGACGCTGTTGGATCGGGTTGTTTATGCCCGTAAGGGCGAGTTGGGGCTGTTGCCTAAGAAGGCTCCTGAAGAACAAGCTGAAGCTGGAGCTGGAGCTGAGGAGAAGAAGCAGAGAGAAGAGGATGAGTGAGGAGGGTGGCAGAACAAGACAGAATATTCCATCCCAAAATAATAATAGTTATTACCCCATTACTTTTTATTACTCGATTATGTTTTCTAGCATCGATGATGATGCCTTTGAGTATTTGCTCTTATCAACAAATAGGTCAGCATGGTTACATGAATGTCATTATGCAAGAAAGAACATTATTATTGGGCGTTTTTTTATTTCAGCCTGGGTCCTTCCTTCGTCGTGTACGTGAAGCGCTCGCTTATGGGTAAAAAAAAACCACCTCACCCAGGGAACTGTTCACTTTTCTAGATTTTTTGATGTTGGATTTTGCTTGACCAGGGTAAGCACAAAGATGAAGAGAGAGGAACGAGCACACAAGTCGAGCGGTCATTGGGGGAGATGGAATTACATTTCTGATGTATGATTCTTTGCTTGTTTGCATTGGTCTACCTGCTTGGTCTGTTTTGATGTATCTGGCTTACTCGCTTCTCACACTTCACCTCACTTCTGCTTTATGTTGTTACGCGCTTTGCTCTACTTTTCTCCCTTTGCTTGAACACATTTTTCGTTCTCACGGCATTACCAGTGTGTGATTTTCGTCAGTTCTTGCATGTTTATGTGACCAAATTGCATTTTTTACTCTCTCTCCCTTCTTCCTTTTGCTTTGACACATGTGGATGCAAAAAATGAGCAAAGGGAAAATGCGTGAAAGCAAAAGAAAATGCGTGAAAGCAAAAGAAAGTGCGTGAAAGTGAATGGAAGTGAGTGAGAGGGAAAGAAAATGATGGGTGGATTTCGCCTTCCTTGTACCTAATTGCTTCATGGACATATGTCTGTTCTCGCACTTCTTTTGGCCCCCCCCTGCCTGCCTTCCATGCTCATTCCATCCAAATGCGCATGCATCCTTCCTTTCCTTGGGACTTCTAGATGGCCCAAAATCGTGCGTGCGTGCTATGCGTGTGTACCCTTTTTTTTTTCTTGTTCGTTTTCCTGAGACGGAATAAGTTGGCGTGCTTTTCATCATGAAGTGAATAAAGGCGAAAGATAGGAAAGGTCTTGCGTGACGTGAGAGTACTGGTACACACCAATGGAGGCAACGGTCCCTTTTCATTTATGTCCTCTTCTATCATTGGTGTCCTTTGTTTAGGTCCCATCGGTGCCTTCGAGTCTCGAAGGCTAATAAGCTAGAAAGCCCCCCTAATAGTGCACCAATAATGAAGGAAGGGAGGTCCTGTCCTCTTCCATCATAAGTTGCCTCTTTCCCTTTCCTCCCTTCAAAATCCAAGGTCCATGGTCCAAGATCCAAAGGGAATGAGGAAAATAGAAAAAGGGATAGGTACATATTTGACATTTGATTACGAGGAACCCATCAATCCAATTCCAAGTATCAGTGGACGATGGGGTACCCTCTTTGACATCATGGGACCAATTTTGTTCTTCGCTAGAAAACATTTGGGCGAAAAAATAATAATAATCCCAGAAATAGCATTGTCCCGATGAAGGGGAACGAGGGAGGTTTCTATGCTTACGTAGATTTGCTTTGGACTTTTGCCCTACTCTTTCTACGTATCCTCATGATTGGATTTGGACTAGCACAGGCATAAGGCATCACTCGCATCGGGCAATTGATACTGTAGAACGCAGCAAACAAATAAACATCCACTGAGAAAACAAGAGGACGAAGAAGAGGATGGAAGGATACGTGTCCATTCGGGTCCAAGCAACTGTGCATGCGTCGAGCACTGAGCAGTGAGGGCAGGCAGGGCATAGCTGATAGCTGAGCTGGGAGCCAAAAAAAACAGGGCTCTGGAAATTCATGCAAAAAAAAAAATGGCGTTGGCTTAGCAGAGTAGATAAAGGCACGTACACGAATTGGAGAGCAGGGAATTGAAAGGAGAGAAAGGGGGAATAGAATACCAATTCCCGTTGTTACAATACTCCAGAAAGCAAGGCTGAACGTTATCCGGTCACTTTATTAGCCCATACTAATCTTGTTTGTACCAGGGCAATTGTGCTAAAAATGAGACAGCCAGGCCTGGGCTTGCCATGCTCATTGCTCTCCTTACTTTGTGCTTTGCCCTTTGCCTTTTGCTTCGAGAAAGTTCATAAGTTGGGGGGAAGGGGAAGGGAAGAGAAGGGAGGGGTCCAACCAACGAGCCCTTTCAATGTGACTTTCAAATGTTGATGCAATTGAACAAACTGAAGGCGAGCAACAAATTATCATTGTGGGAGGCACTTGTCATTTTCTATTCAATGACATTATTATTAGTCCATGACACGTTCCAATTTTTGCACCAGTTCCCCCAAATGTCCATTGCCTAAGAATTAGGTGTCCCTTCGAACAAACAACACCAAGACAAAAAAGACATTGTTGTTACGTGGGGATGTCTATTCTATTTTGTTCGATTACTTTGTATTGGTGACCGCACTGGTCTGCTCTCATCACACCATGTCCTAAGGTCCCCACCTAATCTTCTCCCTTTCGTCACTCTACCCTTTGTGTCGTCGCGTCAACAGTTTGATGACGGGTCGAGATTTTTTGTATAAATACCTCTTCCCTCATCGCGTATTTCCCATTTTTCTTCTCATCACCACACCCAACTCTTCTCTTCTCTCCCACACTCAACCCCCCTAAACACAAACTTATAACCAAACATGTCCCACACTCTCAAGGTTACCATTCACCAGGCCGAGCACCTCGAGGACGTCGAGCGCTTCGGCAAGAACGACCCCTATGCTCGCGTCTCCTTGACCGTCGACGGCAAGTACCCCGCAAAGACCCAGGTCATCAAGAACGCCGGTAAGGAGGCCGCCTGGAACAAGACTGTGGAGGTCCCCGACTACAACCCCCAGGAGCAGGATACCCTCTACCTCGAGATCCTCGATGAGGAGACTGGTTTCGACGAGCCCATCGCCTTCACCGCCATCCCCCTCCACCAGGTCCTCTCCGCCCAGGGACATGCCATCCGTGGCCGCTTCGGGCTTCACACCACCGGAGGCAAGACAAAGGGTGAGGTCCTCGTCTCCATCGTTGTCATCAGCCCCGGCCAGACTGAGGGTGCCCACCCCCAGACTGAGATCCGCGGTGAGGTCAGGCTCGACTCTGCCCAGCAGAAGCGCATCAACAGCCTTTCCCGCAAGGAGAAGGCTGGTGATCTTGGAACTGCCGCTCTCCTCATTGGTGCCGTCGTTGGTGCCAAGGCCCTCCATGACGGTCAAAAGGATGCCAAGAAGGTCGCCCAAGATGAGCAAGAGAAGGCCAAGGCCGAGAACCGCGAGTACTAAGCCACTGTACCTTTTCAATACCCTCTTCAGTACCACTGTATATAACCATTTCATCTACAAAAAAATTGACAGTTTGAACATCCCCTAAAAAAAGAGTCGCGATTCAGGTACCTCCTCACTTGAAGTTTGGTAGAGGGGTTGGCTTCCTGCCTTTCCTTCATTTACCATTTGCGCTGCACTCGATTGTGTAAATAAAAAATCACAGAAAACAACATCTCTGCTTCCATTGTTTGTCAGTGAAAAATGAATGGTTGAATATCAGAAAGAAGAGGACGAAAAGTAGAAAGATTTCAAAGGGTGCGTGGGAGTGTTGAATGGTCTTGTTGGTCAGCCCCGCGGAGGGGTGAGGGGGAGCAGGATACAAGGACATGGAATCGCAAAAGTCGAGGGAACGAATGAGCGGAGGAACGCACCATGTGGACCAATGAACATACCGCCAGGAGAGGGTGATTGTTCGATGGAACAGGAGAGAGAGCAGCCATCGAACCAGAGAAGAGCATACACAACGCGCGCACAGGTAAGAAAAAACAACTCAACTCCCACTCGAACTAAGACAGCAGGCAATGAGAGACATGGTGGTGCATGGGTTGGGTTTAGGCCAACATTTTTTATGTTTTTGCATTACCACATCACGTAAGACGAGAGCAATGGAAGGATGGAAGGAGGGACGGCAAAGGAGGCAAAGAAGGGGACAGGGTGCAACGCCCGATAACATCATACCATCCATTCTCTCTTCTGCATGAACATGAGAGGGGGTTCGTTCGCATCGCCCCTTCTCCTTCCAACAGAGAGGACGATGCCATCAGTTAACAGTTGACGATTTTGATCAAGAGGGAGGATAGCAACAGCGAGGACGCCGCTTGACAACGAGGACGTTTTAGTATCGCGCTTATTATTTTGTTCCTGTCGTTTTGTCAGTACAAAGTGTCGCTTAATCTCATAGGGACAAGGAAAGTTTTTGGACGATGGTGTGAACTTGACGATGGCAACAACAACATCAACATCATCATCGCGTGAAGGTTGTGAAAAAAAAGTAACTAAGGGGAAGGGAAGGGAAGGGAAGAGAAGGGAAATGTGACGCAAACGAAAGGAGACCGCACTCACCACGTATAAAAACAAACTACTCGCACATACACTCACTCTCGCTCCTACTCTGCGATTGACAGAAAAAGAGGGTCAAAGAAACACGCCTGGGTCACCCTTTCTCTTTTCGCCCTCGACCAATCTCCTCTTGCGAGTTCTTTTTTTCTTTCTAGGCTTGCTTTCAGGGTCGGCATATACAAATACAACGAGCAAGTCCCATAAGCATCAATGCAAAGAAAAAGGGCGATGCCAAAAGGCAAAGACCAAGGAAAGGGACAGGAAAGCGCAGGAAAGACAGACGCAGGACTGACTTGGACTGGACCTTGGTCAGGAAAATGGACAAGACAGGCCAGGCAAGGAAGTGACAAACACAAGTCGAGACCGACAACATCCACTCTTCGCGTACCAATCGCAGACAGGCGGAAAAGCGAATAAGGCTAAGCCAAGTCAAGTTAAGGCGCGACGACTCGATATACCCCTTGCCTTCTTCTTGACGATACAACAACATCAACAAACAGCATGCTACTGTGCGACGACTTTATGCAAATATGGCAGGACAGGGTACACCCACATACGCCTAAACATACTCACGCAGGGCAACATACGGCATGATCCAATCTTATACATTGTTGTTCTTGTGGGCTCAACGAGGAGTGGCACATATTACAAACGATACAGCAGCGCACATCAAGAGCGTGCTCAGAGGCAAAGACCATTTCTTTTACTATCACTTTGGTTCTTTCCCACACCATCCTTCACTCTTCTACTTCTTTCCTTCCTGTTAGGTGCCTATATATCCTCTTCTTATCGTTTACTGCCTACATTTCTCTATCCTTTGAAGCTTACCATTGATTACCCCATTATCCATGAGTTTGTGGTCATTTCCTTATGCAGGCGTACTTTTTGATAAAGCGAACAACAGCTCATACCAGGATAACTACAAAAAAAAAAGATGCAAAAAGGAGCATTTTTCCCAGGGCATGAGGACCATGCAAAATTCGCATACAGCCAGACAGACAGACAGACAAACCCCGGGGTAGCTCTTCCCGTTTGCTTCTTTTCACTGTTTCTAGTTGCGGGTTGCGATATTTGGGAAGAAATGGGATAGGATAAGCAGGCAGTGTTCACCCCATTTACTGACATTCTATGCTTTCTATGGGATTCCATGCCATTCGGTACGGACTTTCTTTTTTCTATTCTGACCACTGCTGCCCTTGGCATTATCAAATAGCGTGTTACCTCATGGCTTAGGCGAAGGGCAATGCTTGGAGCTGGGGACTTAGGGGACAGAAACCAATTTATTTTCATCCAACTAATTTTAGTATGACTTTCTTTATTCGCTCATTTAGGTGTTCAACGATTAATAGGGTAGTTGTACCCAATGACAAGGGACGTGGGGCAGGGGACAGAAGGACAAGAATGGAAGCAGGAAGAACAGGATGGAAAGATGTAGCAACTTGGTTAGCACTCGTTCCAACGATACAGCCTGGTCTGTCAGCGCCATTCGCTCGCTCATCCCTGGCTAATCATCGTTCCCTCTGGCAAGTGTCTAGACATCCATATTATTGTCTGGAGAACGATCAACTGATGTTGTTTATCAGCATTAATTAGGGTGAGAAAGGAAGAGAACATGGTGCAAGTGAGAAAATAGATGTGTGTTTGTGAGCGAATGAACAGCGGTGGATTGGAGCAGAGTTTTGGAGTGAACTGGGGCAGTGAACATACAGGTAAGCATGGTGGGGTGACATAGGAGTTTTCTATTTTTTGATGCTTTTCTCTGAGCGAATAAAATCAATGCGACAACAGCCATCTTCTGTGGGATGGTGTGGGGAGCAACAAAACTCCAAAAAAAACAAGGGGCATTAAGAGAGAGGGAGAGAGGCACGAATGAACGTCACGCCATCGCATGAGGACCCTCTCGCCTACTCGTGCTTTTGCTTATCCTTTTTTCATCGTTTCAGTCAAGAAAGAACAATCGTGCATAAAAAGACACGCACTCTCGGCCACCATCTTCTTTTTCATTTTTTCCCACAGCCTTTGTTTCGCCTCTCTCCCTCTTCTACTTTTCTCTCACACATCCCACCACCAACAACACAACAGCAAAAATGATGCAGGACCAGCCCACCTTGACTGTCACCGCCCACGGTGCCCAGAACCTCCAAGATGTCGAGACCATCGGTAAGCAGGACCCCTATGTCCGGTTCTCGACCGACTTCAACAACGCCAAATCCTTCCAAAAGACCTTTGTCCACAAGGATGCCGGCAAGACCCCCACCTGGAACCAGACCTTCTCGTTTGTCCTCGCCGGCGAGCCCGAGCTCTTTGTCGAGATCATGGACGAGGAGACCACCGCCGACGCCGTCATCGCCTTCGCCGCTATTCCTATTGCCCAGATCGTCCACGCCCCTGGCGGTACCTTCAACGGTATCTTTGACGTCTACACACCCAGCGGCAAGACCCAGGGCGAGATTAACCTGACCTTGGTTGCCCAGAACGTCCCTGGCCAGAACACTTCCCCTGTCCACTCTGCCGGCCAGCCCGTCAAGGGCACGTCGCACATCTCTATCGAGCATCAGAAGCGTATGAAGTCCCTTGCCAACAAGGAGAAGGCCTCCGATGTCGGAACTGCCGCCTTTGGAGGTCTCTTGGCCGTTGGAGCTGGACTCTTGGCCAACAAGCTCGTCAACGATAACAAGAAGGAGGAGGCGGCCAAGAAGGAGGCCGAGCGCACCGCCGCTGCTGAGCGTGAGAGATTCGAGACCGAGAAGCACCAACTCGAGGCCCAACGTCACCAGTTTGAGCAGCAGCAGCAGCAAGCCCAGCAGCAGCAGCAGCAGGGCCAGCAGCAGCAACAGCAGGGCCAGCACGGATACGGCGGCCAGTCCCACGTCAACCCTCAGGAGCACCACCAAGGCGGTCACGACCAGGGCAAGCACAAGAAGGACAAGAAGGACAAGAAGGACAAGAAGAGCAAGCGCCACGGCGGTTCCGGCTCTGACTCTGACTCGTCGTCTGACTCTGACTCTGACAGTGACAAGAAGAAGAAGGGCAAGAAGTGGGATGCCCACGGTCGCCATTACTCTGCCGGCGACAAGGTCAAGTACGACGGCGACAAGTACATCTGCCTCCAAGGTCACAACTCCCAGTCTGACTGGGCACCCACTGTTGCCCACTCCCTCTGGCGCCGCGATTAAGCCAGCAGTTTGTTCAAATTGCTGGTGGGATGAGAGAGTGAGAGGTGGTCGTCCTCTTTTTCTCTCCCGTGTAACATAACAAAAAATACTCTTTCTGAAAAATACCCTCACCAATCGATCCTTTTCTGTGCTCCAAAATAAAATTACGAGAACTGAAAAACAAAATCTTTGTTCAATGGTGTTGATGACGATAAATGCAATGCTTTTCTGACCCTTTGATTTTGCTGTGGACCTGAGTGATGGTGTATCCGCAAAGGGACATGGTCTGATCTAAAAATACACTCGTTTCGTTTAATCGCTGAGGTGAGCCGGGAACTCGTCTTTCTCCATAATGTCCCTCAAATCTTTGCCCTTGTTGTAGTTTGTGTCGTGGAGTGACAAGACTGAATGCAAGTAAGCAAATCCTTGTTAGAAATGGATAGAAAAGCACCATGACGACGTGAAAGAGGCTCGAATGTCATATTGCAGAAGGCGATAGAAGGACGGATGTCAGAAACGTCACCGAATAAGAAGCGCATCTGATTTTGAGAGCCAAGTCGGCATTAATATAAAGTAGGCTGGGACTGATCACTTTTCTTTTTTTAACATCACTTTCTCATCTCTCTCTCTCTCCCACACTCAACACATACACTCATCACAATGGACAAGTTCAAGGAAGTAAGTCCTGTTTGCCCGTCTGCCCTGCCTGTCTGCTTACAAGCCGTCGCATTGTTTCTTTCTTTTCTTTTCAGCCCTGTATGCACAAGGCCCAATTGGATCAGCAGGAACGACATAGCCAGCCCACGTACACACTCCTGGCACAGCGATATTCGACGTTTAGTGAGAGGGACGAGAGGAAGCAAAGAGCATGGTCAGGAACAACACCGACAACAGCCACACTCGCCGTAAGAAGATGCATTGGACGACAATGCTCTGTGCACCCCTGCAGCAGTCAGGCGACAAAGAGAGCATTGGACCTTCAACAGAGAGAAAAAGTAGACGGAAGGGTGATCAGATGAGAGATGGTTACACCATGGACCCATGGAGATCATCATCTGACCATCTCACTCTCCCTTTCCTCTCACACGACCCACACCTCAACACCAGCACCTCAGTTCTCTATCCCTCCAACCATATGAACCATTGCCAGCTTGTTAACCTACTGCATTCTTCCCACCCCTCGCTCTTGCTAGAAAATTGCCTCGATCCGCGCTGAAGCCGATACCGCCCTTGCCCGCGCTGAGGGTGCTGAGACCGACCTTGCTGCCAGCAAGGCCGAGGTTTCTGCCAAGGAGCAGGAGGCCATCTCCCTCAACAACCGTATCACCCTCCTTGAGCAGCAGCTCGAGAAGGCCGAGACCGAGGGTGGCGATGCCAAGATCAAGTATGTCTTTTTCTTCTCTTTACACCGGTTGGAGAAGGAAATCGGGTTACCATGTCGATTGTCATTCTTCTCCCTCTGTTTTTTTTTCTAATTGCTGTTTCAGTCTGTGGTTCGAATGGGCGCCAAGGAGCAAAAAAACCAGGGGTGACAAGGACGAAGCAACCCGTCCTTTGCGCTCATTTTATTATCGTTCCTCATGATTCGAACTCCACCTCAGCCCATTCCTCTCTTATTCTTTCCCACCTCCACAACCCCCCATGCACCAGAAAACTAACCCCAAACTCCTACTCTCCATCAATCATCTCCCTACCCTAAAAAACAATAGGCTCCGCGAGCACGAGTTGAAGGTTGAGGACCTTGAGCGCAAGGTCAAGACCCTCGAGAAGGAGAACGACACCTTGGAGACCAAGCTCGAGGAGACGACCGAGAAGCTCAACAAGGCCAAGTCCGAGTTGGACGAGACCTTGAAGGCCATGGACGAGATGTAAAACAACCCCTTACAATTTACTGATAGACATATTCCCTCATAAACAATTATCTAAATCACGTTGTGGTCGTAGTGGACATTATTGTACGTGGATACAGGTGTCATGTACGGCATGGAATAGAGCGCCATCTCCAAAAACGCATGGTTCAAAGACGTCACACAAGTTGCTCAATGGGTCATTTTTTTCTGACGAGATGCCCTCTTTACCACAAAATTGTAGGCTTTATCAACTCACTTCTTTTATTTGGGTGATGCATGAGAGTCATGAGTGGTTGATCCATTGATCCTTTAGGTGCGAGGTGGAAACTACATGCAGTATTGTATTGGGATAAGAAAAGTGACGTTACGGGTGAAACGGATGTTATGGTAGGGCGATTAAAAGTCTGGCGCTTACACTTTGTCAAAGTTTGGTCTTGGGTTTGGACCGATCGACGATCTCAATTGGTTGGCCCTCTCTCTCGATGTACTGGCAATTGTTCACCACAAAAGCCCTCAGCCTCGCATTTCGGACAGCAACAGACTTCGATTGCTCATAAATTGAATTCCAAATAGCCATAGTTTCTTCTGTCTCCTTGAGAGAATACATGACGGTGCCCTCCGAGTAAATGTGGCAATCGTCGAGTGCCACGTTAGACCATTCTAGGCAAGTCTTGCAAATTTCTATATAAGCATCCGCAACTGTTAGGAGGATTCATGTTGGAGATGGATTAACGCACGCCACAAACATAGACCGTCACCTATCTGCATGGGTGGTAAACCAATGCACAAATTATATAGCTATTTATTTATCCTCCAGCCGCCTTCCCACGACGACCCCGACTTGAGCACTCCCAGCCTCTCGTTAGCAAAATGAGCATTTTAGCGGACGAGGTGGCTGGGTTAAGAGCTTCTCCAGTGGTCAAAAGATTTTGGGACGATTGAGAGTATCTTTCAACTGTTACTGGGGCGCAGATCCACGAGTACCACGCGTGTGGATGAGAACGACGATCGTCCTTTTTGTTTTCGTGTATTGAACACAGCGACGTGCAAATCACCCCCCTCGTAAAATAAATCATCAGTGTGCGGGAACACATCATATGAAGGGCCGTTAATTAAGGATGGCAAAAGAGCAAGACCCTCTCCCTGAAAGAAATATCGAAAGCCTTACCCGTCTCTCGATCCCTCTGTCGAGCTGCCAGTCTCCTTTTTATCTATTGTTTCTCATCCCATCTTCTTCCTTCTCCCTTTCTATTCTTCTCTTTAGATGATGGTCTTCGTTCCGAGGTGGGAGATGAATGAGAAGGCGATGATAGTTCGAAGGTGCCGTCGTGATAAAGAAAATACGAAAAATCTACCAAGGTCTCCTAGGGTAGTGCTGGAGATATTACAAATAATTATGTCCGCACCATTGGCAAACCAAAAACAAGACTTAGGAGAGGGTACGATGTACAACAAAAAAAGATCTGTTTAGCTCGACCGCGGGGGATGGGCTAGGGAGCTACTTGATCGCCGATAGTGGTAACAACATTGGGACGTGGGTGACTCGAGAAGTCCAGCTCCTCGATCTGGTCCTGGTACGTGTAACTTGGCAACCTACCCTCATCCGCCAGAATCCCTGGTCGTTTCGATACCGATCCTGAATGCCTGGCACTCCGTTTCATCCTGCCGCTACTTCGTCCTGCACTGTTTGGCATGTCGTTTGAGGATGAGTCCTCTTCCTCATCTTCTAGCTTCTTGGTCTCTTCGAAGATCATTCCAGAGCTGTAGACCTCATGCTTCTCGGACAGCATCAAAGGTGGCGCCGTCGGATTCTGTGCTGGCGAAAAAGGAGCCGCTCCTCCTCCTAACATCATCGCCGTCATCGCCGCCGCTGTCTCCGCTTGTTTCTTCCTCCTGACCTGTCGCCGCTTCCTGAACCTCCATTTCCTCCACACCAAATATCCAAGAAACGCTATCACAACCGCCGCAGAAACACTACCGCCCACAATCCTATCCCGCCTCGTATCCCGCTCATCAGCCAACGCATCCTTATCCGTCCACCGTGGCGTGTTCATCTTCGTTACTATCCGTTGCGGTAAGCTGTTGTAATATACGCCTTCAGCAGTCGAAGCAAGAACCATGACCTGAAAGGGCCCAGACATAGCGCCTGCAGAGGGTCCAAACGCCGTAAACTCGTAAAGTCCCGTAGTTGTGAGTGCAACGATGAAGGGTTCTTGGCCAGGTGTCAGTCCTCCAACGGATTGGAAGCTTTCCTGGATGGAGAATGTTGAAGGAGGGTTGGTCCATGTCAGGTTGTGTTCGATGTATGCTTGTGTTACGTCAGAAGTGTATATCCTGTACCTTGTAGGCGTCTACTTCGAAGTAAGCCAAAAGAAGAAAGGGTCAATGCCTAAAATTGTGAGCGCAATTAAACATATCGCTCACCAACGCAATCCTTCCGACGGATGACTTACGCCGTCCCGATAGTCCTCCTTGTAAATACCTCCAAAGAACGTCAGTCCCTGTCGCAAGCCCGCGAAAACATGATAATCCCCCAACGCCCACTCCATCTTGCTATAGAGTCCGCCTCGAACCTCCTCGATCCGTCTCCCCACTCCCTGGTAAACGCATGTCACGTTCTGGTCCTCAGAGTTGGTGACATAAAAGGTCCCGTTGTGGAGAGCCACCTTTTGGGGGACAAAGCCAGTGTAGTCCGGGAAGAACCCTTGCTGAGTGTAGTCGAAATCCTGGATCCAGACCATGTTGTCGAATGAGTAGGAGAGTAGGAATACGTCGACTTGTTGCTAAAGAAAAGAAGAGAGGATAGATGTAAGTGAAAGTACAGGGACGGGAGGAGATGGTATGTGGCGGAGAATACCCAAAGAACGCAAACTCTAACTGGACAATAAAAAGAATGTGGAGGAGTAATTCTCGACTTTCTCACTTTCCGTTGTTCACTTACTCGAGTTTGAATGCTACCGAGTTGGAGCATATTGGTCGCATAATCCACGCGACCCAACTGCAAGCTATCCACAGTATCACCTGTCAACATATGGACAAGTTCGTCTCCCTGATAGAACGACCTATGCACAAACCGATCCACATTCCATCCATACATCACCGACCCCCAAATAGGCGACCATGCCCCCTCCTCCCTCTCCTTCGCCGTAGGGTCGTACCGAACACCCATGGGTAGCAATCTGAAGGGCGAGGCTGTTCGATAGGGGGACCGGAAGAATGCTGCAAAGTGACCCTTATCGTTTGCTGCACAGTCGACAGAGGTAAAGGTCAAGTAGTTGTACGAGAACTGTTTGCCTTCTGTTGTTGAGATAATGGTCCAGGTGATGGTGGCGAGGCTGGTGGGGTTGTAGTTGGATCTGACGAGGACTATTGTCGAGTCCGTGGTGTAGGAAGGAGTGCCGGTGTTGGCGCTGGCGATACCGTAGAGGTAGCTGGAGCTCGGGTCTGAGGCTATACAATCCAGGTGGAGGGTTCCTTGTGAGGTGATGGTGGTGGTCATTCTAGTGGTGGGGTCAAGTATGTTGTGGACATTAAGGATGGAGGGTTGGACGGATGGGGGAAGAATGAAAGATGGTAATGGGAATGTGAGTTTGTGTTTGTTGGTAGGACTGACGACGACAGTGCGTTTGTCTAATTGTTTGTGTGGGCGTGTGTGGAGAAAGGAAAGGTAAGTCGTAACGGACAAGTGGTTTGCCAAATGGACTCTGAAGGAGAGCTTAGTCTCCAACCGTCCATGAACAACGACATAAAAAATGAGTGCTCAAAATTCCTCTCACTTAACAAACAATGGATAAGAGGCATGTAAGCCTCTGAACGAAAGAACGCACAGCCTGTGCGTGGGCTCGGATCCCTGTCATTCCGCACAAGACTACAGACCTGAACTGGCAAGTAGGGACAACGGGCTCAAAGAGCCATAGTCGGAAATGATAGGTCGGAACTCAATCAGTCACTGAGACCAAGAATTCTTAGTGATCAAACGCGTAATGTATCAGGACCGACACGCGCGGTTGTTGATCACTAACGACAATAACGTGCGTGTGATTCTGAACATGGGTGTCTATGTCCAGCTTGCATTTTTTTTAGTTCGTTTCATCGAACCTCAATGTCGCTATATGGTGTGCTCTGCCCAGCTGTAATGAATAGGCCATTCTTCGAATCTTAGTTCATTCATGCTCGACTTGCATTTCAACCATGGGTCCTTGCTTACTGCATCTTGCTCCCTTCCGCGGAACAAACAAATACACTACTTTTCACATCTCCCTTTTGCATTGAGACAAACAAGGGAGAGGGAAGGGAATATTGTTTCTGTGGTTCTTTTATGTACAAAACCGTGTGCAACACAAATGGTACATGGGAGAGAGGCAGAAAGCCAACCAAGAACGAGAAAAGCAAGAACACAGCTTTGGACCATGCGCCAACAAACAACAAGCAAACAAACAAACAGAAACGAGAGGAGGGAGTCGGGTCCTCCTCCATTCTTACATTTCCTGTTTCTATTTTTCACACACTCAAACACCTTTGTTTTCTTCACCTCCTCTAACAGATCCCTTTTTCGAATCGCCATCGCTCTGCTCTTTCCTACTCACAGTTCATTGAATTGCAATCATCGCGTTTTTCTGGGAACATCCTCTCGGAATCAGTTCCAAGGATAACACCTCAGTATCACTGCAACAGCAACAACAACAACAACAACAACAATAAAACACCAACAAGACCAACACCACCACAACAACAACTCCAGAAACAGAAAACAACAAACGCGACAAGCACACACACACACACACATATACAAGCAAACGCATACATACACACTTGCTACTATATCACCTCAACAGCAGCTCAATAAAAAGACCCTTTCCCCCGACCAGTCAAACTAAACCTCAAAACTTCAACAACGCGCAAAAGGCTCCAAGAGCTCCAACAAAAGACATAAAATTACCCCCGTCAGCTCAAACAGTACGTTGAAGAAAATATCTATCTTCGCCATACAAATAGTAATTACTCCTCATACCGACCTTGCTCACCCCTTTCTTTCTTTTCTCTTATAGACAGTCTATAGCTTAACTACGTTTAAAAGACTTCTTCCCCTGACCGACCAATCCAAAACTTACCGGCAGCGACACAGACATAAAAGTCACCTACAACCTCAACGAAAAAACTATAAAAAGTCACATACGTCAAACCCAACGTACGTTATGAGCAGCACCCTTCTCTTTCTTTGCCAGGCACATAGCACCTGCTCCGTCCTAATTTATTTTGCTCTTGTATAGACAGTTCGCGCCATTCTACCGACACTCACCGCCCACACCACCCGAGCCAACACACGTACAAAAAAAAGACGCTTACTCTACCTTTGTGTAAGTACAGTATACTTGCACGTTCTCTCTGAGGGCGGCAGTGCACACAAAAAGAACGATATCTTTGCTAAAAAGAAGCAGTTGCTAACGGTACTATCTACTGCTCATGTCGACACTGCTAGTACCCTCACCATGTCCAACCATCCTTTAGACCAATTGGATCCCCACGCCCCCCCCCAGCAGCAACAGCGCTAGCAGCACCGTTCGTATCAAGAAGCTCGACAAGTTCCGCGAGTTCTGGGGCATCTCCAAATCCAAGACCAAAGAAGTCAAGCTCACGACCTTGAACCAGTTGCAGCACTCTCCACCTGCTTCACAGCCGTCCACCCGACCATCCTATGATGTCACCCGGGTCGACAACGTGCTCCCAAGCGACAAGCTCTCCACCGTCGTGACTCAGGTTGATAGTGAGCTTTCAAACTACAGTGGCTCTATTCATCCCTCCGGCACCATGCAGGATAAGCATACATCACAACAATCGACACAACCTCCGTCTGTTGTCTCTCTAGTCACCTATTTTCCTCCAGGCACCAGTCAATCTACTTATGCCACCGACAACCAGTCTACTTCTACAAGCAACAACCAGTCTACCCCTTCCAGCACCGTGCATGAGATGGCACTCCCAGCACCCATTTGCACATCGCATATTCTCGAGCACATCTTTGACGAGGATGCGCCCAAGCCAACCATCAAGACTGAGTTGCCTCAACCTCAGCAACGCATCGAGGAGACGCAGCAGTTGGTCTACTGTAATGCCTTGCTTCTACGGGATACATTGTCCCCACCGAAACCTGTTACAAGAGAGGCTACAGAGGACGGTGGCCCCCTTGTTCTTCAGGAACCCGCTCTCGACAAAACCGAGCTCGACTGGCTCGAGACGACGAAGGAGGACCCAATGGAAGTGGATCGTCTGCGCTGGTTGGCAACTCGGGTGGTGGAGCAATTTGTGGCCGATTCCAACAAGAACTCCACCAAGATCTCCGAGATTGTCGCTCTTGGACCTGTCTTAGAGAAAGAGCCTTACCGCAAGCTGCTCGCGACCTTTATCAAGGAGTTTGACGATGCTAGTATTCTTGACGTTGATATGCTTCAGGGACTTGTCCAATTGGCGCATGATGCGTTGCCTGGCTACCTTGTCTCTGATGACCTGGTCAAGATTCTTGGCATCCTCAGGGCTCGCCTAGAGGGCACTCACCAGCAGTGTACCGAGTACCCCTACCATCTCACTTTGGCTGTCTCCAGGATCCTCGATGTCATGGCGGAGCATAAAGTGCAGGATTTAAATCGTGTCCTCGAGCATGAGCCACTGTCGGCAGTCTTGTCAGGATTGAAGGGGAGCTCGGACCCCTACCTGATGTACCAGGCCTGTTACGCCTTCCAGGCTCTCCAGTATGTGCCTGATGATGAGAGCGCTCTTCGGGCTGTGTTGAGACACTCAACTGGTGTTGTGGGTGGCCTTGTGAAAGTCACTGCCGTCTTCAAGCTGGATCTGGCGTCGGTTCTCGAGGGTCTGGGAAACTTACAGGAAGCTCTTGGTGGTGTGGCATCAGTGGCTGGTACTGTGTACGAGGGTGTCTGTTCGTTGATGGGGAGCGGCAGAGGTGTTCTAGACAGTTTGAGGGAGGGACTTGGATCTGGCCAGAAGCGACTTTGGTATCCTGCTGTCAAGGTTGCCTATGCTTTTGCCCAGGCTGGCCAGCTGAAGGATCTGAAGACGTTGATCGTGGAGGCTCCTTGCCGCCGAGACCCTTTGTTTCAGTGGGGGATCTGCCAGCTGTTAGGGGAGATCGCTGTCGACGCACTCTGGTCTGTATCTGTGCGCCAGCAAGCCGTTTCTCTCCTCGGTCATCTCTGCCAGAACGACCAAGACTGGGGCCAGGATGAGAGTGTCAGGGCATGGGTGTTGACGATTGTCACCAAGCTGTGCGCCTCCTCCGACCTAACCGTCAGTGAGACCGCCCGTACTGTGCTGCAGGATCTGACAGTGGACCAAAGTGCCTTGATCAAGCACCCTTATCCATTGAGGGCCCGTCTCCCCTTGCCTTCCGCATCGCCACTCCTTGCCAAGGTCCAAAACATCCAGTACTTAGAGTACGAACTGCACAAGTTCCGACTACAGCGACTAGAGGAGACCAAATTGCCGGTCTACATCTCCCCTATGGCCAAAGCCAACCTTCAAGCCCGCGACGACGAAATGTTTCCCCTCAAAGAGAAAGTACAAGAGTTCTTGACCAGTGAACGACAGGTCATGCTTGTTTTGGGTGACTCTGGAGCAGGCAAGTCGACGTTCAACAAGCACCTTGAGTCCGAGCTCCTGCGAACATACACCCGTGGGGGTCCCATCACATTGTTCATCAACTTGCCAGCCATCCACGAACCTAACCACGAAATGATCGAAAAGCAGTTGAGGTCTGACAACTTCAACGACGAACAGATCCGCGAGCTCAAACTGCATCGCCAGCTCATCCTCATCTGCGACGGTTATGACGAAAGTCAGCAACTGGTCAACCTTCACAAGACCAACATGTTGAACCAGCCAGGGCAGTGGAATACCAAAATGATTATCAGCTGTAGGACACAGTATCTCGGTCAAGATTACCGAAGCCGATTCATGCCTCAGAGCCGCGACCGCTACGCCTATCCAGCTGTCGAGCTCTTCCAAGAGGCTGTCATTGCTCCGTTCTCAAAGGAGCAGATCCAGAGCTACATTGAACAGTACGTCCCTCTCGAGTCACGCACCTGGACTACCAACGACTACATGGACAGGTTGACCACCATCCCGAACCTCATGGACCTGGTCAAGAACCCTTTCGTTCTAACCCTTGCCTTGGAGGTGCTGCCATTCGTCACCGAGGGCAAACAGGATCTGTCTGTCATCAATATCACTCGAGTCCAGCTCTACGACACGTTTGTGAAACATTGGCTGAAAGTCAACAAACGACGTCTCGAGAGCAACGCATTGTCCGCCAAAGACCGCGAGATTCTGGACCAACTTTCGGACGCAGGATTCACATCGATGGGTATTGACTATTCTATTGGGCTGGCTTCGGCGATCCTCGAGAAACAGAACGGAAATCCGGTTGTTCGATATACCCACCTCAAGGACAAACACACATGGCGCGTCGATTTCTTTGGTCCCGATCCAGAGGTACGGCTCCTACGCGAGTCGTCCCCATTGACACGTTCTGGCAGCCTGTTTCGATTCCTTCATCGATCCATGCTCGAGTACTTTCTTTCATGCGCTGTTTTTGATCCCAGCAGTCATGACGTCGACGATGAGTTTTGTCCGCAACCCCATCCTGACCCCACTCCTGCCCAGCCCCTCACCACTGATGGAATTTTGTTCAAACGTGACCTCCTCACCGAGCCATCGGTCATCCAGTTCCTGGGCGAGCGTGTCAAGCAGCACCCTTATTTCGAAAAGCAGCTCCTAGCCGTCATCAAGCAGTCCAAGACCGATGCCAGTGTCGCCACCGCCGCCACCAACTCCATCACCATTCTTGTCCGAGCCGGGGTCCTTTTCAACGGCGCCGACCTTCGATGCATCCAGATCCCAGGAGCAGATCTTTCTGACGGGCAGTTCGATTCCGCCCAGCTGCAGGGGGCTAATCTGAAAGGCGTCAACCTTGCAAGGAGTTGGTTGAGGCAGGCTGATTTCGGTGATGCACAGATGGATGATGTTCGGTTCGAGGAGTTGCCATACTTGAAGGAGCCCGCCGCAGTCACTACCGTCGCCTTTTGGCCTGATGGAAAGTTGCTTGCTGTCGCTCTGCGTGACGGAAGCTTTATTATCTACGACACTACAGCATGGACTCGAGTTCATCAACACAAAGAACAAAGTGAGGTGATGTGTATCGCCTTTTCACCTAACGACCAACACCTTGCTTTTGGGAGCGAAGACACGACCTGTCGATTATGGGATACTGTCAGTAGGGAGACTGTGATGGTCATGGAGGGGCACACCAAACTGGTGAGGTCTGTGGCGTTTTCACCCTGTGGCAAGCAAATCGCATCGGCCAGCCACGACAACACGATTCGTTTGTGGAACTCGAAGACAGGAGAGTGCTTGTTTGTCTTCAACGGCCATGAAGATATTGTTTTGAGTGTCGCATATTCAGCAAACGGACGGAAACTTGTCTCGGGCAGCAGGGATGAGACGATTCGAGTGTGGGATCCGGAGACAGGAACACCAGACACTAACTGGGTAATTCCTCGTGTTTATGGTTCGCGCGTGACCCTTTCTGCAGATGGACGGCAGTTCGCTCACCTTACTGGTGAGATGGGTGGCGAGATCCAACTCATTAATGCAGTCACCGGAGAGCAGGGTCGGATTCTCGGTGATGATGCCGGCCAGCTAACAGATTTTGCATTCTCTCCAATTGGCGAGTTGATTGTTTCGTCAAGCAGGGACAACAACGTCCGGCTGTGGGACTCATCGAGTGGACAACTCATCTCCAGGTTGTCGGGTCATAACAGCCGGATCACCACCTGTGCATTTTCCCCAGACGGCCTACAAATCGTTTCAGGAAGTGTGGACGGGATTATACGACTCTGGGAGGTGAACACCAACCGGTCGAGTTCCATACAACAGATTGTCACCCAGGTTCGATCTGTGACATACACCCATGACGGTCTGTGTATAGTCTCTTATCATGACGACCGCACCTTTCAACGCTGGGACTTGTCCACAGGTGTTGTTTTGTCGAGGTCGACAGTAGAAACCTTCGCTCTTTCACGGTGCGGCCTTTGGCTTGCGAACGGTTGCAGGAACGGGAATATTCAGCTGTGGAATCTCCAGACCAATGTTGTTGAGCGCGTTCTTCTCGGATCTACCGACTACACAGCTGCAGCTCTTGATATGAGTTTTTCGTACTGTAGTCGGTGGTTGGTCTCATGCGACGAGTTCAAGATTACACGATTGTGGGATCTTGAGAGTACCGATGATCAAGGCAAAGTGGTGGTTGATCAGTCCACTCAGACAGGTCTCGCGATATTCTCCCCTGTCGAAAACCAGGTTGCGGTAGGAGTGCGATCGAGCCCATCGAGACTTCGTCTTTTCGATCCCCGAGTGACAGACCTTCGCCAACCTCTGAAGGAAGTGTGTTTATCATGCAAGATACTTTCTATGGACTACTCACCAGATGGTCAGCGACTAGTACTCGGTACTGATGACTCCTTGGTCTTGCTCTGGGACTTGCAGTCGGACAAGCCTGATGTCAAACTGAAAGGGCACACTGGTGATGTGAACTCCGTCGCCTACTCAGCTTGTGGCAAGTGGATCATTTCCGGCAGCGATGACAGGACGGTGCGTCTCTGGTCAGGCGAGGTCGACAGTTGATCCTGTGTTGCTGTTGCCAGTGGATGTTCGGAGGCCGTTGTATGCGTTGCATGGAATTCGTTGGAGCCGATGGAGTGTGCCACTGGTTGTTATGATGGGTCTGTTCAAGCCTGGCGAGTTTCTGGTGCCGAGGTAGGAGACGTGGCGGTTCGTATGCAGTGGGGCTCTCACATTGGGCAGCTGTGTGCCGCGGATCTGGCTTTCAAGGGAGTCGTTGGTCTCAGCCCGATCCACCGCACCTTGTTGGTCCAGCGCGGTGCCATTGACGATTCACTATTGCCGGAGGGAGATGAAACAGAGGAAGGGAAAGCCGAGTAGGGTTGTTGCTCCGCGACGTGTCGAGGACAGAGCGGATACCTTTGCCTCAACAACTCAATACAACATTTTTTTATCATTGTTTTTCTTTTTTGGTATTGATTTTCTGCCAAGATATGAAGGATAAGCATGGAAGGAAGTCGCGATGGCTCGTCTTTGTATTTTGCGCCGTCTTCTTCCTTCCCATTACCCATCACACACAGTCTGCAGATTTGTATTGAATATCATTTCGATAGTAAACACGCAGCCCTTGTCCAAAAGGTACCACACCTCCCTACTGGCCGTGGAGGATCAAGCGTAAAAGGACAAAAAAAAGAATGTCAAAGTGTGAACAAGTGGGATTCTTCTCAACATCTCCTCGAAACAATGGCATTGAAATTGCTCGCATTTTTTTTTTCGCCCTCGCCAAGTTCACCAAACCTCGTAATGTCGTTCGGGCAGTAAGGCTGCGAAGACGACATGCATAAAAGACGTTCGGAAAACTAGTAATGACATCGAACGCAAGGGGTAGGGTGATCTAAATATGAGAAGAGAGTGCTGTTGCATTTTCTTCTATTCCTGGCACCTACAGAGTTACCGAGTACGCCAGATGTAAGAGCTGGAGTAGTATACCTGTTCTGTCCTTCTCCCCTTGGTCCTTCTTCCTTAATTCTTTTTTCATCTCTTGGTCCGTAGGAAAATTTCACTAGATTCCATACTTTTGTTATTTCCTCTCCCCTTCCCTCAATTATCACCCATCTGATTACAAACGCGCCTTGACGCTGTTACAAAAAGATGTGGTGGCTAGGCAGTGGCGGCGACGCCTTAGGTTAGCAGTCATATTCTTTAGTAGACATAGTATTAGTAGTGCGCCGAGCCCTCTTGTCTGCTCTTTGTCCTTTTACACATCACTTGGACGAGAGCAGTATTGACAAGAGTTTCGCTGGCACGCTGCAGGTAACAACCCCCTCTTTGATAATATGAATACAAGGTCCTTTTACACATCACTTGGACGAGAGCAGTATTGACAAGAGTTTCGCTGGCACGCTGCAGGTAACAACCCCCTCTTTGATAATATGAATACAAGGTCCTTTTACACATCACTTGGACGAGAGCAGTATTGACAAGAGTTTCGCTGGCACGCTGCAGTGTATCGTTTTGTGTGATTCTTTTAGGACTCTATTATCACTTCCCCTCCCTCCAACCTACAACCCCCTTCCCCCCTCCGTACCAATTGAGGACCTAACAGCGGTCCTACAACTCTGGCCGTCGACCCTCTCCCCTGAGTAACAACGCTCGTGTCCCCAACGAACCGTAAACCTGAACCCTTTCTTGCTAATAATCCATACCCTAGAATCCTTTAGGTCATCTACACTTCAAACGTACAAGTAGTTCTCATCTTAGTCAAGTGTAGTTCTTGGTCTGTTGTAGACTTCCTTTATTAAATCGCACTTGCTTATCGTAATCGTACTCGTCCCTACGATTTCACGCCTATAATTTCCCTCAGATTCCTTCAAGTCGTGCCTCGACTTGATACGGGAGGAGTAGAACGGCTGAAAAAAAGGATAACGAGAAAGACACTTGCTAGCGTCGCATTTGATTCCCAAGGCAATAACGAAGTACGAATCATCATCACCCTTCGACCTGAGAAGGAAAGACAGAAGAACAAGCAAGAAGACCATCGACGGGTCATGGACGTGGGTTGCGTAACAAGTAGCGGCCCTAACTTCTTTTCATTTATTTGTCGTCATGTTCACTCTTTATACGACTGTTTGACAGGATGAGGACGCGTTTGACTGACAGGACGAGACAAGGGGAGAGCCTGCTTTTGATGCCTTTGACGTTGACCCAAAGCAAACGAGTTTCTATCAATGGTCAATGATATGAGAAGAGCATCATCGCTCGTCAGGAAGAAGACTTATACCCCCTTGTGAGACTTGTATATGTGGTGTCTTCACTTTAAAAGCTCCCTGAGTAACAGTAAAAAAAAAAGGTCGTTCATATTGTATCATCAAAGCCATGTAAGCTTGTGCACAATGCATTCTGTAAGGACTGGTGGTGACAAATATAAAGTAGACATAGACAGTGTCAATGTGGGCACATTTCGCATGCTCTGATTGCCTGCGCCAGCATCAAACAAAAAAAAAAAACCATTGGTACCTGAAATCTGCTGCTTCTACTCTTCCTCTTCGTTTCTTCATTTTTTTTTCTTTGCAATAGCAAAAAGACGAATCTACTCAAACAAATCTACACCTCCTCCTCCTAGCACCCTCTGCACTCAATTTACAAAGAGTCCTGTTGTTGTTGCTGTTGCTGCGATGGTGGATCCATTTCGAACTCCTGCGGCTCAAACGCATTCGCAAACTCGCCCAGAGCAAACGATCGGTATCCGTAATCAAAGCAGCGCCATGCCTTTTCCAGCTTCTCTCCGCGGCAAGTTCCTCCCACATTGCGATTATAGATGAATGGATCCATGACGCAGAAGAAGGCTTGGTTCGAACGGGCGTTCGATTTAGTCGACGAGGTCGAAGAGGCGCTGGTTGTCGACAGTGTGCTCGTCGTCGATAGTGCAGGAGAGGGAGGCACACCCCCGCCTTGCGATCCGAGTCCAGGTGATCCTACGCCGGCCCCATTCTTCGCACCATTCGCAACAATTCCGTTGGTCTCCAGTTCGAAGAAGTAAGCAATGTCGGCCGGGCCCACCCAAAGTTGCCTCTTGGTGTCATAAGAGTATCCGTTCCTGGTCATAGGTCCAGCATTGTAGTTCCCGTTTGCCGGCAAGAGACCCATGTTGTTACTGTGCGCTCCATTAGCCAACAACTTGTTCGCCGCCACAAGCTGCCGCTTCTCCTTCGAGATCACATGTCGCTCCTGCATCCGTCCGTACTGCGGCGAGACCTCCATCGTGCGATAGTCAAACTTGCGCGAAAAGTACTCGAAGAACTCAAAGAGCAGTCGCGAGACAGACTTCTTGTTCAGACTGCCGAACCCCTTGTAGAGATCGATGCGTGTGTCAAACGTGCAGTCAAACATCTTGCCGTCCTGGTTCACATACACCGGCTGGATAGTACCATCCTGAAAACACTGCCCGAACGTTTTCACCTTGCGCCGAGACTTGCCCTTCTCTGTGAACGGCTTGGGTTTCTCCGTCTTGACCTGGAGTCTCGGCAGGATGGGCTCTGCCTGTTCCTGGAAGAATACAATCGCCATCAGAATGTAGGCGTACGAGCACAGGAATCCAGACGATCCATCGAGAATACCGTGGACCTTGGCAAAGTACTTGAGAATGAACAAGAACTTCTCCAAACGGGCATCAATATCCATGTAGGCCTTGATCAATGCTGAATTGTAGATTCCAAGCGGGTGCTGGACATTCATATCGCAATGAATTCCGGTGACAGGATCGACAAACTTGACAATGGGGACCTTTGCGTCTATGATCGCAATGACGTTCTCCATCTGCTGAGTCTCCAGGAACCAAGCCAAGTGACGAACATCCGAGTGAGGTGCGTAAGGGTCGAAGCGCTCAGGCTCGACAAAGATGCAAATGTCAATGTCACTATACTTGTTTCCCAATCCCGTAACATACGATCTAATAAATTGAAAATGGGGATATCAGTTCACCTGAACGCAAGTGACCTACTGTGCAAGCTCCATATATATATCAAACAAAAAACGTACCCGAAAGGTCGGAGCTGCAGTCCGGCGTCAGGGAATTGGGTATCGAAAAGGCCCTGAAGTCGCGCCAAGAGCTCTTGTCTCTCAAGCAACGATTCCTCATCTGATGTAAGTTGCTAAGTCCACAGAAGAAAAAATAACTCGACAACTGTAAGTAAACGAGCATTCTTGATATCGCACAAGACGTCATAATAAATGGAAAGCAAAGACATACCGGGTACCAATGCTCGACCCAAGTCTCCATCGTCGGGAGGTGTTCCACTGGCACCTTCCAAAGAGGAAGGTCAAATTTGATAGACTGCCAGTTGTACGAAAAGTCGCCGGGGTTAGTCGGCACTCGAACAGGCTCACCTAGAGTCTTGGCCAACTCGATTGCCGCCTTCTCGGCCTCCTGCTTGAGGCGTGTCTTCTCTCGACTCTCGAGTCTCTTCTGCTGCTTCGCCTCCTCCTTCTGTTTCGCCAACTCTGCCTTGACTTCAGCTGCGGTCTTGGTCTTCTCCGCCTTCAGCCGCTTGGCCTCGACTCTAGCGTCCTCTGCGGCCCGTGCGCCGTCGACAATGGCACGGATGGTGTCAGCATCCGGTCCAGACTCTGAAACCTGCTCCGTTAAGGCCGACGTGGGTCTCATCATCTCCTTCTCGGCGTTATTCAACGCCTGCTGGGCGGCCTCGCGTGTCCTACTCAGGGGTTCAATCATGGCCCGAACTGCATCTAATCGGGCCTCAAATCCACGGTCAGAATTGGCGACATTCGACGCCCACTGAGCCGCTCTGGCGTTGCTCGCCTCGCGGGCTTTTCGGTCCTCTTCAGCTCGGTTGCTCTCGGCGTCCTTTAGGAAGCCCTCTTTGTCGAACCACATTTTGTCGTAGACAGTCATCACCTCCGCCCAGGCTTTCGCTCTAGCCTCCTGCGACTCGGCGTCCTGCTTCGCCATCATCTCCTCTGTTTTGAGGTGCAAATCCTTAGCCATACTCTGGTCCAGGATGATTTTGTTGAGAGTGTCCTTTGTAGATTCGATCATCTGTGTCTCCTTCTCTATGGCGTCGAGAAGATTCTGGCGAAGGATTTCCACGCGAGCAACCTTGGCCTTACGATCCGCCTCAGCCTGCTCTCTGGCAATTCGTTCAGTCTCGATGTTCTCCTTCACGATTCGATCCGCCTCGGCTTGCTCCCTGGCGGTTCTGTCGGCCTCTGCTTTCTTCTTTGCGAGTCGATCCCCCTCGACTTTCTCTCTCGCCAGCTTTTCGGCAGCTTCTCGAGCATTCTTCACTGCCTCAGCACGCTCTCTGGCAAGTCGTTCAGCCTCAGCCTTCTCCTTCGCAAGTCGCTCAGCTTCAGCCTTCTCCTTGGCAATTCTCTCGGCCTCAGCACGCTCCCTGGCGATTCGATCGGCCTCCGCTTTCTCCCTGGCCAGTCTCTCGGCCTTCTCGCGAGCGACTCTCTCTGCCTCAGCCTTCTCACGCGCAATCTTTTCAGCTTGGGCCTTCTCGCGCGCAAGACGATCCGCCTCCGCCTTCTCCCTAGCAAGACGCTCGGCCTTCTCCCTAGCAAGACGCTCGGCCTTCTCCCTAGCAAGACGCTCGGCCTTCTCCCTAGCAAGACGCTCGGCCTTCTCTTTGGCGATTCGATCAGCCTCCGCCTTCTCCCGGGCCAGCCTCTCAGCCCTCTCCTTGGCGACTCGATCAGCTTCAGCCTTCTCCTTGGCGATTCGATCAGCTTCAGCCTTCTCCCTCGCAAGTCGCTCGGCTTTCTCCTTGGCGACCCGCTCAGCGTCGGCCTTCACCCTAGCGAGTTGCTCAGCCTTCTCCTTCGCGACCCGTTCAGCCTCGACCCTCTCCTTGACAAGTCTCTCGGCCTTGGACTGAGCGACCTTCTCGGCTTCCAACTTCTCCAACGCCTTCTTCTCGGCCTCGGCCTTGGCGACTCGGTCTGCTTCCACGGCGGTCATGTACTCGTTATTTTTCTGCGCCCAGACCTTATCCTCTGAAGCCTTCTTCTGGATGTGCTTCTCCTTGGCAACCTCCGAGGCGTGGTCCTTGGCGATCTGGAGCATTTGGGTCCGGCCGGCTTGGTCGAGCAAAGACTTTGACAATTTCTCGGTCTTCTCCGCCAGCTGCTGACGATCCCGCTGCTTGAGGATTTGAGTTCGCGAAGCCTCCACCTGTTGAGCAACTCGCATAGCCTCCTTCTCGGCGCGGTTCTCCTTCTGGGATTGGATGATGCGCTCCATGGCCTCGGCAATTACATCCTTGACAACTGGAGGAGCGTCGACTTTGGTGAGGCGGGCAGCAACAGCGGCTTTTGTGGCGAGTTCGTCGTCAGTGTCGTCATCATCATCATCATCAACTGACTGAAGATCCGGCAAGTCGCCATTTTCCTCATCATCAGTCCAGTCACCATCGTCCTCGGAGGAGCTGTCGCTGACCGGGAAGAACCGCGTCCCTTCGTCCGTTTGAAGACCTGGCATGTTGTCGTCTGTAGATTCGCCGTCGGATGAATACGAGAGTTCCTCGACTGGCACTGGCTTCTTGACGCTCTTTGCACCGTTCTTCTTGCCCTTGGCCTTGCTGTTGGTCTTGTTGCCGGTCTTGCCCTTACCCTTGGCGACGCCATTGACTCCACGATTGCTCTTTTCGTTTCCATCGCTGTGGTCCGTGAGAAGATCCGGCAAATCGTCAGAGACAAGGTCTGGCATTTCGTCATCCGTCGGTTCCCCCTTGGCGGCGGCTTTGCCGTTGGTGACTGGGGCAGAGCGTGCTTGTGGAACCTTGCCGCTGGTCGCAGTCAGAGTGGGAGCGGTGGGTTTCGCCTGGGTCTTGGTACCTGGAGCGGTGGGTTTCGCCTGAGCCTTGATACCTGGAGCGGTGGGTTTCGCTGGAGTCTTGGTGCGCGCTGCCTTGGCGCGAGTCTCGTCGTCAGACACCAAGTCCGGCATGTCGTCGTCCGTAGGGTCGTGGTCCTCCGAGTCGTAGCCAGAGTAATCCTCGTCGTTGTCCGAGATCAAACTGTCGCTGTCACCCGCCGTGACGAAGTGGTGGTTGAAAAACGTGCCGGCGGGTGGAGAGTACTCGTTCTTGTCGATCTCGTCACGCTCCTTCTTCTTCTTCTTCTGGATGTCGTCATATACGTCCATGATAATGTTGGATTGCTCGTTGTCGAGTAACCCCTTGGAGATACTACTGTCCAGGAACAAGCCAAGGTTGCTCCGGGTCGACAAGGCAGAGTTCCAGTTATTCTCGATGTCCTTCTTGCACACCTCCTCCAAACGAGTGCAGAGTTCCACATGGACCGGCATCGTAGACGCGCCAGTCGATAAGGACTTGAGAAGCACAACGGCAATGTATTCGTCCAAAAAGAGCTCAATGTCCTCGTCCCTGCGCTCAGCAAGCTTCTGGTAGTTGTTAGAGATGGTCTCGAGGAAGAGTTGTCGCTCAAGATAATCCTCCGAGTTGAGGTAGGGGGTGTCCTCGACCTTGCCTTTGACGGGCTTCTTGGTTTTGCCGGCTGTGTTGGATGTGGACTTTGCCGCAGCCGCGTTCTTGGCCTTCTTGGTAGGAGAGGCCCTCGCGTTCATACTGGATGTCATTGTGCCGAAGTTGTTGGCGAAACCCTTGCCCCTGACTTCTGCATCGACCCTTATATCCTTCAGCTTTGCATCCAGGCGAGCCCGCTCCTTGTTATAGACAACAGAGGCCTCACAGACACGTTTAATCGATGCTGGGATCCACCGCTCCTGATCCTGGCGAGTCTTGTAAGCAGCCATGACAGTCCGCCGAGCCTTCTCGATCGCCTTGAGTCGGTTCCTCTCTGCCTGGCTGTGGTTATCGGAGATGGTGTTGAGTAAGTTGATCTGCGCCGACTGCCACTCATGTGCCTTGTTGAACATCATCATAGGGTCATCTCCAGAAAACTGCATATCGACAAAGATCGCCCGGACTCTCTTGAGCATCGCCTCGAACTCCTTGTCCACGACCTCCTCCACCTCCAGTTCCTCTGCTGATGATGATGGTGGTGGTGGTGGTGTTGCAACGGAAGGTTTAGCCTTGGCGAGCGAAGGTTGTGATGTGGTTGAATTCGAAGGGGTGTCGGCATCACCATCCTGCTCTTCCTGCGCTGCAGCAGACTTCTTGGCCTTCTTCTTTGCCTTCTTCTTGGCGTTTTTGCTCGAAGACCCCTCCCCGGCGTTGTTGGAAGGCGAAGGGGATCCCGAGTTTGCCGCCCGGTCGCTAGAGATCAACTCGGCTGCCGCTGCATCAGCAATTTTTCGCTTGTAGTCAGCGTTAAACTTCTTGGTGTACTTTTCGACCGCATAGAGTTCCTTGTTGGACAAGAAGACAACCTCGCCGCCAGAGCCATTGTTCTTCCAGACATATTTCCTGCAGGCGTAGACGATCGTCGCAAATCGATCCTGAAATTCCGGTCGAATCTTGGCATACTGTCGCTGGAAATGTTCTCGGTCTTCCTGGGTGAGCGCTGGAATAGTAACATTCGTCGGGATCTTGGACGAGGGCAATGTCGAAGTACGATCCAGCCCTACAGCCTTGGTAAACAACCGCCCGACTCGCCACTCGTCCACCAGGTAATGATAGCAGTCCTCAACCGTAGGCGCATAGGGTGCTGTGGCGACATAGAGTTCGTACATGGGGGCCGGCTCTGTCTCTGAAGCCTTGGAGTCGAGTCCATAGGAGCGAATGAACCCCTGAGCGATCTTGACGGCCCAGTGGATGGCATCGATGCGAACCGAGTGTGAGGCCTTTGTGGAAGGGATGGTAGCTGCAAGTTCAAAGAGGATGATCTCAAAGAGGAATTCTGAAAAGTGGTGATCGTTCCTGCTGAGGTGGATCGTCGAAATCACATGGGTCTCGAAGGTGTCACTTTCGTCCGGGGCTGTGGAATAATAGGCATCCATCTCCGCCTGAAGAACGGGGTCGAACATCGTCGCCGGTGTTTGTTGTGTTACTGTTGTTGTTGTTTTGTGATTGATTTGGGTGTGGATGAGTGGGTAGGGCTAGTAAGAGAGAGTCTAACTAGGATACCAGTGTAAGAAGAAGGTCAGCTTAGCTTCGCCATGGAAAGTGGAGAGAGAATGTTACAGTGAGTAACAACTACAAGACAAGCCAAGGTGGTACCTTCAATAGCAGACTGACAAAGAGAGGCGATCAAAGAGGGAAGGACGAGTTGGGGTAGGCAGTGATCTAGGCGGGGTACGTGGCCATTGGTCGATGGCGCAGGGGTCAGAGAGAGATGTGGGAAGAGAGGGAGAGGTGTAGGTGCGTGCGCAGCGGGAGAGTGGGTGCCAAAAACAAGGGAGAAGGGAAGGGAAGTGCGCAAAAGCACGGGGGGAGCAAAAGGAAAGTAAAGGAGAGAATGAGAGTGTGTGATGCTGTGCTCCACCACCACAGAGAACGTGACTGTGCTTGCTTGATCTATCTTTTGCAGTTCCTGCACTCAACCTCTTCATCATTGTCATTGTGATTTTATTCTCGAGAAAAAAAAATGTGTATCCAAAGCTCGCTTCATCATACTTTACGCAGTAGCAGTGGCCACCTTCTGGGCAGCAAGCGTAATCTTGTCTCCCAAGCTGAGCGCAATACCCTGGGTCTTGGAGCGGATACGGACATGACCCGTAATGGGTCCATCTCCCTGGCGCTCAATGCTCAAGTTCGCCAACGCATCCTCACCAAACACTGACCGCGCATACATGTTCGCCGACAAGAAGCCACACTCGCCCGACAATGCTGCCTCCGGGGTCAAGCACGACATGTTTGTCGACTTCATAATATGCTTCAAGTATTGTTGCAAGTCGCTAGTAAGAGAAGAGTGCAATTGAGAAAAAAGAAGAGAGTTGTTAGAATGATTTGAAAACAAAGGTTGACCATATTGTCAGCAATTCGGATAAACGGAAAATAAGAACTTACGTGATGGAGGTGTTGACGTTGACCTTGTTCTCCCATTCAAACTCGAGCCACATGCTCCTGAACTGCGTCTCGTTGCAGTAGGCGGGGTTGATATAGTCCATAATATCAATATGGATATCGTTCAACACAACACAGTTGCTGTCGCCAGTCGTAGGACCATCGTACACAATGTTGCCAAAAATCACTCCAGTCTCGGTTGACGACACCTTGATGTTGGCCTTAATTGAGTGGAAAGAGTGGGGGGCAATGGTGTGCTGTCCGGGCCTTTCCACCAACTTCAAATCGCCCAATGTCGCAAACTCAATCGCAAGGTTCTGGAGGGTATCGGCGGTCTGGTTGACAATCAGGACGTCCAACATAATGTCAAACTGGTGCACATTCACATACGCCTCAGCGTAGACGGGGTCCGAGAAACCAGTGAGCTGCACAACTCGGCTGAGCTTCGACATCAAATCTTCCTTGGACTCTCCAGAGCCAGTGGCACGGGTCAAGTCGAGCTCGTACTCGTCCTTCTCATCCCCGTGCTTAGCCTTCGAGAACTGGCGGAAGGTGATCAAGTCATCGGCTTGGACGCGAGTGTTCTTGTTATCCTTGGCACGCTTCTCCTCCTTGCGCTTCTCCTCTGCTTGAACCATCTTACCAAAGACAGCCTTGGTATCCTGCAAGAAAACCTGCTTCATCAAAGGATCCTGGCTGAACTTCTCAAGAACGTGCAAGCACGACATGATACGATCGTACGAGTCCTCGTCAATGGGCGAGTTGGCGAACTGGGACTGACCGACACGGATGATCGAGGTCATGATCAACATAGCCTCGGCACGAAGAGAGTTAAGACGACGGTGATCGTTGCTGATATCCGAGTAACGGAGCACCAACTTGGTCAAGGTCGACGCCAAAGAGGTGCCCAAGTAGAAATCTCCTCCCAACAACAAGGCACGGAGCTGGGGCTTGGCAGCAGCCTTGACAGCATCCAACTTGGACTGTGCAGAGACCGACGAGGCCAAAGCAGACTCGGTGGCATATGTACCGTCGGCCAAGACACGGCGGACGGGAGCAGAACTCTTGGTCTCGGGGGTCTTGGACTCGTTGTCCTCGTTCTGAGCCTCGTCCAAGAGACGCTGCTCTGATGCCAAAATGGGGATCTCGCCCAAACCTGTGCGAATATGCTTCCATGCGTCCTCAATGTCCTGAGCCTCCAAGCAGTACTCTCCAACAATCCAGAGGGCGCCACGGAAAACCTTGGCAGCCTTCATCTCAGGGAAAGTCTCCATGAGGCGCTCCAAGATCGAAGAGCGAAGGTTGGGGAACTTTTCAACAACCTCACTGTGGAACCAGAAAGAAAAAGGGGCACTAGTTGTTAGTATTCATGGCTGTAATAATCCAGACAGTGCTATCGATACATAACATCAACACGAACATACCGAACGAAGGCAATGACGTCAACGGCAGAGGGGTTGTTCGAGTCGCCCAGGAACTCCATCAAGACGTGAACGACACTGGCAGCGACCTCTGAGAAGCGGATAGCGCAGGTGTGGATGGACTGAATCAACAGCTGACGGTACTCCATGTTCAGCTCGTAATCCTGATCCAAAGTCTTTGAGAGTTCCTTCTTCAAGAATCCAACAACCTCATCAACATTGCGGCTCGAGACCATATCCAGAGCAATACCAACAGCCTTTCTGCGGACAGCAATATCGGGGCTATTACGTATAAAATCATATCATATTAACAAGGGTTAATTAGGTCTTCCATGACGTCATATCAGCGCCAGTTCAGTTCCATGTTCACAGCACGCGTGTTTGTACCTTGAAAGAACACGAAGGATCTCCATGACGAGGTCATCCAAAACCTTCTCGTGCTTCTCGCGCAACTCGTCGAAACGTCCCAAGACAATCAGCTTGACGTTGTTATCGGCCTCCTTGACAATGAGCTCAATGTAGCACGAGGCAGCAGCTAAATGATAAATGGTCAATATGAAATAGTTAGCAAAGGTACTATTGTGGTATTTCCATTCCGAAAAAAACGCGACACATCGAAAAACACTCGAATAACTATCATACCTTTGACGGCAGCGGGGTTGGAGGTAAGAGCCATCAAAGTGGTGGCAGCCTCGTACTTGACAGAGTGAGACTGAGCGTTCAAGAGCTCAAAGATGCAACGAATGTACTTGCCCTAGATTACAGCGATCCGTTGAGGTCAAGACCAATCCTTTGTTCCATATTGAGATCCATAAAGCAAAGATAACAGCCCAAGATCCTGTAAATACACGCAACACGAAACTCACCTTGTTGGCGGTGTTGTTCTTGCAGTCCTTGCGGATCAAATCGACAATAGCCATCTGAAGCAACTCGTCCATGTTGGGGACCTGATTGATGTTGGCCTCCAGATACTCGACAGCCAACTCGGGAGCGCAGTTGACCAACATAACAAAGGCGTTGCGCTTGCAAGCCATATCGGCCTCCTATTTACACCAAAAGAGAATTGGGACAACCGATGAGTCTCCCCCCACTTTTTTTTGGTTCCAGTTTTCCTGTTGTCCTGTTCGTAATGAAGCCCCAATTCGTACCTGAAGCAACAAGGCGTGGATCAACTCGGGGGCGTCAGGGACGAGGTAGTCAAAGTGCTTGTAGACAGTGTAGATGGCGAAGATGGCGTTCTTACGGACATATGAGTGGCGATGTTCCTAATAACAGATAGTCAAACGAAGAAGTCATTTGCGTATTAATACTGTGAGAGTGATCTAGTATCCCACAGATACGTGGCATCCTAATCAAGGTACACAACAAAAACGACGCGTCCAAGATCGAACTCCTTGGACACATACCAAGCAGGAACGGGCAGAGGGCAACAAGGGCTCGAGCAACTCGGCCTCGCGAAGCTTGCAAAGGAAGCGAAGGGTCGATCCTCTGATGTACTCGTTAGGGTGCTGAAGATCGCCCATCAACGCGTTACTATATCCATATAACAACGAGCAATTGAACGTTAGCTTGTTACGTGCCCTACTTTCTGACAACAGAAGTAACTGAAGGATAGGCACCCATAAAGCGTGGCTTACCAGACGAGAATCATCTCCTGCTTGAGCTTGCCGTCAGGGTTTGTCTTTGGGCAGATCTCCAAATAAAAGTGGACCAACTTCTTGAGCTGCTTGTTACGGGAGCGCATCACGTTCATGATGACGGGCATCAGGAGGGAGTTGAGAGGGTCGCCATTGAGCATAGTAAAGATGACCTTGCGCATGGTCTCGATTTTGACCTCGTCCGAGCCCTTTTCGATCCTTTGGCGGAGAGTCTCGGGCCTGATCTCCTCGTCGGCGTCGGACTGGTGGATGATGGTGTAGCAGGCGTCTGACGTGCTCATGGTGGAAGTGTGTAAAGGGGGGGTATGAAGGAGAAGTAACGGAAGGTGGTGGTGGTGGTGGTGGTGGTGGTGATGAGGAAGAAGGAGGAGAGACGCGATGTGGAGGAGGGAAGAACGCGAGTAAGAGTGGATTGGAGAAAGAGGGCCACAGCAGAGGGGGAGAGAAAGGAAGTGGCTTTGAGAGGGGGATGGAGAAGAGAAGTGATGGAAGGAGGAATAAGAAGCGAAAATAGAACTAAAGACGGTAGATGATGAGACGAGATGACTCTGTGCCCCTCAGTTCAGCCAAAGGAGTGTGAATTACCCACGTTTGCTGCTCTCCAGGCTGGCCTCGCTTGATTCGCGTGTAACTCGATTACAGGTCCCTGAAGCACTGATCTTACAGGGGGATAAACGTCACCGAACAAAATTGGACAAGGTCACCTCCAATAATGTCTTTGTGGCAGCCTCTCAGCGGTGCCACGTCTGGGGTTTGATTCGGTATCGAATAAAGAGCCGCCACCAATCATTCGATGAAACTGATAGAAAGCAATAAAAGGAGACGACCTGTTTGCTTCCATCGGATTCATCATTCTTCTCTTCCCTTCTCTTCTCATTCCATCTACTTCTTCATCCATCCTCTTTTCCTCTCTCTCCTCTCTTTTTTCTTTTCCTTTTCTTTTTTCTTTACAACACTCCCCTCTACAGTTACATACAACAATGGCCCGCTTCCGCTCAAAACTCACACTCGTCCTCGGCCTGTGCCTGGCTTTGGCACTCACAAAGACCGCCCACACCGCCGCCGTCGACGAACGGCCCTCTGTCATCTGTCGCGAGGGCGCCTGCTACCCCCGAGTCTTCCGCCCCACCACAGAGTTCCAAGAAGTCCTCGAAGGCCAGGAGATTCCTACAGGTTAGTATCCCTCACTCGTTGTACCACCCCAATTGCTGCAGATCTGGCACACTCAACTCACACTCTTTTCTTTCTCAACTACCTTTAACGGATAGGCCTTCATGTACAAATGGACTTTGAGACACACAAAAAGTTTGCAAAACTCATGGACCCCAACGACATCCAACAAAAACCCGCCACAGACTCCATCCTCGTCGTCGACACCGACACCCCAGGAACCTTCCAACACCAAGTCGGTCAAAACAACAATATGCCCCCCGTCATTGACCTTCTCCAAACAGACCAGGAAGCAGATATTGCGCAATTGGAAGAGAGCAGTCGTATGAACCTCCAGACCGCCTTTGATTCCATTACTGAACTCCAACAACACCACCAAGAAGCTCAGGACCGAGAGCTTGCTGCTCCTGCTGTTGCTCCTGCTGCTGGTGCCCGGAAGAGCGACCACCAGATCTATCAGGAGCTGCTCGGGACCTTAAAGACCAACCAGAACAATGTCGAGATTGCACAGGCATTGGAGGGGCTGGCCGATCTGGCGAGTGACATGGATTTCGGACTCCAACTGTCCGAAGGCGAGGGGTTGAGGACTTTGGTCAAGCATGTTCGCTGCTCTTCTGGGGATCGGATCGTTTGTGATGACCAGCGCCGTGTCCGATCCGTCGCCGCCCTCGTCATTGGCACCTCACTCCAGGTAACATATCAGACATTCACAAATGGAAGGACAGATTGTGATACAGACTCAGAACGCACAACACCAGGTACTCACACTCAAATACCCTCTTTTCATCTCCTTCAACCACCAACCCTCAATTAGAACCACGCAAAGGCACAAGAAGCAGCATACAAACACAACCTCCACAAAGTCCTCCTACGCCAACTCGAGATCGAAACCGACTCCCAAGTCCTCCGCCGCCTCATCTTTGCCTACTCCTCCCTCGTTCGTGGATCCCAACACCAAAACGCCCTCATCCAGGACGACGATATCGAACGCCTTGCGCAGATCTATAACAAGTCGACCGACTCTGTCTTCCGCCGCAAGTGTGTCTACCTCATGTCTGATTTCGCCGACCCCGATATGCAGTTCATTCCCTCCACCAACGATACCGCCGCTGATGCCGCTGATAGTAAGACTGCCGACTCTGCTGTTGTTGTGGAGGAGGGGGACGCGGCTGTTGCTGTGACACCTACCAATGTCGGACCATGGTGCGAGACCCTTCAAGAGAACAAGACGACTCAGGACGGAGAGGATCAGGACGATTGGGAGATTATTGACCGCGCCGTCGAGCTCTTGCACGCCTCTTATCCCGACACCTGTATCCTCACCGGCGTCCGCTCCAAGGATGAGCTGTAAAACCACCTTCTCAAAAACATAGAAAAAAAAAACCTGTACAATACTCATAAAAATAATACTTCCCACGTAAATACACATGTCTACCTTCCCTCTTCGTCCTTCACTTTGTAGTCCTTCAATGCACCTGCCTCTGTGCCACTTTCTCTCATGCATGCACAAACACCCTTGCCTGGTCCCTTCGAAATTGTCCAGATCACTTGTCTGCGTACTTGTTAACTTTTGTTTGCATGGGGGGGGGGGTTTAATAGTTTTATTTTGGACGTAGAAGGTCCTTCTATTTGCGTCCATTGGCCATACGCAATCTTTCGCCTTCGAGCTAAAGTGGAAAGGAAGGCAAGGAGGAAAATGTAAGCAAGTGGATCAACAAAACCGTGAGTCTTGTTCCTCATTAGACGAAAAAAAACAACCACAAACTAAAAAGACGTACCACTTTCTTAACGCGGGCAAGCGTGGCGGCGGCTGAGGCATTGGCCTTACAGTTATCGGGCTCGTACGGCGAGGAAATGATCACCTCGTCCATGACCACAATCTGATCCTTATGCCAGCGACAAGGCAATCTACATATTCCCGATGATAAAGTGATGCGATGTTAAATGCAAACCAACGTTAGCTTGAAAAGATAGCCTCCGCGTATAATCCATTGATCGGCATTTTTTGATTCGCTCCAAGTTTGCACTCAGGATCCTCGCCCACATCAACACCCGCTCAGAGAGAACCAGAAAGTAAAGAGACTTACGTCTTGCTGAGGGCGTCAAAAATATCCTGTCCAATGGTCGATACACCAACACCAATACGCGCAGCGGCAGCCTGGGCCTCCCGAATCGCCTGCTGCTCCCGCTGCTGGATTTTGTCCAGCTGGACATATCCGACGGCCGGTAATACTGTTGAATAAATGTTGTTCGTAATATTGTTGTTGGAGTTGTCTTCAGAGGTTGAGGTTGATTCTGATGGTATGCTGTTGTTGTTACTCTGACCATTGTGATTCTGTACAGCAGCAGGAGTAGTAGGAGTGGTAGCGGGTGTAGTAATAGTAGAAGTCGATCCTGCTGATGACAGCAAGGGGGTCACATCCTTGATATAGTTGATCTTGAGGATCCTGAAGTCATACTTCAATCGTGATCCTGTGTTCCCGTTGTTCCCGTTGTTGTTATTGTTGGAGCTGTTGTTCCCGAGCGAGGGGCTGTAGTAGGCGGTGGGGGTTGCGGCGGCAGAGACAGACTTGGAGGGGCACTGTGTTGTTTGAGAAGAGAAAGAAGCAGAAAGACATGGAAGACCGAAAAGCACAATTGCAGAGTTAAGGATGATAGAGGTGAGAGCGATATCATTATGAATGAGGCGGAGGAGAAAACAACGATCAAACCTCATAGATCGTGCTTTCCCTCGAGGTAGTTCCTCAATGATACTCTCGTGGGTAAAATATATGTTGGATCGAAACAAGAAATAAAAAAACGCATTGACAAAATAAATACCACAGCAAAAAACGACAATCAAAAGAAATCCAAAGAGCGAACCCACAACAACAGCAAAGCACAAACACGATAGCAAAGTACAAAAAAAATAAAAATGAAAAGAAAGAGACACGAGTTTGATATGAAGTACAACGCAGTTCATGATCACGTCGTAGGCATAGACTTGGCCTTCAAAGACCTCATCCGCCTGAGTCACGACCTTGACATTCATGCCCAGGACCCAGTCGATCGCCCCATTGTTGCTGTTGGTGTTGGTGGTCGTAGTAGCAGCCGTGGTGGCGTTGATGGTGGTTGTGGCAGCGGTCTTGGAGTCCGTTCCTGAAGGTGCGGGCGACTGCGATCCCAATGCAGGCGAGGACGAGGGAGCAGAGGCAGCGCCACCATTCTTTGCTGGTCCAGTAGTAGTCGCAGGGGTGGTAGCAGCAGGCTTGTTGGCGCCAGCAGCAGCGGCGGATGCGAAGGAGAGTCCGCCAGAGATTCCTGCGGTCGACTTTTTGTTGAGCGATTCCATGGTTTTGTCAGGGGGTCGGGTTGTCGAGTGGTGGGTCGGTTTGGATGGCCTTCGTGAGTTAAAAAAAGAGCAGAGAAATAAAAAAAGGGAGTTATGCTTCTCGTTTCGAGGGTATCTTACCCTTACTCCTCCCCACGCTTCTTTCTTAGCTTCGGACCAATGACGTCGCAGAATTAGTCGTGACGCGATTCCACAAGATTAAACGAGGACACCTCGGTCGATGCACCTCTTGGCTCTTCCTCAATGTGCACAGACGGGGCAGCCACACTGCACACAAACACAAATGAGGAGAGCAATTGGTGCTCTTCTTGTGCCACAGTTACCGCACATCCCTCGAATAATAATGAAAAAAAGGCGTGGCATTTATTCAGAAAGTGGCGCATGAACCACCGCACAAAGGCGAGTTGTTGAAGAACAAGTCTCTTTTGCGCAGATCGTCCTTGTCACCGGCAATAAAAAAGTAAAAACAGACTGTACAATGAAAGCGAGTGAATGAGAGAGAGAGAGAGTAGAGTGTTCCAAAAGGGAAAATTAGAAGAAAGGCGCGCTTATTTGAACTCCTTCTCGACCTTGTCAGCAGCCTTGTGGGCAGCATCCTTGATCTCATGCTTGGCGTGCTTGGCAGCGTCGTTGATCTCCTTGCCGACCTTGCGGGCAGAGTCGCAGGCGGGGCCACTACCGTTCTTGATCCAGATGTCGTAGTTCAAGGCAGTGGCATATCCGAGCCAGGCGACGTAGGGGATCGTCAAGTAGCCGGCGCACTTGTCGACCTTGAAGAAGTAGTAGGCAAGAGCAACCGACGAGGTCTATTGTAAGATAAAGGAATGTTTGGGAGGCGACCGCATTAGTGGGGGATGTGGGTTGTGTGGGTTGTGTGCATAGTATTCATTGCATTTGGTTGGTGGTTTCTTTTTGTCAATGCAGATTGTCTCTTGTTATTTTGAATAAAATAGATCTTGGTGTGAATTGGAATCGCAAATCGGACGCAGTTGTCTTGTTGATATTTGCAGGTAAAAGAGATCGAACAAAGGGATCGTGTTGTTGCTGCTGTTGTGGTTGTTGGTGTTGTGTTGAGAGATCGGCTTGCTTTGTTCTGGTAACACCATCTGCCGCGTCGCGTCGCGTATCATTTCACGCGTGCCAACTGGTCAAAGAGGAGTGATAACCATCGCGGGACTGGAAACCGTCCATCCGCTTCATTCAGTAAACAGCACGTCCTCCTTGATATTCGATGTCACTCTCTTTTTGTTCCCCTTGTTCCCCAAAGTGCAAAGAAAGGGATGAGGGGGACATAGACAAACAGGAAGGGTTGAAAGAGGGAATATGTTTGACTCAGATGAAAAAATCGAGGGGAGGGGTTGCAACGAAAAACTTGATTGACTACTGTGCGAGTCGTGCGTGTTGCTGAGGAGTGGGGGGGACAGGGTCATCTCTGTCCTGTGCCTCCACTTGTATGTCTTCCTCCAACAATGCCAACAATACCAACAAACACCCTTCCTTGACAACAAGAGCTCAAAATGGAACAAAACGAGAAAAGGACAACGAGGAACTTACAGTCAAACCACCGGCGGTGACGAGGGCAGCACCGATCTTGTTCTTCCAGAACATCAAAGGGGACCAAGCAAAGTTCAAAGCCAAGTTCAATCCATAGATGCCCAATCCAGTTCTAGCTAAATGACGGATCGAGGGGAGGGTGTTGGGTCCAGTGCGGAGGGCGACCAAGTGAGAGGCATAGCCAACGGTGATGTACAATCCAGCCCAGACGGGGGCAAAGACACAGGCGGGGGCAGCCCATTCGGGCTTTTGGAGACCTTCATAGTAGGACTTTACGGCGAGGTGGGAGGGGATCGCTGTGATGAATCCTCCGACGAGGGGCAAACCGACAGCGAGGATGGGGTAGCGGGCCAGGTTAGTGTTCACGCTCTGGCAGACGTGATGGAGGTTTTCGGTCGGCATTCTTTGGTGGTTGTTGTTTTGCTCCTTTGAGTTTTGTGGAGTGGAGTGTGGAGGTGATGGTGAGGAGAGGTGGAAATGAAAGAAAGAAAGAAAGGGAGAGAGAAAAGAAGAAATGAAGAGAGAGAGAGAGAGAGAGAGAGAGGAAAAGGAGGTCCGGATCACCCTCTCTGTCTTTGATTTTCCTCCGATTTTTTTATTCTTGGATAAGGGTAATGTAATGCCTTGTAGACAAGGGTAGGTGTCTGACCTAACACACAAACACACTGACAGATACCATGTATCGAAAAAAAAAAAGAGTAAGAATCGGAATCGCGTGTGTGCATTGCTGCGTAGGTTCATGATGTGGTCTGGGTGTACTTCAGGTGTAGTAAAGTTTGCAGCATTGAAACATCACTGTCTATTACTTGCAATTCAAAAAGTCAAGGAAACATCAGAGAAAAAGAAAGAGGGTCAGAGGACCATGACGGCGAGGATCGGGCCGGAAGGGACTTTGTTCGTCCAAGAATGCTGTTGCCAATGCTATGCGTAACTCATGTGGGTAAAATATTTTCATCCACTGACAGAAGTTGGCACGCGAGATGACGTTCAAGGATGTTAACTGAGCAATGGAAGTTAAATTAGCACCATGGTGACGACACTAATGAATCCCTATTACTGGGAGCTCATTTGGGGGATACATGAAAGAGGAGTGGCACTTAATAAAACAGGGGACCTCGGCCAGCATGCGCTTTGCTAAAGAGGATAGAAGATATACAGTTCCCTCGTCATGATGCTTCTTCGGCTTCCTTCTTTGTTCTGGGGTTCAGACAATTCAAGCCATGGTTGACATTCAATCCTCTTCCTCCCCTTCTTCCCCGCAACAGTCCCTACTTCCAAGGGTATCGTCGACAGGTACAATACATAAACCGTCGGTACGTGCTCACTTTTCATCAATCTCTCTTCTCTTCTTTCCTCTTTATTTCTTTCTTTCTTTCTTTCTTCCATTCTTCTCCGCCACCACTCTCGTACAACACAAAAAAAACAATACCTGTGATTCACCTCTCGACCCCGCCACATCACTCATCCAAATCGCAATCACCAGCATCCTCCCTCCTCTCATTCATAATGTTGACCTCATCCACCCCAACCAAACATCACACAAAATGGTCCGACAAACAATCCAAAGCCCTGAGCGACCTCACCGAAGAGTTCACCCTCTCAACCGCTCAACTCGAACACCTCACCGCCGCCTTCATTGACCAGATGCAATCCGGACTCGCGGGGGACCAGAAATCGAGTGACTTGGCCATGATCCCGACGTTTGTCAGTGGAAGGCCAGATGGTCAAGAACGCGGGAGCTATCTTGCTTTGGATCTTGGAGGCACCAATCTTCGGTAAGTTATTGAAGGGCTTGATTTTTTTTGCTTGGTTTTTTTTGTTCCCGAGGGAAGAGCGGATACTGGTTCACGGATACTTCGATGCGCGCGAAATACTAAAAGAAGAAAAGGACGCTGAGTAGATGGTACCGTGAGGGGTAGGGAGGGAGAGGAGGAAGGAGAGATGACGAGGATATGTAATTGAAACGAAAAGGCAAAGGCGTTGATGGTAATGTGAGGTAGGAGGGAGAGGGAGGGAGAAAAAAAAAGATGCAGTATGAAGGGCGAGGATGATAGGTTACCAACTTGCTTGTCATTGTTTCTATTATGCACATAACCAAAATTGCCACCACCGCTACCAAACCAGTCTAGTCTTTTCTTTCCTACCGACTGCAGAAGTCTCAACGGGACCATTGCTTGCACTAGGTGGCAAGAAAAGTGAAATAAAAAAAAGGAGAGGAGGGAAGACGGGAAGTAATCAAGTACTGTTCCCCGTGGTGCTTGGTTGTGAAGAAGAGAGTTCCATCTACCCTAGTGGAGGAATGAGACTTGTTATCTCTCGCTCGTTGATATGTTCATCTCTTTTGGGTGATGTGCAGATGAGCGCAAGGCAACAACTATATATCTACCTTAGATGGAGGGGGAAAAAGAGAGTTCATCCGCAACGAAGTCGTGTGTTTCTCTGTTTCTTAGTTTTGGGTGCTCCGTGTGCGGTCATTGTTCGTTATCTCTTTTGCCTGTGTCTTTCATTCCTCCAACAAACCTTGTTTGCTTGATTGAGTTCAGTTGCTGTTGTTAACACAAACATACACATATGGAAATCGAACGTTATTTCCCTTCGTGAGCTGTGGGGGTGTGTGTCTATGAGCCTTCTATTCCTTATCATTTCACCCCATTGCCATCGACGAGATGCGATATCCTTGGAGACAGCAGCAACCAAAAGACAAGAAAGTGAGTAAGCTGATCTGACTCAAATCTTGACCCCTCTACCAACTAGTGTCTGCCTTATCACACTCAAGGGCAACCACGACGTCGAATCCAACTCAAAGGCCTTCAGGGTTTCCGACCACCTCCAGGAAGCGCACATCTCAGAGCTGATGGACTTTATCGCCATCTCGATCAAGGAGTTTATCAGCAGCGAGCACATCAGTTCTAAGATTGTCGAACACCCCACCGATTCGGACACCCTCGAGCTCGGCTTCACCTTCTCCTTCCCTGTCGCCCAAACCGCCATCGATGCCGGCATGTTGCTCAGATGGACCAAAGGGTTCAATTGCCCTGGGGCTGTTGGCAATGATATCGTACAATTGCTTCAGGAGGCTATTGACCGTAACAAGGTCAACGTTCATGTTGGTAAGCAATTGAGGGGATGAACAAAACAGCTTTTTTTCTTTTCTTGACGCATGTGTACTTTGCAGCTGTCTTTATTTTTTTCCCCGTTATTTCAGGCACCGACTGTCATTCATTCCGCCAAAACAAACAAAGACTGGTCCTTCCCTTCCCCACTTTACATTTCTCGAACTAACTAATCGTGGCGTACTCTTTCATGGTACAATAGCCGCCCTGGTGAACGATACCGTTGGCACGCTTCTGGCACATTCCTATAAGCACCCCAACACCTTCATCGGGGCCATCTTCGGAACAGGAACCAATGGTGCCTATGTCGAGGCCACCCGCAGCATCAAGACCATGCCCACCCCGACTGCTAAGGAGATGATCATTAATATCGAGTGGGGCAACTTTGACAAGGACAAGCGGATCCTCCCCGTTACACCGTTTGATAACAAGCTCGACCGCGAGTCCATCGTATGTTTCTTGAGAGTTCTTGAACCATGTATTTGCCAATCAAATGTTCTGTTGTTTTTATCTCTGTCAATGCTTTCTAATTGGGGGGGGTTTTTTTTTTTTTTTTTTTCAATCTTGCAACTCTGCCCTTTATGACTAATAGAACCCAGGAATCCACATTTTCGAAAAGATGATCTCTGGAATGTACCTGGGAGAAATCACCCGCAACATCCTCCTCCACCTCATTGACCACCGTCTCCTCTTTGACGGCACCTCGTCCCAAAAACTCAACACCCACTGGTCATTCGAAACCAAATTCATGTCACAGATTGAATCTGATACCTCCGCAACCCTTATTCCTATCGCCCAAATTCTGGAACAGGAGCTGGGTATTTATTTAAATACCCAGGTTGATAGGGAGATTGTCAAGGCTGTGTGTGAGTTGGTCGGAAGGAGGGCAGCACGGTTGAGTGCCATGGCGACGGCAGCGGTTGTGAGGAGGGGGTTGTCGGTTGAAGGACACTTTGCGGGGTATGGGTACCCTCTGAAGTTGAGTGAGGGGGACCATGTCATTGGGACAGCAGCAGGTGTGAATAAGAATGAAACGGCCGCGGAGGAAATCCATGAGAAGACGGACTCGGTGGCCGAACATGGTGGTAATCTGCAGCAGATCCATGTGGGGATTGATGGGTCGGTCTTTGAGCACTACCCGCATTTTGAGGAGCGTATGGTCGAAGGGTTGACGGAGCTGTTGGGATCCCGTGCTAAGGATATTGTTGCCCTCGGCATCTCCAAGTATGTATTGTTCAAACTGTGAGAGCGTTTGTTGGTTTTTGGGTTGGTCTGCTTGACTATAATTGTGTAAGATATGTGACCTTTCTAACGCAGCTTCTTGTTTTTTTTTTGCTCCTTGGAAAACATCAAATAGAGATGGATCAGGTGTTGGCGCAGCATTGGCAGCATTGATCGCCACCAAGAACGCTGACCACTCTTGTTAAACATGGTACAAACACCATCGAAGATCGAACAAAGTAGGTTTGCGGAGAAATATTAATAAAAATAAGGATTAATCTATTCTCACAGGGCTGTGTGGCCTTATTCTCACAGGGTAATATCACATCCATCAATGTAAAGTCCAAAAACGCAATATGAAGTAGCCCTTTCACTTTAGATACCTATTGTGCCTCATAAAGAGGTGCATCGATTGGTATAAGAATGGACATGATTGGGGTTCTGGTTCAATGAAATATTGGCATCAAAGTCTTTGTCAATTATAGGACCATTAGATGGTCAAAAAAGTTAAATTTGGTCGAAGAAAGCAGGAGTATGAAGGTGGTAGGCCATGGCAACAATAGTTAGGATGGCTTCAGAGGGTCTTGAAGTGATTGCGAGCAGTTTGAGAAAAAAAAGTAGAGAAACTGTTTTTGCACAAAGACCATGTCACCTTCTTCATGCTAAACCCATGTAAATTTTTAGGACCCTGTGAGAATAAGACTTCACAGGGCTGTGAGAATAACTTCATCCTAAAAATAATAGCAAAAACAAAGTTATGGAGTAGGAAAAAAAAAAACGGAGAGGTGGATGTTTATGTATATGAATGGTATATCTGCGTCGCCGTTCAATTAAGCACAATAAGCCGGCGGCGCGTCAAGATCATCATGTCTCGCAGAAGGCTGAGCCACCCTATGCTGCTGTTGACTATATGGCACCCTAGGTGTCGTCAACTCAATCGCCTGCCCTTGCGACTGTCCCTGCACCTGATACCTCGGCGGCTCATAGAACCCGATTCCACCATTCGGTCCTAGTCGCCTACGCGCGTCAGCCCTCTCAGCCTCCAAAGCCCTCAACTTCCAGTTCCTCCCCTTCTTCACAACATAATAAACCAAAAACACCACCATCATCGTCCCCGCCATCCCCCCCAGAATTGCACCCACACGCCCCCGCGAGTATTGCTCTTCAGGCATATCCCATGGCGGTGCCAATGCGATTCCAAAATGACTATCATACGGCGCATTCACCCACACCGCGCCCGCATTTTCTGTCCGACCGAATGTGTTGGAAGACGAGTTTCCGGAGAGGTTGATTCCATAGATGTGTCCTTCGGAGGAAAGAGAGATTCCGAAGTGGAAGGTGTTTTGGATGACGGGGGAGGAGTAGGAGATTTCAATTGGGGAGTCAGTGGTGTTATATTGGGAAGTGACGAAGAGGTAGGGGCGGAGGGGTGTTGATAGAGAGGTCGAGGTCGAGTTGGTGGTGGTGATGGGGTAGATTTGAGAGGTTTTAGGTGTGGTGATTGTGTTGTTTGTTTCGAGCAAGTTGGATATGAAGTACATCTGTTTGATTGTTGTATTGTCGATACAGGGTATATGTGCGGACAAAAGAAAGTTAAGACAATAAGACATTAATAATAAGGTCGGTAACAAATGGTTAGCAGGAGCTTAGATGTTTGTTTTTCCCTTCGTGCAACCAAAAAAAAAAAAAAAAAAAAAAAAGACTTTGGGTCAAACACAACTTACAGAATTATCACCAATGCATGCAAGGAACGAAATGCCGTTGCGAACTCCAGGGATGATATGTTTGAGGGTCAGACCCGGTAAGGCATTGGTGGAGATGTAGCTAGGAATGGAAGCATTTACGTCGGTGAGGGGGTAGGATGTGATTGTGCCTGCTTCCTCGCGGTAGACGTGGGCGTAGCCTTGACCGAGGCTCATAAGCTTTGGCGTCTGGGGCTGTTTATTTTTCGAGAGAGAACAGTTGAGATGCATGCATGTTTGTACCGAGGAAAGGAAAGGCAATGGGAGGAGTTAGAAAATCGGTATTTTCACACAGGTAAAAGTCGACAAAATGAGCGAGGAAATTCGATATGTAGATCCTAAAATAAAAAAAAACTTACAAAGGGAAGGGAACTGTTCATGTTCCATGAGGCGAAGGTATCATTCGAGAGCGAGTCATTAGGCCCATAGGATCCAAATAGGAGCTTCCCGTCTCCTCTCATAACGGCATGAATGAACCTCTCCTTCACAACACCCTCAGCCGGTCCTCCTTGGACTTTGACTCTTTGGTCATAATAAATAGCTGCATGTGACATAAAGTAGCCCGCATTGAGGTAATCGTTCCCAGCTCCAAACGGTTCCCATCCCGATGATCCACCGACTTGACTGCTACCATTAGCGCCCTTGACACCCGATGCTGGATCAAACTTGATACCGGTCCACACGGTCGAACCATAGTTTTTATACGTGGGTTTTTGGACTGCCAGGGCGGTAAAGATGCCCGTCCGAGAGACGGCACAGTCGACGAAATCAGTGCTCTGGGCCCAGAAGTAAGGAAATTCCTTGGCCTGGACTATGGAGACGATTATCCATTTGATTCTTTTGAAGGAGGTTAGGTTGAGTTCTGAACGGACGAGGAGGAGGGAGGCATCTTCGCGAGTGAAGTTGTTGATGCCGTCAATGTAGGCGCTACCGATTCCGTAAACGATTGTGTTATTTGGATTGACGGCTAGGCAGTCGAGTTTGATGATTCCCATGGAGAGTAGAGGTGGTTGGATGAAAGAGTGCAAAGGGAGGAGAGAGAGAGAGAGAGAGAGAGAGAGTGAGAGTGAGTGAGAGTGAGTGAGAGAGAGAGAGAGAGAGAGAAAGAGAAAGAGAGAACAAGTACTGTTTTCATATCAGATGGAAAGCCGAGAAATTTTAATTTTTGGAGGGTAGAGGTGGTTCCTGGAAAAATGGAATGACGAGATCTGGCTCTCTGTGTGCGTGTGATGCATAACGCCACACAGTCCGCCCCATTCACTTCTGTCGCAGGGGAAAGAGGCATCGTGTAGACCTGCACTCCGCATCCATGGAACATTCTTCAGGTATCATGTATCAGCATTCCTCCTGGATGCCGCAAGATATCAGCCACATACGTCTTTATCTCTTCATCTTGTGAAAAACATACGCGCATTGACCAGTCCACTCTCTTCCCCGGGTTTCTTGTCTTTTTTCGACCAAATGCATGTGATTAAGGGCCATTGGTTCAGGGAGCCAGAACGAGAATGGTAAAATAAAACATCCCTATGGCCCACTTCCTGGCACCGCTCACCCAAAGGTCGTTCGCATCCACAGCAACAGCCAGCCGAGGTTGACCTCTCTCACCCTAATAAATAACAACAGCGCAGGACAACAACAGCACCAACACCGATGAACAGGACGACTCCCATACGGACATTGACGACCAGGAGGATTACTTCGAAGTTCTCAACCTACAAGACATCGCAATGTCTTCCTCTTCCTCATTCTCATTCATCACTACCAACAACACCAAGCCCAAAAACAATGTTAACAGACCCTACGGCCTCAAATTCTGCGTCTACCCCTCCAGAACACCCCAACCTTCTCCAACCTAGACTTTGTCCTCCGTGACCAAAAAATGAAAACCATCTATTTCAAAACCATCGACCGATCCTTCGCCGCCTCACAATGCCTAACAACTTTGCCACACCAGAGGCTGCCACAAAGACAACCTTTTTTCCCACCATCTCGAGCTCTCCCCAGAGCTAGGCGAGACTGCAGACGGTACGATGGTGATTGGTATCTGTCATCATCCGCCGTTGGACGTAGCACTGTTGGATTGTACTGATCAGGCGGGGTAGTATGGGTGTTCGGAAATATTTTTTAAGTTGGCGAGTAGGATTGATGGAGCGGAATGTGCGAATGGGGTCTTTTTAGTGGAGTCCGAGGTTTCATGTACACTCAGGATCCCAGGAAATAAACAATTGATGTTTGATTTCCAAGACTCGTTTGATCATCGTCCCTGGATTCAGGGACGATCAGTAAACCCTTCTCAGGAACGATCACCAACGTATTTCACAGCAGCAAAATCTTGTCCAAAACAGTCGGGTGACAACACCTTCATCTCCTGAGACAGACGACCTTTTTATCAGCTATCACAAACGCCATTAAACTTTGATCCATATATTGACTTTTTATTCAGGCCCTCTGATCAGCCACGGCTGAGAACTCTTCGAGACAATTGCAATTGAACGGACGTCTAGAATGAACCGGGGGACGGCAATGATACCCTTGCGTAGATTCTTGGCAACAGCCCACGGCGCACACCATGCCTTTGTAAAACTCTCTTTGCTTACATACAAGTGCTGTTTCCTCTGATCAACCTTCTTGTAATAGAAATGGGCCAGCATGTTTTGTTTTTTTTAACAAGAGAATAGGGTCCCCGCATACCAGCAACAAAGAAAAAAAAACAAAGTTTTGGCCCACGCCCATGCTAATGATGGGCTGTTGTCAAACCTTATTTTTCTCGTTTTTAGAATTTGAGTGGCTTTTTCCTCGGTATCCATTCAGTCTCCTACTCTTCAACTCACTTTGATTCCGTTGTTTTCTCCCCCTCTTCTCCCTCTTCTCCCTCTGTTTCCTAAACCCCCGTTACTTCTCATTTTCCTCCTCCTCGTCGCATTCTTCTTCATCATTATCATGGGCGTCGTCGACCTTGACTGTATCGCCTCAAACCCAAACTCGACAATCCTCTACGGAATCGGTAACGGCGAGGACTCCGGGGGTGAGGTTATCACCACCATTTATCGTTCCAACATCAATCCCGCCAATGCCACCGATATCAAATGGGAACAACGGCGTTCGGCCTTCTCTCGCAATTCCGACACGCCCGGTGCCCAACCTCATTTCAAGTACTCCCGGTTTGGCGGCGTTGATTGTGCAGTGAGCACCTCGGGTGAATTTACGGCCTTCTTTTATAACCCAGTGTTCGCAGTGACGGGGAGCGCTAGACCGGTGCCGATGGGGATTCGGCTCCATAATAATTGGATGCAGCCGACGCTAGAAATCTATGGGTCGACGATGTATGGATGGACGAATCAAAACTTTGTGCACCAGTCGTTTTATATCGAGAAGGATGGGGTCGAGTCGGTTGTGCATGCTGTCATGGATGAGACTGCATCGGTGATTCGGTTTGGGTTGGTCGACAAAGATACGGGCTATCTCCAGTTGGCTGCCATCTGGAAGCTGGTAAGATTCAGGGCTGAACCAACGTCACGTCAATTGACTATTTCATTGGTAATGTCATGTCTAAATATATGTCTACTGTATCTACCCCTTTTTAACCTAAATAGGTCGACGGGAGGTTCATGGTAGGGGAGCTGACAGATAAGATCCCCAAGCTTCCTAATCCAATGTCAACAACGTTCGCCATACAATACTCCCCAGCGCCAACCATCAACACCGACCAGAGGCACATGGTCTACCAGAACGGTAGTCTGTACCTTTATTCAGATACCACAGGCCTCATCTCGTCGTTCCCGTTCTCAAGCCCTCTCACAACTCCAACACAAAAGGATTTTTTTCAAGCAACTCCCATCCCAACCAGCAGGAGGAACATGTTCTTTCAAGGAATGAGACAAAACTCGTCGTACCTCGGATACCTGGCACGAGTGGACAGTCTTATCGATATTGAAGATGATGTATGATATCTTATTGTTATAGGACGCTTCTTTTTTGGGTTTCGTGGGGCAAGTAACAAGCACTAGCGGCTAACAGTTATTTCTACCTCGTATTAATATGTATTTTCTTCTTTCTGATAGTCGCTGAATATCAACATGACTATGCAGCTCTCAACAATTGAAGTCTCCTTCGACCTCACAGTTTCTCCCACTACCAAAAGTACAACGCGCAACGCCACGATGGACCGCTATGGAATCTACAAGGACGTGGCTTACCTCCAGACCATGGGAGGGCAACTCCCAGGCCAAGTGCCCTTTGCAGTCGGTCTTACGGCGGAGGGGTACTATGGCATCACACTGGACGGGACGTCCATGGGAAGCATGGTCCCTTTTGAGGATCGTTCCTCCATCATCGAGGGGGTAGAAGACCGATACACCCGAAGTCGATTCCGGAACCACGACCAACAAGTCGTCCCCGGATACAAGGAGCCTATCGAGTTGTCCGCAGGGGAGATTTTTGGTGTCGTCATGGGGGTCATTTTTGGATTCCTAATACTGCTGTATCCCATCGGTAAATTCAGCAAATGGTTGGAGAAGATTCGATTGGATGATGAGAGGCGGGCGGTGGAGAGCGAGTCGTTTGAGTTAATTGCTAGGTTACGGCATGCCAATGCACAACCCAGTAGCGATCCTTCTTCAACGACAACAGCAGTAGGAGGAGGAGGAAGAATGGAAAGATTGCCGTTTGACTCGTCTTCGGCCAACACTACCTCCCATACTCTACTGAATGACCTTGGGCTTACAAGACACCCTCGACCTAATACCGTTATTACCATTGGAGATGGTGTGGATGAGTCGGTTTAGGGTCGTGTAGGTGTAAATACCCGATAGCCATTTTTGTTCCTTGTATGATACATTAATACCATTCCTGTACCCATGGATATTTATTGTCTGGATGGGGGTCTTTTTGTTCGACATTCATCATCCTGGCGGCAATCGACAACGTCGTACGTCTGTTATTGGGAGTATGTTGGGTTGTGAGTTTGATGGTCGCTATCTTGCCCATGATCATGGTCTTGGTGGCGAACTGGTTTGTAAGTGAGGGGATGAAATAATAAGAAAAGGGAAGAGTAGAAAAATGTCGCACGTGAAATGTGGCTGATGGTTCTTTTTCACACGCTCCAGGGTCAAAAACTCGCGTTCATTCTTCCATCCTCTGCACCTTCTTTTCCATCTTCTTCAACTCACATGGACTTCAGCAATCAAGACGACCCCCATCAGCACCAGTATAGCCTCACGTCTCACTACAGACCTATTCGAACCTTACCGGCGAGACAAATTGTTGCACAAGATCAACCCACTCTCATAGACACCTTCTACATCTATGGTTTTTCAACATGAACCCATCCTTACAGAGCAGACCTAACGTCTCGCTCTCCCAGGCACCCTCATGGACAAGGAAGCAGGAAAGACATCAGCATTTGGTAGCCTCACTCGCTCTATCATGCCTTGATGTCTGATCGTGAAGACGACACACCCTCCCTCTCGTCATGGTGGTCTCTGCAGGCGGCCTCCAAGTCGTCTCGGAGTCATCTACCAGAACCCCCCTTTGGTCCCCAGAAGAGCCATCGCTGGCGCATCAGAAACACCACAAAGGTAACTGGATTAATTTCCACTAAGGTTTCTGTTTGCATTCCCACAACCACAAGAGAATACACGGCATCATGGGAATGTAAGTTGTCAGGGCGTCGCAGTACCTGCATGAAGTATCCCCAGTCCTTTGTGGACCATGGGGACTATCCCCTCTGAATGCTGCTAAATTGACTTTAGCAGTAAAGTCCCCACGTGCCAGCATAGTCAGGTCATCGCTAGCCCCGTTGATCTGTGCGAAGCTTGGCACATACGACACGGAAGCGACAATGCCAAAGGGTAGACGAGTTGAACGCGGGCTGCGTACTGTCCGCTCTGCATCTTGCCCATGCTGAATAACAATTGGTCCAGCGCTGAGTTGGCCAATTGCTATCTCAGTTATTCTCAATTTTGCCGTGTTCCACCACTTGGGGAATGACTTACTTGTTACTGGTCCTAGCCTTTGGGTGATGAACTAACTTTTTTTTTTTTATCTTTCTTGCTTATTTCATCTCCTATGCAACTCCTCGCCGACCCGAATACCCCCGAGATGGCTGTTCGACACACGGATAAGGATGGAGACAAGGACGAGTACAAGGACGTGGTGGATATTGGATGAAGATCTTCTGACAGGTAGGCTTTTGGACCATTTGGCAAGTTCAACTAATCCTCATTATTGCTATTCCCGTTATGTCTTTTCTTCCATATGCGCAAAATGATGGATTGGGCGCGGACATTAGGTGACTTGACGCATGAATTTATTGATGTTATTCTTGGTATAAAAAGTGCGAGCCAAAGGCCTATTCAATAAAGCGAAGTTGATACTAGCGAAAAGCATACCCCATTCTCCAGCCTCACCGCACTAATCAACATACACCCAACACACTCTCTTCAGAAAAACAACCAAGGAGGCGCAAGGGAGCGTACAAGGCTGGAGTCCTGTTCCTGTTTTTGTTTTGTTGTCGTTCTTGGAATCACTTTTGTCGAGGTTACTGCAGAACGGTTGGAGTGCGCGGATGACCTCTACAGTTCTCTCGAGCTGTTTTTTTTGTGAACATGTCCTCCTAATTTGCTGCTGTTTGAATAAGACCGGTGTTAATGACTACGTTGTCGGATTGCACGAGCTACTTGATGATCCCCGCCATGACCTTGACTTTACGCACGGGCATATCCACACACTCTATTTGTTGATGAACAAGAAGACGTTAGCGTCTTGAATGAATAAAAATCTCTACAGCCGGGCTTGTCGTCCTTTGCTCCGAGAATGTTAAAGATCTGAAGGAGTCTGTCTGATCCTTTTGTCCCGTCTCATGGTGTTTTGTATTTCATTTGCCTTGTCATTGTCTTGACCCAATTTTTTTTTTGCCACCAATTATTTTCTTTGTAGCCTTTCTTTCATTCTTCTGCACGCATCTCTCTCTCTCTTTTTTTCCCCTCTTGTTTACTTACTGCTGACAGCGTCGTCAAGTAAAAGTATCTTCGGCCCGCATCATTGTCGACATACGCCTATTGAATAGAGAGATCAAGGACAGGTCTGGTTAGTAACCTTGAACGAAGCACTTGTATCCATGAACAGGAATCGTTGGACAACGTCAAGAGAAACAAAAGCGGACAGCGGGAAATCAGGACCGGGATCACAACGAGCGTTATCCCCAAGGGCGTGACGTAGCCTCCACGCTCCTCGACCGGTTCGTCTTCCTCATCCTCGCCATCCTCGTTGTCCGAATCGTGCGACTCCTGAGGCTCTGGGGACGAGGCAGGCGCAGGCAGTGGCAGTGGACGTGGCAGTGGCGGTGGCGTGAGACGGTGACGAGGATGAGGGGGGGCAGGCCGAATGGTCCAATCGATTCTGGGAGGTCTATCCACCGGATCCAATCGGCGAGTTCCTGCGATTAATGTCCCTGGACGACGACCTGACGTTCCTGTGCCTTTCACCCAAGGATCTTGGGAGGTCTGAACCGTATGGGCACGGTGAGTTCATGTGTGCCATCAGCAACAATCATGTGTTCATAATCCCGTCGAAATTTTTTGAAGTCATGATCCAAGCGCGCATTCAACTTACGTCGCTTGCCCGTTCTCGTCTAGTGCGTCTGACAATCCCAGATTCGATACCAGGGCCTCCCGGGACGCCACCAACAAGATTTTTTCAGGCTTTATGTCCCAGTGAACTACCCCCATGCTGTGGAGGTAGTTCAACCTGTGACAGATGACGCGAGCGAGGTCCTGGATATGGCGTCTTGACATCTGGTCCCAGTTCGCCATCTCGTGCTCTTGTAGGTTCTGTTTCAATGGACCATGGCCAGGTAATAAAGACACAAGGATTAGTTAACAAGAGTGACATCATGGACCGATGCTCACTCACAGATCGTCACATTTCCTATGGAAACAAGGCACAGGTGGCAGTTTCGTTACCATGTCCGCGAGATCCATGGCGATGCAACGCTAACCGCAGTAATAGAGCGTTTTGAGCTTGAAGTTCCTACGAGAATAGGCCATGAGCGATGTCATTGACCTATCGACGAGCCTTTCCGGACCCAGCCATTTCTTTATTGATGAATCGTCTCAAGTCCTCTATGCATGTATCGTAAGAGCAACAACATGGTTAATAGATGGCACCATTAACAGATGAAATAAAAAAAACCAGAGTCCAAGTGTGGAGACTTGGTCTTACTTGAGAAGCCTATTTGCTCGACGTGACGGATCACAAGTTGACAATAACAAATCCTTCCACGATCCAGGCTGCGTTTCAATTTTTTTCCCTTAGAACGAAGACATGGTCAGGTTGGTTACTATTTTACACCCACAGCTCAAATCACGCATTTTTCTTTCAGTCAGAAGAAGCCAATCCTAACATTGAAGCATAACTTACCTAACCGCCGATTCCATTTACTCAAGGGTTGTCGATACGAAAGTCTCCTATCTTCGAGGGATTCGATCGTCGGCATCCAGTTAAACGATTTCAAATCTGACGTCCCGCCGGACGATAAATGCCGCGTACATATAGCCGATTACAGAGGCGATCCTCAAGCGGGACGATGTATGCTTCTGTACAGTCATCGCGTTTCCTCCACTACACCTCCCACCAGATCCTACGGTTGTGAGTGTCACAGAATAAAATTGCTTTAGAGGGCATATCCAATTGCAGGCACTAGGACAGAGAAAGTGATATGGCATTCAATGGCAGAAGAACACCACAGTCATTCACCTCTTTCTTCAAGACAAAAAAACAACAAGGTGGCCCTTATTTCGAATGCTCATTAGACGGATACATCGATCACTTGATGAAGGAGCCTTGTCGCTGTCGTCGATATTTTCACTCAAACCACTAGCAATGGACGTCAAAAAAAATTACGAAAGACAAAAAGTTAGATGGTTCGCGGCTTAAGATGACATTCTTCTGAGAACAAAGCAGAAGAAAGGAGAGTTAAGCATACCCTTCGGTCCTCGATGATCTCATTTGTGACCATTCCCCCCGATCTAATTTTTTTTGCTCGACGGTTGCACAGAAACCGAAATTTGTTAGTGTCAGTCCAATGCAACGAGAGATCTTGCCACCCCCATTGTGCACAAAATGCATGTAACGTTTTATCCGACTGTGCACCTACATTTGTCGAACGGATACGTGTCTAAAAGGAAAACAAGAGAAAACGGGAGTAGATGTTCAATTTCTTCGCTCAAAAAAGAGTTACTTTTTTTAAAAGCTGATGGCGAACGCATGCACTCTCATCTCGGAACCTTTATGTCACGAATGGTGAAAAAACACCACAACAAAAACGAAAGCTCACCTCTGTACAAGTCCATCACACGAACTCGATGAGGGGATAGACACATTTTTAATATAATGGCCTAGTTCACATCTTTTTTTATTTTGATTGAAATTGGAAGCCCTCTGCGGGAGTGAATAGGTGAATTGGAAGTGAGAGGATTGGAAATGGGATTCGGCAAGGAAGGGACAGACGAAAAGCAGAAAAAAGGAATAAAAGTGGGAAGCATGCCATGGAAGAAAAGGAACTGATGTGTAAAACATAAACTGCTGACCATGCGCGCACGATCAACCCATTCTTCCCATCACCTTTCTTTTCGGTCTATTGCTGTTGATCGCCTACATAAACATATATATTCTCTCCTCCTTTTTCTCAGTCTGACACCTTTCTTTAACTTCGCAGGCCTCAGTTGACACGAATAACATACCAGAGATGGTTCAATAACTCCTTTGTCCATGCATGTTCGATTCACGATCGTTTCCTCCACATTCAATTCCTTTTTTTTTCTTCGTAATCGCTTACAAAAAAGGGCACACAAAGAGTAGCAGGACACACAATGAAAAGATATGGGAAGCAAGCACCTCTATTCCTCTCCGTCAGTCGCGTCAAAGGTAACACCACTTCTACACACCCAGACCGCGCTCTGGCGGCCCTACTTCGTGCACATTACACCCCGCACTTTTGCCGCAAATTCGAGAAGTCCTTTCTTTTCTTACTTATTCCCATCAACAACCACAGCAACAGCAGCACCACTAGCGGGACCTCCTCCCCTCAGGATACACATAACCAGAACTCACAAACCAACAATCAATACCAACTCAGTTAAAGATGTCATACTATCCCATCTTCGACTACTTTTTTTTAGCGCGGCTAACGGCTAGCTTCAAGTCATACCCGATCTTCCGTACGTCCATTATCGCACACAACTCCCATCAACAATGCCCTCGCATTTGCGCTCTTTGGTACCAGTACAAAGTACCGTAACATGCGGTGACCGCCTGGCTGAGGGGACGCAGAAAAATAAAGACAGTGTGTAGGTGCGATAGAGGACTTTGGGTGGACGGAGATATGGCACGCACGTTGCAAGGTGACGGACAAATGGGAGAAGGCTCAAGGAATAACAGCTCAAGAGAAGAAGGCGGGTGTCAAGAAAAACGACAGGATTCCGCCTGCCAAGGCGACGAGTTGGTTTGTCAAAACAAGGTCTGAGTGACGCGGACGAGAGGGTCTACAGTACGTACGTTGCAGGACGGTGTTGCACTTTATGGAGAAGAAAGGATGCCTCATAAATTCTTTGACACAAGATCTCGACTACCAGAGAACTCATCGCACCCGAAATGCGGAGGGCTGGCTCGGCGCTGGCCTCTCCAAGGCATTCATGCGACCCAAGTTGTGCAACCAGAGGTATTCAGGGCCCCTGGATGCCCGTCTTACAGCGCAGCTACTTCGAAGCTGACATTTTCCTCCCTGAATGTAGTGGGTTGTGTCATTCAGGCCTGAAACGCTGGCACGATCTGACGTCAATAAAAAAAGCAAAGAAAAAAAAAGGGGGGTCAAAAAGAAGAAAAAAAGAGAAAGCAAACAAAAAACCCCCAAAAGAAAGGAAGCGAAAGAGAGAAATGAGGAACTGACAAACACAAATAAACTTTGAAATATTCAACAACCATTATTTTTATCACTTCACACCTCCGTGAGCAAAGCCATGAGTACCATTCTAGTATTGTAAAAAACTCTGCAGTAAATACATGTAAAAATAATTTCGCAGAAGATACGTGTAAAAAACTTTGGAGTAGAGCCATGTAAAGGAGCCTATAGTGTTGATGTATTGTCCTGAATCAACAGGGCGACCTAGAAACCCTCTTTGATGCTCTATGGATAGACACGGCTTCAGATAGCAATTGGGTCATCTTGAAAGGGTATTACTGTTTTCTCATGAACCCACTGGTGTGCACCAAGCCAATGGCTATTGCAAGGCAACATTCATACTACGTGTTGTGGGAGTGAATGAACAAGAACGAGAGTGGGTGCAATGGTCGACCACTTGTCATTGAGAAAGAGGAGAAGAAAGAGCGAAATTTTCCAACGTTCGCTGATCAACGACACTTATCAGTCTCGGAGACAGCTTGGACACCATCATTGGTGTACTTCGTGACTCCAAACAACAACACGCAGAGGAAGATACGGAGAGGCTGACGACAAAGGGTTCTGCTCCTTGGCTACCAACACCGTACATTCCACCAGCTCGTCCATTTGACAGTAGGGAAATGCCCTCCCCCAGTGCTCCAGCATATGCCAGTGTCGTCCACCAAGTCCAATCACTTCTACACGACTCGCAAAGCGTCGCGCTTCAGGATTCCGCAAAATATAGTGAAAACGAGGTATCCACCCCAACACCACCTTCCACGGCTGACTTTGCACAATACCCGCCCCAATCTTGAGATTCGGGGTTCACCTTTACCTTTTTTGTTGACCCAATAGCATTCACATTCGAACTCTTGCAATGAATAAAACAATGGGGGGGGGGGGGGGGGGGGGGTGATGTAACTGCACCTGTTATTCTTTTCGATCATCTTGTTTAAACTCGACGACCATGGCTCAGGGAATGACAAGAGCATATTTTTTTCTCTTTGCTTCATTATCACCTCAGTCAGGGGTGTCACCATGGCAGGACAGGTAGCAGACGGTTTAGGAGAGGAGGCAACCGTCGTTGGTGATCCTTGTTGACGTTCTTTGGTCCTGGTGGGTCTTCATGACATGGTCGTGTTAGCTTGGTTGGGGATGGGGTTGAGAGTAACAGTGTGATGGGTTAGCCAAGTGTGTGAGTGTTGCATTGGAGGAAGAAAAAGAAAGAAAAGAAAGAACGAAAGAAAAGAGGACGGGGGCGAGGCAGAGTAATGTCAACAGAATCGTCAGTCACACGAACTGACCACTTGTACCACCATCCAAAATCCGACGATAAAAACGCCTGCGCAGCCTGGGGTGAAAAGGAAAGGGGAGAGATAATTGAGAAAAGAGAGAAGGGAGGAAGCGTTATGAATTGGAAGAAAAGAAAGAAAAGATTGGATGCAGATCGACCAAACAAAGAAAATGTCGCAAAGACAAGGCGCAGGAAGATCAGGGGTCGAGATCGGAATAGCCTAAGCGAAGTAGGAGGATGATGAACAGAAGACTTAGCATGGGGATGGCTTGAAAGTAAGGCTTCGGATATATCCTTTTCCTCAAGGTTTCGCGAGCCTGCTGAAAGAATCAAGTCGCATGTTTGTGTGCAAGTGAGAAAGTCGTGTTGGTTTATGTCCAGGGACCAACCGTGTCTTTTTTGTTTGTTTGTTTTTTTTACACAGAACAACAACCATTGAAATGCAAAGAAAACTATTTCCTAAGAGTCAGTTGAATCGAAATTGAGAAAGAGAAATGGTCGCATGCAGTTTGCTCAGTTTGAGAAAGGAAAAACGTTAGCAAAACTACAATGTTCCGCATTCAGTGAAAACAGCGGAAACCTAATAGCCATTAAAGTACGAGCGAATATGGGACAGAGATAGAGGATGTGGAGTGGGAGCTGGGCCAAGACAACGGTAGTGGGTGCACAAACAGAGACAGCAACTAATTAATGACCAACGTGAGTACTTTACATCTACATGCATGCATATCGCCAACCTCGCGACGATCGAGAGGGAATCATCTGTGCTATCGATCCAAGGTAAGGAAAGATATTCCCACAAAGTCGAATCGATAGCTTAAATTGAAGTCATCTCCAAAAGGAAATTTTTTTCCGGTGACGTTTTGCGGGTGATAACGAATGAATGCGACGTTGAAATGTCCCTTAATTCTTGCAGTGACGAGCCAATCGAGTCTCCCCAGTGGATTGACCATCGCCATCGACCCTTTTTATTCCTATTTAAACCCTTTTCCGCCTTCTGCCTTCTCTCCTCTTTCTTTTTTCTTTTTTCTTTTTTCTTTTCCCTTCAACTTTTCACCTCCACCGAAGACACAAACATACACATTCTATCGTATTTCCCTGTGCACTTCTCAACATGACCAACAAAGGAACAAAGAGACGCGATCCTCCCTCGCCCACACCCTCCTCTTGCCCAGAGTCGTCAGCAACAGCTCCTGCGCCCGTGCGTCCGAGAAGAGGAGAACGCCAGTCCGTGTCCGGTCAACCGCCCTCCTCCTCCTCCCTAACCAACCCTCCCGCTGCCACCACCTCGCTTACACCATCTCCTCGACCGTACGTCGACCTCTCGCACCTGCCTGTCCGGTTCAGACCCACCCAAGATCCTTGGGTGGAAGGCTCAGGGACGTCGGGTCGTCGTCCAGGAACATTCATCGCAGGAAGTCGCCGATTAGATCCTGTGGATAGACCTCCCCGAATCGGTTTTGCCATTCGGCCTGCCCCCCCTCATCCTCGTCCCCGTCTCACGCCACCGTCACCGCCACGTCCACTGCCACTGCCTGCGCCTGCCTCGTCCCCAGAGCCTCAGGAGTCGCACGATTCGGACAACGGGGACGACGAGAATGAGGAAGACGAACCGATCGAGGAGCGTGGAGGCTACGTCACGCCATTGGAGGTAACGCTCGTTGTGATCCCAGTCCTGATTTCCTGCTGTCCGCTTTCTTTTTCTCGACATTGCCCAATGATTCCTGTTCCTGGATGCGAGTGCTTCGTTCATGGTTACTAACCAGACCTGTCCTCGATCTCTCTGTTCAATAGGCATATGTCGACAAGGATGCGGGCCGAGGATACTTGTACTTGGAGACGCTGTCGGCAGTAAGTAAACAAGAAAAAGAGAGAGAGAGATGCTTGTGAGAGAATGAAAGAAAGGCTAGAATTAAAATAATTGGTGGCCAAAAAAAAAAAAAAAGTCCAGGGGGAAGCTTAACTCTAATACTGTACCTTCTTTCTCCACATGTCTTGCTTAGGGAGAGCAGGGGACCATCATCAAGGTCCTGGCCATTGACGAGGACTGGGAAGATGATCGCGAGATTGTCCTGAAGATCTTTAGCAGCGCGAACAAGGCATCTGTAAGTCAAGGGTGGTCAATTGAAAAACATGTGAAGATGGTAGGGCAGTGTGCAAGGAAAGAAAAACGGCCACGCTTCGCAGTCAACTAACGCCCCGCTTGTCCTTTCAATTGCCTCTCTCTATGTGAATAGTGGCTGCAGGAGGTGCAAGGATACGAACGCGTATCCAACCCCGGCCATCCCAACGTCCTCAAGTACTACGGTGGCTTCTATTACTGCGACCAGCGATGCATCGCCATGGACCTCGCGGAATCGGTAATGAAACTGCCACCTATGCTTTGTTTCCACAGGAAATGTGACGATTCGTGATTGAGCATCGGTCCATGATACCACTCTTGTCAACTAATGCGTCTTTTTTACCTGGCCATGGTCCATTGAAACAGAATCTACAAGAGCACGAGATGGCGGACTGGGACCAGATGTCAAGACGCCATATCCAGGACCTCGCCCGTGGCATCTGTCACGGGTTGAACTACCTCCATAGCATGGGGGTAGTTCACCGGGACATAAAGCCTGAAAACATCTTGTTGACGGCGTCCCGGGAGGCCCTGGTATCGGACCTGGGGTTGTCGGATGCACTGGACGAGAACGGGGAGGCGACGTAAGTTGAATGCGCGCTTGGATCATGACTTGAAAATGCTTTCGACGGGATTAAGAACAACATGTTTTTTTGTCAATGGCACACATGAACTCATCGTGTTATAAAATTCCTTTGACTCAATAGAGGCGACAATGGAACGGACGGCTTCAGAGCACCGGAGATCGAGGGTACGTACACGACCAAGGTCGACGCCTTCTCGTTCGGGGCTCTCTTGCACGAGCTGATCCACGGTGTCGTTCCCGAGAAGAAGAAGGGCTCGGAGAAATGTGTTAACATGATCAGGTAAGCGCACAACCTTGTGGATTACAAACTCAAGGGAATGCTTTGCGCTTTGGAAACACTTTTGCTCATTCATGCTTGCAGTGAATAAGCTTACTTACAATGTGCTCCCCTCTGGACCTTCGAAACCTAGAAAATGGAGACACGCCAGGGATTTGGTTGATGGTCTGCTGCGTCCTGATCCAGAGAGCAGACTCAGCATCGACCAGGCCCTGCAGCAGCCCTTCTTCGTCCTAAACCAAGGCAACCTCGACCGCAACGGTAGAAAGCTGGTCACCGCTGCCATGTCAGTTGCTCAAGCAACGGTTGGTGACGTTGCTCCCGAGGCCCAGGCTCAGAGCACGGCACCAACAGCAGCAGAGGAGCCAGGTTGTGAGGACAAGGCCGCTGCTCCCGAGGAGAACGATGACGACGAGGTAGCCGAGACGAGCAGCGACGAGGAGGCCGAAGATGATGCCGATGAGGAGACTGGAGAAGAGGACGAGTAAGAGCTACGACCCGCTGCCGTCTTTGTGCCCGTTGCCGTCTTTGCGCCCGCTCCCGTCCTTGTGCCGTTTATTCTTGCTTTTTTTATTGCTTTTTTTCTATGTTTTTTCTTTCTTTGTTTTTTCTTTGTTTTTTCTTTGTTTTTTCTTTGTTTTTTCTTTCTTTGTTCTTTGTTTTTTCTTTCTTTGTTCTTTCTTTGTTCTTTCTTTTTTCTTACTTTGTTCTTTCTTTGTTCTTTCTTTGTTCTTTCTTTTTTCTTCTTTTTTCTTTCTTTGTTCTTTCTTCTTTTCTCGTTTCTCGTTTCTCGTTTTTCTTTTTTTTTCTCTTTTCTCTTTTCTCTTTTCTCTTTTCTCTTTTCTCTTTTCTCTTTTCTCTTTTCTCTTTTCTCTTTTCTCTTTTCTCTTTTCTCTTTTCTCTTTTCTCTTTTCTCTTTTCTCTTTTTTCACCAGGACAAGATGGACCACCCTTTGAGCTATATCGCCACATCTTCACAATCCCTTGGGTTCTCCATCTATTTGTCAACATCCCTAACGACGCCTTACTGGAATCAGCCTTCCCCCAGTCCTGGAAACGCACAGTCGTGATCCTGCTCTACAAGAAAGGCGAAGCCTCACAACTGTCCTATTGGCGTCCGCTGTCGCTCATCAACTGCGACGCCGAGATGTTTACAAAGTTGATCGCACTCCGACTCAACCTTACATGCACACTCTAACGGGCCAGCACCAGACAGGATTTACGACTGGTCGGCATATTGCCGACAATGGCATGGTCCTCAACAATCTCCGTAACTACTGCAGGAACAGAAAGCTGAAGCATGTCGGAGTTCTACTGGATCAAGAAAAGGCCTACGATATGGTTCACCCAGAGCACCTGGAGATGGTGATGGAGAGATTTGGCTTCCCCCAACAAGTCATCAGGAGTATTTCGACCCTCTTTTTTTCCACTCAAATATCTCTCAACATCAACGGCTACATCTCGGACCCGATCTCTCAGTCCAGAGGCCTCCGCCAGGGTGACTCGCTATCCCCCTCCTCTTCAATCTAGCGTTTGAACCACTTCTCGCCCATATCCAATCGTTACTCCTCATTCGAGGAATGAACATACCACAACGCCTAGAGCCAATCAAACTGGGAGCCTACGCTGACGACCTTATGACGCCCGTCGCTTCAGTACAGCAATGGAAGGCATTGGACGAAGCTCTACATCTATAGGGAACGCCTCAAACGCAGGAGTCAACTTTAACAAAACGGTTGCCTTCCCAATGTCTACCTACTCAGACCCGATCGTCAAGCCACACTTCGCCTCTCTCCAGCTACAATGGCACGACAGCGCAACAAATGAAGCACCCACCTACCTTGGCTTTCTAATATTTTTTTTGCAGAGAGCAGGCAACAACATTCTGGAACAAATTATTCGGCGAAATCAAGACAGGGATCAACATACATTCATCTCGTTCCCTCTCGGTCCTAGGACGCGCTACCATCGTCATCACCCTTATCCTCTCCCGCCTTTGGCACCTCGCGTGGGTGACCCCATTCCCTACCTCTTTCCCATCCAAAGTCAAACAGGCCATCACACGATTTGTTTGCCCCTTCAAACCCATACCATCATGGAAAGTCATCACCACCCCTCGACACAACGGCAGCCTTGGGGTTATTGATCTGGACAAGCAGCATCGGACCTTCTTCAGCAAGCACCTTCGCAACGCCTCAACCACGTCAGTATACTGGGGGAAGGACATTGTACTGGATTTCATCCTCTGGAAGACAAAGTCCACCCACCATCAATCCTTCATGCTGAACCCCCAGGAGAACCGACCCCACCAACAACTTGAACACTTCCCCCACCTTCTGCAACTAGTCAAAGTGGCCAGCACACTTCCCCCGCTCAAGACACTCACCATGCAAGCAGGACTTCCAGATTCGACCACTTTTCTGGAGAGCCCGCTGGAATGGTGGTTCCCTTCGACGGATGACAACAACACCACCCTCACCGCACGGATTGGAGACCTGTTCACGCTAGAGATAGACGAGAACAACAAATTCAAGATGGCATACAAGCGCTGACTCTCCCGTAAATCGAAGCGTGTAAGAGGCGACCTTCTACTTACAAGAACCAATATCTGACGGATATCACAAGTATATCTGGACGCGATACAGATACCACATGTTGGGGTTGTCGGAGACCGCCTGGCTCAGAGGATATGCTCACTCATCCTCCTGGACAATGGCAAGACAAAAGTGACTTTAAGGACTGCCTCCATCACACAGATCCGACAGTACTTCTTCCCGACTCCCGAACCCGAACCACCCCCGACCCACTCGTCGATGCACCCTAAATCTGGCACCAAGTCCCAGTGGCACAAGTTCTAGAAGACCAAAATTCCTCACAGAGCCCGCACTTTCTAATGGGGATACAAGCGTGGCATTATCCCATGTGGCACACTTCGGGCCCACCGGTGGAAACAGGACGCTCAATGTGGCGCTCAGGGATGCAGGGAAAGAAAGGCGGACAAGAATCATAATGTCTTCGGATGCAAGGGCAAGTACCTAGCATGGCAGTTCATTTTGAGAGAATACACGGACAAGGCCACATGGTCCGATGAGGATCTCCATACTTTACTCTCCTTTAAGCCCCCCACCTTGTCCATTAAGCCCAAATACAACATCACCCCCTCACAATTGCTGGCGTGCTGCCTCATTGTATAAACACAGCAAACATCATCCTCTTCCTTCACAAACACACACAGTCCTCGGAGGAAATCTCTGACTGTATTTCCATAGAAATTAAGAAGGCAATAGCACACAACGATCATCTCTTCAAATTCACGGCTACAAGCCTCAAATAAAATCATAGAAAAGTAAAAGCCTTTTTTTATCTTGCACATTCGCGACGTTTTATTCATTAATTTTCCTTGCATTTCTTTTGGTTTCTTTTCTTTTCTTGACTGGTCACGAATAAATGAGTTGGCTGCTGAGCGGAGAACCAGGTCTGGATTTGCTATGGTCGACCCACCGTGTCGGTCCCATGCGAAACAACATGAAGTCTGCTGTCGAACAGGACATGATCGATTGGTAAAGTTCAAATGCGATGTTAGGTATTTTAGTAAAGACATGCGTTTATTCGTCGTTAAGCCATATCAATCCTCTTCTTCACGCAATTGACTGTGTGTCCTGACCGTAGCAGTGGAAGAAAGAAAAAAGTGCAACGAGGACGGTGGTGCTCAAAACATGAAAACTAGCAGCGCTTAAGGAGTGGGCTTGAGCGAAAAATAATAATGCTGGCATTTATTCGACACTATACGACTGGGAACTTGATTGTTTGTAGTATATTCATGCGCCAAGCTGCCTAATGTCCGCGCTCGATCCATCATTTTGCGCATATGAAAGAAAAGACATAACGGGAATAACAATAATGAGGATTAGTTGAACTTACCAAATGGTCCAAAAGCCTACCTGTCAGAAGATCTTCATCCAATATTCACCACGTCCTTGTACTCGTCTTTGTCTCCATCCTTATCCGTGCGTCGGGCAGCCATCTCGGGGGCATTCGGTCGGCGAGGGGTTGCATAGGAGATGAAATAAGCAAGAAAGATAAAAAAATTAGTTCATCGCCTAAAGGCTAGGACTAGTAACAAGTAAGTCACTCCCCAAGTGGTGGAACACGGCAAAATTGAGAATAACTGAGATAGCAATTGGCCAACTCAGCGCTGGACCAACTGTTATCCAGCATGGGCAAGATGAAAGAACGCACAGCACGCAGTCCGCGTCGAATTGTCTACCCTTTGGCATTGTCGCTTCCGTGTCGTATGTGCCAAGCTTCGCACAGGTCAACGGGGTTAGCGATGACCTGACTATGCTGACACATGGGGACTTTACTGCTAAAGTCAATTTAGCAGCATTCAGAGGGGATAGTCCCCATGGTCCACAAAGGACTGGGGATACTTCATGCAGGTACAGCACCGTCCAATCAGCTTACATTCCCATGATGCCGTGTATTCTCTTGTGGTTGTGGGAGTGCAAACAGAAACCTTAGTGGAAATTAATCCAGTTACCTTTGTGGTGTTTCTGATGCGCCAGCGATGGCTGTTCTGAGGACCAAAGGGGGTTCTGGTAGATGACTCCGAGACGACTTGGAGGCCGCCTGCAGAGTCCACCATGACGAGAGGGAAGGTGTGTTGTCATCGCAATCAGACATCGAAGCATGATGGAGCGATTGAGGCGACCAAATGTTGATGACTTTCCCGCTTCCTTGTCCGAGAGGACGAGTAGAAGACTGGAACCAGGAGAGAGGGACGACCGATCGAGGGTGGAAGGTTAGGGAGTTAGGGGGCGCCACAAGGCGACAATCAGACGCAGAGAGACAATCCGATGCAGAGAGACAATCAGACGCAGAGACAATCAGGCGCAGAGAGACTGGAAGACACGAGTGACGATTGGCTGTTGATTTCGCCCCTGACCCTAGACACCGAGTGCCGATCGAGGATCCTGACTCTTGTGGGAGGTCCAGTGGCCGAGCAGAGTCTGCAGGGAAGGTTGGGTGTGGTGTCGATGGGATGTTGGGTGGATGGAGGGTGCAGTGGAGTAAAGATGTGACGAGATGACTCGGGCGGTCAATTCCTTTAAATAGTAAACGACTCTGCGGTAAATACACGTAAAAATAATTCCGCAGAATATACGTGTAAAAAACCTTGGAGTAGAGCCATGTAAAGGAGCCTATAATGTTGATGTATTGTCCTGAACAACAGGGCGACCTAGCAACCTTCTTTGATGCTTTGTCGATGGACACAGCTTCAGCTAGCAATTAAGTCATCTCGAAAGGGTATTACTGTTTTGGTATAAGCCCACTGGTGTGCACCAAGCCAATGGCTATTGCAAGGCAACATTCAGACTACGTGTTGTGGGAGTGAATGAACAACTACGAGAGTGGGTGCCATGGTCGACCACTATGGATGTCCAAGCTGTTTCCGAGACTGATAAGTGTCGTTGATCAGCGACCGTTGGAAAATTTCACTCCTTCTTCTCTTCCTTCTCAATGACAAGTGGTCGACCATGGCACCAACCCTCGTTGTTGTTCAGGACAATACATCCACACTACAGGCTCCTTTACATGGCTCTGCTCCAAGGTTTTTTACACGTATATTCTGCGGAATTATTTTTACGTGTATTTACCGCAGAGTCGTTTACTATTTAAAGGAATTGACCGCCCGAGCCATCTCGTCACATCTTTACTCCACTGCACCCTCCGTCCACCCAACATCCCATCGACACCACACCCGACCTTCCCTGCAGGCTCTGCTCGACCACTGGACCTCCCACAAGACTCAGGATCCTCGATCGGCACTCGGTGTCTAGGGTCAGGGGCGAAATCAACAGCCAATCGTCACTCGTGTCTTCCAGTCTCTCTGCGCCTGATTGTCTCTGCGTCTGATTGTCTCTCTGCATCGGATTGTCTCTCTGCGTCTGATTGTCGCCTTATGGCGCCCTCTATCCCTCTAACCTTCCACCCTCGATCGGTCGTCCCTCTCTCCTGGTTCCAGTCTTCTACTCGTCCTCCCGGACAAGGAAGCGGGAAAGACATCAACATTTGTCGCCTCAATCGCTCCATCATGCCGTGACGTCTGATTGCGAAGACAAGACGCCCTCCCTCTCGTCATGGTGGACTCTGCAGGCGGCCTCCAAGTCGTCTCGGAGTCATTTACCAGAGCCCCCCTTGGTCCTCAGAAGAGCCACAAAGGTAACTGGATTAATTTCCACTAAGGTTTCTGTTTGCATTCCCACAACCACAAGAGAATACACGGCATCATGGGAATGTAAGTTGTCAGGGCGTCGCAGTACCTGCATGAAGTATCCCCAGTCCTTTGTGGACCATGGGGACTATCCCCTCTGAATGCTGCTAAATTGACTTTAGCAGTAAAGTCCCCATGTGTCAGCATAGTCAGGTCATCGCTAACCCCGTTGACCTGTGCGAAGCATGGCACATACATACACGGAAGCGACAATGCCAAAGGGTAGACGAGTTGAACGCGGACTGCGTGCTGTCCACTCTGCATCTTGCCCATGCTGGATAACAGTCGGTGCAGCGTTGAGTTGGCCAATTGATATCTCAGTTATTCTCAATTTTGCCGTGTTCCATCACTTGGGGAATGACTTACTTGTTGCTAGTCCTAGCCTTTGGGTGATGAACTAAATTTTTTTTTTATCTTTCTTGCTTATTTCATCTCCTATGCAACTCCTCGCCGACCCGAATACCCCCGAGATGGCTGTTCGACACACGGATAAGGATGGAGACAAGGACGAGTACAAGGACGTGGCGGACATTGGGTAAAGATTTTCTGACAGGTAGGTCTTTGGACCATTCGGCAAGTTCAACTAATCCTCATTATTGCTATTCCCGTTATGTCTTTTCTTTCATATGCGCAAAATGATGGATCGAGCGCGGACGTTAAGCGGCTTGGCGCATGAATATACTACAGACAATCAAGCCCCCAGTCGTATGGTGTCAAATAAATGCCAGCCTTATTAGTTTTCGCTCAAGCTCACTCCTTAAGCGCTGCTAGTTTTCATGTTCTGAGCACCACCGTCCTCGTTGCACTTTTTTCTTTCTTCCACTGCTACGGTCAGGACACACAGTCAATTGCGTGAAGAAGAGGATTGATATGGCTTAACGACGAATAAACGCATGTCTTTACTAAAATACCTAACATCGCATTTGGACTTTACCAATCGATCATGTCCAGTTCGACAGCAGACTTCACGTTGTTTCTCTTGGGACCGACACGGTGAGTCGACCATAGCAAATCCAGACCTGGTTCTCCGCGCAGCGGCCAACTCATTTATTCGTGACCAGTTAAGAAAAGAAAAGAAAAGAAATCAATGAATAAAATGTTGCGAATGTGCAAGGTAAAAAAAGGTTTTTGCTTTTCTATGATTTTATTTGTGGCTTGTAGCCGTGAGTTTGAAGAGATGGTCGTTTTGTGCTATTGCCTTCTTAATTTCTATGGAAATACAGTCAGAGATTTCCTCCGAGGACTGTGTGTGTTTGTGAAGGAAGAGGATGATGTTTGCTGTGTTTATACAATGAGGCAGCACGCCAGCAATTGTGAGGGGGTGATGTTGTATTTGGGCTTAATGGACAAGGTGGGGGGCTTAAAGGAGAGTAAAGTATGGAGATCCTCATCGGACCATGTGGCCTTGTCCGTGTATTCTCTCAAAATGAACTGCCATGCTAGGTACTTGCCCTTGCATCCGAAGACATTATGATTCTTGTCCGCCTTTCTTTCCCTGCATCCCTGAGCGCCACATTGAGCGTCCTGTTTCCACCGGTGGGCCCGAAGTGTGCCACATGGGATAATGCCACGCTTGTATCCCCATTAGAAAGTGCGGGCTCTGTGAGGAATTTTGGTCTTCTAGAACTTGTGCCACTGGGACTTGGTGCCAGATTTAGGGTGCATCGACGAGTGGGTCGGGGGTGGTTCGGGTTCGGGAGTCGGGAAGAAGTACTGTCGGATCTGTGTGATGGAGGCAGTCCTTAAAGTCACTTTTGTCTTGCCATTGTCCAGGAGGATGAGTGAGCATATCCTCTGAGCCAGGCGGTCTCCGACAACCCCAACATGTGGTATCTGTATCGCGTCCAGATATACTTGTGATATCCGTCAGATATTGGTTCTTGTAAGTAGAAGGTCGCCTCTTACACGCTTCGATTTACGGGAGAGTCAGCGCTTGTATGCCATCTTGAATTTGTTGTTCTCGTCTATCTCTAGCGTGAACAGGTCTCCAATCCGTGCGGTGAGGGTGGTGTTGTTGTCATCCGTCGAAGGGAACCACCATTCCAGCGGGCTCTCCAGAAAAGTGGTCGAATCTGGAAGTCCTGCTTGCATGGTGAGTGTCTTGAGCGGGGGAAGTGTGCTGGCCACTTTGACTAGTTGCAGAAGGTGGGGGAAGTGTTCAAGTTGTTGGTGGGGTCGGTTCTCCTGGGGGTTCAGCATGAAGGATTGATGGTGGGTGGACTTTGTCTTCCAGAGGATGAAATCCAGTACAATGTCCTTCCCCCAGTATACTGACGTGGTTGAGGCGTTGCGAAGGTGCTTGCTGAAGAAGGTCCGATGCTGCTTGTCCAGATCAATAACCCCAAGGCTGCCGTTGTGTCGAGGGGTGGTGATGACTTTCCATGATGGTATGGGTTTGAAGGGGCAAACAAATCGTGTGATGGCCTGTTTGACTTTGGATGGGAAAGAGGTAGGGAATGGGGTCACCCACGCGAGGTGCCAAAGGCGGGAGAGGATAAGGGTGATGACGATGGTAGCGCGTCCTAGGACCGAGAGGGAACGAGATGAATGTATGTTGATCCCTGTCTTGATTTCGCCGAATAATTTGTTCCAGAATGTTGTTGCCTGCTCTCTGCAAAAAAAATATTAGAAAGCCAAGGTAGGTGGGTGCTTCATTTGTTGCGCTGTCGTGCCATTGTAGCTGGAGAGAGGCGAAGTGTGGCTTGACGATCGGGTCTGAGTAGGTAGACATTGGGAAGGCAACCGTTTTGTTAAAGTTGACTCCTGCGTTTGAGGCGTTCCCTATAGATGTAGAGCTTCGTCCAATGCCTTCCATTGCTGTACTGAAGCGACGGGCGTCATAAGGTCGTCAGCGTAGGCTCCCAGTTTGATTGGCTCTAGGCGTTGTGGTATGTTCATTCCTCGAATGAGGAGTAACGATTGGATATGGGCGAGAAGTGGTTCAAACGCTAGATTGAAGAGGAGGGGGATAGCGAGTCACCCTGGCGGAGGCCTCTGGACTGAGAGATCGGGTCCGAGATGTAGCCGTTGATGTTGAGAGATATTTGAGTGGAAAAAAAGAGGGTCGAAATACTCCTGATGACTTGTTGGGGGAAGCCAAATCTCTCCATCACCATCTCCAGGTGCTCTGGGTGAACCATATCGTAGGCCTTTTCTTGATCCAGTAGAGCTCCAACATGCTTCAGCTTTCTGTTCCTGCAGTAGTTACGGAGATTGTTGAGGACCATGCCATTGTCGGCAATATGCCGACCAGTCGTAAATCCTGTCTGGTGCTGGCCCGTTAGAGTGCGCATGTAAGGTTGGAGTCGGAGTGCGATCAACTTTGTAAACATCTTGGCGTCGTAGTTGATGAGTGACAGCGGACGCCAATAGGACAGTTGTGAGGCTTCGCCTTTCTTGTAGAGCAGGATCACGACTGTGCGTTTCCAGGACTGGGGGAAGGCTGATTCCAGTAAGGCGTCGTTAGGGATGTTGACAAATAGATGGAGAACCCAAGGGATTGTGAGGATGTGGCGATATAGCTCAAAGGGTAGTCCATCTTGTCCTGGTGAAAAAAGAGAAAAGAGAAAAGAGAAAAGAGAAAAGAGAAAAGAGAAAAGAAAAAAGAAAAAAGAAAAAAGAAAAAAGAAAAAAGAAAAAAGAAAAAAGAGAAAAGAGAAAAAAGAAAAGAAAAAAGAAGGGAAAAAAAAGAAGGGAAAAAAAAGAAAGAAAAAAGAAAGAAAAAAGAAAGAAAAAAGAACGAAAAAAGAAAGAAAAAAGAAAGAAAAAAGAAGAAAAAAGCAATAAAAAAAATAATAAAAAAGCAAGAATAAACGGCACAAGGACGGGAGCGGGCGCAAAGACGGCAACGGGCACAAAGGCGGCAGCGGGTCGTAGCTCTTATTCGTCCTCTTCTCCAGTCTCCTCATCGGCATCATCTTCGGCCTCCTCGTCGCTGCTCGTCTCGGCTACCTCGTCGTCATCGTTCTCCTCGGGAGTAGTGGCCTTGTCCTCACAGTCTTGCTCCTCTGCTACTGCTGGTGCCGTGCTCTGAGCCTGGGCCTCGGGAGCAACGTCACCAACCGTTGCTTGAGCAACTGACATGGCAGCGGTGACCAGCTTTCTACCGTTGCGGTCGAGGTTGCCTTGGTTTAGGACGAAGAAGGGCTGCTGCAGGGCCTGGTCGATGCTGAGTCTGCTCTCTGGATCAGGACGCAGCAGACCATCAACCAAATCCCTGGCGTGTCTCCATTTTCTAGGTTTCGAAGGTCCAGAGGGGAGCACATTGTAAGTAAGCTTATTTACTGCAGGCATGATTGAGCAAAAGTGTCCCCAAAGCGCAAAGCATTCCTTTGAGTTTGCAATGCACAAGGCTATGCGCTTACCTGATCATGTTAACACATTTCTCGGAGCCCTTCTTCTTCTCGGGAACGACACCGTGGATCAGCTCGTGCAAGAGAGCCCCGAACGAGAAGGCGTCGACCTTGGTCGTATACGTACCCTCGATCTCCGGTGCTCTGAACCCGTCCGTGCCATTGTCGCCCCTATTGAGTTAAAGGGATTAAAAACGCGATGAGTTCATGTGTGCCATTGACAAACATACATGTGTTCTTAATCCCGTCAATAACACAACATTTTCAAGTCATGATCCAAGCACGCATTCAACTTACGTCGCCTCCCCTTTCTCGTCCAGTGCATCCGACAACCCCAGGTCCGATACCAGGGCCTCCCGGGACGCCGTCAACAAGATGTTTTCAGGCTTTATGTCCCGGTGAACTACCCCCATGCTATGGAGGTAGTTCAACCCGTGACAGATGCCACGGGCGAGGCCCTGGATGTGGCGTCTTGACATCTGGTCCCAGTTCGCCACTTCGTGTTCCTGCAGGTTCTGTTTCAGTGGACCATGACCAAATAAAAAAGACGCATTAGTTGACAAGAGTGGTATCATGGACCGATGGTCAATCACGATTCATTACATTTCCTATGGAGACAAAGCACAGCTGGCAGTTTCGTTACCGTGTCCGCGAGGTCCAAGGCGATGCATCGCTGGCGGCAGTAATAAAAGCCACCGTAGTACTTGAGGACGTTGGGATGGCCGGGGTTGGATACGCGCTCGTATCCTTGCACCTCCTGCAGCCACTATTCATATAGAGAGAGGCAATTGGAAGAAGAAGCGGGGCGTTAGTTGACTGCGAAGCATGGCCGTTTTTCTTTCCTTGCATACTGCCCTGCTATCTTCACATGTTTTTCAATTGACCACCCTTGACTTACGGATGCCTGATTCGCGTTACTAAATATCTTCAGGACAATCTCGCGATCATCTTCCCAGTCCTCGTCAATGGCCAGGACCTTGATGATGGTCCCCTGCTCACCCTAAGCAAGACATGTGGAGAAAGAAGGTACAGCATTAGACTTAAGCTTCCCCTTGGACTAATTTTTTTTTGCCACCAATTATTTTCTTTGTAGCCTTTCTTTAATTCACTTGCACGCATCTCTCTGTCTCTCTTTTTTCCCTCCTGTTTACTTACTGCCGACAGCGTCGTCAAGTACAAGTATCCTCGACCTGCATCTGTGTCGACATACGCCTATTGAACAGAGAGATCAAGGACAGGTCTGGTTAGTAACCATGAACGAAGCACTCATATATAGGAATAGGAATCATTGGAGTCAAGAAAAAAAAAGCGGACAGCAGTAAATCAGGACCGGGGTCGCAACGAGCGTTACCTCCAATGGCGTGACGTAGCCTCCACGCTCCTCGATCGGCTCGTCTTCCTCATCCTCGTCATCCTCGTCATCCTCGTTGTCCGAATCGTACGACTCCTGAGGCTCTGGGGACGAGGCAGGCGCAGGCAGTGGCAGTGGACGTGGCGGTGGCGGTGGCGTGAGACGGGGACGAGGATGAGGGGGGGCAGGCCGAATGGCAAAACCGATTCGGGGAGGTCTATCCACAGGATCCAATCGGCGAGTTCCTGCGATGAATGTTCCTGGACGACGACCCGACGCTCCTGAGCCTTCCACCCAAGGGTCTTGAGTGGGTCTGAACCGGACAGGCAGGTGCGAGAGGTCGACGTACGGTCGAGGAGATGGTGTAGATGAGGTGGCGGCGGCGGGAGGGTTGATCAAGGAGGAGGAGGAGGAGGAGGAGGAGGAGGAGGAGGAGGAGGAGGGCGGTTGACCGGACACGGACTGGCGTTCTCCTCTTCTCGGACGCACGGGCGCAGGAGCTGTTGCTGACGACTCAAGGCAAGAGGAGGGTGTGGGCGAGGGAGGATCGCGTCTCTTTGTTCCTTTGTTGGTCATGTTGAGAAGTGCACAGGGAAATACGATAGAATGTGTATGTTTGTGTCTTCGGTGGAGGTGAAAAGTTGAAGGAAAAAGAAAAAAGAAAAAAGAAAGAAGAGAGAAGGCGGAAAAGGGTTTAAATAGGAGTAAAAAGGGTCGATGGCGATGGTCAATCCACCGAGGAGACTCGATTGGCTCGTCACTGCAAGAATTAAGGGACATTTCAACGTTGCATTCATTCGTTATCACCCGCAAAACGTCACCGGAAAAAAAATTCCTTTTGGAGATGACTTCAATTTAAGCTATCGATTCGACTTTGTGGGAATGTCTTTCCTTACCTTGGATCGATAGCACAGATGATTCCCTCTCGATCGTCGCGAGGTTGGCAATATGCATGCATGTAGATGTACAGTACTCACGTTGGTCATTAATTAGTTGCTGTCTCTGTTTGTGCATCCACTACCGTCGTCTTGGCCCAGCTCCCACTCCACATCCTCTATCTCTGTCCCATATTCGCTCGTACCTTATTGGCTTTTAGGTTTCCGCTGTTTTCATTGATTGCGGAACATTGTAGTTTTGCTAACGTTTTCCCTCTCTCGAACTGAGCAAACTGCATGGGACTATTTCTCTTTCTCAATTTCGATTCAACTGATTCTTAGGAAATAGTTTTCTTTGCATTTCAATGGTTGTTGTTCTGTGTAAAAAAAAAAAAAAAAAGACACGGTTGGTCCCTGGACATAAAAACCAACACGACTTTCTCACCTACACACATACATGCGTCTTGATTCTTTCAGCAGGCTCGCGAAACCTTGAGGAAAAGGATATCCGAAGCCTTACTTTCAAGCCATCCCCATGCTAAGTCTTCTGTTCATCATCCTCCTACTTCGCTTAGGCTATTCCGACCTCGACCCCTGATCTTCCTATGCCTTGTCTTTGCGACATTTTCTTTTGTTTAGTCGATCTGCATCCAATCTTTTCTTTCTTTTCTTCCAATTCGTAACGCTTCCTCCCTTCTCTCTTTTCTCAATTATCTCTCCCTTTTCCTTTTCACCCCAGGCTGCGCAGGCGTTTTTATCGTCGGATTTTGGATGGTGGTACAAGTGGTCAGTTCGTGTGACTGACGATTCTGTTGACATTACTCTGCCTCGCCCCCGTCCTCTTTTCTTTCGTTCTTTCTTTTCTTTCTTTTTCTTCCTCCAATGCAACACTCACACACTTGGCTAGCCCATCACACTGTTACACTCAACCCCATCCCCAACCAAGCTAACACGACCATGTCATGAAGACCCACCAGGACCAAAGAACGTCAACAAGGATCACCAACGACGGTTGCCTCCTCTCCTAAACCGTCTGCTACCCGTCCTGCCATGGTGACACCCCTGACTGAGGTGATAATGAAGCAAAGAGGAAAAAATATGCTCTTGTCATTCCCTGAGCCATGGTCGTCGAGTTTAAACAAGATGATCGAAAGAATAACAGGTGCAGTTACAAACATCCTACATTGCATACATGGAGGAGATACATCACCCCATCGTTTTATTCAATGCAAGAGTTCGAATGTGAAAGCTATTAGGTCAACAAAAGGGTAAAAAGGAACCCCGAATCTCAAGATTGGGTTGGGCATTGTGCAAAGTCAGCCGTGGAAGGTGGTGTTGGGGTGGATACCTCGTTTTCACTATATTTTGCGGAATCCTGAAGCGCGACGCTTTGCGAGTCGTGTAGAAGTGATTGGAGTTGGTGGACGACACTGGCATATGCTGGAGCACTGGGGGAGGGCATTTCTCCACTGTCAAATGGACGAGCTGGCGGAATGTACTGTGTTGGTAGCCAAGGAGCAGAACCCTTTGTCGACAGCTTCTCCGTATCCTCCTCTGCGTGTTGCTGTTTGAAGTCATTGGGTGCGGCCGCTGCCGGTTCACCTAGGTACAAGGCGGACGTTACGTACGTCGTCCGTGGGTGATTGGAGAATTGTGATGCATGGAGTTGCTCCTGTAGTGCCCGCATCTGATCGTGTAATGCTTGGAACTGCTCTTGGATGTATTGAGTATAGGTGTGATTGGGGCCATGGGAAGGATTTCTGTGGACGAAGTTCTTGGTTGCTCTGGGTACGACAGAATTACGTACTTACCCTCGAGGTCATAGGAATTTGCTCCCTCCTTTGGTCCTTGTGCCGGCGGGTCGTCTTTGTTGCCGTCGAGGGGCTGGCTGGGTTGGGACTTTTTGGCGTCTGACTCCGCAACCTCGTCATCATCCATTTTCCTGTTCCTGCCGCTTGTCTTTCTTCCCAACAAAAACGTCAATACTGCGAGGACGAAAGCTCTAAAAACGATGCCAACAACGCCTGCTTTTGATAGGATGGTCGGTATCGGTGCAGCTGGCGGTGGTGGTAGATTGGGGTTGATGCCATAGGTTTCTGTCGCGTTGACCTTGTCGATCATGTGGGTGTATCGTAGCCCTCCGTTGTTACCAAATCCATACATTGTTTCTTCCTTCTTTAGCAATTCAAATGTCGAGGCACCATCCCCGCTCCCGTCGCCAATGAACGTAAAGAAATCCATGTTAATAACGTCGGCGTCGAATTTCGTCACTATTCCTGTTCCGTTCAAAGTGTTGGGATCCTTTATTGTGAGGAACATGCTCGCAGTAGAGAAGTCCTTTGACGAATATATCTATCAATTGAAGCGGATAATAATGATGCGCATTAACTCAAGAATGAAAACACATCAAACACTATCATAAAGGAACATTACAATTAATTACCTTACTTTCTGTCCACAAAGTAGCATCAAGGGATCATGGAGGAAACATACAAGTGGAGTTGGAGAAAAATAGCAGTTGACTGCCTCTGTGTCGTAGCTCTTGCTAATAGGTGTCGTTGTGCTTCCGACGGCGATGTTTGAGAGGAATGCTCACGAGGTAGAGTTTTGAGGTGAGAAAATTTCCCATTTGAGGAATGATTGCATCGCCGTAGGTGTAAAAGTGGTCATTGCCGATCATCAGTGCTCTTAATGACGTCCCATGGATAGTGGTTCTATAGAAAGCAGTGGCGATATGGCTCAGTTGTGTTCAAAAATAATTAACCAAACGTAAACACCCAGCGCACACTAATAAGCACTTTATGACCTACCATAACCCACAGACCCGTGCCATAAAGGTCCATGGTCGAATCGTTCATCATTGCGAGATTGACAGTATTGTTCGTGTCAGAGATGGACGCGTGGACAAGAACTTTGGTAGCACCGTTGTTGACATATCCTAGAGAATGCCTGTTGAGGCCTCCTGACCAATCGTATCCGCCAGCGACTGTGATGTTCTGCCATGCACCCGGTCGTCTATAGTTAAAGCTGTCGTCCATTGATCCACTGAGATTGTATCGAATCCCGTAAGGCCTTTTGAGGCCAGAGGTGGAATCACTCAGGGCCCGACCGAACATCGTAAAGACATCCTGGGCGCCGCTTGAGCATGTGCAGTCGGAGCCATCGGTAGTGTAAAGGTGTCCTGCCAGTTTCCAGCTTTCAATGAGGGAGACTATCGACCATACGAGGTCCCTAGGGGAGATTGGGTTGGTGTTGGACCTGATAAGAACGACGTATTTGGAGGTACTGTCAGTGCTATAGTCAGTGGCATATGCAAGTCTATAAAAGGTCGTCGAGGCTGGGTCCGTTGTTATGCAAATAAGGTCGAGCCATCCCATTCTGTGATGTTGTCGTTGGTGGTGGTGATGTTCTTCGAAAGAGGTTGTTGAATGAGAGTTTGTGAATGAGAGGAGGTGGTGGGCAGTTGGAGTGAAAAAATGAAAAAACAGGAGACAGAGAGAGTAAGCAAGCAGGGTCCGTAATTCAGTTGTCTTCCCCAACAGAGAAAGGGAGCCCGTGCCAGGTACACCATGTTTTGTATCTTCCCCCGGATACCATGTCCGACTGACAACGTAGCATTCAGTCAAACAAAGACTGTCACTACTTCCATACTTTTGCCACAACCACCAAAACGTTCTTGTATTTGTTTGCACCCTCTTCTTCTGCTTCATCCAAGCCGCCCTTACCCTGGGAAGCCATGTTCTACTCCGTAGTCAGGCATCAGTTCGCCGAGACTGATTGAATGCCTTACTGGGTTTAAATAATTGAGCAAAAGAGCTTGGACACGAATCAGGCCAGGCGAAAGATTGGAAAGGTGCTGGTACATTGCTGTTTGATGTGTATTCGATGCAAGAGTGTGAATGGGTGCGTGTCCCATCTGTTTGCCATTATGGTATAAGGGTCTTTAATCTCAGGGCTGGGTCGGTTTTTTGTGAGGAGTTGAGGGTAGAAGGGGCTATTGACTCGGCGAACGCCTGAGGTGCGACTTCTAGTTCTGGGAAGTCCTGCGATGACGACGGCTGTGCAACGGAATTGGAGTAGGCAGGCGCACTGGGAAAGTGCATGGCTTTGACTTCGCCTGAACCAGCAGAAGGACAAGTGGTGTCAGTTGCCAGGGCCCTATCCACGCTGCAGGTTCAAAACCGTCTCCTGTATCTTGTTCTGAGCCGTTGAGTGATGATAACGTGGGGTTTCCTTCGAGGAGCTCGACCAAACGTCGTGAATACACCCTGTGCGCTTGCAGTGCAAGATTAGGGTTTCCCACTAGTAGTGAGCTATCGAGCATGGACACCACGGACCGGGCGATCTGGGTTTGTGTTGACGAGAACAGCGTATTTGGTTTTGGTGTTGGCAAAGTTGTGGCCGTCGGCGTATACGAGAATGTAGAACTTTGCCAGGTCCGAGTTTGTTGCCATGCCAACGAGCTCCAGGATTCCCATGCTGCTGCTGATGGTGATGTTCCTTTGAAGAGAATGTCGAATGTAAGTGTTGTGAATGAGAGTGTGCGAATGAGAAGAGTGTATGGTTGAAAGAAGTACGTCCTTGGAAAGTAGGCGGAGGGCAGGTAGGAATGAAGAGAAAAAAGAGTAAAGGAGGCAAAGGTGGGTAGAACAGAGGACAGTGGCAAGTGGTGTAAGGAAGATGTACTGCACAGTAGAGAGAAGGTGGGGCTCTCATTTTTGCCTCATTCTCATTGTGTTTCCTCCTCCACCAAGAGAAAATGCAAGGTTCATATGGGAAGTAGGACGTTTAGATTTGCACCTGCATTTACCTTGCAACTGCAAGCCGACTTGACCTGGTATCCATCCTCGAAATATCGTCTCTTTGTTCTTCTTCATTAACCACTTCTTTCCCTTCCTGCCACATCAAGCTATCAAGGATGGGGTTTGTTCGGCCTGAAGACCAGTCTACATCAATGTGCCTGAAATTACACGTGACTGATCTCGACTTGAACACATACGTCTGTGGGTGATTCTTACAAACACAAAAATATTGTTCTTCATACCGCGCATTTTTTTTTTTTTGCATTGTCCGACATCTTCAAGGGCTTTTAATCTCGGAAAAGGATAACTGATATCACGAGGAATAAAGGGTGGAGGAGGATACTAGTGCGCATACAAGGTACTCCCTTGGCCCATCAGAATCCTGACGTACAACCGGCTGTAAAATCTTGCCATGACGATTTTGCACTGTCGCTGGTGTGTGCTGAGACAAGAAGTCGGTATTATCTCACTTTTCAGCAGAGCGAGTAGCAGACGGAGCAAAAAGGGGCGTCGGTGCAGACGTTGCTGTTGCTACTACTGTTGGCGTCTTAGGTGTAGGAAGATCGGGACGGGGGTTGCTGGAGAGCCGCCTTGCCGATATTTGTTCCTGCAGCATCCGCATCTGGTCCCGGAGCGCATTGACTTGCTCTTGAACGTAGGGAGGCATGGGTGATGTTGGCGAAAGAGGAGGGGCGTTCGTTGATCCTAGCCGTCCCTCTAGGTATGTCGGGTCCTAGTATTTTCCTTCGAGGTGGGAATAATTAGGTCCGTCTTTTTATCCTTGCGCCTGTGCATCGTCGTTATTATCGCTGAGGGGTCGACTGGACTGGGACTTTTCGGTATTCTCTTTGGTGACCTCGTGTTCGACCTTCTTCTTCCTGCTCCATCTGCCAGTTCTCTTTCCCAATAAGAACGTGTATAACACAAGAACGAAAGTCCCAACAACAATCCCAACAATCCCTCCTGTCGAAAGTACGATCGGTTCCGGGGCAGCTGGAGGAGGTGGTGGGGAGGTCGATGCCATAGGGCTCTGCCACAATGACCTGTGAAACAGTGCGATTGTACTCTATTCCTTCATAATTGCCATTGCCAAACGCATAGATGGTTCCTTGACTTTTGACCAACGCAAACGCCGAGGGTCCGAGCTCGTGCCAGTCGCCGATTGAGACAAAGAAATCCATGTCGATCAGTGTGGTTGGGCTCAAAGTCGCAAATCCTTGGTCGATAGCGGTGTTGGGATCAGTTATCGTAAGGGTTATAGAGACTTCGCCTGCGAATGCTATATCGGGTTTCTATCAAGTGGAATGCAAACGTTGAAGCACACGTTAGTTGAAAATAATACGTAAAGCGATCCACCTAACATAATTTACATAGCCTACTTACTTTCTCTGGACAGACTAGCATCAAGGTCTCGTTGAGAAAATATACGATTGGCAGTGGAGATCCATAACACTCGGCTGCCTGGGTCGTGTTGTAGCTTGTGCTGACAGGGGTTGATGGACTGGTGGTGGTGGAGTTGAGGGGGAGTCCCGTGAGGTAAGTCCTATAGTTTTCACTCACTCCCTCGCCGTAGGTATAAAGGTGATCGTTGCCGATTGCGACTGTGAGTAACTTTCTCCCATGAAGAGTGGCATTCTATTGAAAACAGAGATGGGTGTGCGTTTGTATTGCACAAGATGAAGAATACAATGCAGTTGCTCTAGGATCACAACGAAAACAAACACAAAGGTACAAAATGTTTAGGTAAATGACACGTTACCATCGTCCAAGCAGCCGTAGTTGCAAGAATTCCTGTAGGATCGTTCACAGTCGCAAGGCTGACGACATTATTCGTGTCGGAGATGGACGCATGGACAAGGACCTTGGTGGCCCCAGTCTTGACATATCCGAGAGAGAATCTTGTAAACCCGCCCAACCAAGTGTACCCTTCCACTGTGATGTTCATCCATGCTCCCGTGCCCTGGTAATTGAAGCCAGGGTCCATCGATCCATTAGGGTCGTAACGAACTCCAAAAGGCACCATGGTTGTCACCGATGGCGAGCCTCCCGTGGTTCGACCAAACATCGTAAAGACGCCCTGCTCGTTGTATGCGCACGAGTAGTCGACGCCTTTGGCTGCGTTAGGGTATCCTGCTAGTTTTGAACTGTCGAACGTGGAGATGGTGGTCCAAGTGATGTTGGTAGACGAGGCTGGGTTGGTGTTGGACCGGAAAAGGATGGCGTGCTCGGGCTTGGCGTTGTTGGGACCGTAGCCTTCGGCAAACGCTAAACCATAAAAAGCTGTAACGCCTGGGTCTTTAGTTATGCATATGGTGTCGATGAGTCCCATGCTGTGGCGCAATGTTGTGGCGCAATGTTGTTGCTGGTTTTGGTGCTGATGGCGGGTGATGGCCTTCGGGTAAGGTTGTTGAATGAGAGTTGGTGAATGAGAGTTGGTGAATGAGAGAAGGAATTGTGCGGATGGAGTGAACAAGAGTTGGTAAAATAGAGGGAGGAAACAAACAAGACCGAGAAGGGTCCAGGAAAAGTCGTGCATAGTTTTAGTTTTCCTTTCCCTACCGTGAGCCCATACCATGCATGGTGCAGGACAGGGGTGAGCAGCAAAAGATTTTGCTTAGCCGTCTACTTCAGATTGTTTAACGAGGGGCAATTAGTCGTCTTGGCCTTGCAGACGTCCATCGTTGAGGCAATGTTTTTTATTCTTCTTTATCGATCTCTTGGTCCTTGTCTAGTACCTGGCACCTCCAGAAACGAGCAATTGGTCCGAGAGAGGGATCTTCGACGCGAAATTTGTCTAATGGTAATCAAAATGCCGTACCTGAATAAAGTATCTTCAACTGAGTTTGAGAGCTGGCGCTGAAGAGAAGACCGCAAACGTTTATTTTCCTCTGGACCCGTTCTCGCAATCCGATCAACATAGTACACCAGCGCGTGTATCTTTTTTCAATTGTGCAAGACTGTGCAAGAGTATACTGCACTCACTGGGCACAATCCTCTTTGCTGGGGGTACAGGGGGACTGTACCTCTCCACTTCCGATTGAGCGGGACTAAGGAGTCCTATCATCAGTAGCTGTAGTGCATCTCACGACCTCTCATCAGGTCTCCTCTAATACACAAAGACAATCAGACTGTTGTTAGCGGTGCATTTTAGAGACAATCCATTGCATGCTCAAGGACAAAGCGGGAGGTATCAAGTGCCAGCGACATGTCTGTGGTCGCTGTGGTTTTACCCATTCCTCTCTTGCCACTCAATCCTCCTTCATTTCACCTCTCGTTCTTTTACTCTCCTCTTTCCACCAGCCCCTGCTTTATTTTCACTCTTGGTCACTCATCACTCTTTTTTCTTTCACTCTCCGCTGCCAGCACTGTGCAGGAACGACCACCGTTCCCAGTGAAGAGTCCACGAATAAAAGTTCCTCCTCTTTCCTTTCTTCAGGGTGCAAAGGACGATCACAAACCTTCGAGTTCCTTGTCAGTGTGCATTGATACTGTCCCTGCCCCTCTTGTTCATTCTTATACAACTACGTATTCTTTCTTGTCACTATTGGCCACCCAAGGCACGACTCGTCCGGCGCGCGCTGGCACTTTGGCCAGTTCATCCACGCTACCGTCCAGTACAAGAGTGAGTGCAGTGCCCTTGAACCGAGGAACGACTTCCTTCCTGTAGGCGATATCACTGCACTCAGTTCTAGAACGACAAGTGGGTGGTAGCTTACACAACCCCCTCGTCTCTCTTTCTTCCCTTTTCAACAACAAAAACACGATTTCCACTATGCCACGATCGTCTAAGCATGTGTTCCGCGAAAACGACCTAGGGCGAGAGCACTGCCTACGTGCCATCGTGGCCCTGCCTCAAGCTATACCTGCTGATTTCCTCGAGGCAATGGAGCGGGAATACGTCAAGCAGCCACAGCTGTGTCAAATGATCGTCACTACGCTCGCTGACAGTCACCAACGCTGATCAGGAGCAGTTACAAGTTCCTGAATGCAGTGGCCAGAAGTGGGGCAAAGATTGATATGGTCAACCTCTCCATCCAATTGTTTTTTTATTTTTTTATTTTTTATTTTTTATTTTTAATTTTGCATGAGCCTTATGCATCCGTCTACCATATTCAGGACGGAAGGAAATTTTGAATGTCGCTGATACTCGGTATAGATGTGCCATAGTCAGATTGAATGTCCTCCTGTCCGGCCCATAGCATGCCCTAAATCTGCTGACTTTGACCGACCTTGATCCTCCTGGACTTCAGTTCCTCCATTTTTCGGCGATAAGCAAATACAGGTTGGTAAAGCAATTGCCTGTTCACAACTAGATCCTTGTCCTCCAAGGCAGGAGGGAGGACCCTATTGTTTGATGCAGGAGCGTCGAATTGATCTTGACGTCCAGAATCATGATGCATGGCTGTATTGGTGGCGACTAAAGTGAGTCAGGCCCGTAATATCCCACAAAGCGCCGCCGTATTGGCCTCACCGGGGTCATCCAGACATATATTTCCTCGAAAGATGAAACGCCAAACTCGTCCAGAATCGACTGTAAGTGTTAGGAATCGGGTTTCGGTATGGTAGACAGTGCTGTGAAAACATGTGGCATGGAGTTCCTTGTCTTTGGTCGAATACAGGTTGTTGAGCGCGAGCATAAGGTCAGATCCTGTGGGAGGAGAGTTGTCGACAGGGAAAGGGGACTCTTGTCACACCCAATTACTTTCTCTTGACACTCTCTGGCGTAGTTGAGGAAGCAGAACTTGTTGTCCAAGTACGAGTGAAGGAAAGTTAGATCAAAGACGGTCGGATGATTTTCATTGACGAGAGCTTCTAACGATTGTTGGGCGTCTCTCGCATGAAGTTTGCTAGGCGGAGAGTGACTTCTTGATCTCTTCCGGTTTTCTGTAGAACAGCATCCTGATCAACTTTCCTTGTGTCATTTCAACGAGTGTGGATACATCCTTGGTGGTCATGAGCTTAGCGGCAGTAGCAGCGGACGAGTTGGGGACCTTCTTGTTCGTCGGCCACAAGATCTGGGCAGAGCACGATCCCCAAATGTGATAAATAGATCGGTGAACTGATCGAAGGCTGAATAAAGTCGCATAGCCGGCGGAAGACGTCCGGCCTCTGTCCACCAGTGACGGATATTTCCTCCGGCAGATCACATGTATGAATCGTCGTCATCCTCATCCTCGTCCTTTTCGTGGTCGTCACAGCCGTCATGGCCATTCATTTCCTCCTTTGTAGTCTCTTGGTCTCCTCCAACAGTATGGGATCCCGGCTGCTCCTTTAATGATCTAGAAATGAACTTTGTGTAACGAGGTACTTTGATGTGACCTTAGTGCACACACTGAGGCAAGCTGGACTGCATTTGACCCCTTGGACACGAACAAATGGGACATACGCGTTTTCAGTATCAATGATATGACGGAAAAGCATTGTCGCTCACCAGAACAGAGAGGTATAAACCCTCTTCTCTCTCTCTCCCACCTTCTCTCTTTTCCCTTTCTTTCCTTCTTTCTTTTGCATTTTCTCTCTTAAACTTCCTCCATCCCCTCTATCTTTCCTCCTTTCTTTTCTCTCTTTCGTTCTTTCTTTTTTCCTGTCCTACCCTTTCATGCCTCGATTCAAGGCCCTCCACACCCATCTACACATCCTACACTCGACTCATCGTCATGGAAGACGGTATTCTCAACAACCAACCAACCCCCACCGCACAATCCTGACCAATCCACCCCGCCCTATCACTTGTAACGAGTTCGGGACAAGGAAGAGAGAGGCGAAATGGCGAAGAGATGAACAGACGAGCACCAACGAGGCCACGAAGAACAAATACTAGAGAACATGTCTTTTTATTAACGAAAAAGTAACTATGAAGGAAGGAAGGAAGTTGGTTGTGAGTGATGGTTTGGTATTTTTAATGTGGTGATTGCATCCAGCCAGACGCTAAAACAAAAAGAAGTAAAAAAACCAGCCAAAAGAAGCAATGAACAAACAAAAAAAGAAGCAAGGAACAAAAAATAAAAGAAGCAAAGAACAAAAAATAAAAGAAGCAAGGAACAAACAAAAAAAAAGAACAGGAAATGAAGAAGAAGAGCAAAGAACAAAAAAAAGGGGGGCAAGCTCTCAGTTGCCTACAATGCCTCATAGTGCCATAAAAAAAAAGAAAGCTCGCATTGAGCGGGGGCCTCAGATTTTGTGCAGGTGTCATCATAGGCATAGCGCCTCAGACTTGGTGCAAGTGCCATTATAGGCATGGTGCCTAAGACTTGCTGCAACTATCATCATAGGCATATAGCCTCTCCCATCCTAACAAAAAGAAGACATGCAATGACACATAGATTAGCACCCCCATTACGTCTTCCTCCAACAGCATATGTCAGTGCTGGGAGGGCCAGACGCCCCCAAGGCGACCACCATGCCGGCGCACCCACTCCCTTGACACGGCCAAGCACGCGGCCACCCATGCCAAGTCGGGATTGCGGACACTTAGGTATGAGGGGGAGGGAGGTTGTGACTCCTCTTGACCCCTTCCTGATAGCCTCTTGTCACTAAAGTAATACGACGGTAAGTAAGTTTTGTGATTAATAAAACGTTTGTGCCACCAAAATTATGTCTCGAGAAAATATAACCAACCCACGCACGCACCAACTTTCTTTCCAGTTGCTTGAAGGGAAGGGAAGGGAAGGGAAGGGAAGGGAAGGGAAGGGAAGGGAAGGGAAGGGAGGTATTCATCTTACCAGGTATCGGTCTACACGGCAGGGGCGGGTGCAAGGAGGGCATCACTTCCTCCTAACACCCTTTCATCTCGGCAGCGGCGCGGGTGCAAGGAGGGAGTCACTTCCTCCTAGCACCCTTTCATCTTGGCTAGGGCGGGTGCCAGGAGGGTCTCATTTCCTCCTAACACCCCTTCATCCTAGCAGGGGCGGGTGCCAGGAGGGGCTCAATCCCTCCTAACACCCTTTCATCTTGACTGGGGAGGGTGCAAGGAGGGGTCTTATTCCTCCTAACACCCTTTCATCCCGCAGGGGGAGGGTGTAAGGAGGAGCAACGCTCGACTCTACTTACACCCTTTCATCTCGGCAGGGGCGGGTGTAAGGAGGAGCACCGCTCGACTCTACTTACACCCTTTCATCTCGGCAAGGGGAGGGTGTAAGGAGGAGCAATGCTCGACTCTACTTACATCCTCTCTCCTTGATGGACCCAGGCATGAGGGTGAGGAGGGGGTCAATTCCTCCATGCACCTTCCCTTGCCCTAAAGAGATACGGATGACAGCAATTAAATATCTGATGATCAGTATATAGTATACACGTAACCATGATGACACAATCACTCAAGGACAAAGGGGCGGGAGAGCGTGGGCACTGATAACCGTGGAGTTGTGTAAAGACGTAAGGAAGGAAGCAAGAGAACGTGGGAACTGGAAACCGTCCGTGGAGTTGTGTAAAGAAGGGGAAGAAGGAACCTAAAAGGCAGCACGAACGCAACGCTCACCCCCACAAACAAAGACAAGGAAGGAACAAACGAAAGCAAGCCAAACGCGCAACCCATACGCGATAACTCAAAAAAGAAAGAAGCCGGAGAGCGTGGGAACTGGGAAAGGACAAGGAGAGCTTAAAGAACGCAAGGGACAAGATAAGCAGCGCGGACGCAAACGCTCACCACAGAAAAAGGCGAGGAAGGAACAAAACGAAAGCAAGACTTGTGCTGCAGCACAGAAACTCGAAGAAGGAAGGAAGAAGCTAGGACAAAACAACGCACACGCGCACTCAACAACGAGAAACAACGAAGAAAGGAAAGTAGGACGGGAAAGAAAGTGTGGGAGAGGAAATACAACGAGAAACAGATACACACACCCTCGTCCGTTTCTGTTCTTTAGAAAGGAAGGGGAGGGAAGGGGAGGGAAGGGAAGGGAAAGAGAGGAAAGGGAAGGGAAGGAAAGGAAGGTGAGTTTCTTACCAGGCCAGTGGCGGTTTCCAGACGGTAGAGGGGTGACAAGAGGAGGGGCCAAAGAGGAGTGAAGAAGAAAAAGAAGAAAACAAAACAACAGTTTTGGTCGGGGAGATTGCCTTTTATACCACGTGGCACGTGCAAGCAGCAAATATGACTGCGTCATTTTGGGTGGCAAAGAGCAAGGGCGAGTGCGTGTGTAACTAGAGGGGTGGTTGACAGGGCTCTCAAAAAGGAAGTATACTTAAAGGCTTACCATGCATTATCGGATATTCTCGTTTCTCTAAACGCAAGACCCTCTCCATTGAGCACCAACCAACCTTTCTCTGGCTCTTGTTTCATTTGTCATACATTGCCTCTCTCCGCACCTCTTCTTTCCCTATCTTCATGCCTCTTCTGTCCTTCTCCAAGGAAAGGGTGGTTGCATGGTCAATGGAGTCCATGATAGAAGGTCCTGCGTTTAGAGAAACGAGAATATCCGATAATGCATGGTAAGCCTTTAAGTATACTTCCTTTTTGAGAGCCCTGTCAACCACCCCTCTAGTTACACACGCACTCGCCCTTGCTCTTTGCCACCCAAAATGACGCAGTCATATTTGCTGCTTGCACGTGCCACGTGGTATAAAAGGCAATCTCCCCGACCAAAACTGTTGTTTTGTTTTCTTCTTTTTCTTCTTCACTCCTCTTTGGCCCCTCCTCTTGTCACCCCTCTACCGTCTGGAAACCGCCACTGGCCTGGTAAGAAACTCACCTTCCTTTCCTTCCCTTCCCTTTCCTCTCTTTCCCTTCCCTTCCCTCCCCTTCCCTCCCCTTCCTTTCTAAAGAACAGAAACGGACGAGGGTGTGTGTATCTGTTTCTCGTTGTATTTCCTCTCCCACACTTTCTTTCCCGTCCTACTTTCCTTTCTTCGTTGTTTCTCGTTGTTGAGTGCGCGTGTGCGTTGTTTTGTCCTAGCTTCTTCCTTCCTTCTTCGAGTTTCTGTGCTGCAGCACAAGTCTTGCTTTCGTTTTGTTCCTTCCTCGCCTTTTTCTGTGGTGAGCGTTTGCGTCCGCGCTGCTTATCTTGTCCCTTGCGTTCTTTAAGCTCTCCTTGTCCTTTCCCAGTTCCCACGCTCTCCGGCTTCTTTCTTTTTTGAGTTATCGCGTATGGGTTGCGCGTTTGGCTTGCTTTCGTTTGTTCCTTCCTTGTCTTTGTTTGTGGGGGTGAGCGTTGCGTTCGTGCTGCCTTTTAGGTTCCTTCTTCCCCTTCTTTACACAACTCCACGGACGGTTTCCAGTTCCCACGTTCTCTTGCTTCCTTCCTTACGTCTTTACACAACTCCACGGTTATCAGTGCCCACGCTCTCCCGCCCCTTTGTCCTTGAGTGATTGTGTCATCATGGTTACGTGTATACTATATACTGATCATCAGATATTTAATTGCTGTCATCCGTATCTCTTTAGGGCAAGGGAAGGTGCATGGAGGAATTGACCCCCTCCTCACCCTCATGCCTGGGTCCATCAAGGAGAGAGGATGTAAGTAGAGTCGAGCATTGCTCCTCCTTACACCCTCCCCTTGCCGAGATGAAAGGGTGTAAGTAGAGTCGAGCGGTGCTCCTCCTTACACCCGCCCCTGCCGAGATGAAAGGGTGTAAGTAGAGTCGAGCGTTGCTCCTCCTTACACCCTCCCCCTGCGGGATGAAAGGGTGTTAGGAGGAATAAGACCCCTCCTTGCACCCTCCCCAGTCAAGATGAAAGGGTGTTAGGAGGGATTGAGCCCCTCCTGGCACCCGCCCCTGCTAGGATGAAGGGGTGTTAGGAGGAAATGAGACCCTCCTGGCACCCGCCCTAGCCAAGATGAAAGGGTGCTAGGAGGAAGTGACTCCCTCCTTGCACCCGCGCCGCTGCCGAGATGAAAGGGTGTTAGGAGGAAGTGATGCCCTCCTTGCACCCGCCCCTGCCGTGTAGACCGATACCTGGTAAGATGAATACCTCCCTTCCCTTCCCTTCCCTTCCCTTCCCTTCCCTTCCCTTCCCTTCCCTTCCCTTCAAGCAACTGGAAAGAAAGTTGGTGCGTGCGTGGGTTGGTTATATTTTCTCGAGACATAATTTTGGTGGCACAAACGTTTTATTAATCACAAAACTTACTTACCGTCGTATTACTTTAGTGACAAGAGGCTATCAGGAAGGGGTCAAGAGGAGTCACAACCTCCCTCCCCCTCATACCTAAGTGTCCGCAATCCCGACTTGGCATGGGTGGCCGCGTGCTTGGCCGTGTCAAGGGAGTGGGTGCGCCGGCATGGTGGTCGCCTTGGGGGCGTCTGGCCCTCCCAGCACTGACATATGCTGTTGGAGGAAGACGTAATGGGGGTGCTAATCTATGTGTCATTGCATGTCTTCTTTTTGTTAGGATGGGAGAGGCTATATGCCTATGATGATAGTTGCAGCAAGTCTTAGGCACCATGCCTATAATGGCACTTGCACCAAGTCTGAGGCGCTATGCCTATGATGACACCTGCACAAAATCTGAGGCCCCCGCTCAATGCGAGCTTTCTTTTTTTTTATGGCACTATGAGGCATTGTAGGCAACTGAGAGCTTGCCCCCCTTTTTTTTGTTCTTTGCTCTTCTTCTTCATTTCCTGTTCTTTTTTTTTGTTTGTTCCTTGCTTCTTTTATTTTTTGTTCTTTGCTTCTTTTATTTTTTGTTCCTTGCTTCTTTTTTTGTTTGTTCATTGCTTCTTTTGGCTGGTTTTTTTACTTCTTTTTGTTTTAGCGTCTGGCTGGATGCAATCACCACATTAAAAATACCAAACCATCACTCACAACCAACTTCCTTCCTTCCTTCATAGTTACTTTTTCGTTAATAAAAAGACATGTTCTCTAGTATTTGTTCTTCGTGGCCTCGTTGGTGCTCGTCTGTTCATCTCTTCGCCATTTCGCCTCTCTCTTCCTTGTCCCGAACTCGTTACAAGTGATAGGGCGGGGTGGATTGGTCAGGATTGTGCGGTGGGGGTTGGTTGGTTGTTGAGAATACCGTCTTCCATGACGATGAGTCGAGTGTAGGATGTGTAGATGGGTGTGGAGGGCCTTGACTCGCTCGAAGGTCGAGGCCCCCATTCTTGGCAATTAATTGATTGTACCTGAACTGGGGTTGAAATTAAGCATTCTCACTCTGTCTCACATCATTACACACATTCTCACAGAGTCAGTCAAAAGGGGGAGTCCAAACGCATGTACCAGGAGCGGCGACTGGCCAAAATGCGTATCAAGCAACACTCGATTCTTTTTTGTTTGCTTTTCCAAAATGCTGATCTTATTAACTCCTCAGCACTGCATATATCATGGAGCCTCTTAAAGTCTGGTACAAAGAAAGAAAGGGAAGGGAAGGAATAGGGAACAAAGGGAACAAAGGAAAGGAGCAGTACTATGCGTCAGGGCTTTGGATTAGTTATTATCCAGCTCTCATCATGAAGTTTGTCACTTTAAATCGTCCAGAGTTAGATATGCGTTGTTTTTATTTCACGAAGAAAAAAAAAACGCGCGCGGGAGGGTGTAGGTGAACTTACACGTTTTTATTCTTTCTAGTTCAAGTGATAATCGTCAACATACTGTGGGTTCTGGGACCTCGCCAGTAAGGCTTGAGGAGACGATGCCGAGCTAGCCTCCTGACCAAGTCTCGTGCTGTGAGATACCGAAGGGGGAGGAAATGAAGGCGGAGGAGTTCCTCTATCCTGAGGGTCACGAGTTGCATTGGCCTGAAAAGCAGCAGTGCTAGTCGTGGTAGAAAGCGCGGTGGCAGTAGAAGTATCGGGAGAGTGACCAGCTGCACCGGCACCGGCACTGGGTGATGACAATCCTGTGCTGCTGGCTGGTCGTACGGGTGGGACAAACGGCGTTGGCTCCCACGCTGCTTCTGGTGTTCCTGACGATCCGGTATAGGATACTGGTGGGCTAGAGGTGTCTGGCTCTGTGCTGTAGGCAGTCGTGACATAGTTGGGCCGAGGGTGACTGGAGAACTGGAGTGCCTGCATCTGGTCGTGGTAAGTTTGATGTTGTTGCGGCACAGGTGGCATGGACGTGATGTGCGTTCCTGGGAAAGTGGTGGCAAGGGATTGTCCTGCAACGAGGCTATGAGGAGTAGATCCAGGATTTGGTGGTGGATGTTGAGGTATGGTGTTGTGTCGGTTACTGTAATAGTTGTGTTGAGGTGTGGTGTTGTGTCGGTTACTGTAATGGTTGCCTGTGCCTTTGTCTATGCCTGTACCCCTGTCATGAGAACCACCGGTCGGTGGAGACGTCGATTGCTGTACTGCCGAAAAACTGGGAGTGGCGGCGGGAATTGGTCCAGCCACGCTGAAAGTACCAGCCCCACCTTTTTGTGCTGGCATGACATTATGTCTGTTACTAAAGTTATCGCCTGTGCCTGGTTTCTTGCCTTGAATGGCACGGGTCGGTTGTGAAGCCCCGCTACACGCACTCCCCAGCACTAGCGCCACACGCGCCTTGACAGCCTCCTCCTTCCTCCTTCTCTCCTCCTTCCTCTTCCCCATGTCATGAATAATCGCCACAAGTGCAATAAGCACCACCACTGCACCTCCCAAAACCAGACCCACAATCACTCCCTCCGCCACCATTCGAGATTTTTTGGTTGCTGGTGTGTTTGTTGGTAGGGGATTTGAGAGGAGATTTGAGAGGGGTGCTGGTGAGTGACTTTAGGAGAATTCGCTTTGCTAGGCGGAGAGATTTGGTGCTGTGTAAAAAAAGACGAAGATGAAGGACGAAGGTATGAGGGTGCAGAAAGAAGGTGGATAGGCGAAAAAAAGAACGAAAAGAAAGAGAAGAGAGAAAGAGAAGAACAAAAATATAAACGAGGGGGAGGAGGTTTTGTTTGTTTGTCCCTGGTAAAATCGGCCTAAAATGACTAAGAAAAAAAAAGAAAAAGAAAAGGCGGCGTCCGGGTTAAGGTTCATTGAAAAGACGGTTTCGACTTTCAATTGAATTGCTCATCCCCCCATCGTTGCATTCATCCCCCCATCGTTGCATTCATCCCCCCATCCTTGCATTCATCTCCCCAGATCTCTCATCATCGTTTGTCAGAGAGGTGGGCAGACTCACTCGGGATCTCTATTTCAACAGCAATCACGATCAGGAAGGACCATCAGGAGAAAACATCCCACCTCCCGAAGCCGGTCGACCTAACAAGATCTTCCCGAGGACAAGGGAAATTCTTGCTCGCCAATTTTCAAGACTGGCCTGATGGACCCCCTCACGATGGCGAACGGTTCATTCAAGCCAGAACGGGTACGGATTGGACAAGGGCTTCAAGAAAAGGCATATGAATGTCAGAAAGAGATCCGGAGGATGAATGCAACGATGGAGGGATGAATACAACGATGGGGATGAGCAATTCAAAATGAAAATCGAAACCGCCTTTCATGAATCACTTTTTTTGGAGCACTGTAACTGAACGTGCACATTTTTTGCCACCAAATCAATGCCAAAACGTCTCAGAATGGCTTTATTTGACAAAGTGTACCTCAGAAGCTACGCCGCATCCGGCGAGAAACACCCGCAGTGAACCCCAGCGAAGTGAAAGAGTTCGATGCCGCCGGACTCTGTATGCAAATGGCTTGAGGTGCTCTAGGAATCGGTTCAGGCATAAGCTCTACAGATTGTTGTCCCGGGGATTGATGATCAGGCATGTCGACGGCAGAAGGTGCGGAAGGGACGGGGGTGATAGGGAACGCGACCGGCCTTTGCACCATCAAGGATGACGATGCCGAAGACGAACATGAAGAGGAAGGGCGGTAGGTCAAATTATAGTGAGAATACTCCTCGGGAGTCTGACTGTAGGGTGGTGCAGAGTCAGAGGTTCCATGGACTTGAGACCACGCCTCGTGTTCTTTTGAAGAAATCGAAGACGGGATAGGGGGACTTCCTGTGGATCGGAAGGGTATTGGCGAGAATCCAGTTGGTGGGGGGTCAAGTGGTGACAGAGACGGGTGTGAATGGGTATAAATGTAAGGTGCAGTCGGGTGTTGGCTGAATTGTTGTTGGTGGGTTTTTGGGAGAGGTGGTACAGACTTTGTCCATATTGATGACGAGGAGTTGTTGGCGGTGCTTATGGTAATAGGGGGCTGCCGCGGTTGCTGGGCGGTCAGCTCATAGTCCTGGCCATAGGGCGATGTAGTTGGCGTAGACGTCAACAAAACCGAATTTCCTATCGTCCTGTTGTTAAATCCAGAGGCGGCGGTGTGTTGCGAAGACGTATCGCGTTCGCTGTCAGATCCCGCCATTGTGGTGGTAATTTTCGGCCGTGGATGGTGCTCGAGTCCAATCTCCCTCATATACCCTGTCGAAACATCAACCCCGTGCTCCTCCATATCCTCTGTCACCAAGATCTTGTCCCTGCCGTCCAGATCAGTCGACGGCGATGGGTGCTCGATCTTGTTGATACAGTCCTTGTCCGATCCGTCCAGTTGGTCGTCCTTCATCATCGCCTCGAGAATCCTGGTCCCCAGTTTCCTGCGCCATGCGGGCCATCGTTTCCGGATGACAAAGTACAGGATGAGTACTATCGCCACCAGCCCACCAGCAATAGATCCACCAATGATTGCTGGAGTGTGATTTGGACGGTCGGTTTCTATGTCCCCATAAGATGCTGTAATGTTGATGTTGTAATCGGACCAGCTCCCGTCGCCAAATACGGTTTCCCCTAGGTATATGCTCTGAACTGGCCAGGTTCCCGGCGCGTTGACGACGAATGCAAACGGGTCCGGTGCCTCAGGAGTATTTCCACCAATGGGCTGAATCGCAGCTCCAGATAACCGGTCAATGTCGGTCTGGTTCAAAGAAGAGAGTGCCTTGTCCCGAAAGGTAGGCCCGTCCTTGAACCTCATGACGATCCCTGGTCCTGGTCCGATGGGTCCGTCGGCGCCCTGACAGAATACATACAAAATATCTTTGTAGAAGGAGGTCGAGAGGTAGCCGGGAGCGCAGTCGGACATGCTAGACGCGCTGTATGTCGGGAGGTCGTCTGGTGGCATGAAAGAGTCGAGGCTGCCGGAGAGAGGTATCCTTGTCAAGATTGTGTTGAGTTGTCCTGTCCTGTTGTTGGCGAGGACGGTTCCGAACTGGTAGAGGACATTGTTTCCGTAGACAAGCCGAGTTGGGTATCCATGCGTCAACGGGTCCTATTCAGCAATAAACATTTCACCGAAACGTCAATACTTTTTTTCAGTTCTTCTAAATTAATAAAGCAATGACAGCCCACACTACTCCTGCAGCTTACGAGAGTCCAGTTGAGAGCATTAACAAACTGGGGCACACCCTTTGCATCTTTGCTCATAACACCCAGGGCGACAGCATTCGTGGTTCCAACATTCGCTTGCACAAGTGTCGTTGTGCCCGGCCATTCAAAGACTGCAAAACTATCCGTCACGTCCCCCCAAAGGTAGTCTGGCGAGAGACTAAAATTGGTCCAGAGTGAGGTTTGTGGGTCGTATTGGAACCCCCCTGAAGGTCTCTGAGGGACTGACGGATCGGGTATATAGTTGGGGTCGGTGAGGTTGAAGGCAGACATCATGGTAAAGACCCCAGTCTGTTGGTTGACATGACAGACCATGGGCGAGTAATCTTGTGGGTAGTACATCTCTCTAGGCCAGGCAGCGATAAGGGACCAGGACATGTTGTTGATGGAGGTTGGGTTCTCGTTTGACTGGACGATGGCGACATAGTTGTCTTGCATGTTGTCGCTGTCCTTGAGTGAGTGTGTGTACGACATGCCGACCAGTCGTGTGCCGTTGATGGTGAGACATTGAAGTGATATTATGCCCATTGTTGGGGCTCTTGTGAGTTACAGGAAGAGATTTGATCAAGTGAATGTGTTGTGATGCTATGCTGTTGTTGTTGTTGTTGTTGTTGTTGAATGCGGGTTGGCATTAGTTTGAAAAGAAAGTCTGATCTTGGTGAGAGGGTGGAATGCAGGGTGAAAGTTGGATGTGTTGTTGTTGTGATGTGTGTTGAGAGTGTTTGTGTTTGTAGGGGTGCGTGATAAATGTGTATGTGTGTGTGTGTGTGTGTGTATGTATGATAGAGAGAAGTGTAAGGGAAAAGACAAAAGAAGAGTAGCGCAGGGGAAGTGTGTGAGAAAGAGGTAAGTCAACCGTAGCCGAGGAGGAAGAATAATAGAGACAAAAAGGAGATTGTCGCTGTGGATATAAAAAGAATTAAGAGGACTGGTCCAGACCCCTGCCGCCACTATCCTAACCTTGACCTAACCCAGTTGTTCCACTTCACAACAAACAACAAAACTCCCCCAGCCCTGTCTCGCTCTCCCACCCCACTTCTCTTCTCTTTGTTCACTTGGACCCTTCTGCTCTCGAAATGAAATTTCCCGCAGCACTGCTTTCTTTTGGTGCGCCACTCAACCTCAACGTACTCTCTCAATCGTAAAAGCTCCCCCCATTTACCCCTTTATCTCCACCACCATAACAACTTCCATCAGGCCATTCTCCCTTTTGCTCCCATCCTTTCTTCTCTTCTTTCTTGGTGTTAGTTGTGGATCCATGACCAACACCCGCTCGTCTTTCCCGTAGAAACGCACGGTCCCGTACCCTGTGCCTTTCTTTCCATGCACCTTGTACCACCCATTTTTTATTTCCCGCTCCAAATTCTCCTTGTTCCCATCTACTCTGCACCGTCATCAGAACCAACCCCAAGCAGCTTAGTAATCTTGCCAATCGCAATCGTCTTACCCTCATCCCTCAAAGTAAACCTCCCCATTTGCGGCGAATCCGCAAACGTCTCTACACACAGCGCACCTCCCGACGTCTCAATCGTCACTATCCCCTGTTGACCCTTCTTCAAGAACTGTGGTGGTCGTTTCGATTTCCGGCCCGTCTTCTTGTCGATCAAATGCAACATTGCCGTAAGAGTGATCTCCTCGATAGCGGTATGGATATGGAGGACGGCAGTGTAGCCAGAAGCAATGATGTTCTTGAGGTCGAGGATGCCCAAGGCTGCTTCGAATTTCGAGACGGCGTGGACTGGATGCTTCAAACTGCACAATACGAATCCTAGCATCACGTCCTACACGGCATTTGTTTGTTTTGTTTGTGTTTGTGTACATAAAAGGGAAATAACAATGTCAGGTTCCGTTTTGAGTAGCATTTGGAAGTGAGATGAAGGATAAAAAAAAGGGTTTCGTGCGAGTAGTATGTATCCAAGATAGTGCGATTTGCGAGTTGGCCGTTTATGCAGCCAGACCGATGAAACATGAACATGTGTATCCACTCCCTTCCATGCACTTGAATACAGGACACAAAGCAGACTTACCTCTTCTTCAACACCACGCAGACGGAGCCGGATATTATCACCAACGCCCGCGACAGGGATCTCCTTCTCCAGCTCATTATAGATATTCGCCACCTCAATCTTGACCGCATTCGGCATGATCAACACCTGCGCTCCCTTCTTAATCGACCCCGCCTCAATCTTGCCCACAACAATCGTACCCATATCCTTGTACTTTTCACTAATCGGCATCCGGAACGGCGCATTCAACTTCCTGTCCGTAATCGTGATCGAGTCCAAGTAATCCAACAACGAGGGGCCAGAATACCAATCGCAGTCCTTGGGGTCAATCCCCTTCTTGATGTTGGCCCCCGTGTACCCAGAGACGGGCATGAACATGACGTCAGTCTTGAGGTTATACCGATTCGATTTGAGGAAGGGAGTCAACTTGTCGACGCATTCATCAAACCGCTCCTTGGACCAGTTGACGGTCAGGTCATCCATCTTGTTGATCACGACGATGAGTTTGTTGATCCCGCCATTCTTGGCCAGGACTGCGTGTTCGCGTGTCTGACCGCCCCTCTCGAACCCAGTCTCGAACTCTCCCTTGCGGGCAGAGATCACCAGCACTGCGACATCTGCTTGTGCAGCACCGCCAATCATGCTAGGGACGTAGGTCTTGTGTCCAGGTGCGTCCAGGATCGTGTACCGTCGAGTGTCTGTCTCAAAGTACGCTCGTCCTACCTCCACCGTCTTTCCCTAGTATCATCCACCGCCATGAAATGCTATGGTTAGCTTGTGTTGCTCGTAGATAACAACTTTCTTTCAGTATTCTTCAGTCGAGAGCAAATAAACGCAAGAAGTTACCTTGGCACGCTCCTCTGCGTTAGTATCCAGCGCCCAGGACAGATACCACGAGTCCCGTCCAGCGTCATGGGCATCCTTTTGGATTTTTTCCATCGTCCTCTTATCAATCATCCCCGACGCTTCCCTTTTTTGTTTCACGCAAGTAAAGATCAACAACACACATGTGAGTAAATTGTGCCCTTCTCTCCAAGCAACACACACTAATCATACAAACGCCAAAGTTCACATTGCACAAAATGTCTTACAGGATACGTCCACCCATAGTCGACTTGCCCGCATCAACATGTCCGATAAAGATCACATTCATATGCTCCTTGCCAAAGAACTCTGTCAATGTCTCCTGGTCCACCGCATCCTCGTCCGCCTCCTCTGCTCCTCCTGCTGCCTCCGCCGCCGCCGCAGTCGTCGCCTTCTTGGGTGCTGATGACGACGTCTTTTGGACAGGGGTGCTGGACCTCGGTGTCGGAGGCGCTAACGTCGGGACTGGAGACGGGGCTGGAGACGATGCAGCCTGAGACCCCACCCGGTCCACGGCTGCGGACTTGTTCGACACCGCCGGTGGTCGAGGCGCGCTTATTTCTGGAGTGGCAGCAGCACGAGTTGGTGGAGTGTCAACAGACTTCTGGAGGACTGCAGCAGGCGGAGGAGCGTTAAAGTCGATCCCTGACGACGAAGGTGGTGCTGGTGCAGGTGCAGGTGCAGGAGGGGGCATCCAGGAGGGAACAAAGGCCTTTGCATTAACTCTGGGGACAAAGGAGCCTGCACTTGGGTTCAGTGAGAGACCTGCCAGGTCTGTTGTTGGTGGTGTGGTAGACTTGTCGTTGTCCTGGTCGCTCATTTGTTGTGATGTCGAGTTGAGGTGTTGGTGAATGAGTGTTTGTTGAATGGCTGTGTGTGATTGCGAGAAAGAAAGAAGGGAAGGATGGAAAAAAGAAAGGAAGGAAGGAAGGAAGGAAGGAAAAAGAAAGGAACGAGATAAGGAAGACTGACTAGAAGAAGCGCGCAAGTCTAGCGCGTGGGAGAAAAATAACGACGACAGACTTACCAGGTTCAAGTCACATGCATATTACACGCGATTTCGACACTGTTCAACATTGTACTCATGCACACAAGTTGTGAACAACAAAGGGAAAGAAAAAAAAAAAAAAAGCGAAATATATATTAAAACGAACACGAACGGCTAAGCTACAACGATGTTCAAGAACTCTCCTCAGAAGGACGTCTATCCACAACGAAATGCTCCTTAATATGTGGGTTCTCGGCCTTACCAGCCCTCCAATCCGCCAACCGTTTCTCCTCAACCAAATGCTCCGCCCACTCGATCGAGCCCACCCACCTGCTCAACACCAACGTGAAATAAAAGCCAAAGAGCAACCCGAGCGTGACCATGACAATCGCAGTGATCGCGGCTGTCTTGCGGCGTTCATCACATTCCTCGAGAGACCATTCTGGGGCGTTGAGTTTGAGGCAGCCGGCATTGACTTTTTCCTCTTGGTGCATCTCGACGGCGATGTAGACAATTCCCCAGCAGAGGAGCATAAGAAAGAAGCCCCAGCATGCTGAGACGAATTGGCGGAGGTGCCATGTGCTTCCCTGGTTTTTTGTTGTTGTTGTTATTGTTGTTGGCATGAATCCAGAACGAGTTGTTAGGTACAGGTCGGAATATCAGTTGATCGATCAGTGATGAATGACTATTGATCAGTGATATGTGATTACCTTGGTGGTAGCCCAGACACCGTAGACACCGGTGAACAACAACAGAATGCAGATAACGCCCCATGGAATCGATAGATCATTCTCAGCATGTGGCATAATCCCTACATCGTTTGCAAGTAAAAGTAAAAAAAAAAAAAGGTAAGCGGTCAGTCAAACACGTAGGCTAAAGTACTTTTTGTTCCTCTCCACACCCTGCATCCTGCATCGGTTCCAATCCTTGGCTCCTTGTCCCTTGCTTGCTGTATCCTCGGTAAACCTAACAGCTGCCCTTTACCCGGAGCTACTTCGGCAAAAAGGCGCTCGCGGCGAATTCTTTTTTCGTTGTTTTTGTTACAACGAATCGTGTTCTAGCCCCAACTGAGTAATCACCCTCTGCAGCAAATCACGCAAAGCTCCCCTTTCACCACTCCAATAGATACCCTCCCCTCTCTTTCTGTATCTGTCGAACCAGGGTAGAATTGTCCATGAGAGCCCCATCGCCCACCAAGTGCCTGGTTACCATATTCTCTCGTCGTCTCATTGCTGCCAAGGGCCCTTACTCCTTTTTGAACTCTAGTGTTTCTCTGCTCACAACATCCCTCATCCGTGCACTATCCGCCCTCGCACAAAACAAATTAAATAACACACCCTCTCTTCCCTGCATGTGTGAAATAGAAGCAAGAAGAACTTACAGCGTCCAAAGGAGAGGATCATGAAGACGAACCCAACGACAGCATAGAATCCCGCAAGGAAGGGTGCAAACGTTTTTGGGTCAATAACCCCAAAGAACTTGTCGAATATACCCATTGTGTCGTATTATTCCCAGTGATTTGTTACAGTTGTTGGTTGTAGTATTGTTAGTTGTAGAGTGAAGTACGACAGGGTGGGTGAGGTGAAGGAGGGGAAGGGAGGGAGGGAAGAGGAGAGTGGTGAAGAAAAGGCGATTAGGATTAGGAAAAAAAGGAGTGAGATGGATATGGAAGCCAGGTAACGAAGGGAAAAACTGCTGACTGAGGACTGAGACACTTGAATGAAACGCATCCCAATCCACGCCAACAGAGTCTTCATACGACATCTAAATGAACAGACTAAAGACGTCCGCAAGAAGCCCTTTTGGACTTGGGTCATGCATACAGCGCACTTGCGGCAAAGGATACCCGGTTACTCCTCCAGGTCCGTCTTCGTCTTGACCTTGCTCTTCCTCTTCTTCTTCTTCTCTTTCTCTCTGTTAGCAGTAGGGTCTTCTTACTCGACGCATCCTACCTTTGACAATAACTCCATTAGTGTCATTCCTTCTAGCTAGTCATCCCCACAGACAACGCATCTCGAAGGAATCACAAATATAGGCAACATACACCTCCTCGTCATACAACAACTGGAGAAGGCAAAGTAGTGAAGAGCAGCAAAAGAATAAAACTGTATTCATCATTCCCGCGCTCGTCCTTAGTTTGCTAAAAGTACAACCCTGCAATGAGGATGAAAATGGAAAAGGAAGAAAAAAGAAAATAATAAAGTACCGGTATTGTACAAAAACCTGAAGGAGAATAAGAGCCACCGTCGCCGTTACCATCCAATGACTACTGCTGACGCCGACGATAGGTATACCCTCCCCCACCACCGCCCGGGATCCCCGCCGAGACCAAATCGCCATCCTTCAATACAATCCCCTCCCCGACCTGCTGTCCCCCCATCAGAGCCTCAGCCATCCCGGCAGGAACACCCTTCGGCAGCGGCTGGGCCACGTCATGACAGTAGGCGTTCAAGCCGTTGGACCAGACGTAGCCATGGCGGATCACATTCTGGAGTATCTTGTATGCCTCCTTGTTGGCGTATGGGATCCCGCTCTTTGGGTCCTTGTACTTTGCTGGTAATCCTGTTATCGGGCAGAGCGGTTTGTGTTCCGGATCTGTCATAGGAGGTAAGTTGGTGAATTAGCTAAGATGGATTTCCTTCGGGATCAGGTGCATAAACACACGCTTCAGACCCAATCCTGGCAAAACTTGCGCGTTTCGATAAGAAACAAAGACGACTTACAGTTTTCTTCAAATGACCATTCGCTGACAGGCGAATCCTCGTCATCAAAGTCCATAAACGTGATCCAATTGCGTCCACACATCTGCGTAGGATGCAGCCTTTTCCGTTTCCGTGCGATCGATCCCGCCGACATGTTCATGGTCGCATAGTGAGCAGGCGTGAGTGCTCCGCTAGGAATCTCTCCTGCTCCGCCCTTCCGACTTCTCGATTCTGCATCTCCCATTGCTACTCCTCCTGCAATAGACATCTCGACGTCACCATTTTGGCTGCCCACATCCACACTCATAGGTGACGCTGGCGTTCTAGAAACGGGTCCGCTGTCGACACCGTTGAAATCAACCTTGAGCTGTCTACTCTCCTGGGGTGCCGGGCTCGAATCCCTAGACATCGACACCGATCGTGACGTCTGATTCTGCTGAAGTTGAAGCTGCTGTTGTTGCAGCAATGATTGGGCCAGAGATTGTGCAAGACTCTGAGCAGGGACACCACCACCAGCCCCAGAATGTCCATACTGAGTAGGAATAATATCTGGTGCAGCACTTCCTGCTCTGGATCCCGCTCTGCTCCCTGCTCTTGATCCCACACGCGTCGGGGGTCGAGTACCTCCAGGTGTCGCAGGTCCAGTATCAGCCAGTGCCTGGATCAACGGTCCATGCCCAATCCATTCCGCAAACGAATGGTACCGCACAAACGGTCCCATCGCCACGTCCTTCTTCTTGACGACCTTCTTCTTTTCCATTTCCATCGCCTTGAATGCTTGTAGAGAAGCCAGGTTGATCTCCTCGGTCTTCTTGGCTTCCTCCAAAAGCTCCTCCTGCGTCATCTTGTGAACAACAACCTTCTCTCGCTTGGGTTGCATCGCCTTCCTGGTCTCGTACTCCAGCAATTTGAGCTCTGTCTCTTGATTGTTGAGGACCGTAGTCCGACGTGACGATTTACGAATCTCGGCCGGGATCCTGATCATGGCTGCTGATGAAGGTCCTGGAGATGCCGCTGCAGAAGTGGTTGCCGTCGATGAGGAACTGGCTACCCTTCTCGAACTTGTCGATGTAGTCTTCCTCTTGGTAGGTACCGCAGTAGTAGTAGCAGCAGCAGCGGCAGCCTGCCGAGCCGATTTCGCACGTCCCGTAGTAGCTGTCTGTCCTGCGGCAGGCACTGTAAAGGCAGATTTTCCTGTTTTCAGATGACTAAGCATAGCTTGCTGTTTCCTCCGCGCTTTGGCTTCCTCTGGATCCTCGTTCAAGTCGATCTCCTCATCCTCAGCTGGCTCCTCGTCCGCACTCGACTGGTCAAAATCTGAATCCACAATATCGTCCTCATCTATGTTTACAGGAGGGGTTCATGATGAAAAGTTTGTTGTTGAGCAACTGTAACGGGCGACACGCTTGTTGGGTAGCAAGAGTCAATGCAAACAGGGGACAGAAACAGAGTAGTGGCATGGCATGGTAGGTTGCGTTTTACCTTTGCCTTCAATCTCAAACTCCTCATCGACACCCTCATCATCAAACAGCTCCTCCATGTCCTCCTCCTGATTCAACAGTGCTTGAAGGCTTTTTTTTTACAGTATCACGAAGAAAAAAAGTCCATGGTCCGAGTTGGAAAATGGTAACAAAGAAGACAGATTGTCTTGTTAGTGATTGTTGATCTCTGAAAGGATTGCGCGAACTACAGTAAAGTCGTCGGAAATCCCCATGCCTGCAGAGTTGTGACTATATGTCCAGTTGGCCCATACCGGTTTCCCGCGTTCGCGCGTCTCTCTCGATTTGCAGCCATGCTGGGGGGTCGAATGTGTTCCTGTAAACGTCGATTGCTGTCAAGACGAGAGCGAGAAAGAGAGGTGGAAGGAAAGGGAAGTCGCAAAGAAGCAAACTATGAGGGTGCCCCCTGTCAATTCGTCAATTCCTGCCACTAAATCAATCCAAGCCACATATTTCTAACGGGTCTTACGGCACCTCACACCTGGCTTCACCAGACAAGCACAAAGGGCTAAAGTGTAAGAAAAGAAGGGTGATGGATGATAAAACCTTTCTAATGAATGACTGGAAGAAGGAGGAATATACAAAGAACGAATAGTGACACGTCTTCAAGGGTGGTAACCTGTGCGGTGACCCCTCACACAGTCACTCTTTCACTTCCCTGGCAGTTTGGAAGGACAATTCTACTAAAAGCATTTGCAACAGAATAAAGAGACCTCCGAGATATAAGTAGCGGTGGAAAGGAATAAAGAGGAAATGAAATCTTGACAGGAGAAGGGAAGGGTAGGATGTATTAGAGCAAAAATGTGGTTCTTATTATATTAGATCTAGAGAGCGACAGCGGCGGGGGTTTGGTTCTGAGAAGCGAGCCACCTCTTGGACGGGGTATTGGTGCGTCCTGACTGGTACGTGCCCCTGAATGTTGTAAAAGGCAAGAACACAATATGGGGCCGGTATTCGTTGTAGGCGTCCGTTCCTTTCTTTAGCAGCCAGTTCGGGATGCAGTTAAATCCAATACGGCGAATCATGTTACCCACAAAGCCCTATTCAAAAACAAAAGGAATAGTACGATCGATGTTAATCAACAATTGCTCCCGCTAATATGAATGGCAGGAAGCGGCACTAATACATCAACGCGTTGAACACATACCTGCTTGTGCATTAAGTATGCCGTCTTTCTCGATCCGTCGACCGACTGCTGTGCCAATCCACTGCGCTCATCGTAGTACTCTTTGAACGCCTTGGTAACCTCTTCCTGAGTGGTGGGAAGGTCTTCGTAGAGAATGTTGGCCAATGCTACCGCAGACGTGATGGCCATAGAGGCACCCATTCCTCCGAAAGGCAGCATCTATTGTTCCATTGTGCAAGAACGTGTGAGAAATAAGTCCATGATAAAGTCAGGTAAAGTTGTGTTGACAAATGAAAAAGAGGTCGCGTTGTTTACCTTGTGGCAAGCTAGGAGAAGCAAAATGGCCAATAAAAGATGGGTGGAGAAGAACGTGAGAAGGTTGGTGAGAGTAGTGATCATTTGGTACATGGCATTATATGCGACAACAACATAAGACAAACATCTTACCATCTCCAAGAAGAACAGTCCTTCCGTGGTACCAGTTGTGGTAGAGCTAAAACACAGATACCATAGCTTAGTAAAAGTTCTGCTGCAAGAAGAGCGGAGTGCTATTAAACCAAAGAGACCAAAGTCCTTTATACCTTGTCCTCGAGAACGACTTTGGTAATCTGCTCCTTGGGCGTCTTGTCGAAAATGTCTCCAACAACACCTCCCAGCGGACAGGGCATATCCTTGACCAAATCGCACATCTCCTTGGCAGCATTGGCGCTCCAGTCCGAAGAAGGTCCCTGGGTCTTGTTTTCGTCGTTGCTGCTGCTGTTTCCTTTATTCATTTTGTTCCACGCATTGTTGTCCTTAGTGATCATCCATCCAACTCTAGGGCCCAGTTCAGGATCTATCACTGGCATGAACCACCACTACCATGTTATGGAAGGGAAATGTCATGAGAAATATTTTGCTGTCAGTCTTGCATGTACTTCTCATCTTGTATCAGCAATGGTAGTACCCAGACTCGAGTATGTACCACCGAAAACAACTGAAACCTACGACAGAAGGAAAAAAAGGACTTACAGTCATTGGAAGAGTCGTTCCCATAACAATTTTAAATTCACAGTGTTCCTCTTTCAAGACTGGATATTTTTCTGTGTCCATGGGCCCAGTCACTCCGACGACACAGTCATAGTCACTCTGCATGGGTTCGGCGTCACTAGTGTGCATTAACCCTACTGCTTCGAGTTCCTTGAACATGTGTTGACGGATTGAGCTGTAAGCTCCGTCGGTTCCGACCAAGATGGTTCCCGAGTAAGTGGTGTCGTCTGCACAGGTGATTGTGACCTGGTTGTCGTCCTGGTGGGAGGCGATGACTCTTTTGTTGTAATGGAGCTTTTCTTTTGGGATCCTTGAGGCGAGGATCCTGATCAGATCGGGTCTTGCCATGACTGGCGATGCGAATCCGTACCTATGATGATAAGATAGGGAGTAGTTCAAGGGGTACAATCGCAATTGGACCATGACCGCATCAGCCCATGTTTTTTCCGTTGGCTTGCTTGTTTGCATTTGCTCACTTTGCATATGTATATGTTGGCTGTGGGATAATCTAAACGATGAATACTGAACGCCGTCAAAACTTACGCTTCCTTTTGCGAGACCCCAGGGGCACGAGCATAAAACGATCCTTGGCAATTCAGATCCTGGTCCAACATATGTAGTCCTCCAAAGGACTTGCTGTAGGCCTCAACTTCTTCCATGATCCCTACTTGCTCGAACAGATAGTTGATCTTGTTCAATGCAATCGCAGACCCGAGTGGGCGCAGTGCCTTTGATTTTTCGAATATCTGTTATCAACGAATAATAAGTTCACGTCGAAGGTTAATCTTTCGCTTCACTCGCTCCGGAGGGAACACCTTTGCTCTTTACAGTTACCAATTGACCATGCTCAGTGCCCGAGAAAACACTGTCGATTTTTGTTACCTGGTAAGGGATGTTGCCCTTCTCGCACAGCAAGCCGAGCATGAGACCGCCCGTGCCAGCACCAACAATAAGAACCGTGGGGCCCGACTTCTTCTCCGCCATAGTTTTTTCTCGGAATAACTTTTTTGTTGTCGTAGAGAAGGGTTAGTTGCTGGTCTATTCGTTCCTGAATGAGCCCTTTTTCGGAATGAGTGATGGAGGGAAAGAGAGAGGCCGAGGAAGAAAGTTGTTGATTCCGAGAGGGAATGAAAGAAACGAATGAGATGGAGGGAAGAAAGATGAAGAAGACGATGAGTGAGAAAAAAAGAGATGGAGAGAAGAAAGAAGCGGAGAGGAGAGGCAGAGAAAGAGGAAAAAATAGAGACTGTACCCGTCTACCCCGTTTGATTAATTGCAGACAGTGTTGGGCTCAGTCAAGGTCAACAAGACATGTGTATGAGGTGATCAGGGTTCCACACGCCAAAAACGAGTTGTTTTTGTTTGTTTGTTTGTTTGTTTGTTTGTTTGTTTGTGTGTTCAACATTGAGAGGCGAACTGAACATAATTGATAGAAACTCAATTGCTATCGTATGCAGGATAATCCATCTATTGTGTTCTGTTGTAGTAACAGCAAGCCATGATGGTGCTATATGCGCATTAGTGCGCAAATTAAAGGGGGATCAAATATAAATTACTGTACCGATAGATGCAAGGGATGCCACATCTGCAAGTGAATGCACGCAACAAATACTGAGGTCGAGGAAATGGAACTGAGAAATGAACATCGGTGCAGATAGTGAATGATGAGATTCTATTTGTGGTGCATTCTTCTGTCGCTCTCGACTATGTTCGTTCATGTCCGCACCCGACCCATCAATCCGTACATCTGAACTGGAAGACAGATATCAATGGTTGCCAGTGGTTCAAATATTAACATACCTTGTAGAGTGGTTGTTGTTGTTACTGAAGACAGGACAGGCAGTGACAGCAAGTGATTCTTATGCTAGTTGATTTTCGTCATTGTCTCCGTTCGTATCCGTGAGTTCAAGCAGCCAAGTCGTGTTCATGAGTGACATTTTAAGATGATGCATTAGACCATTGTTGGCAAGCGCACGCCAAGAAAGTTGTTCTGCTAGAAAGACAGGCAGTGGCCGCAATTCTGGAGACAGGCTAACGCAGCAAAAGTTACCTTTGAGCAGTACTATCATATAAATAGACCCAAAGTACTAAGTATATACCCACAACCAAAACACATTTCCCGAATGGACCACAGACACTGTCTCCTTTTCGTGGTTGCCGTAGGCGGCCTCAATAATAAACGATAGCCAAATGGCCACCTGTCACCTAGCTTCAACACACCGCAGGTCAGTGACCGACACAAGGTCAGTGTCCGCCGTGCATGGCAAGAACCTCACGGTGCAGCGAGGCTATGTACTCGCTGACCATATTTTCACGCCACGATGGTGACCCAACCGCTCGAAAACAATACATCAGTATTCAGAGGGAGTAATCTCCGCAATCCACAAAGGACTGGGGATGCCTTCTGCTGCATTCGATGTATCGTAGCAACCAATCCACTAGATACCTCCCTTACTTTCTTCCCCTCCTATTTTGATTGTTGAGGTGTGCTGACTGTTGAAGTGTGAATAGAAAAGGAAGCGTAGTTAACTCAACCTGCCTTTGTCCTCAGTTCTTATCCTTGTCCTTGTTCATGTCCGTTGCATCCTTCCGTATCGGTGAGGTGAGGAGTCATGTTGGAGGTATTCGACGGGGGATGAATTGCATAGGATATGAAACAAAGTCAGTTCATCGCCCAAAGGCTAGGACTGGTAACAAGAAGTCGTTCCCCAAGAAGTGAATACACACCTGTACTGAGAAGGACTGAGACAGCAATTGGTAAGATTCACAGCCAGCGGTGCCAACGCTAATTGGATCATCCCAACGCGGGGACCCACCACCAAAATCTATTTGGCAGCATTCAGGAAGGGATAGTCTCCATGATCCATAAAGGGTTGTTGAAACCTTCCGCAGGTACCGGGCTGCCTTGATAACTCCATTCCACCAGATATCTTCCCATATGCCGTGTATTCCTCTAGAATATTGAGTAGAAATTAATTCAGTCACTAAGCGCGGCTATCTCCAAGAGCTGGAATAATCTTCAGAGAAGGCGATGAGTGGCCGAGTCTGGTCGAACGACATGCTCCTCTAAAGGCCGGTGTAGAGCAATGCTGTCAGAACCAAACCCTCAGATTCTCATTTATGAACAGGCGTTGTGTTTCCTGTAGATCCATTCCTTTTTTCATAAGCAATGTACATGTGTACCCTCAACAGCCGAAGAACAAACTATTTTCGATCTCAATCACACATTTCAGTTGGCACTTTGATCGAAGATCCTTCTCCCTTGACTGTATTGGGATAAAGGAGAAGCTGAAAGGGCAAAAAAAATACGGCTACTTCAACGATAGATAAATAGGACTCAAAAGTTAAAATAAAGTCTCTGTCCTTCTTGATTGTGTTAGCACTGGGCTCTCGGATGAGTGAAATACAAAGGCGTGAAGCTTTCCCCGTCCTTCTATCTCTGTCCGTTGTCTTTTCTTTTTTCTTCTTTTTTTTTGGATCATTTGCATTCCATCATCTGCGTTGCATTCACAATCGCCCATTCAACACTCTCGCCAAAGAACATCACCGCCACCACCACCATCCAGATCAGCGAAGCAGGAGTCCTCAACATCCTCTGCGTTACAACAGACCCAAACGCAGCGACGTTTTTCGGCTTTGCATACGCCGATGATTACAGCACCATCACCACCAATCCCCAACTCGCAGTACGGGTCCGGTCCAACACCAACCCATCCTCCGAAGGCGACTTCACCTGGTCTGTTGTATCAAAGTTAGATGGCTCAAAACTGAACGGTTACCCCGACGCAGTGAACGGCGTTGATTACTCGCGCGCCATAAACGCAGAGCTCGTCGTTACAGTGTTTGGTCGACACGCACCACACACCTCCCTATACCGGCACCGAGGTCCCCTTCAGGATTCGATACAGTCCTACAGGAACAACGGAGCCCGGGTTCGGATACACTGGACTTGGCGCATGGACGAATATTTCTTTATCCTAGGGGTTCAATTGGTCAGGATCTTTTAACAGACGCGCTCTAGGGCATGTCGGTAGCGGTGCGGCTGCGATACTCGTCCATGCGTCAATCTCCGAGACGAGCAATAGCACTACCTTGGCGACTGTCAACGAATCTACAATGACCCTCGCGCCAGCTGCTGTCTGGAACACGTTATGTTCAGCAGTTGTATTCAACTTTGTAAATAATGTACTCTACCACTGCACTTGCTCGCATATTTTGTACGCAAATTGACCAAAACTTTCTTTGCTTTTTGTAGAACGCCTCAATTCACGGGACATCAGTACAAGCGCTGACAATTGGGAACAATTATCTCTACACATATGGTTTGGGACTCGGCAATACAATCCCGCCTTTTCTGTCAGGATTATCTCTTGCCACTATTAGTCAAACGATACCTTTTAGCACATCTTACAACACCTCTAGCACCACTCCGATTATCTATGGCAGCACACCCTGCTTAAAGTCTCCGACACCGATCGTCTACGCCAGCCATGGCTCCCTGACGCTGATCTGCGGGAATGAAGTAAGAGGAAGAAGAATTAGGCATAGTTGTGTCTTTGGAACGAGATGTACTTTTTACTATTGCACATCGTGTCCGCTTCCTAACTCTGTGCACTCATCCCCTTGCTTCACTTGCTTTAGATCCATAGACCTGACAAGAGCGCATTCTATACGCTTTCAGCTCCCAGCACCTCCATTATCTTGGGCCCGGTCGTGGAGTTTGACGCTGATGTCATTGAAATGGAATACTTTGTACCCATCGGCCCCAGATCTGGAGCCTCAACTTTTGGATTGATCAAGAAATACAACGATATGTTTGCCTTTGATAATGATGACGATCTCCGATACACGCATCTGATCAAGGATATCAAAGTCTCAGACACTTCAACCAGCAACCTATATCCTGTCTTGCCATCAGATCCACCTTCAGAGGGACAACACTATCGGCAGGAGGCATCGTCGGGATTGCTGCTGGAGTTGCTGTTGTCCTTGCTGGAATCGTTTTTCTATTGGTCGGGAGGTATCGCAACCGCAGGAGGAACAAGGATATTATCGCCATTTCGATCCTCGACAAGGAAAAAATCGCTTCTGACGAGGACAACAACAGCAGCATCTCTTCCAAAAAGATCGGCGATGAGGGCGACGGCCCTACTCCTTTATTCCTCGAAGGAAAGTACCCCGACAGCAGTCACAGAGAAAGACGAGCACCATCATACACCGACAATCTTCCCATGGCGCCCACCACACCCGTGCCAGAACGCCTGCAGGATCAATTAAAAGAGCTCCAGGCCGAGATGCAAGCCCTTCAGGACCGGACCTCACAAACAACTCAATTTTCCAGTCATCCCCGACCGAATTTCGTCACGACCATCTCCTACGACAGGGCGCCAGCAACAGCAACAACAACAACACCTGATCCCTCCGAACCACAGACAAGAGTTTTGACAACATTGAAAGGACCTTGAGAACCAGCACCATTTGTCCCACCTGCTGGGTCGTCCACTAGCATGGACTTGCACTCGCCCAGCGCCCCTCCCTACTCCAGTGTCGTTGCTCAATTATCACCGTCGTCACAGGACTCGCCAAATCTTATACCTCAGGATAGCGATGATTCGCCACCACCATCGCCGACAATTCCCTCCTCCCATGACCATACATAACTGCAGTTCTTGAGCGATAGATGGAGATCGCCTTATACCCAACAATAGCTCACACCACTACATCATTACTTTTTTTACTCCAAAGGCGTTTGTTACGAGCATTAATTTACACTTTGAAAGAGAAGCCTAAAGAGGTAGCCGAAGGAGCTAACAAAAGCAAATGTGGTGAAATGTGGAAGGAAAAGAAGTGCTTTATTGGCGACACAACGATCTCTTAACTTGGCAACAAGTCCTGCACCATACTCCTCAACAAATATCCTTGGTATTCATCTCGCCTACTAAGACATAGGTTGTTGTGATATCGACGATGGCAGGTTCTCTCTCAGTGAGAAAATCAAGGGGTCTGTTTTATTTTCCTTCTTTGCCTTGCCTTTTTTTTGCGAGTCATTGATACATTGTGAGCTGTTGGATGTGACTAATGTCTGAGAGGACCCAGTGTCTGCATTAGGTCTGGTAGTGCGAGGTATCGTGAATGACGGCGGTAGTTGTGGCGAAGTAACGCGTGCGTTCGAATGATCAACAACGTCTGCGGATGGTGCAACTGCGCTAAATAATGCCGCACGGTACACCATGTGAAAAGTACCCCTCGTCCTAAAAAGAAAAAAAAATACTTGTTGAAGAGATTGAAGACCAAACATCTATAGAAGAGATAAAGAGATGAGGCGCAACATTCATTCACACAGCTGTACCACGGTTCAAATTGCTACCGTCAGTCGCTACAGCGCCGAGGGATCGGGCTTGGCATCGAGACCGCTTACACCCCTGGCAATATCGGTTATGTGGTAAGAAAAGCACCCATTCATGATTTTCTTATGCCAAAAAAAACGTATGAATCATATTTGCCATAGACACCGGCCGCCACCATGCGTTTCTTGCAAGCATGACACAGTTAGCGTGGCACTCTTCATGGATATTTTCTTTTCTGCAAAGAAAGAATTGATGGTGTGCACATTGGCCTTTCGACCTTGTCAATATAGTTTCATAGTCCTCTTTTTTTTGCTGTCCCGGCGAATACAAGCACATGGACGAATGTAATTTTGCCCTGGTGCACCATTACCTATCGTTGATGTGATGCGGCCTGTCTTTTTTTTACTCGGCTACTCTTTCTCTGATCTGTCGCGGGATACTGGGGCGAGTGTGTTTTCCCAGCCCTCCTTGCTTGTGGATGTGACCACATATATTTCAGATTCAGGAAGGCAGCGCCATCATCCTTCTTCGCAAACATCTTCAGCGCAATCCATATTGCAGCTACAGTCAAACCTCCCCTATAGCATATCCTTGGGCTGCAAGTAAAAGTATGCTATAGGAGAGGTTATGCTATTAAGAAGGTGTGCTACACCCATGTAACGTAGTAGGGGTGATTCAGGATCATGGACCCAAACCTTATTTTCCCGAAAAAAATATGCAATAGGAGAGGGAATAGCATATGAATATGCTATAGGGGATTATGCTATAGGGGAGGTTTGACTGTAAAATGATATTGCGTCTGGGTCGGTTGAAATGCAAAGAAGATCGGGGATGACCATTATTGCAGGTGTCAGAGTATCCACTCTGATATGTGTGGGAGTTTTGAACCCCGGGTTCGAAGAGAGAGCAGGGGGAGAGTTGCTATGAGATGGGAAGGCGCTAACTGGTTCTTCCTCCTCCCTTCTGGAGGACCTGGTGTCGGCTCCAGGGGTTTGGGTCACTTCGTTGATGGCTTGGTTTGACAAGCTGTTGCGTTGTTGGTATTTGTGGGCGTCACTTTTTTGTATATGTATCTCTTCTGTTTGTGTTGTAGTTGCAGTTATGGTTGATAGAGTGGTGATGAAATGAAATGAATGAGGGATAGATATTGTGTGTCGCTATTGATAGTTCTGTCTCTGTTGTGGATGTCGCTATTGTTGTTGTCGCTGTTGTTGTCGTTGTTATCGCTGGTGAACCCATGAAGCCTGCACGAAAGAAGGAAAGAAGGTTGATATTTAAGTAATATCCATCACGCTCATACTTTATCTGTTGTGGTGTTTGCTTACCTGCACGAAATATGGAGGAAAGGTTACTTTCCTCTCTCGCGTACAGGCTCTCTTTTTGTTAGAACTTAAAAGTTAGAAGAGACTCTACTTAAGGGATGGTAGACGAGGCCACAAGTTCATGGGATCGAACCCCGCCATGACCACCAAGTTCCATATCCTTCCCTTGATGATCAAGTAATGGTTGACTAAGCAATAGGATCCTAGAAACCCCAGAAGCCGTTCCGGCTTCCTTCACGCACATATAAAAGTCATAGTCTGTACCCAGTTAAGTCTTCAGTTCATAACTCATTTCTTTATTAAAAACACTTAAAAAGCACACTCGCTCCTCGTTCCCTCGTCCCCTCGTCTTTCTATAGTCCCACACCCTCGTCTTGTTGCAGCAGGTAATGCCTTTTTTTTTTTTTTTTTTTTTTGGGATGATTGCAAAGATTGGGCGAGAATGAGAAAGATGTGACATTTGGACAAAGGAAAAGGAAAAGAAATAGGGCGAACATTTATGTCGACATTATCGTTCATAATCAAAACAACCCGACACTCCCTCAGAAGGTGGAAAGAAGCCCCAAACCATTTTCCCATGGAAACAAAACCTTACAATGTTCCTTTGGAACAACTGGAATGTGGCTATGCAAAGTGAGCAAACGTAAAGCATCCGACCCACAGACATTGTCCGATACTCTAATTTTTTTCGAATTGGCCCTTCCTAACTGGCTTGAGGCAGCCAAGCGTTCATAGCGACGTTGCCTATCAATCCTTCGATGTCGGCTCTTTCAATCCTTGCTTCGTCAGAATTCGAGGTCGCGTTGTCGATGCTTTGTTCGTTTGTAATATTTTTTTTATATCCTACTTAATTGATGGTCTGCACAACTATCATAGCATGAAAGATTGACGTTGATTGAAGGTTTATCGCAGTTGGAAGAATAAACACATCTCCATCTATCACTCGCAGGGATACAAGACTTCCTCCCTAGACTCCAACAGTTCATCACCGACCATGCGTCTTCTGCGGATATGGATCGGTTTCCCCTGCATGATGCGGGTGACATTTTCGGCGACGTCTTCGATAAAAGAATACTCGAGTCCCTCTGATGACCTCGTGATATTAATCACTATATCGAAAATCGGACGTGAAGTACGCTGGGTGACGACCTTTTTTCCGTCAACCGCTACCCGGTCCGAAACGAGAGCTTGTGTCGACCCTCCGAGCGCCTTGTTCAGCATCGGGTTGAACACAAGGTCCTGGATGTTTCCGTGGACAGAGGCAACCATCTGGATGGACCTCAGTGCGATGGTCTGGCATACTTCCACCTCGTTCTTTGTGTTCAGCTCATCGATTGCAATAACGTCGGGCGAATGGTTCCTCACACAGTCGAGAAGAGTCATGTACTGTTTGGCAGGGTCTACTGGCCGGAAGACTCGTGAGGTGCCTACAATATGGCTCCTGTTTCCTGTTTCTCCGCACACTTCGCCGGACGTGTCGATCAAGCACAGACATTTGCCGCGGGAGAGATACTTGCAGATCTCACGAAGGGTCGTCGTTTTCCCAACGTTAGGGGAGCCGCACAGAAGCACGTTCTTTTGCTCTACGAGTCCCTCGAATATGGGCAAGAGTCCTGACACACTCCGACCGACTCTGATGGTGATGCCCTTGATGGAACCGTCATACGTCACTGCTGCCAATCGATGGAGGGTCTGTCCGAAGATCACACGGTTGTTTTGGCTGAAATCAGGTTCACCTCCTGGCAGCTGTTCCAATATAGTGGATACATCGGAATGCTCGATTACTTTGTTGTACTGAACGCACTCCCCACTGGTCTTGACGGACATCTTGGACCCCACATCGAGAAAAATATCCGTCACCGCGGTGTCATCCAAATCGAGATACCCGGTTGCAATGTCGCCGAGAATATCAATAATCGCCTCTGTGTCACAGTCGACAGACAGAGGAGGAACTGACGTTGTGGCGTTTGTGGTCTTGCCAGCCGCGAGGTGTGCGGCGGAGGGAGGAGCTGGCTTTGTGACGTTTGTGACCTGAAAAGCGACGGATTTGACGGCCGAAGGAGGAAATGCTGTTTCTTGGAGGTACTTTGTAGCCATGTGAAGAGGAGGACGGGGCGGATCAACTGCCGCTGCTGTGAATGTGCTCCTTGTGAGCACCACCCTGGTGTTTTTTTCCACCAGCGTGAGATAGTCTGTGGACTCAACGATCCGCGTGAGATTGGAGCGAGTGATGACGTTTCGCTCCTGGAGTGCCTTGATGAACAGAGAAACGTGGACCGTGCTACTGTCCACGAAACATGCTCTGGTTGCGGCTTGGATTGCGGCTTTCTCCATTTTTGCGCTGGTCATGGTTTCGCGTCAGAGGATGGTGGATATGTTGGAATGTAGAGTGTAAAAAAAAATGTGTCACAGTCTTAAAGCGAGAGGTTTAATAGTCAAAAGCGAAGGATAAAGGAACGAGCAAGTGAGGCAAATGGAGAAACAAAGGAAGTGCAAGGGAAGTGCAAGGGAAGTGCAAGGGAGATTGGGAAAGAGGTAAAAACGGATCCTGTTTAATGTACAAGGAAGGAGCGATATTTATAGGTCCCAGTTTCCAATGGTGGCGAGTGCAAATGTTGATATTGATCGATTGTGCCAAGAGGACATGAGGTCATGGGATTATCAAAAAAGACGGGAAGGTGTAAAGGTAGATGCATACAAAAAGGCTTGGGAGTCGATGGGGGAAAAAAAAGGCAAAGAGCAAAGAATCAACACATGAAACAGATGTGAAAAAGTGATAACATCAGAGGTATGTAAACAAAAGATACGAAAGGCGCAAAAACATGAGGCGGAGGCTTGCATGCAGTTGCAATGTACAAATGCCATGAGTGAGGGAGTCGATTTATGCATTGTGCATAGGACGTGGGAACATGGAGAGTGGTATTCATGCATCTTGCATAGGACATGGTCATTTAAGGGGCGCACATCTTTGGGTTTGGTTGTCCACCTGTTTGCAACACCTTTTCACCAACTTTAATTCAACGGGGTATTGTAAGCAATAGAGTAGCCTTGTTGCTACGACCTGCTGAGATTAAGCCTATCGCTTCAGATTTGTTCGAAGAAAGGTGTGCACAGCGCATGAAAAAGAAAGGGAAGTGTTTTTTCAAAGGGGAAGAAGTCAGGAGTTGAGACGCCTGGCATGATTCTATTCGCCATTTTCTGACTCATCTTCCCTTTTTATCGTTTTCTCTCAATATATCCGCATCCTTCTACTCATTCTTATCTTCCCCTTTTGAGCCTTTTCAAATCCCTCTTTATAATCATTAGCACACTCTACTTACTTGTTTTTTCTATGAAGAAGTTTTATCACCATTCTCTCAATTGCATTTTCGGCGATGTTGGTTAGTGCGCAAGAAAATGGCGAAGTTCGCCAATTGCGTGTTGGACCAAATCGCATTCAACGACGCAATGTGTGTGTGACGGTCGTTACATCATTCGGTGTGTCGAAATGGAGGGAACCTCGGGAGACTGCTACATGATTGGTGCCTATCCCGACAAACCTCGCCAGCCAACACATGCAGCCGCCTTTGTTTTCATCAGTGTCTTGACGAAACGATGCACACTGGTGATGGTTGCCGAACTATTTGCAGCCGTGATAGACCTTGCCTCAAGCAAGCCAACACGTGCTACCGTATTTGTTTTGATCAATGTCTCAGCGAAACAACGTTTGGCTGCTATAAGCCAGTTCCCAGGCACGCTCCACAGACCGTTCAGGTACTGCTGGGTAGGAGACTCTATCCAACGGTTAAACACGAAAGGTGGGCGCGAGCTCACGCCTAGAATACCCTGTTCTTTTTTCATACGCTGTGCACACCTTTCTTTCTCTTACTACCTTCGCCCTCACACGCTCCCACGCCCCCTTTCTTTTTACTACCCACGCCCTCGCGCACTCCCATGTCCCTGATCTTTTTCTTTCTCTTACTGCCCACACCCTCACATGCTCCCATGCCCCTATTCTTTTTCATGCGCTGTGCACACCTTTCTTTCCCCTATTACCCTCGCCCTCGCCCTTTTTCTTTACAAGGAGCCCTTTATTGAATGGTGCTGCAATTAATCAGCAGCCTTTTTTAATTGACGAATTGAGACTCAAATGTGGCTTGGCAGGATCACTAAAAGGATCCTGTCTTCGCCAAATTGAATAAAACAACTTTTTTTCCTCATCTCCTATTCCCCATCTCCTTTTCCCCTGTACTTTTCGCTTCGAAATCACCAACACGCTTTCTATTTATCTCCCCCGCTCGACCAAACATACATACATACGCTCTCTTCTCTCTATCTCTCTCCCACTCTTTCGTGACAGCTGTAACTTGTACTCGTTAACAACCCCCTGGTTTTTCTTTCGCCTGTCATTGTTCTCTTTCAACATTCATCGCAACAGGGGATAACGCACATGGATCACATCAACGATGTATACCGCAACGCCCAAGCCAAACAGCGAGAAGCCTACTTTGATTTGGCTCTCCTGCTTGTAACTATTGGGGTCTTTCAGTGGAAATCTATATGTCATCCGAGCTGGTGAGTGAGAAATGTGTTGGTCATAGTGTTTGTTGTACTCTTTACGGCGTCAGCGCTCCTATCTATATTTCGACTCGAGTGTTTTCTTTACTCAAACTCATACAATAGGGTGTATCCCAAGGACCCTGAGAATGAAGAACCGATAGTTATTTACGGCCTCTTTGAGGTGTGCTCGAAAATCTCGGGGCAGTGCAGTGTCGAAAGTTTACAGATCATACTATCGATAACTGTGTAGGATATGGCACTGGAAAGACAACGGACGGGTTTCGCTATACAGAATGGAAAATTCTTCGAATTATGGCGGAAATGAACGAAGGCTTCGTTCTCCTCTTATGTTCCGGGTCCATTCTAACCGCCTGTCGACTTGAAGCCTACACTCAAGGATGGCGCATTTTTCAATTTTTTATTGCCGAGACGTGTAAGTGTGTAAAAAATTGATGATTCAAAAACGTTGGGAGATGCAAAGGAAGCAGAAAAGCAGTTTTATAACAAAGGTGGAGAGCTGCCATAATAGGCCTGGAGTGTAAGAGCTTGCTCATAGAAAGTGTACGCGGGGGATTGTAGGGCAAATGAAGGATGTCCAAACTGCTAACATACTCGTTCTGAACCACTATCTTTAGTTCTTGTCCAACTGGCAGTTGCTGGAATGATCTTCGATGTTCTATATTCATCTGAGCTGTGGATTGGTCATACCTTTGGCTGGGGCTTTTACTTGTGCGTTCTTTGCATTCTACTTCTCGCTTCTGCTTGGGGTGGTCAAGAATACTTTCATCTTTCCCATGAAGTATACCCGGAGAGAATTCCTTTGGTATCGCAGTTTTTGCAATGGATATCAACAAGTCGCCACGAAACTGAAGGTTACATACCTTTAAGATGAATATACTATATCTCAGTTAATTCTCTCTTTTGATTGCCATTCGTCCTCTTGAAAAGCATTAAAGCCTGTCCTTAATTAATTATGATTTCCACATTAACTGGCCTAAACGTTCATAGCCACGTTGTTTTTTGATCCTTCGATGTCGGCTCTTTCTCTCCTCCATTAGAATTCGGGATCGCGTTTTCATTGTGGGTTTTCTCTTTGTCTCTTTCTTAGGGATATCAGTTCTAAGAGGAATATTTTAGGGCTCATTCACTATGCCGTTGATCTTGAATCGGGTTGTTGTAAGATGGTTCTGCGACATCATCTTTGCAAACTACATAATGTACTCGAAGGCTTCCTCCACCTGTTCCTCCCAGTCCTCGTTCTCATAATTCCCGTTGACCGGAACATCGCTCGTACATACGACGGAAGGGCCAAAGAACTTCTCGGTATCATACATTTTGGTTTCAGACGACACTCAACAAAGTGCCAATTACATGCATAGTAACAATTCCATACGCCACATGAAGCCTTGCGCCGCTCCGTAAATCTCGTAAGTTGCAGCCTGTTGAGGCTGCATCTTGTTGCATCACGTTCTGTTACACCCTGTCGGGAACGTTTGTTTCGTCTTGGCTTCCCCATCTCTTGCCACATACCGTCGCTTGTCATTCCTCGTTTCCATCGCGTAGTCTACCGGCCCAGTGACCCATCTTTCTATGACGTCCCTTTCCGGAGTAAGGGACAGTACCGGGTTCAAGACAACGGCAGCTTGGAAAACGGGGCAACATACGTTATAGTACATGCTTCGCTATGAAAGGCGGTGGCTGTCTTGGCAAGGCTGATCGCTACCTTCATCTAGTCCGACACCGCCTCACGTTATCCCGTCTTATAATCTGCCCCTCCAAGCTCAATCTTGTCAACCCCCTTAACGCCCCCTAGCCATCCGTAAACCTCCAACGTAAAATTGGAATGTCCCATTTGCAGGAACTCAAGGTGCACAACAAGACGTGTCAACCCACCTGTGACATACTTCTTTAGGATGGCTCGCAGTCTGGCGTGGCTCAGGGGGGTCGGTCGATCCCGCCATTAGGAAATAACGGGGACTTTGCGTGTTCAATCGCAATGCCTCAACTCTTATCTTTGGGGATGCAATGTGTGGCGTATTTATTTTGCCGGAAGTCTTCAAAGATTCTGTTAAGGGGTAGTTTCCCAATTCCAAGGTTCGACATCCTTGGCCTTCACTGAGGCTGAGAAGGTTACATCACCAGAAAGATCCAACACCCTATTTCATAGATAGAATTTTTGCTATTCACATAACAAATATCCAACTTGAATACGGTGCTGCTTGGCGATTACGACTGTTACCGGTCCTGGACAAGTATATGAGCTGTCTCTACTGGGATAACTCTGGGAGAGACCTTGGGAAGAAGATTTGCTGGACCGCGTTTCTTCTTATCATCGAGGGAGTTGAGCGACAGGGGGACTATCGTCATAGAGTCGGAGATGGGGATCGAGACGCGCCAGAGAGGTGAGCTTGTCTGCAGAATGTTCGTCAAACTGGCTGACTTCTCGACCTCGATAAGCTTCTTGAGTTCTCCGATTGTTTGCTGTCATGACATTTCTCACTGTTACTGCGTTCATTGTCACCATCAACTGCAGAACACCCGCAACTTTTTATTGAATTGCTGATACAGCAACTCTGGACGAACTACGAGATGAGGTGTACTCCAAACATTCATCTTTGATCAAATGAATACGACGCATTGATATTTATTATGAAGGTGTTGTCTATCTGGAATCTGACAAACAACTGCATACCCACCTCGGCTTTGCTCCAACAGCCTTGAAAATCGAAGGAATGGCCATTCAGGATATATCAAGCGTTTCTCGTCAAGCGTCTGCATTTCAAAGTACATGATAGTCAGACAATCATAATCAGACAGACGCAAAGAATAGCGTGCACACTAGGTAAAAAAGCTGCGTAGTGATGGCAGTGAAATGCGACGCCACTTTATTTTCTCTCATGCTGCCGAAGCTCTGAACTCATCCTCTCCTCCACTCAATTTTCCACTACTGAGAGGCTGGGACAAAATCTTTCACTTTCTTATGGGGTCACCCTTCCGCTCCCATTTTGCCCAAAAAAAGGAAGCACTCCAATGCAGTCAGGACTAGGCTCGACTCCATAGGCTCGACTCCATCCTAGGGAAGCGCCTGCAATTCTTATTCCCAATCTTGGTCATGAGGCATTTACATCTCTGACGGCTGGCGTCAAAGTCGGAGGCCTTTTTGTTACATGATGTCATGGTGAGTCTCTGACGACCAAGCCACTCGTCAACTCAACTGTCCCCTATCACGCCGTTCCCTCCACCGTAAGAGTGCACCTCCCCCTCCTGTTTTTTCTTTTTCTTTCTCTTTCTCTTTTCTCCCCCTCCTGTTTTTTCTTTCTCTTTTTTTCTTCCTCTTTCTTTCCTCCCCTCGTCCACATTCTCCACCCTCAACCAGCTCCCCTCTCAACCAGCTCCCCTCTCAACCAGCTCCACTCTCATACAGCTCCCCTCTCAACCAGCTCCACTCTCAACCAGCTCCACTCTCATCCAGCTCCCTCTGTCCGCATCGTCCTCGCCACCTTCACCTCTCTTTACTTTCGCCATCTTCAATCACCCTCGAATCCTTTCCTCACCTCTTTTGTTGCTCGATATTGGACTCACCCGCAGCCGCGTCATCCGCGCACATACCAACAAGGAACCAAGGTAAAAAATGGGTCAGTCTTGAGTGGCAACAGCCATGACGTGTGTACGGGTGGAGAAGTGATGGTGAGCTGGGTCCACCTTGGGTACAGAAGGGCCAAAAACTGGGCTGTGCCCTGGGCTGCTCTTCATATGACCTGACCGTCAGCCTCGGCTGGCAGTGGCGCTGGATTTGAGCGGGGCTACTCGAACCACTCTGTAGGTACATAAGGGCTATAGAACATGCCATGCGCTGGGCTGCTCTTCATATGACCTCCGCCATCGGCGGTGTTGCTGGTCCTTGTAGCTTTGCTCTCCGTCAGACTCGTGGGTATTTGAGGGTGCTTCGGCCCTCACGACGACCTCTCTCATTTCTTGACATCCACTTCTCGCTGAGGGTACCGTGGCTTCGTGTGCATCGATGATTGTCCAACTCCGTGGGTACCGAGGGCTATAGGACATGCCACGCGCTGGACTGCCCATCATAATGACCTCACCGCTACCTGCCTGGGGCAAGCTTTGGGTAACGGTGGTGATGCTTGGTTCTGGATCTAGTACCGTCGTCTGCGATGTGCCTGAGGTCTTTTGAGACCTCGCTCAGTTCGGCTGTTTTCACCGCTGGGTGACTGGGGCCATCACCCCCGCTTTGTGGGGGTGGTTTAATAGCACAAAAAGAAGTTGTACGGTTGTGTTTTGTTGTTGCTTAAGGCTGACCCATTTCTTTTTCTTCTTTTCAGTCTTTCTCTGTCCTTAATAGGTTTGTACGAGTTTTCTTAGGATTGTTCGAGCAAGATTATGCGATAGAATCGAACAAGAGGGTTTTTTAGGATCAACGACAAGATAGAGTTAGATGTATTCCGGCTGTTCAATAAAACATGGAGTAAAAGGTGCTGAAAAACAATGTTCAACTTGACAAATATAACAAACTCACAAGGGTATTGCAGTTGTTTGTTTACATCGAAAAACATGTCTGTATTAATATACGAGTAGATTGTTTTTTGCTTCCATTATACAGCGGACGCAGTCTGAGTCCCATAAAAGACACATTCCTCCATCTGACCATTTTCAACTTCTTCCACCATCTCTCTCTACTACACCTTCTCACGGATATTCATCATTAGCATTCACGGCCTCTGAGCTCGACTGCGAAAGAAAAACATATACCCAACCCCTCGCACGCATGGGCACAGCGTTATGTCCCACATGCAGCCTTGGCTCTTGCTCTCAGCACTCGATCCATGTCGATTTACTGGGTTCTCTACCCTACAGTTCAATGTGCGTGTAGCTTCAACATTATCCAACATCGCATGGCTCACACAAAAACGTTTTGTGGAGAAGGAGGCTCAAGGCAATCAATTCGAACCATTTTTTTTTTGAAAAGCTGTCGATTGGAAATGCAAGCATAGGCATACAAAGTGTCGACTGTTCTGAGGATATTGACGCTCGCTGTAATCGTGTTGGAATCTTCAGGCAGATCCGGCCTTGGACGGAGTCATATTATATTTGTTTAATTGTCTATGTGCTATCGTCCTATTTTCGTTGTTGCTTTGGGGATGATGTTAGAAGACTTTCTGTCGTCATACAGAAATACAGATACACGCTAAAACCAAGAAGGTGGTGGAATTGGTGAAAGTACTCGTATAGTTGATGTGCCACTTGTGTCTGCGATATGACTTTGATAAAAATAAAAAATCGCCTCACTTCCTCAGCCCATCCTTTCTTTGTCACCATCTCCTCAGTCACCTATTCCTTCTTTGTCGTTATCTTCTCCGTCTTTTCGCATGTCGTCGTTCCTGCTCCAAGCTCGAGTCCCGCTCCGTCGCCGGTTCTTTCGCCTATCATCACACCCGTTTCAGTCTTGAGTCCTGATCCTTCTGCCTCATTGAGTCGATCTACACCTCACTTCCCCGAAAGCTACTCCACCCAACACTGCAGCTCCTATCACTCCAGCGCTTTCACCCACTCCAGCTATTCTCATCACTCCCTCACCTCTCCCGTTTGATGCAATCGATCCTATCTTTGAGCGGGTAGTTGATACCTTGGACGAGGCTTGCAAAGAGCGTCTCCTCTGCCCCACGGCCGAATACAATGCCGAGGTCCTTCTCATCGCCAATGAAACCAAGAAACAACAAACGGCTGCCAGTACAAAGTACGCTATGCTCAGAGCCCGATACTGGAAACAACTTGCCAAGAGACCTCAAGACTTGGCTGTCTTACTTTCCACAATCGATACTCAGGTCGCCAACGCAACCCACCCGCATTATGACTCTCTCTAGTCGCTGCAAGACTGTTGTCCTCGGGATACGTCGCCAGGCCACCGAGGTCATCAACATCACCAACACCACCAATACCGCCGATACCACCAACGCCACCAATACCACCAGCACCGAGATTCTTAATGAAGTCGACTAGGGACTTCTCAACATTCTTTGCCCTGCCTTCTCCAACAAGGATTTAGTCGGATGCAACAAGGAGGGAACAGACCAAGAGCCTGACACACTCGAGGGGCCAAGGAACACGATGACATACATGACAAGGAAAACGAGGCGCTATCGTTTCTCATGTCGCTCCGTACAGCCATACATTTTCTACCAAGCTTCCCAAAAAATAAGCGAGATGGGTGTTTGCACGTTCGGAGATTCATCAAACACGCGCATGACTTCTTGCCCAACTTTACGAGGGTTAGAGCTGCAGAGGAGTATTCTGGGTCTTCATTTCTGAGGTCTACCGCCTTGCAGTTATCCGTTGAGCTAAAAAAAATCACTACAGGAATAGAGCGATCAGTCTCCGCGATAAGGTAAAATGAAGTGAAAGCTGTAACTGTCATAAGTTTTTGACATTGATCAATTTTAACATAATTCTTTTCCCCAAAACACATAAACCGAAGTCCTCAAGCGCAAGAAACTTCTGCCTTCAGAAGCGAGAGATTACATTAGGCCTCGAAGATCCGCAACAGAGAATTTCGTAATATTGAACAGGGCCTGCGGAAGTCGTTGCTCGTTGGTGCCAATGTCGTCTATCGATGTCAAGTCCATTACTTTGTCGGATCTGGATCTAACCAAGATCTTTTGGCAGGACCTACCATTGGGGCGCGTGCTTCAGTTGTATGGCTTTCCAGAGTATCCGAGTATGAGCATTCCGATCAAGGCGCACATGCACATGTTGGTCTTTGCCTGTCAACAAAAATGCCTGGGTTCCTCATCACCAGGCTACTCACCAACATTGGCCGGTACTCAGCGGATCAACGGAAAACGCCTCGAAACTATTCCAAGTCGACCATCCTGATGCCTTTGGAGATAAGGAGTCATCTCCAGAATATCAGGGACGACAACTTTGAACCTACCTCCCTACACCGAGAAAGACTAAGTTCTGCGTGGGTCTATTCGGACAGACGGGTTCCGATTCCAAGTGCTCGCTTTCAAGTTGAATGAGCTCCATTCGGTCAAGTACAGGTGACTACCCTTGGAGAAGCTGCCTTCTCGACTAACATCCACTGTTGGCGGCACGGATATTTTTTTTGACGGAGATCATGAATATCGTTTCAACAAGTAGGATGTCACCCAGCTCTGGAGATGCGATCCCAAGAGTATCAAGATCCTCGGGATTGACTTGGACCAGGAATTTGTCGTTAGAGCGAGTGCGATTCTACCCACTCGCGAGCAGCCAAATGTCGAACAAGTACAAGAGTCTAGTGTTACTACCATGGAGTCGTCGCTGTCGAGTGTTGAGTCAGAGGAAGATGAAGAGGCCCTGCACCTGCTCTTCGATACCGGTGCATATAAGTGCTTGCAGTTGCCAGCATGCTCGCCCTGTGCGAGTGATCTTGTCTTGTGCCGCTTGTCCTTGTCCTTGTCCTTGTCCTTGTCCTTCCTTGCATGTTTGTCCCTGTGCTGTTACTCGGTACACCAGTGTCATGCTTGATGCAATCATGCCGCGAGATACCATCTATTGATCAATGAGAAAGGATTTAAATATAAAATCGTCAACTGTGACAGACACCTATCCAATGGGTTGGAAAACGGTGCTGAACAAAGACAAGGCCAAGGCGCACAAGGTGGAGAGCAGAGAAACACGTATGGAAGTGACCAAGTAATCATACACACATCCTTCACGAATGACAATGCGACCCAATAGGAAAGATGCCCAGCATTGACAAATTAGAGAAGACAACCTCCAACAAACTGCACAATGTTGCTGTATCCCTTGCAAACCATGGAGACCCTTTTTTCCATCTCTCTACACATGTCTCTCTTATTCGTCTTTCTCACTGGCAGCTACCAGAGACACGTTTGTATCCGTAGCGCAGAAGAAAAAGAGAAGACGTCAAAGAAAGAAGTGTGCACTGTGCAAGGAGAAAGAAATCAAAACAAAACGTGCCATGGTGGAGAAGAAGACCAAGGAACAAAAAAAGATCAAGGCTTTGACCTTTGAACAGGAGGAAATAATACAAGAGATGGCGTCCACCGATGGAACAGATGATTGTCGACATCGGTGTCTCTCGTCACAATGCATCCCTGGATGATTCATCTGGCCTCCCCAGTCTGCGAATGACTTATGTATTGTTATCAAACTCTTCAGCGGCTTCGTACCTTGTGGTAAATAAGGGAGGGGAGAGAAAGAAAAGTGGGCGAGGAATTTTTCAAAAAATAGTTGGTCAAAATTGATTGCCTTGAGCCTCCTTCTCCACAAAACGTTTTTGTGTGAGCCATGCGATGTTGGATAATGTTGAAGCTACACGCACATTGAACTGTAGGGTAGAGAACCCAGTAAATCGACATGGATCGAGTGCTGAGAGCAAGAGCCAAGGCTGCATGTGGGACATAACGCTGTGCCCATGCGTGCGAGGGGTTGGGTATATGTTTTTCTTTCGCAGTCGAGCTCAGAGGCCGTGAATGCTAATGATGAATATCCGTGAGAAGGTGTAGTAGAGAGAGATGGTGGAAGAAGTTGAAAATGGTCAGATGGAGGAATGTGTCTTTTATGGGACTCAGACTGCGTCCGCTGTATAATGGAAGCAAAAAACAATCTACTCGTATATTAATACAGACATGTTTTTCGATGTAAACAAACAACTGCAATACCCTTGTGAGTTTGTTATATTTGTCAAGTTGAACATTGTTTTTCAGCACCTTTTACTCCATGTTTTATTGAACAGCCGGAATACATCTAACTCTATCTTGTCGTTGATCCTAAAAAACCCTCTTGTTCGATTCTATCGCATAATCTTGCTCGAACAATCCTAAGAAAACTCGTACAAACCTATTAAGGACAGAGAAAGACTGAAAAGAAGAAAAAGAAATGGGTCAGCCTTAAGCAACAACAAAACACAACCGTACAACTTCTTTTTGTGCTATTAAACCACCCCCACAAAGCGGGGGTGATGGCCCCAGTCACCCAGCGGTGAAAACAGCCGAACTGAGCGAGGTCTCAAAAGACCTCAGGCACATCGCAGACGACGGTACTAGATCCAGAACCAAGCATCACCACCGTTACCCAAAGCTTGCCCCAGGCAGGTAGCGGTGAGGTCATTATGATGGGCAGTCCAGCGCGTGGCATGTCCTATAGCCCTCGGTACCCACGGAGTTGGACAATCATCGATGCACACGAAGCCACGGTACCCTCAGCGAGAAGTGGATGTCAAGAAATGAGAGAGGTCGTCGTGAGGGCCGAAGCACCCTCAAATACCCACGAGTCTGACGGAGAGCAAAGCTACAAGGACCAGCAACACCGCCGATGGCGGAGGTCATATGAAGAGCAGCCCAGCGCATGGCATGTTCTATAGCCCTTATGTACCTACAGAGTGGTTCGAGTAGCCCCGCTCAAATCCAGCGCCACTGCCAGCCGAGGCTGACGGTCAGGTCATATGAAGAGCAGCCCAGGGCACAGCCCAGTTTTTGGCCCTTCTGTACCCAAGGTGGACCCAGCTCACCATCACTTCTCCACCCGTACACACGTCATGGCTGTTGCCACTCAAGACTGACCCATTTTTTACCTTGGTTCCTTGTTGGTATGTGCGCGGATGACGCGGCTGCGGGTGAGTCCAATATCGAGCAACAAAAGAGGTGAGGAAAGGATTCGAGGGTGATTGAAGATGGCGAAAGTAAAGAGAGGTGAAGGTGGCGAGGACGATGCGGACAGAGGGAGCTGGATGAGAGTGGAGCTGGTTGAGAGTGGAGCTGGTTGAGAGGGGAGCTGTATGAGAGTGGAGCTGGTTGAGAGGGGAGCTGGTTGAGAGGGGAGCTGGTTGAGGGTGGAGAATGTGGACGAGGGGAGGAAAGAAAGAGGAAGAAAAAAAGAGAAAGAAAAAACAGGAGGGGGAGAAAAGAGAAAGAGAAAGAAAAAGAAAAAACAGGAGGGGGAGGTGCACTCTTACGGTGGAGGGAACGGCGTGATAGGGGACAGTTGAGTTGACGAGTGGCTTGGTCGTCAGAGACTCACCATGACATCATGTAACAAAAAGGCCTCCGACTTTGACGCCAGCCGTCAGAGATGTAAATGCCTCATGACCAAGATTGGGAATAAGAATTGCAGGCGCTTCCCTAGGATGGAGTCGAGCCTATGGAGTCGAGCCTAGTCCTGACTGCATTGGAGTGCTTCCTTTTTTTGGGCAAAATGGGAGCGGAAGGGTGACCCCATAAGAAAGTGAAAGATTTTGTCCCAGCCTCTCAGTAGTGGAAAATTGAGCGGAGAGGATGGGTTCAGAGCTTCCATGCTGCCATCTTAGTGTTTCAGGAGACGTTCTGTGGAAGTAACAGAATAAAAAATAAAGTTTTTGTGTCCATTAAAGTTTTGGACACCCACATAAAAGCAAAGTAGACAGCCCAAGGTGTAATGCACAACGATAAATGATGATGATTTTGATGAAAGGTGCACTGGTTTCCTTCTGCTGGGAAGCATTGGCCAACATGTAGAAGTTTGATGGTTGGTCTTCACTTGCCCCCTCTTGGTCAGACTTTCATATTTATTTTTGAGTTTGTGATCTTGATTCTTTCTTCCCCACACTTTGCACACCAGTTGTCAGGAAACAGAAACCGAGGCTCTACAATGGCCCGAGAGACTGCTTTCGCGTCTTGTCGACTTTTAGTCTCCGCCACGCTAAAGAAGTAGAAAAACAAAATAATTGTCGACTTTACCGAGCAGAACTCTTTTCTTAAATAGCCACGATTCATCTTACTTTTCTTTTCTTCGATTTCAACTTCAACCCCCAACTTCAACCGCAACTCGTCATTCGATCATTCTTGCTCTCCAGAAGCACAAAAGCAACTCCCTTACTCTTTAAACAACAAACAACAACAAACCAGTACTCCACTATAGCGATGTCATCTCTCGCCGAAGTCGTTGCACAAATCATGTTCAAAAAATCAAACTCTGCCCCACCCAAACCACCTACCCAAACTCGACAACAGCTCCAACAGCAAAAACAATACCCCCTCTCGACCACGATCTGCTGCCTCAGTCTTCACGACACCGACAAGATCCGTCTCATCAACGCGCCCCGGTCCCAGTCTCTCATCAGCCCACTCCGCCAGGCGATCGTGAATACCTGGAACCAGTCCATCAAACACGAGACCACCCTTGAGCAATGCGATGGATACGAGTTCAAGCTCAAGGGCAAACCGTGGGGACCCCAATCTCCTAAAGCTGGTCCGCCTGTTGCCTCGACAAATTTGGTCCTTGCTCTCTCGAAGGTTATGGAGCAGGCAGGGTGGTCGTTGATCATTGCGTCGAATGTGAGCCACATCAGGGAAGAGAAGGACTCGTTGTTCTTTGAGCGTGTGGGGGATCCGCTGTTGTCGTCATCGAGGGAGAGAGAGCCGGATGAGATGACCCTTATAGGTGACTTTGAGCACAGGGACAGGAAGAATAAGGAGGGAGGTGTTGGCTCGTTCGTTGTCGAGTTGTTAGGGTACGATACTATCCATGTCACTGAAGCTCCTGCCGCCATTATCGACCCTCTTCGCCTTGCTATCCTCAAGCACTGGACACAAGGGTAAGTTCATTCAAAGCGAAAGTCATTTTCCTTGCAGCTCTCATGCACATGATCAAAGACAGTCATATTGCTAAATGCATTTTTTTTCTTCCTCCGAATTCTATGCATAGAATCGAGAAGGAAGGCTCCAAGGGAAGCACACACGAGTTCACGTTGACAGGCTGCCCATTCCGGACATGGGGGTCAGAGACCAGCATTGAGACAGTGATGATGATGATCCAAATGTGGGAGAATATGCGCCAGTTTGGGTTCAAGTTGGACGAGTCGGTGGATCGAAATGCTGTCGGGAAGACAAAGCAGGACAAGAAGGTGAAGGTGGAGAAGCAAGTCGTCGATTCTTGGGTGCTCCAACGCTTCGAGCAGATGTAGTGGTTTATGGAAGGATGAGCTTGGAGAGAAGCAGACTGGAAGAGTTGTGGTGATGGTCGTGGTATGGACGAACGAGATGACTTTTTTAAACAGAAAGAAATAAAAAATCAACTGCCACGGTACTCGTGGCAGCGCCTGTTTTTTTATATGTTGATTGTTTTATCGATGTGTATCTGTTCTTGAATGGAAGATGTGTTTGCTTATAGAGGCGCGTTTATTAAGTATGTCTTCTCTGCATGCTAGGGACTGAGTCTTGTATTGTGTGGAAACGAGGGTGGTGATGTGAAGGATGTTGATAAAGCAAGATCTCAAGATGACTGAACTACACCACAGCAAAATACGGTCGTGGGATTACAAGTAGTCGGGGTCGCACTATCCGTTGGGAGAGTGGATGGTACAAAGGGCGTACCCTCTCGATTGGTAAGGTATTCCTTGTACTTGGTCCTGAAGCGCTGACAGCCTCACTTGAGAGCATTTGCACATTACCGGGTGTACGTGCTTTAATTCTTTTTTTCTTTTCTTCTCTTTCGTACCAGATTACTGGGCGCAGTGAGGTAATGTTCTCCGCTGAAGATCCTTCAACAACGCGGTTGACAGAGAACGATGCAAAAACGGATTGGATCTCCGTGTTCGCTTTTGAGCTCTGAGCACGTGTAGAACTAATAGACGCCCTCTTTGAAGAAAAAAAAAAAAAACTTTATTCGCCTCCTTCTTCTCATGTTGTTTGGTTTTGCTACTTATCTTCTTTTTTACTTCTTCGTGGTTGTTCATAGATACCTGTCCTTTGAAGAACGCGTTATAGTACATACTAAGGACTACTTCGCTAAAACCACCTTTTATCACTCTGCGACCGAATCATCATGGCATCTATTTGCGCATATTGGTACGTGTTCTATGAATACAGGTAAGTCAGGGATACCATTAGGGTATGGGCATATCTCAGGGCTTGATCGAGTACATTATATGGTGTTGATGGTAAAGGATACTGATATGCATACTATTACGCTATTGCCAGCTCCGCGGACTCTTGGCGCTCAACCTCTGGCGAGTCTTGTGACGACGGTTGTGTAATGTCACTAGGATACGCCGGGGCGCTGGGGGTGTACAAATCTGTGCTTTCCGGTGAACCATTATGTGCTACATATGGCATCGATTCCGATGACCTCCTTAGAGTTGTAGGTGTTGCTATGGCCCCTGATCCTGGTTCTGATTCTGGAACTTCGGACGCCTTTGGCTCGCCTTGATTCGATACTGTCGTAACAACATTGGGCCGAGGATGGATTGAGAACTGAGTAGCTCGAGTCTGCTCCTGCACCACTCTTATCTTTTCCTGTAATACTTTCAACTCCTCCTGCATGTGCTCGAGTATAGGTGTGATAGGCGCCATAGGAAGGATGTCGGTAAATCCTGCCTGTCCTCCTGTGTAGTTGCTGTAGGAGTACTTTCCTTCCATGAACAAATAATTAGGTCCGCCATCGTCTCCTATCTTCTCAAATGAAACGCTGATGTTGTCATCTTCATCAGGAAAGGATTGGTACTTGTCAGCAGTGGTGTTGATGGTGTTGTCCCTGTTCCTACGGTTCCGGTACCTCCTGATAAGTAAAAAAAGAATTCCTGCTATGACGACGATAACCCTAAACGGCGATGCCCCAGATGCCTCCTGATGATAGCGCTGACGACGACGACGACTCCGGCGTAGGCTGTGGTAGAGACGGTGGATTTGGGTTGCTGCGCACGGGATCTGTAACATTGACCGCCTTGATCAGATGCGTGTATCGAAATCCATTATCGTTGCCAAAGGCGTATATCTCCTTGTGCCTCCGGATCAATGCAAAAGTCGACGCTCCTGGCCTCGTTCCAATGGGTACAAAGTAGTCCATGTTGACAACATCGGCATTAAATTGCACTTCCGAGCTTAAGACAAGGGACGTGCTGGGACTTAATCGTGTAGAGTGTGCTTGGGTAAGACCCGCTGTACTGCAACAAGTGGAGCGAGAGGATAAATAGATAAATGTAGTCAGACGACACGATGGACGGATTGAAGTTATATTTCGTTCCCAGGGTACAATCACCTCTTTTGCTTCTTACTTCTTCTCCGCAGACCAAGGTTAAGGAACCGTGATTGACGTAGACAATTGGTTTGGAGAATAGTAGCAGGATGGAACGTCGAAGGGAGCTGGAAAGAGCACAGTGGTATTGTAACGTGTGCTGGCAGGTATTGCTGGACTGACGTTTGCGGGAGAGAATCTTGACAGGAGAGGAGCGATCCTATTGTTTGCTCCTAAACCATAGGTGTAGAGATTCCCGTTGCCAATCGGCAGGTCTTGTATTGATTTCCCCTGGAGTGTGCTGTTCTATCAGAAAGATTGCAGTACAGGTCAGTTGTGAACAAAACAATAGGGAAGCCCGTAGTATGCTCGCTCGTAACGAATAAAAATTCTGTCTTTACCATGTTCCAGACAGGCATTGGTGCCAGGGTCATCGTAGGTTCGTTGAGAGTCGCCAGAGTGATGGTGTTGTTCGTGTCGGAGAGAGACGAAATGGACGAGCATGGCACCCGCATTGCTGTTTGTATATCCCAGAGCATATCTGTTGAACGGTTCCGACCAGCTGAACCCATCGGTGACACTGATGTTTGCCTATGCTCCACGTCCATTGTAGTCGGCCCTGGGTTCCATTGTTCCTGCTGGATCGTATCAAATTCCGAAAGGTACCATGGTGCCGACAAGGGAAGTTGTCGATGTGTATCGACCAAACGTGGTGAAGACACCCAGTGCGTTCATCGTGCAGGTGTATCCACGCCATTGTCCAAACCAGGGTGTCCGCTCAGTTTGGAGCCATCGAGCCTGGAAACGACGGGCCAATTAAGGTCCCCAAGGGAGGTTGGGTTGGTGTTTGACTTGACCAAGACGGCGCCTTGGGGCTGGAGAAGAGTGGAGTTGTAGTCTTCTGCGTACGCGAATCCGAAGAAAGTTGTTGCATCTGGATCTGTTGGTACGCAAAGGAGGTTAAGGACTCCCATTCCCGAAAGTTGTCAGTGATGGCGGCGGCGATGATGGCGGTGATGTCCCTCGAGTAAGATTGTAAGACAAGTGAGTGCGAATCAGAGGAAGGATGGCGAAAAAGTGAGAGAAGGCAGAAGAGGACAAGGGTTCGACCTTCCCTCTTTTCTCTCTTTCCAATCGGTGAGCCCATTTGATTTTTATTTCTGCAGAACTTCCTCCTATGAACAAACACACGCATCCATATTAGACCCGTTATACCCCTCCGTCGTAATTGACACTTTTTTCACTTCTTCACGACGGCAGTACTTGCCCCGGGGCACACAACAAGGAGGAGTGATCTTCGTCGTCGAATACCAGCCTATTTTTGAGACTAATAGAGAGTGTATCGATCCTTGATGCTTGATCACTCAAAGATCAATCCATTTTATGAGAGGTCATTTGATTGTTCTCTAATCATTGAGGTCGAGGGCGCTCATTCTGTGATGTTGTTGCTCTTGGTGGTGGTGATGGCGATGTTCGTTCTTGAAATGAGTGAGTGAAGGTGTGAATGAGAAAAGTGAGATATGAATGAAGGTAATGAAATCAAAAAATAAAGGGAAAGACGAGTGGGAACATAGAAAACGTACTTGAAAAGGGTGGAAGGGAGAAAGCAGGAGAAAGAGCGGTTTTTTAGTTATTTATTTCATCAAGCACACAGCGCTCACCTTCTTGTAGCACGCTCGTTTGATGAACGTTTACTTCCCCGTTCACCACCCCGTCCATCATGATTGGCCCTGTTTCTTTTCTTCCTACTTCGCCCAACACTCACCGAGACTATGGAGTAGCTTGGAAATGAGTTTGAAAGTCGATCATACACGTCTTGAAAGAACATTGACCAGTAAGACGACAAAGACGGAATTACGGAATCAAATTAAGCGTTAAAGTAGAAAGAAAGATAGAGTAACCTAAGAGCTTGGACGTGTACTGTGGGGGACAGAAGGTGGCGACGACAGCGGTGTAGATGCAGACGGTGCAGGGTTATCGACAGAGTGTTGAGAAACAATCGCTTCTGGTTCTTGTGGCGACTGTGCTGCTGCAGTGCTCGAAAAGGCGGTAGCAACAACAGAAGAGCCGCCTGCGCTGAGTGTCGGAGTGTTTATACTGCTGGATGGTCGTATGGCTGGGACGAATGGTGTTGGCTGCCACACTGCCTGTGGTGCTCCTGACGATCCGGAATAGGATACTGGTGGGCTAGAGGTGGCTGGCTCTGTACTGTAGGCGGTCGTGACATAGTTAGGCCGAGGGTGGGATGAGAACTGTAATGCTTGCATCTGGTCCTGGTAGGTTTGATGTTGTTGCGGCACAGGTGTAATGGGTGCCATAGGTAGGATGGTTGTGGGTGCTGGTTGTCCTGAGGGATATGTGGTAGAGGCAGGGGGCTGTCCCGGAAGGGGGTAATAATTGGGTCCGCCGGTTTGACCTGGTTGTTGAGGGTAGACGTAGTTGTTGGTGTTATTGAGTGGAGGAATGTATGGCAGGGGCTTGTCGGGGGTGGCATTCGTGGCCTTCGCGGCCTTCGCAGTCCTGGCTCTCATGGTGAGCCAAACCATCAGCCCTAGGAGAAAACCCCCTCCAGCAATCACTCCAATAATCGCACCTGCTGGCGAAGAATCGCCCTGAGAACTTGAGGAGCCTGTTGGTGGTGTCCTGGGGTTCGGGTTGTAGCCAACAGGGTCCGTGATGTTGACTTTGTTGATCTCGTGGGTGTATCTGGTCCCGTTGTCGTTGCCGAAAACATACATTTTACTATACTGCTTCATCAGCGCAAACGATGTTGGGCTTGTTCCATCTCCAAGGGGTACGAAAAAGTCCATGTTGATAGCTGAGTTGGTAAAATTGGCGACGGGAGGTCCTGTGCTGTTGGCATTATCGGGGTCGTTGATTTTGTATATAGCACTATTGCGTGAAGAGCCCTATAATGAAAGAGTAAAATATGGATTAGAGGGGGTATTAACGACGGCGGTAAGAAAACAACGCCAAAAAAGACCCCCTATTTTGGTGTGAACTTTTCATGCCTTAGTAGAGTATGCCACTTACTAGTAGAGAAGAGATCAACGTTAAAGTATTCTGGTAGGTGTAGATATATACTCCCCGAGAATAAAGGTTGGGGTAGACTTGACTCGCGTTGTAGATCTTTCCGACGGGCGTGGTGGGACTGATGGTGGCGAGAGGGAAACCGGTCAGGCAGGAATATCCACCGCACAAAGACCCATAGGCCGAAGAGAGTCCGCCGTAGGTATAGAGGTGGTTGTTGCCAACACCAATTGCCGTGACTGTTCCATGCATCGTTTTGTTCTATTTGAAAAGGATAGAGTCAGTACTGTAGAATAACATGAACAACAGTAGATCATGTAATCAAATATGGAGTGATAATGCGCAGACTTACTAGAACCCAAGTGCCGGCGGCGGTCAAGATCTTGGTAGCCTCGTCCACCTTTGCAACGTATATTGTGTTTTCATTGCTGCTGAGGACCGTGTGAACGAGGTCGGTTGTTCCGCCATTGTTAACGTATCTTAATATATGCTGGGCGCTTGTAACTGCCCAGTTGTAAGCCTTGTCAATCGTCACGTTCATCCATGCTCCAGAACCCTGAAAGTTGTAATTGGCGTCCATTGTTCCAGCAGGGTCGTATCGGATACCAAAAGTTATTTCCGGGTTACTGTATAGTTCGCTATCGCGGGCCCAACCGAACATCGTGAAGACCCCCTGGGCACTTATTGCGCAAGAAAATTGGGCATACATGTCCACGGCGGTCCCTGTCATGTTTTTGCTGTTGATCTTGGAGACCAAGGACCAGGTAAGCGTACTTCCCGAGGTAGGGTTGGCGTTGGACTTGACGAGGACGTTGTGGCTGCAAGAGCTGCTGCAGTCGTAGCTATTTGCATACGCAAACCCATAGAAGGCCGTCGAGTCCGGGTCTGTGGTAAGGCAAACGATGTCGAGGACGCCCATTCTGGAATCCTGTTGGTGATGGACGAATGTTGCTGTTACCGAATGAGGGTTGGGTGAATGAGATGGAAATGAGAAGGAGTGGAGTGAAGAGGTCACAGTAAGAAAAAGGAAAAAAGGAGAAATAAGCATCGACTCTGACGGCAGTTGGTTGGAGAGGAGTCGAAAATGTCACTAGCATAGAAATGAGAGCCCACACGCCGTCTTTTCCTCGATGGGATTTCCACCTACCGTCTCGAGGGGCCTGCTACTCACAAACAATCAAAACATAAGGATACACCACATTGCACATGCACTAACACACCAGAGCATTCTCTAGAAGTAACTTATATTACAGGGAGAGCATCAATTATGTACATCGGGGATAATGTCGGGACTAGGTCTGGAGTCCTGAGGAATCGAAGGTAGAGAAGGTAATGGCCTGGATGAACTGTTGGTAGAATTTTCAGCTCCATTCTGATGCATTTCGCTTGCGGATGCTGAAAAGGCTGTCCATGTGTGCACGAAAATGCGGCCGTGCTTGGACTTGGAGAGTGACTTAGAGCGGGAGTGGACAATCTTGTGCTGCTGGCTGGTTGTGCGTGTGGGGCGAATGGCTTTGGTGGCCATGCTGCTTGGGGTGCTCCTGATCATCCTGGATAGGGTATTGGTGGGTTGGTGACTGCTGGTTCTGTGCTGTTGGCTGTTGTGACGACGTTAAAGTGAGGGTGGCTGGAGAACTGGAGTGCCTGCATCTAGTCCTGGTAGGTTTGTTGTTGTTGCAACACAGGTGTGATGGGCGCCATGGGGAGGACAGCTGTGAGCGCAGGCTGTCCCGGCCGGTATGTGGTGGTGGTGGTGGCAGGGTCCCTGTGGGGGGGGGGGGGGGGGAAGGGGGGGGGGGAGTATAATAATTAAGGTCGATGATTTGTCACGATTGTTGCTGTGGGTTGATATAGTTGCTGTCGACCTAAGGATAGGCGAGGTGAGGCTTGTTGGCGGTTGTCGATGGAGTGCTGTTGGCATTGCTGGCCTTTATTGCCCTGAAGCGCCAGAACGCCAACCCTACAAGAAGGAGCAATCCTGTGATGCTTCTAATAATACCCCTCCGCCGGCGAAGAATCATCCATTCCTGAATTAGGTGATATCGAGCTAGGTTTCGAGATAATGCCGACAGGATCGCTAATATTTACCTTTGTGAGTAGGTGAGTGTATCTGAATCCATTATCGCTCCCGAAGACCTTCACGTCAACATACCTACTCACCATCAGCGCGAACGATGTCGGACTCGTCCCATTGCCAAGGGGTACGAAGTTATTCATGCTAATAATCTCGTTGGTGAAGTTGGTGCGTAGTCTTATGCTGTTGGCATTGTTTGGATCCCTGACCGTGAAGAAAGAGCTGGGGGTGAGTAAGAGCTAGTCACACACGCACTAATATTATCTGCACAATCAAAACATCCTTGAAGTGAATGAAGGGAGGAAGTTGGAGAGAATTAAGCAAAAGTTGAGAGAGGATGAAGCAGCAGTGTCGGAGAATACTTCCTTTTTGAGAGCCCTGTCAACCACCCCTCTAGTTACACACGCACTCGCCCTTGCTCTTTGCCACCCAAGATGACGCAGTAATATTTGCATGCACGTGCCACGTGGTATAAAAGGCAATCTCCTCGGCCAAAACTGTTGTTTTCTTTTCTTCTTTTTCTTCTTCACTCCTCTTTGGCCCCTCCTCTTGTCACCCACCTCTACCGTCTGGAAAACGCCGCTGGCCTGGTAAGAAAACCACCTTCCTTCTCTTCCCTTTCCTTTCCTCCCTTTTCTTTCCTCCCTTTCCTCTCCTCCCTTTCTCAGGAACAGAAAACGAAAGAGGGTGTGTCTGTGTTTCGCGTTGTATTTCCTCTCCCACACTTTCTTTCCCGTTCTACCTTCCTTTCCTCTTTGTTTTTCGTTGCTGAGTGCGCGTGTGCGTTGTTTTGTCCTAGTTTCTTCCTTCTTTCTTCGAGTTTCTGTGCTGCAGCACAAGCCTTGATTTCTTTTGTTCCTCCCTCGCCTTTTTCTGTGAGGGTGAGCGTTTGCGTCCGCACTGCTTATTTTGTTCCTTGCGCTCTTTAAGCTCTCCTCGTCGTTTCCCAGTTCCCACGCTCTCCGGCTTCTTTCTCTTTTGATTTATTTGGCTTTGCTTTCGTTTTGTTCCTTCCTTGTCATTTTCTGCGGCGACCGTTTGCATTCGCGAGGCCTTTTTGGGTTCCTTCTTCCCCTTCTTTACACAGCCCCACGGACGGTTTCCAGTTCCCACGCTCTCCTACTTCCTTTCTTACGTTCTTTACACAACTCCACGGTCCCCCTTTGTCCTTGAGTGATTGTGTCATCGTGGTTACGTGTATACTATGTACTAATCATCAGAGATTTAATTATTGCCATCCGTTTCGCTTTAGGGCAAGAGGGGGTGCAAGGAGGAATTCATCCCCTCCTCACCCTCATGCCTGGGTCCACCAAGGATAGAGGGTGTAAGTAGAGTCGAGCGTTGCTCCTCCTTACACCCTCCCCCTGCTGAGACGAAAGGGTGCTAGGAGGAATAGGACCCCTCCCTGCACCCGTGCCGCTGCCGAGATGAAAGGGTGTTAGGGGGAATTGAGCCCCCCCTTGCACCCACCCCAGTCAAGATGAAAGGGTGTTAGGAGGGATTGAGCCCCTCCTGGCACCCACCCCTGCTAGGATGAAGGGGTGTTAGGAGGAAATGAGACCCTCCTGGCACTCGCCCTAGCCAAGATGAAAGGGTGCTAGGAGGAAGTGAAGCCCTCCTTGCACCCGCCCCTGCCGTGTAGACCGATACCTGGTAAGATGAATACTTCCCTTCCCTTCACTTCCCTTCCCTTCCCTTCACTTCCCTTCCCTTCCCTTCAAGCAACTGGAAAGAAAGTTGGTGCGTGCGTGGGTTGGTTATATTTTCTCGAGACATAATTTTGGTGGCGCGAACGTTTTATTAATCACAAAACTTACTTACCGTCGTATCACTTTAGTGACAAGAGGCAATCAGGAAGGGGTCAAGAGGAGTCACAACCTCCCTCCCCCTCATACTTAAGTGTCCGCAATCCCGACTTGGCATAGGTGGCCGCGTGCTTGGCCGTGTCAAGGGAGTGGGTGCGCCGGCATGGTGGTCGCCTTGGGGGCGTCTGGCCCTCCCAGCACTGACATATGCTGTTGGAGGAAGACGTAATGGGGGTGCTAATCTATGTGTCATTGCATGTCTTCTTTTTGTTAGGATGGGAGAGGCTATATGCCTATGATGATAGTTGCAGCAAGTCTTAGGCACCATGCCTATAATGGCACTTGCACCAAGTCTGAGGCGCTATGCCTATGATGACACCTGCACAAAATCTGAGGCCCCCGCTCAATGCGAGCTTTCTTTTTTTATGACATTATGAGGCATTGTAGGCAACTGAGAGCTTGCCCATTTTTTTTTGTTCTTTGCCCTTCATTTACTGTTCTTTTTTTTTTTCTCTTTGTTTTTTTTTTTGCTCTTTGTTTTTATTTTGTTCCTGGCGTTTTTTGCTTTATTTTTTTGTTCTTGCTTTTCTTTATTCTTTCTCTTGTGAGGCACTGTTGGCAACTGAGGGTAAACTTTTGCTCTACTAAAGCAAAGCTAGGCATTGGTACTCTCCACTTGCTGAGTAAGGGCCAAATCTGAGTAGACGAGGGAGATAGAAGAAGTGTTGGCAAGAGTGTGCGGAGGCGAAGGTGTAGTAGGAGCTTGGCGAATGCCTCGTGTGCGTCTTTAGTGTGAAGAAAGACATTGTCGAAGGAGGGCGTTGGAGGGAGAGTACCTTCACAAGGGTTTTTTTGGAACGGATGACGCCATTTTTTTTCAGGAAGCGAAACATTGAATAAAGAATGTAAAGGGAGCGACGACGAAGATTAATAAAGAGAGGTGCAATTGTGAAGAGGAGGAGCAAAGTCGAGTTATTAGTGAGAATTACTTTGCCTGATTGAGACCAAGAAGATTATAACTAATGGTTCCTGAACGAACGTAATAAACAATGTTTAACCCAACTGAAAAAAAATGCCGCCGACTCTTCGCATTTCTTCTTGTTCTCCTTCTCCTGCGCCTTATCGTACTCTCAGATATCTTCTGTTTTGCAGTTGAAAAAGAGGGTGAAAGAGGTTGGATATCGAAATTTTTATTCCAGCTCTGTAACTAGGATTGCGCCACGCAGTTCGAACAACCTACGATTAATCGCACCGAGACCAATAACAACATTGAGAACGGCACTAGAGGCGACCAACAAAAACTCTTCCTGGCCCATCCTTGTCCTCCGCCACCCGCCAGGAATGGATCGATCCTTCAGCATTTGCCGTCGCAAACTCCAACCTAAAAGAGAAACCGGTCAGGGAGGTCGTCTCGTTCAAAGTGGAAACCTCTGGACCGAAGGTGTAAACGTGATTGTTGCTGATCGTGATCGCTTCCAGTGTTCCATTGGTCTCTACGCTCTGTTGAATGAAATCGAATAATTATAAGCTAGTAAAAAAAAGAGCAGCTTGGCGAAGAGGAATCACCAAGGTTACCAAAGTATGACTTACCAATTCCCAGACAGCAGCAGCACCCGTTAGGGTCTTTGAAGCCTTGTCCACGGTTGCAAGGAAAACGGTGTTGTTTTTCTCGGCAAGGGAGGACTTTGGGACCTCCGATGTTGGCGTGTCTTAGTGACTGTTTCCTCGATGCCTCTGAAAGAATGTAAGAGAGACCAACGGTGCTGTTCACCCATGCGCCTGGTCCTTTGAAGTTGCCGCTGGAATTCATTGTTGCAGCAGGATCATATCGAATTCCAAAAGTTCCTTTGCTTGGAACCGCCACTTTCCCATCACAAAGATAATTATCATCTAGCTCCGTGGTAGTTCAAGCACTGAAAGTACTTGCAATGCGGCAGTCTACTGAAAACGATGGCGGTCTAGATGGTGTTGAATACGGATGCACACAGTCCTCTATTTCGTATGGTTTGATACCATAATTTGCCGTCACTTTGGCGAGGAGAGAGGCAACGGCGGCAGTAAGCGCAAGACAAATGTGAAGGAGTTAGGCTAAGCGCGCATGCAAAGGATTGATGGTGGCCGAACGCGTTGAAAGTGTCGCAAATACCTTTTTGCGTTCGGCGTGGTATCCCTCCCAATCCCAACGAAAACGTCCCTACATACGCCTTGCCATTTTCCACCGCCAATTTGACGGTTCGTTCGCCTCAAGCAATGGGGGGGTGGGGGTGTCAACCGAGGCATCTTCAACTACGCAAAATGGGAGATGGAGTACTATACAACATCAACGACGTAGAGTGGGGAGTGCAGGAACTAGAAGATACAAGAGCATAAACGTACGTGATTTGCCCTGGTGCACCATTATCTATCGTTGATATGACGCGTGTCATTTTTTTACTCAGCTACTCTTTCTCTGATCAATCGTGGGATGCTGGGGCGAGTGTGTTTTCCCAACCCCCATTTGTTTGTGGATGTGGCCAAATACATTTCTAAATATGCCAAAAGAAGGGGCGCAAAATCAGTGCTGTGTGTGCACAGTCCCGTGCGACCATCCAGGGCGGGACTGCTCACTTTTATTGATTATGTAATTTCTTCAGTAGAGCTCAGTCCTTCCTTTTCATTAGCACCATACCCCAATAAAAAGCAATACGCTGCGATATAGATTGCGCTAACGGTGTTTGCGAGGAAGGAAGATGGCGCAAGATTGAGATAGTCTATCTTGTTTTTCTCAGGGGTATAATGATCTCCGCGGAACACCAAATATCCAAACCTTAGCAAAAATGCTTGTTGTAAAGTATTATGCCCCTGTTTACGTTCAGACTCGCAGCGCTGTCACCCTTCTATTGTTCACAGACAGGAGTGTTGAACAACCTGTTTCATTTTCTCCTTTAACAAGGTCCACCATTGCGCCCCATTGCTCAAAACATCTACGCAAGACGCCCAAGTTTTACCCAAAGGAAAAAGTACCACCAGACACCTGGTAAAATAGCATATGGTTTAATGTTGATTACGAAGCAACATTTTATCAAGTCAGAATATTGAGGAAACTGCACTCAGATCAAGGTGACGCGTTAAAAGCAGACTAGTTAAAGCACGACAAACAAACCGATGAGATTGTATTAGCAAAGCATCAACAATGCAAACTTGAATTCCTGCTGGAGCAAGGATTGAAAGAGCAGACGTTACAGGACCAAAAGGCAACATCTCTTTGAACGCTTGGCTGCCACAAACCGGCTATCCCTGTTGACAAAGTAGATATTAGAGAAGTGACAGCTAGAAAATCAAACAATGGTAAAATGTCAGTAGGCAATGCAGTATCACAGTAAAGTGAAAGACGGCAAAACAAAGCCAAGCACTTTGTAAGCGATAGGTCGAAAGGTACCCTTGAATTTTTCCTCAGCTCCCTTGAATTTTGTTTGTGCAACCATGGTCGATATCATTGACCGACGAATACCAAAGAGTATTTATGCGCATAAAGGAGACATCAGTTCGTTTAAGCAAACAATAAAGGGAAGATACAAAGAAATGGCGAAGCAGAAGGACAGCGCACTTTTCGAGTCAAAAGGGTCCATGTTGAAATTGTGTCTCTTTCACCTAAACTCTTCTTTATATTCACGCATTCTTCCTTGCCTTCCTTTTCTCACACATAGTCGCTATTTTCTTCATTCCTATATCCCCAACCCACAATACATCTAACAAGAGCAATGGAGGATACTCAATCGTCTCGCTTGATCGAAACCACGGATACCATGAAAATCACTCTCAACCATGTTGACGGACAGACCATCGTTAATTGGGAGGACATTGAGCAAGTCTTTCCTGGAGTTAAGCGCATTAGCAATGGCTATTCGGTGATCAAATTTCTTCGGGGTTTAGATCAAGGGTAATAAGGAAACGTAAAAATTATTTGAGATGAATGGTTATGACGAGCAAACATCTCATCATACTGTTCTCTTCCTTTCTGAATCATGACATATAGCATCCTGGACGTTATTTTGTCTACCTCTGTCCAACCTGTTCTTGCCAACCCTGCTAAGTTTGATCCAGTCGGTGGTGAAACTAATGCTCCAGTCGGTGTTCCGGTTAATAACAACGTCACTGTTGCTTTCAGGGCTACCCCGCCTATACCAGAGACGCCCGTCAGCGACATTGGCCTTCTTGACACACCATTAAGTCCATCGTCTACCATCGGTGCTGTTTCCAAGGCAACATTGTTCCAGCAGATTGTGATACGCGCGTCTAGGAAGGCACGCGAATCTGAGGTCGAGCAGCGATTTATCTCCCTCCTGGACCCTGAACTCCAAAGAACAGTTCGAGACTCGCCGGACATCTACCAGGCATTTGCCAAGGCTATCAAGTACGGTAACGGGGGGCTTAGTCGAGCAGAGCTTAAGCAAGAAATGGGTGGGCACTTTCAGAAGCTGGAGGCTATGATGGACATGAACTTAAAGTTTCAGGAAGCAATGCTTGCTAAGCAGGATGAAGTGAAGCAGCTGCAGGATCATGTCATCAGAAACCAAGAAGAGATGAGGCAGCTGCAGGAGCAAGTCCTTAGCAACCAAGAAGAGATGAAGCAACTGCAGCAGCGAGCTCTTGAGCAGTTAGCCGTGCTCCAGTCTCGTGTGCGAGCCGTCCTAACTCAGACCTACGAACTCCACGAGTACCCGATCCCTCGTCTTTTCGTTGTCCTTCCTCAAGACCCTTCAGGTTGGGATGCCGTAAACCCTTTCTTGAACAAGTTCCGTCTCTACTTTTTATGCGAGTGCGGAGAACACACCAAGTCGATCGACTGCAAGACCGAGATCTCTCATGATATCCACATTGCTAAGCATGAAGGCTATGATATTGCTCGACCTTCAGAGTTTTTTCAGCAATACGGCCTCTATGTCCTCACTATCCTCAAGATGCTCAAGTTCGGTGTTTCGGTTGCCGGAGTAGCTATACCAGCTATCTCTCACCTGGTCAGATCGGACGCCATCGATCAAGCTACTGCCAGTCTACAACAGTTGAGGGACAACATTGAGCCTGGAATGGATCATGTCATAGGCTGGATAGACAAGGTCTCTGTGGATGAAGGCGAGGCAGTTGATGAGTTTTCTAAGCAGATGGAAAAGAAGGAGGCATTGGAAGGCGCCGATCTACGCAAGCTGGTCACCTTTCTGAAGGACATGGACGGCAATAAGGTGTTGGGGAACCTGTACAGGACCGTTACGGACGAGGGACATGTCAAATGGGTTTGCATTGACCACTACCGCATGAACTATCTAGAAAACTCGGCCAAGGAGTTCCAGCGCGTGTTAGGTTTCGTCGGAGGATCGTTTAGTGAAAACGTCGGTAGGGTTGACGTGAGACTCCAGTCGAGAGAGTTGGCAGATACGTTCTTTTCGGCACTGGGAAAGGCGAGATCTGTCTACGAGCTCGATATTGGCTGGAACTGCGCCTGCTCTACAAGTGATCTTGAAGCACTGGAGGATGCGCTCAAGAAATCAAGAGTATCAATTCTTCGACTGGATCTTCAACAATTTCGGACGGGCGCCGTCAGGAAAATAATGTTGGCATCCTCACCATATGACGTCATTTACCGCATCAGAGATCTTCCTAATATGAAAGTGCTTCATATCCTTCTTTCAAAGGACCTCGTCAACTTTCTTGGATTTCCACCCAAAAAATCAAATCATATTTGCAAGATGTCCTGCGAGCTGGCATCTACAATGATTGGAGGAAAGGATATTGGAATGCTAGCTAATGCACTCAAGACCAACTCGACCCTGACCACTTTGGACTTGGGGAGCAAATCGATCGGAGACAACGGAGCCAAGGCGCTGGCTGACGCACTCAAGGCCAACTTGACCCTGACCACTTTGGACTTGAGGAGCAACTCGATCGGAGACAATGGAGCCAAGGCGCTGGCTAGGGCACTCAAGACTAACTCGGCCCTGACCACTTTGATCTTGGGGAACAACCCGATCGAATCCGACGGAGCCAAGACGCTGGCTGAGGCACTCAAGATCAACTCGACCTTGACCACTTTGGTCTTATTCAACAACCTGTTCGGATCCGACGGAGCCAAGGCGCTGGCTGAGGCACTCAAGACCAACTCGACCTTAACCACTTTGGACTTGCAGAACTGCCAGATCGGATCCGACGGATCCAAGGCGCTGGCTGAGGCACTCAAGACCAACTCGACCCTGGCCACTTTGGACTTGCAGAATAATCTGATGGGATCCAGCGGAGCCAAGGCGCTGGCTGAAGTACTCAAGGCCAACTCGACCCTGACCACTTTGGATTTGTGAGAGGGATGGGTGAGATATGAAGTGAAGTAACGAGTAAAGAAGTTGTTTTTATTATCTTATCCCTGATCAGTACTATATAGTACCTGAATAGGGCCAAGTAAGTGGCCTATCCACTTCGTTAAATAAAAAAGAAAAGGCAGTGAACCCTCTAGTATGATTCACATCTATCCATAACACTTGCACTACAACTCGATCGGAGCCAAGGCGCTGGCGCTGGCCGAGGCACTCAAGACCAACTCGACCCTCGTAACAGCAACTGAGTGAGGGGATGCAAACAGCGAACAGAGAGAGATAAGAACGGGAGAAAGGATATGAAAGCAGTAGGGACAAGAGAAAAGGCTAGAAACGGATGATGTTTATTATAAAAGGAGAGAAAGGTATTTATACTAATATCTAGGAGGCGTGGTTGTTAGGGAGAGTAGAGGCGCGGTTGCTGTGAAGATTGGAGGCGAAGTAAGAGAACAGTCTACGATGTTATCACAATCCTGGCCACTTTGGTATTGGAGGAAAACCCGCCCATCTTAATGACATAGACAGCTATAGGATGCAGCAGTTTAAACAGCAGTGATGAGATAAGAAAGCCTTACATTACAGCTAAACAATAACATTGCACGCTGTTCGACGATACAAAGGGCAGGATGACTCAGGTTGACTTAGATTGATGGGGTTAGTGTTGGACTTGACGAGGACGTTGTATGAAATCCAGAGGGCTCCAGGGGTGTCGTACGAGTGGGCGTATGCAAAGCCATAAAATGATGTTGTGTCCGGGTCGGTTGAATGCAAAGGAGGTTGGGGATGTCCATTCTGGCAGGTGTCACAGTATTCATTCTAATATGTGTGGGAGTTTTGAAAGCCCGGGTTCGAAGAGAGAGCAGGGAGTAAATTGCCATGAGATGGAAAGGCGCTAGTTGGGTCTTCCTCCTCCCTTCTGGAGGACCTGGTGTCGGCTCCAGGGGTTGGGCAACTTTGTTGATTGCTTGGTTTGGCATGCTGTTGCATTATTGGTGTTTGTGGGCGTCACTTTTTTATATGTACTTTTCCTGTTTGTGCTGTAGTCGCAGTTATGGTTGATAAAGTGGTGATGAAATGAAATGAAAAAGGGATATACATTGTGTGTCGCTGTTGATCTGTCTCTGTTGTGGATGTCGCTGTTGTTATTGTCGCTGCTATTGTCGTCGTTATCGCTGGTAATAAAAGAAAACGCTGGTGAACCCGTCATAGCCTGCACGAAATAAGGAAAGAAGGAAAGAAGGTTCACGCTGGTGCTATCCTACTGTTGTTTGTCTTTGTCTATTGTGGCGTTGTTGCTCAGGGGAGAGGGTCGACGGCCAGAGTTGTAGGACCGCTGTTAGGTCCTCAATTGGTACGGAGGGGGGGAAGGGGGTTGTAGGTTGGGGGGAGGGGAAGTGACAATAGTGTCCTAAAAGAATCACACAAAACGATACACTGCAGCGTGCCAGCGAAACTCTTGTCAATACTGCTCTCGTCCAAGTGATGTGTAAAAGGACCTTGTATTCATATTAATAAAGAGGGGGTTGTTACCTGCAGCGTGCCAGCGAAACTCTTGTCAATACTGCTCTCGTCCAAGTGATGTGTAAAAGGACAAAGAGCAGACAAGAGGGCTCGGCGCACTACTAATACTATGTCTACTAAAGAATATGACTGCTAACCTAAGGCATCGCCGCCACTGCCTAGCCACCACATCTTTTTGTAACAGCGTCTGGGAAAAAGATTACTTTCCTCTCTCGCGTACAAGCTCCCATTTTAAGAGACTCTACTTAAGGGGTGGTAGACGAAGCCACAAGTTCATGGTGTTGTTACGGAATCAGGTGGGTTCGGTTGAGATATTGTGGAGTGGTTGTTACACTCACAGTTGAGGTTAATGTTGTGAATAAGGGAAATGTAGAAGAAGGTTATTGAAACTGGGGGGGATCCTATGGCACGATACGCAAGCAAACAATACACACTGAAATAAATGGCGTCAGCTAACTCAATCAATTGCTTCGTGAAGTTGTCTTTTGAAAGGACATGGAGCAAAAGATCGAGCCGCCTCGCTATTTCTACTACTGCAGTATCTACTTTGGTCTAAATTGCGGTGAGGTCAAAGCACTGCAAGGAATGGCTCTCTGTAACAGTGTTGCAAAAAGATGTGGTGGCTAGGCAGTGGCGGCGATGCCATAGGTTAGCAGTCATATTCTTTAGTAGACATAGTATTAGTAGTGCGCCGAGCCCTCTTGTCTGCTCTTTGTCCTTTTACACATCACTTCTTGGACGAGAGCAGTATTGACAAGAGTTTCGCTGGCGCGCTGCAGTGTATCGTTTCGTGTGATTCTTTAGGACGCTATTATCACTATCCCCGGCTATCAATCCCCCCTCAACCTACAACCCCTCCCCCCCGTACCAATTGAGGACTTAACAGCGGTCCTACAACTCTGGCCTTCGATCCTCTCCCCTGAGTAACAATGGGATCGGACCCCACCATGACCACCAAGTTCCATCATGTGTGATCAGTTTGCGAAAGATGGGTAGAGAAAACGCCAGTATTGTCGTTGGATGATTAGGGTATCTGTATTACTGTGCCAGCCGCATAGCGAAAAAAGAGGAAGAATTTATCTAATTTAATGTAATAGCCTCCACCTAAAAGGTCGAGCTGGGAGGAAGAGTGCTTGAGGGTTGCGGTTGTTTAATAAGGATGTGAGTTACGGATTGCTGAACTATCAAGGGTACCGACTATGAATTTATATGTGTGTGCACACCAAATTGGGTCACTATTGTTACTCTCCACGAGAAGACGCGCTTTAATTAGTCAGCAGAAGTTTTTCGGGGAATTTAGCGGCGTTGGCCAGGTACAACATAGAGAAAACAAACAACAGTGGGCGCCTCTTCACGGAGAGTAAGTGGACACATCCTTCCCAGACAAGTGCGAGTATTTGATTTCAACAACTTTTCCTCAAGCTCTCAGCTCTACATCGGCCCATCAGGGGCATCGACACGGCATCTGGAATCACACCACTCACAGCACCATCGCCATTTACCTTGCCCCCCCGAAACACACACTTCTCATCTCCACACACCCAAAAAGGGTTTCCATGAACATATTCTGGCAATCACCATCCCACTTCCATCGGAAACCAACACCCACCCTACCTGCCTCAAAAGCACCTACCACACCAATGCTCCCAGCCCCAACATGCCCGGACATCAACACCAACACCAAGTACGCACCATCACGCAGCCAAGAGGCAGGATCCAGTACCTTCCACGCTCGGAAGACGAAGATGTGACGTCTGGAGAAACCCACGAGGACGCAGAACTCACCTCCAACAGCATGGACGACCAGCAACCGCAATCAAAGGAGATGAGGAAAAATCATCTTCAACACCGGTATCCAGGAGGTCATCCTCAAAGCTGCAGACTTTTTGGACCGACGATCTCGGAGCCACCGGTGACATTATCAACGATTTGGCTTACAAATTGAGAGGACTGGTTACTTTCATCGTCAAAACTTACTATCCGCTACCCTCCAAATCAACAGCCAAACCACTGAGAAGTATCTCTCCGTCAAGATCAGCGACGAAACAGTCAAAAAACTACCTCCTCAACTTGGCCTTCAACAAACCAACAAAGACAACGATCCCCAGCACAAATGGCCGGGGCTGCTCTGAAAAAGCCCGCGACAATGGCGGCAAGGATTTTAAATACCCCGACAAAAAGATAACCAAAACCAGCACGATTCAAGCTCTACGCCGACCATCACACCGCTGAGCACTGGGCAAGCGCAAGTACAGAGGCTTTGGGTTCAGGAGTAGCGTTCTTAGCGAACGACACCTGGAGCAGATATATAATAAGAAAAAGACACACAAAGGGCAAGGCATTTCTTTGGACTTTGGATTCCACTTGGGCGCCCACATATGAATGGTGAACTGCTTTGTACTAGCCCGAAAAGGCGTCAAGGAGGAGAGAAAAGAATTCGAGCTGTTCAAGTGGGTGATTAAAGAGATTCAAGATGCAAATAAGAGATGCACGGAGACGGCTCATGTGCAGGGACTTTAATGGCGTGTGAACCCCGCACGCGACCGTTCCAATGGAAAAAAAATACAGAACAATAACACCGAAAATAAACTTCTGGAGTAGCTCGTTGATAATTACCAGTTCACTGACAGTTTCCGCAAGATGTACCCAGAAGTTCGCGCTTACTCCTTTAAAGAAACTAGTAGTTTGTACATGGTATGGCTATCACAGGGACTGACGGGAGTATCGACGGGAGCAGGAATGATACCCTTGGAGGGTATTGTTCGTGCATTGGATAAAATTGATCTGTCGTCACGGACAGGCATCTTTTACTTTGAAAAAAAACACAACTTAAGTAGCTGTCTACTAACACTCTATGATCTTCATTTTTATCCCTTTTCTTCGCGGAGCTGATTATTCATGAACTTTGGCGCTCTGACGTACCCATTCTTCCAACCCATCGGCGGCAACCTACCCACCCAAACCGCCTTTGCCGTCCTCATGTCCGACAATATCGTCGCCGAGATCAACCTCGTCGCGGGCCAGACCCAATTCTCGCTCAACGTCATCGTCAATGGTACACTTGGCGGCAACGGGACGACTCTTTTACACTACGCCACCGTCAAGATGGTGGTGGTGATGGGTCAAGCATAGAGATAGGGTTAGGACTGTTGGGGAATATTGTATTCTTGATTGCGTTGTTTTTCTTGTTTAAGAAGAATTAGCGTGGGAAGTGGATGGAAATTTTGACGAGGGTGGATGAGGATGATGCGCCGAGGAGGCCGGCGGAGGTGAATGAGGGTGCGATTGAGTTGATCGGAGACGGACAGAGTACCAGCATATTCAGGATGATAATGTGGTGCCTACGGATCCTCCGCCAGTTTATGAGTCTAGGGGTCGGGATGCTCAGGCGGCGGCTCAGGCTGGGGCTTCTTCTGCATTTCCTCTTCCTCCTCTTGCATAGATGCTCAGGCCTTACCACAACCTTTGGTCTATCAGGAAGCCAAAAACCACATGGACATGGTCAATCTGCAGAAACAAACACAAAGATACCCCTTTCCCAAAGTCGACTTGCTTCGGGTCCCACTTCTGCTCGTTCACCCTCTCTCCGTTGTTCATGCTTGTTGCTTTATTCTGCTGAGGTGGGTATGATGAAGATGTGTTGTGGAGGAGAAGAAGCATCGCTGATTGGTCTTCTTCCCATACCTATGTCTCTTCTCCTTTCTTGGATCGAGAAACAGATCAACGACAAACGTCAATGCTGGAAAATACACACAAACCTTAAAGTGAACAGTCAAAAGTCCCACAAAGGTACCCTTCTATGGCGTGAGAAAAGCGAAAAATTCCGCATATCCGCCCTTTTGCTACTTCTGTCTAGTACATGTGGTGTAAGGTACACGGGTGTGGACGACGACTTAGTAGGGGGGTTTCCGAGAAAAAGGAGAAGGAAAATTACACACAGAGGTACACAATAAGGACCAGGTTGTTCCTTATTGTGTACACCCGTCCATTTCTCTGTTTTTGCGTTTACCCCTGACTCTCTCTCTCTCTTCTTACTCTCTTCTCATATAAAATGACTAGCTCCCCGCCCCTCTTTTCCTCTTCTCTTTTCTTCTCTTCTTCCGCTTCCACTTACAACAACAACTCCTCACACGCACAGCAAAAACACAAATTATGCTCGCAACCCCCTCCCCAACACCACCGCAAACACCTCCAGGACTAATCATCCACCAATGCAGGGACAACGAAGCCGCAGATCTCTTTTACGACTGGGCGACAAGAGTCGGCTGGAACCCTGGTCAAAAGGCCGGTATCCGAGACGTCATGCTCAAGACCGACCCCCATGGGTACTTTTACGGAAAGATCGATCCCTCTGACGTTATCCATGACCCACCCTCCACCACCAGCGTTCAGGAACAGGAACAAGAATTGGCGAAGAAGAAGAAGAGAAAGGAGGATTGGGGTAATGGAAGAGGGAGGGAGCTGGTAGAAGACCCCTCAGTGATCTCGGTCATTAGCGCAATCCGCTTCGGAGATGACCAAGCCTGGATCGGCTGCTACATCACGGACCCCAAATATCGCGGGCGCGGGTACGGAATATCGACCTTCAACCGAGCCCTCGAACACGTCGGTCCCACCCGTAAAAGTGTCGGCCTCAACGCAGTCTTCAGTCAAGTCGATAACTATCGCAGATCGGGATTCACGAACCCAAGTTGGGTTAATGAGCGGAGGCGAGGCTCTGTCCGGGACTTGGTCGATGTTCAGGAACCAGAACTGGCAGCCAGGATTGTTGACGGAGAATTTGATGAGGAAGTGGTGTTGTTGTCGGACGAGAGGGTCGATTGGGAGCAGCTGCCAGGGATCGAGAGACAGTATACAGGATTCGAACGTCCAGGATTCGTCATGGACTGGGTCCGATTCCATGCCTCCCATCCAGAACGCCACCGCGTCGGTGTCGCGGTCCTTTCCCGCACTCAGAAGGATGAAAACACAGGAAAGCCCCTTGTCCTCGGATACGGGTGTGTCCGCCCAGGGTTTACATCATACCGCGCCGGCCCGCTCTACGCCCGTGATGCTTCCACCGCCAAGAAACTCCTTCTCAAACTAGCCGTAGAAGTCCTAGCAGCCGATAAGCGGGATCCCTTGGTGGATGTGCCATTAATTTTCGACATTGACATCCCGGACCAGAACCGGGCCTCTGTCGAGATGTTTGATAGGATTGGGTGGATGAATACAATGTCGACACAGCGGCTGTGGAGGGGAGTTGTGCCGCCTTATGATGCTCGTGGGTGCTTTGGGATTTCGCTTCTCGAGGTTGGATAGGCAGCGAGGGCTAGCAGACGAGAATAAATTAGCGTGATATTTCAGTCAGGATTGTGAGTAGGTTTTCTACAGAGAAGAATTCTTGTGCAGCTTCCACTAGTGGATTTTTTTTTTCAGAGTCCGTGCAGCCACAAAAAGAGTAGCAGCACATCATCAGTCTCTCTCATTCTAGTCCCGGTTCTCACCGAAGACAACCGTAAGAGTATCCCAGTGTACATCCACGTAGCATGGACTGTAGTTGTTCATGCTAGCATTAAACCACACCTTTCCTAAAAAACATGCTGATGACCCTGAAAAAAAAAACTCCAATCCTCCAACTCTCCCCGAGTCCTTTCATTTTTTTGTTCGTTGTGAAAAAGAAAAGAAAAAATCAAGGTTTTCAACTCAGGACGCTCCCTCCCTTTACACTCTCGTTCGTTTTAGCATGCTTTTTCTTGTACTCTTACCCAACTTCAATCCTCATCCTCTTTTCATCATCCTTTGTGCCTATTTCCCAATACCGGAAAGGCCCGCGTCTGCCAAAAAATTAAAAACGATGAACACTGACAACATGCAAGTTGACTCATGCGAACACCAGTTCTCTCGCTCTCTTTTTTTCCCCATCCCTGTTGTATCCACAAAAGGTGAACAAAGCGCTCTTGTAGTTTGATTTGTAAAATGCTTAAATGTGGAGACGAGAGGTCATTGGCACAATACAAAAATAATCATCTCCATGCGAGCCCCCCCACCCTGTGTCTCTCAGCCCCGCAGTTCGAATGCCTCTTCTTTACCCCTAGCCTTTGTCCCCCGTTGTCTCCTCTTTTAGTCTCAATTGGCCCCCTCCCTGCCTTTGCTCTTTCGCCGTGATCACTGCCGCACACACCCCTCTCCAGTCAGTCCCCGCACAACAGCCCTGCCTCGACTCTCACTGCTGCGCGCCCTCTGTGCACCCTTCTACCCAAACCTTTTTCCGTTTTGCCCCCTGGCTTCGCATTTTTTTGTCATCGTCGACTATTTCTACTCGATTCATCGTCCACTCATTCCTCCTCTTTTTCTATTCTTCACTTCTCATCACTCCTCTCTCCCCTCCCTCCTTGCCCTCCTACAACTCACCAAAAGGATGCTAGCCTCTCCGACAAGACAGGTGTTCCACCAAACTGACCGCGACCAGGCCGCCGACCATTTCTTTAAATGGGCCTCCTCCGAGCACTGGAACCCCGGCCACAAGGGTCTCGACATCAAACTCCTTCACAGCGCAGATCCCAAAGGCTTCTTCTTCTCTACCGTCGATCCTCCTTCCAACACCACCACCACGGAGCAACTCCACCCGGAAAAGGACGAAGTCGTCTCGATTGTGAGCGCAGTCCGCTACGGAGAAGACCAAGGCTGGATCGGGTACTACATCGCATCGCCCAAATACCGCGGTAGGGGCTACGGCATTGCCACCTGGAACCGCGCCATTGACCACCTCACCCCAGACACCCGCGAGTCCATCGGCCTTGACGGCGTCATGACTCAGGTCGAGAACTACCGCAAGTCCGGGTTCACACAGTCGTCCTGGTTGAACGAACGTCGTCACGGATCTGCGGTCGACCTTGTTGAGAAACAGGAACGCGAGTTGGCCGACAAGATTTCCAGGAATGAAGTTGAAGGGTTGGTGTTGTTGTCTGACCCACAAGTCGATCTGGACCAACTCCCTGGAATCGAGACCAAATACTGTGGCCTGAAGCGTCCCCAGTTCGTCAAAGACTGGGCACTATTCCACGCCAACCACCCTGAGGAACACCGCGTCGGCGTCGCAATCCTCTCGTCCGATAAGAAGGACGAGAAATCCGGAAAGCCCCTCGTCCTGGGTTACGCCTGCGTTCGTCCCGCCATCTCTTCCTACCGCGTGGGTCCCGTCTACGCCGTCGACGGCGACGTCGCCAAAAAGTTGCTCGTCAAGCTGGCTGTTGACGTGGTGTCGGCCGAGAAGCAGTCCCCCCTGGGTGTGCCCTTGATGTTCGATATCGACATTCCCGACAAGAACCCTGCAGCCGTCAAGATGTTTGATGGCCTCGGCTGGAAGAACACGTTCCCTTGTCTGAGGATGTGGAAGGGCAAGATCCCTGACCATGATGTCAACGGCGTCTTTGGCGTCACCACCCTCGAGGTCGGTTAAAGAAATGGAGTTTTCGTTAGAATCCTGCGGTGACTCAAAATGCCTACTAGTCCGCCTTTGTTCCCTACGCTCTTGTTTTCTTTCGTTTTCCTCCCTATCATGCATTTTCCCATTGCTCTCTTTGCCCCTTCCTTTTCCCATTGAGCTCATGCATGTCCTGCTGTCATGCTCCTTTTTTCCTTGAATAAAAAACAAGAAAGAAAATAGTTGCGCTCCTATAGTCGATTCCCTGTCCTGTATTGTGGTAATTGGCAAGCAGCTGAATCCTGAACGCGCCCCTGCTATGAGTTGGTGAAAAAAAAAAAGTTGGTACCTTTGTAGGAAGACAGAGAGAAAGCGGGAAGAGATCCTCATACGCGTCCCAACAAAAACAACGATGGGAAGTTCTGTCGTTCGTTTCCCTCTACTCTCCTTTTAACAATCACCTTCCCCTTCTCCCTTTCTTCCCACCCCCCACATGTTTCTCACCGAGAAGGCATGCACGCACGCGATGTTTCTACTTTTGAGTTTCCCCCCTCCTCTCGTTGTCCTTGTTCGTTCCCATCCCTTCTTCCCTGCCTCCCGATATGCTCCCTTCGCAGCCATTACGACCAATTGACTTATCTCTTCCCTCCCCCCCCCCCCCTCTCTCTCTCTCTCTCTCCTTTCTTCTCCCGATTTCTGTCAATGCGTCATTGTAGATTCTTGTTGTTTGTTGTTTATTTTTCTTTCCAATTTTGAGTCAAAGTTTTCCTTTTTTTTTTCCTTCGCGAGTGTGATATGTGCTGGTGTATGTGGTGGGAGAGGAATTGTTGACGAATGAAGAGGGGAAGTGTTGCTGGTATGTTGCTATTGATGCTGTTTGCTCATTCCTTCTTCTCAATCCCGTATATTTTGTTGTCCGCCATCGTCAACGCCAGCGTCGATCCTTCCGTGAGAACTAAAGCGTGTAATACAAACGAAAAGAAAGAAGAAAAAAAAAAGTGTCAGTGAGGAACGAACAGACATATCGAAAAGAAGATCCTCGACCCCCCCCCCCCCCCCAATAACAAACTCCTTTCGTTCTTTCTGTCCAGCTGCCCTACAATCGACAAAACAACCACAACAAAAACCACAACAAAAAGAAAAAACCCCTATCGTCCCCAGTAGGCAGAAAACGAACTCGAATGAATTTAGACGTTTTACCGGTGACTTTCCGGACAATACTATCCTCGACCTCCGTTCCAGAATCAGCCGTCGACAACAATCCTGAGCCTCCTTGCGGTGAATACCTCGACACCAACTGTCCGACATCCTGCATCAGTTTCTGGATCACCGTCGCCTGATCCTGAAGCAGCGGTCCATTCGCCTAATTTACGCCATAGAAGAAATAAAGCAGAGACTGTTTAGGAAGGAGAGTCTTGGTGAACCAGAGTGAGAGCGAGCAACTGAGAGAGAGCGAGAAAGAAAGAAAGAGAGAGAGAGAGAAGAAAGTTACATTTAGGAGTTGCCCAGAGGCGAGATCTGCAGAAAAGGAGGCGACATGGCCGGGAATAGTGGCCAATTCCTCAAACACGGGATCTGGTGGTGCTGTCGTCTACGAATGAAATGAGAGCGAAAGACAGGAAAGAAAAGATGTGAGCGACTGCAGGGAATCCCAAGAAAAACTCGAATCCTGCGAGTGTGTGTTGATTCTGGTGAGACGGGAAAACGAACCATGGTAGGTGCTGTTGTAGCTGTTTTGTTGATGGGTCGAGGTGAAGAGTGCTAGTCGGGGTGGAGCTGTATTGGGTGGGTTGGCGTTGATGAAGGTGGAGGAACGATGGAGGAACGGTGGAGGAAGAGGCGAAAAGGTTGGTCTGTTCAAATGTTGGATGCGAAGGAAAAAAAAGTGATCACAAAAAAGCCCACCTGAGAAGAATGCTCGGACTGCTTTTCTATACACGCGAAGAAAAAAGAACTGTGAACGCACGCACATAGGCAAAGGAGCGGTGTCAAGACAACCGGTGTCAAGACAACGGAGCAAAAGAAAGAAACGATGCAATTTTGTGATTTAATTTTACAATGAAGGAAGAGAAGAGAGTGTGCCGTAGAACAGTGAAAATGCAAGAGATGGAAAACAAAGAAAGAAAAAAAGAGTCTACTCTATAGCACGATGCGTGGGTGTGAATGATGTAAAGAAGTAACCGCCGGGTCGAGCGTGTCTCCAGATCGACGTTCGTTTACAGTTGAGGTGCCGTAGATCGAACCAAGGTGACAATAACCGTGATATCATCCACTTTTCTATCATTCACAAATAGAAAGGAAGAGGCTCGATTAGTAAATTGGCAGCAATAGTTGAATGGCACACAATGAACAAACAAACGAAGAAAGACGTACCCGCCCGACTGGATATGACGGGCTCCCTGGCTGAAGGGAGTCGTGCGCTTGGCATCGAGAGAGAACCGTCTTGCAGTGTTGGTGAGTCGCTTGGAGAGTGCCCGCACTCTGGCCAGGATCTCGTCCGCAGACATGGCCTCGACAATCTCTCCAGCCGACGATAACCGATGTGTGGTAGAATGGAGCAACTGCTGGTCGCGGATAACATCGCCCAGCTCCCGGTCAACAAGCTCAATGGCCTCTTTGGTAAATACGTTGTCCCAGAAGCCATCTGTCGCCAGCACAATCACATCACCGTCCTGCAATTGATGTGTAGTCTGAACCGCGTCCTTTGGTAAATCTTGGATATATTTCTTGGCCTTTTTTGCCGCTACTGTTGGTGCTGCTGTCGCATCCTGTTGTGTTGCATTGTCCTTGCCGTCAGTATCACTACTTCTCTGCTGCTGTTGTTGCTTCTGTTGCTGCTGTTGCTGTTGACGGTCCTTGGGCAAGACAGTAAGTTGGTAAGGGCAGTTCCAAAAGTGCTGCTGGGAGGGTGACTCGTAGATGCACTTGTTGCCACGGATCAGCAAAAAGGCACTGTCGCCCAAGTTGGATGCTCGCAGTGTTCCCGTGGTCTTACAAAGTGACAAGATACAAGCTGTACTGGATCCTACTCACGGAAAAAAAAGAAGGTACAAGAATGAGGGTACATTAGTTCTAGTCCTTCTTGTTCATTGGGAGGTGAACGCGGGAAAAAATAAAAATTTAAAAGGGCCAAATGAAGAAAGAAACAAAAAAAAGGCATGTGCACAGTCCCTCTGCCACCCGCATAACAGATCTGGAACCTCTGGTCCTTCCTAAGATGTCCCCCCTCTTCTTTTTTTCCGTAAAGTTGATATTTTACCTGCTTCGACGGTCCCACTCTGGACCAGTTCGTTGTAGGCACCGTCCAAGATTGTCTGAGCATCCAGAATACTCCTCTCACTGCCAGCGGTGGGAAGATCTATCTCGGGTGGCACACAGTCTGTCAATCGAGCAATGTTTTCAGCATTGTTCATCAACGCCCATGAGAACAACGCAGGGTCGACTCCCAGCTATTTGAGCACGAAGTCAAAAGTTAAGCGTACGTTAGTAATTTGGTTTTTGTTTGTAACAAGTCCAGACTGAACAAAACAGTCAGCCAGCCAACCAGCTGCCCTCCAAAGGCGCAATGCGAGGTTGGGCAAAGGGTAATGGGTCAAACTGCAAAAGGAGGCAGGTTGAGTAAGGTAAAAACAACATCAACAAGAATAGGGACCATGTGTGAGTGGGGATAAAAATAAGAGCGCATCGCATCCATCCTCGGCTACGCCATTTTTAGGCACTCCTGTCGATCCGGATTGACCTTGCCCACATGTTACGAGGGAACACAGATCGATCGATCCGCTTTCAACCTGACAATTGAAGTTGCCCTCTCAACAAGAATGTGTGTGCATATGACGAGTAGAAGTATAAGAGAACTCACCTCTGACCAGCCGCCAACACCGTCAGCAACTCCAAGGGCGACTCGACTGCGTGTGGAGACATGGAAGAAGGCATCCTCGCCAGCGTCGACTTTGCCAGGATGAGGATGAGCCGCCTTTAATTTCTCCTTCCAGAGTAAAGTTCGGGCAGTATTTGCTGCCTCTGCATCCGCCTGTGCCTTTTGTACTTGTTGCACTTGTTGCTGCTGCTGTCGCTGTCTGGATTTGGGGTGCCAGCTTGCTGCGAGGAGATAGTTGTATGCAATGGCGTTATGTGATGCGGGTGTTGGTGTTGCTACTGCTTGTGGGATCACTTCGGAAGCGGTTGTGTCGGAGGAAGAAGAGGCAGGTGATGCCAGAGTGGATGTCCCAAAGAGGTCTGGCGGTAAGAGGACATCGTGTGCTAGTAATGGTGGTGGCGGTTGGTGCTGAAGGAGAGTAGCAGCAGTTGCTGTTGCTGTTGTGGAAGTATGCAGTTGACACAATGACTGTGTTGAATTGGTGGCGGACCCATCGAGGGCAACCAGGGTCGGAGTCGAAATTCCCTGACTACTACTAGCAGGAGTGAGGAGGTACTGAGGGGCGATGGAGAGGTAGCGTTGCATGGTGGCCATGGCGAAGGGGCGGGACAGCATCCAGTGGGCGAGTCTGTGTGCTGCGACTGAGCTGTAGGCGGTGACGAGCCTTGTGGGGATCATCCCCAGGGGTCTGGCTGCATTCCTGCCCAGCATTACTGTTATGTGAGAGAGCGAGGCAGAGTGGAGGTGGTTTTAAAAAAGTTTGTTGGTTGGAAAGGAAAGAACGGAGGGTGGAGAGGGAAAGAGTGGAGTGGAGAGAGAGATAGCGAGAGAGAAGAAAATAAGCGAAGGACGGAGAACGAAAAGGAGATATAAAAGGGAAGGGAAGGGAAACGTAGTGTGGAGTCAAAGGAGGAAAAGAGAGACACAGCGAGACACAGAGAGGGGCAGAGAGACAAGAAGAAATAAGAAATAGGGGGAGTGTCGTTGTGTGTGTGCTTGGGAGTGTGTCGATGGTGAGAGTCAATGGGTGGTTGTGGTTGTACGAGTGAGAAGGGTGAAGGGTGAAGGGTGAAGAAGGAAAAGAGCTGGAAGCGGCGATGCCCTTACCTTTTATTCGCCTTGGCCGTGGCCTTGGCTCTTGTGGTTCCGAAGTCCCTACTTGACTTTTCCGAACCAGTTCCGATCGATTTCCTTTTCCGTCCTCCACTCTCACTCCACGCTCTCACAAATGAACGACGTCCAAGCCAGAGTTACACGTCCTGCGTATCCCTATCCAAGGACGCTCTCTCTATCTCTTTCCTTGTCCCTTTCAAATGCCATTGCTCTTCTTTTATTAGCCACCCTTCTCTGGCTCTCGCTTCCTTGCTTGCTTCTACTTCTTCATTTTCGCCTCTCCTTCTTCAAGCTTAGCTCTCCCGGACCTAGAAAACTTGCCTTCATTCACGTCGGCTTACCATTCCAAGTCAAGTCTCCGTTATTCTCATGCCTTTCTATCTTCTTCGCGATATTTCATATCTTATGACTTGGATATTCAATTAAAAATGGAGAAAGCAGGAACAATAGACAACGACACGATTGTGCGTGTGGGTTTGTGGAGGAAGAGGAAGTGTGGAGCGAACATAAGGAAAGGGCAGGACTGACCCTGAAGAAGGGCGTGATCTTCATGTGGGAAAGTGGAGGTAAGAAAGGAAAGGAACGGATGGCAAGGGAAGGAAGGGAAGGAAAGGAAAAGAAAGGGGACAAGAAAGGCGAGTAAATTGACATAGAAAACCAAAGACACCAAGCGAGAAGGAAAGAGAAAGAAAGGAGGATATCAAAAAAGGGACATGGTCCTCCCTTTCCTTTCCCCACTTCATCCCTTTCCTTTCTTTTCCTTCACTTCCTCCACTTTTCTATCCTTTTTCCAGGGGAGAACCTGAAAGAAAAACCAGGATAAGCAAGATACATCCCGATCAATTGGAAAATAACCAAATGGAGAGAGTGGCCTTCTTCACTGTCCCTCGCTCGCCCTTATTTCCTACCAAACAAAAACTGTATATCCAACCATTCGTCTGTGATAGCCATCCAATTGATAACGGGAAGGAATGAACGGAGCAAGAACCGCAAGTTCACCTCTGTTAATGTTTCTCTTTGTCGCGTTTCCTTTGGTCCAATGTACCCGCTCCCTCCAGAAGCAATGGGTCAGTGCACGCGCAATTAGAGGCACTTTTGGACCGGACTGCGGCGAGGCAAGGTGTTACAACGGACTATCATATGGTGGCGCGTTATGCAATTTGCATTGTTGGGTGTCTTAGATTGACAATAATGAGAATGAGCAGACAGGTGCTTTCATTCACTCTCTAAAGATATGCGAATAGACAAAGGCACCTGTTGGTATTGTGAACGCATGACAGATATGGATTGACGCAGCAACGAGGGGGACGAATGCGAGGAAGATAGCGAGATCACGATGTTGCTTCTAGGGCTGTTAATGAAGGATAATTTCTTGGTGTGTCGCAGAATGAGGATCAGATAAATAAAAGATGACCCATTGTGACAGTGCTACAGAAGGAGGAGATTTTGTCGGTGGCGCGCATAACTGAGTCCGTACGCCACCTCCACCCCCGCTTTTGCGCCGCAGAAGGGTCAATAGATAGTTAATATCAAAGGGTGTGAGAATGGAGAAAAGAGAAGTTGAGGTGTGGGGTCAAATGGGAGAAAGGTGCCGTATTTATGGCTATTTTTCGTCTGACATGGGCGCGGCGAGGCTGCGATGATGACACTTTCTACGTACAGATGAAGTAAACTCCAGGCTGGGGGTGGTCAGGGTGTGTGTTGAGGGAAGACGGTGATTCGAGGGCAAGAATGCTGCGTTGATGACGAGTGAGCACAAGGAAGTGGACAATGTGACGTGCAACAACTCATTTCGCCCAAAGAGAAGAGCATTGCACTAGAAATAGATACTAGTAGTCATATGATCACGTTGAACCTTGTGCAAGGACAAGGAAGCATCCATTCCGTAGATGACAAAGGAAGAAGTAAGGCCAGATTGATTGACCCTGGTGGACAAACAAACACAAGGACAATCAACTAACCCGACCCGGTGCGTCTTCATTCTGCCAGGACATGTACAGGCTAGGTCCCAGCCTCATCATCAGGCCATGTTCTCCTCTCTCATATTGACTAATAGAAGTATAATAAATAAATAGCCAGCCCTTGCTACCCCGCCCCAGGTTCTTTTTAATTTTTTGAAATACATCTTTGACCACAATCTCTCCTTTATCCTTCCTCCTTTCTCCTTACTCTCTCACCCATCGTGCATACATCTCACTCGCACCTTCCAACAGCAATCGCCCAACGCACACACACCTCCTGAACACAACTCGCCATTCGTCCGCAGTCAACCCATATATCTTCTACGCAATAATTATCACAACTCAATTCAATAGCCTCTTTCTCCTTTCGCTTTGCTTAGCCTGGCATAAATAGTCAGAGCATTCCTTTCTCCCACTCTTTTTCTCTTTTCCTCTTCAACAACACATACACCTCAATCTACCAAGCTAGCAAACCATTTACTCTCACTCTCGCTCCACAAACACAACTCTACCTCAACACTCCACCCTACCAACCAACAACAACAGCTATCCAACATGTTCATGCTTTCGTGGATTCGCTCTTCTGACACCCAGGCCGCCAGCAACAACAACAAGGCCACCACTCCCTCCTCGACTACCTCGGACGACCACCACCACCAGTCGGACGACTGGGTCTTCCTCCCCGCAGATGAAGAGACAATGATGAACGCCTCCATCTCCGACCTCCAGCTCCTCTCAGCCTCCACCATGATCCTTCGTCCTTCCTCCACACATCCCGCCTCTTCTTCTCGGACAGCCACCTCCTCATCTTCCGTATCAACAACAGCAGTGGTGCACAAGTCGCGGAGGCAGCTCAAGCAAGAAAAACGTCTCCAACAGGCACAGGACGACCTCGAACGCCGACCGCGCTATGACCCCATGATTGCCAAGATGCGCGACTATGAGTTTAAGCTTGCAAAGCTTCAAAAGTTGGGGATGCGGTCGGGTCGGATTGCGAGCTCAACGACGGGTGGGGCCCATTCTGTCAAGTCTATGAGGGGTGCTGGGGCTTCTGGAGGCCCTCAGGTGTCTGCCCCTCCTGCTACCACTGCCTGCTAGTCTCCCTTGACAGGAATGTAACTTTTAGCCCTTCCTTTCCCTCCCCCCTATTGCTTTTTTACTTTTTCCTACAAAACACGCGCTGGAGATTGGCCTGTCGCTCTTTTTCATTTCCTTGTACTTGCCTTCTTCTGTAACACGAGGAAGATAGGGTGAGAAAGGGACAGGAATACAAGGTACACGGGTCATTGCGAACCTGACCACCCTTCCCCTTCCCTCCACTACAAGTATTCTTATCCTCCCCTCTTCGTCTTATCGTACGACATTCACGCTATTTCTCGACACAAGCATTCCCCAGCACCGCCAACAAAAAAAGCCTTTATTCTTTACTTTACTCGACCTGTTTACCATAATTCCTCAATACTTGACAACCTTACTACCTCGCACCCCTTCTCGTGTAGCAGAGAAAGACACCTTTTTTTTCTTTTCTTTTTTTTTTCTTCTTTTTTCTTACTTTTTTTTCCACTTTTTTTTTGTTCGCTTATCCTTTGCCGGTTCATAAAAATAAAAAACTTTAAACCCCCATTGTGGCATGCAAAGCCCAGTCAACCCACATAACTTTTCTCTCTCTCTCTCTCTCCCCTGAACTCATTCTCCCTTTTTCATGCACACCGAATTGACCTTTTTTGTGAGGTACTTCCATGTCAAATGAATAGAATCCGATACATTCCGGGGACCACATCTTGATATTCTAAGAGTAGTCTAATTTTACTATTGCAGATGAAGGAGTATGCAAGAAGGAGAAGAAAATGGAAAGAAAGGGAGTGGGAAGACGTTGGTCATTTGTATCCTGCATCCGACTTGCGCCCACAACTCAAAACCACCTCTCTCGCTCATGGACACCCAACCTCCGATTATTATTTTTTTCATTTTTGGTGCGACTGATTGATTAACAGGTGGCTCCTCCGTTGCAGGCTCCGTAGTACTGACAGGGCGATTGTGTTGAATAACGCGGTGTCTTTTTGTTACACATCTAATGTTGTGATTTGAAGTTAGGAAAAAAAAAGCGATGAGTCAAGAAGCGAGCGATGAGGGAGGGGCGGGATAGGGTGTTGCCAAAGGGGGCCAAGGAGGGGTTCATATAGACAAGCGGAAACGATGACGTGTTTTTGAAATGGAAAGGAGGGGAGTAAAATGTAAGGCCATGGGATAACATGGACATGTTTTTTTTTTTTCTTTTCGAATTTAGTGGGGAGAGAGCAGGAAGGAGAAGTGTATGAGTGTTAAACATGTCGTCGCTAGGGTAAACTCGAACCTTTGTACCAGGACATGTAGCTTCTACATACAAGCGAGAAAATGATGAGGAGGAGAAAGAAAAAAAGAAGTAGAAGGAAGACAATGCTGTTAGAAAGTGTGTAAGCCATCCATCAGTCAAGGATAAACAGATAAAGTACAGAGTGCAAGGTCGAAGAAAAGTGAATGGCTCCATACTTCTGCCTCCACACGTCTCATAATTATTTGGATCAAGGCCTATTGTTATACGAACAAAAGAGAGAGCGAAATGGGGCGACTGTCAGTTTTGATTGTTGACTCGATACGCAGAAAGTGGATTGGCCCTCTGGGACGAAGGGGGAGAAGAGAGATAAGACGGGAGCAGGGGAGGAGAGGAAGGCGGTTGTTTTACACTGGACAAATCCTCCAGGTGGACACCCGTCGGCATGTGCGGGTGCGACCAATGTTGAGAGGAAGAGGATTGTCGACAATAAGCCGAGGAAGTGGAAAAAGAAGAAAGTTCTACTGCCGGTTATCATTGCGTTGTGCTGGCTTTGTGGAAGGTGTGTATGAGAGTTGAGAGGAAAGGGCAAGGAGAAGAAGAAGCTGTGCTGTATGGAGAGAGGGTAGAAAATGGTTAGGACGTTGAAGGAGTAGGAAATTAGTGAAGAGAAGAGGAGATGGGGAACGAGGAGTGGGTGAGGACGCTGAAGAAGGGAAAGGTGTGGAAAAGCAAGAAGAAAAGGTCAATACGCTTGAAGTAAAATAATAAATAGATTAGAGGCAGGAGTAAATAGCACCTCCGTTGTGGACAACATAGAGATAGTGTGGTTAATGAGGATGATAAATGAGAATGGGGCTGGATATGTGGTTGAAGGTGGTGCTCGTGCACATTGAGATCATACTGAGGCAGAAGGGAACCACCATCGCTGACGTATAGATGGTCCAAACGAAGGGTAGACTACTCATCAAACTATTAAACGTGAAACATGACCGTTTCCTTTTTTGTACCAATTGTCCGTCCCCCCCAGCACCGGACCAATAACATCGAGGGCAGAGTTTTCTTCTCTCTAATAGCCGCATCAGTTGATCCAGCCACCTCTTCGATCCCCTTCTTGTACATTCCTAATCCACACTTCTCTCACTTCTTCATACCCATCACATCACAGACACAGGACACAATGACAACAACGAACGACCCCCTCTCTAACACTCTCGCACCCAGCACAGCTGCGACATTGACGATCCGTGTCATCAAGTCATTCGAATACCGCACTTCCAAGAATCTTGTCCTCCACAACATCGACCTCACCACCACCAACGTCGGCCAGCTCCGCGCCTTGATCATCGAGAGTAAGACTTCCTAGTCAACACTTCATCCACTAGGAGAGGTTCTGTTGCATCACCGAGAGGGCGGGAAAGTGGCAATGCTGAGGACAAAGATGTCTACCTCCGTCAAGAAGGGGCTTGGGAGAGAACGAAGAGACAAGTGGACGGCACTAGCCTTTTTTGTATCACAAAAGCCAGCAGGAACTTTTCTGTCAAGAACCAACAGGCACTAACGACTTACCTATCTTCATTCTGCTCTCATAGAGATCAAAACTGCTCCTGGATGGAAGCCCTACCAGACCGTCGTCTTTGGTAACGAAACAAAACACGACGGCCTTCAACTAAAAGGATACCTACCCAACGTTTTGCCGCCCTAACACCCAGCCCTCAATTCTATTCTCAATTACAGATACCCTGAAGCTATACACAAAAGCACACGGCGCCAAGACCATGAACTTGATCATCAACATGGACAATGACGACTGGATCCTTAACAACGACGACGAGATCCTCACCAACCGTGGCATCGGTAAATATTACAGCCTTCACCCCAACAGCATGAAATAACGTGATAACGCAGGACAGATCATTTGCTCTCGTTATTAACGGACGCTCTTTTTCTGTGGATCGAACAATATAGAAAACGAGACAGAGATCTCGATCTTCAATAGGGAGCTGTACGAGGCTTTCAAACAGCACCCTGACATCAAGTGGTAGAGAAAAAAGCGACAGAACGGCGCTCAGGAAACAGGGATGCAGGACGACAGGATGTAAGTCAAGAGGCATGGGCTGCGGGATCCGACTGTTTTGATACGTCACCACTAACGCCTGTTGCGACAACCTATCTTGTGTATGCCAACCCTATCCTATCTACCCCCAAATCAGACAGGAAAACACAACAAAAATAAAATCGACCTATTGAACAACATTTATCGATGATATGGAGAAAAAACAATCACCACATCGAACACTTTCAGTTAGTGCGGGCCTCAATGCACATGGATACAACAAGAACGAACAAGGCGGTCTATTTTGTTGTTAAAAGGCGTTTATTTGGGTCTCGTAAAGTCGACAAGCAGCAGGATCTGAATCGTACGACGACAAAGGACAGAAAAAAGTCGCAATTCTGGGATGCACCATCGTCTTTACCGCATCGTAGTGCCCAAAAGCTGCCGCTTGTAAAGTCCACAGCACCACTGTCACCACCTTTTCCACCTCCCTCCATCCTCTCTCGCCACCACCGCTGCTGCAGCTTCCGTTGTCGACACACAACCACAGCACCTATAACCGAGCCCACAATTATCCCCGTCATCGCTCTCCCCACCTTTCGCATGTACCTTCGATCCAAGAACTCATTCTAATCTACCCCGGCCTTGTACGGCGAACACTAGATCTCGGACATCCTCAGATCTGTGAACCCCATGGGCACCGGTACTGTATTGCTACCACTGATGGTATTGGTGAGGTTGGGATAAGGGGGAGAAACCGTAGTTCCCTTGGGCGGTGAGGCTGATGATGATGATGAGCGGGGTTTGGGTTTAAGATTGAGGGTGGGGTTGATAGTCGCTGAGGGTAATGAAAGGGTTGGTGGACAAGTTCGTAGTAAGTGTAGGGGCGATTCTCTTTGTATGCGAGGTTTTTGAGGTGAGCGGTGTGGAGGGTGTTTATATTCACGGTTCTAGAGGTGGTGTTGTCTTGGGTCATGGTATAGATTTTGTATAGCTCAGCCTAAGAGAGGGTCGAGAAAGGTTTGTGAAGGAGGGCGGGGTGCCGATTTTTTTCGTTAGTCGTTGGGCGGGGAACAAGACAAATAATTAGGCGAGGCTTTACATGTCAAGAGAACGACCAATAGCATGCAAAACTTACCAGCTCATTATACAGCTCGATACCATCCAGGTACGTCGAACCATCTGGCGTCGTCCCCCACAAACAAATAATCATTATAAAACTCCCTCGACCCCTCAAAACCTTCTACATCCTCCGGATACGGCGGCTTAGTAGTAGGATCTGTGAACAGGCAAGAGTAGATGACACTGCTGTCGTTGACAGAATACCGGGTCATGTAAGGCCGTTGATTGGCGTAGAGGATCACGGTGGAGTCGTACCGTTTCTTGGTCTTGAAGAGTGCGCCTTTGAATGGATAAGTTCCGTGTAGACTTTCCCAGGATATCGTGTCGTGGATACTTCTAGGGGGGTACTGGTTCTTGTAAAAAAAAAAAAAAAAAAAGTAGGGTTGGCGAATTTAAAGAAAATGGGAACGAAAACTTAATTTGGGTCAAGGTACATGCCAGTTTCCAGACACGGAAGTCGAAACACATTGTCAACCTTCTTCTAGAACCCCAAACCACACAACACTCCTCACAACATCCGTCAACATATGCACTAGCACCTTCTCCCATCCTTCTCCACCTCCACCACCACCCTTACTCACATATAACGACTGTTACTGTCAAATACTAGACATCCACCCATACAACCCCACCGTCCGCACATTCACCCGCCCCTACTCTCCTGATCAAACCTCACACCCACCGGAACCATCTCCCCCATCCCACTTCCGGGGGTCAAAGCCTCCTCACTCTTGAACAGTGGCGTGAAAGCGCCTCTCCTGCTCACCGCACAATCGACTAGGCGAAGTTGTTTTTGGAAGTTTAGATAAGGCGAGGAAAGGGTAATGGGGGTTGTTGATTTGAAGAAAAAGATTTTGTTGTTGAATATGCACGTGAGGAGGATTCTGGATCGGATGTTAGTTTCTTGGTGGTGATGGCGTAGTGAGGATCGACATTCTTTTCAGTCTCAGCCCTCCATCATACATCTCATGTGTGTTCAGTTTGCGAAGGGAGGATAGAGAAAATGCCAGTGATGTCGTTGGATGATTAGGGTATATGTATTATACAACGTAACAACAATGTACAAGAAAAAAAGGGAAGATTACGACTGAGAAAGGACGACAGGATAAAATGACAAAAGCTGGGTGGCGTATGTGTGTGAGTAGAGCTAGAGTACCCTCACCTTCCGATCGCGCCATCGCCCTCCTCGAAGATGATCGTCATCATCGTCATCATCGTCGCGGTAGTAGTAGTGTTGCCGACTTGTTCCTGTAACACTCCCCATGTTGGCACTCCTCAGACCCATTTCGACATACTGCTCCTGTTGCTCCTGTTCCTCTTGCTGTTGTTGTTGTAAGTATTGTCGTTCCTGTTCCTTTCGTTTTTCAGCCGCGCGCCTTTTTAACTTATTCCGATGGTCGCTGTACATGATACAACAGAAAAGTCCAGCGGTGACGCCGAAAATGATGGCAAGAACCTGCCCTTTGGTAATGTACCTAGCCCAGGCTTTGTCTCGGTAATAGATATTTTCCATGGTTGTGTTGCGAGGAACTGTGCCTCTAAAGTAGCCTGGGATCACCACGTCTAGCGATCCGAGGGCGTTGGTGCCGTTCTTTCCGATTGTTGAGAACTGGTAGACCCCCTCTGAGGATAATCCGACGACATAGGGGGTTTGTCCTGGCAATGGGCCGCCAAGAGTTACAAAGTTGTCGTGGACCGCCACGTCGTTAGTTTGTGTGGTGTTTCCGTCGAAGATCGTGGTGATGTCGTAGAAGGGTGACGTTGACACTATTGGGGTTTGAGCCACTCCGTCTACTATGTCCATGGTGAACGATGTGTAATCTTGTCCCTACGTTTTTGTTTCCAAAGCGAAGCAGAAAGCAAGTTATGTTTTAGGTGTAGAAAAAATACGTAGTACAGTGCAATGAGCGAGCAAATATTTATGCACTAAAAAAAAAAGGAGCTGGTTACCGTAGTAGTTTTGTTGTCTTGTCCAATCCCTCCCAGGAATGTGATCCCGCCTCGAGTTCCCGTAAAGAAATAGCTCGAGAGAAAGTTATCGGGTCCCTTGAAGATTTGGCGATTGGGTGAGGGAGATGCGGTGGGGTCTGTGAACGGATATGACTCGATGACGACGTTTGTGCTTATGTTGTAGTTGTGGTGCATCATGTACAGATGGTTCTCCGCATAGACCACCTTTATACGGCCTTGAGAACGCGTCTTTCGAAAAAATCCGGGTCTTGGCAGATCCGTCCGATTGAACCACGGTTCGGGCAATAGGTCGATTTGGTTTCTGGCAGTGTACTCTCCCAATATCTCATTCTGTAGAAGGTATATACGCACAAATAATTGGAAAAAAGCATACATTCGATAATAAAAGGGAGGTGATTAGGACGGCGCCAAAGGTTCACTTTTCGTTGTTGTTTTTTGACATAGCAAAAGTGGTCGATCACCTACCAAATTCCAGATGCCGGCAAGATGGAGGTACCTTTTCGTCTCACTGAGGACCCCGAACCGAATAACAGACCCCACGTCATCCGTGAACATATGCACCAGAGTGTCGACTCCATTCCTGTCAACATAAAATGACATATGCGCCACCGAGTCCGTGTCCCATCCGTATAAAGATGACGTCCTGATACTCGTCCACGCTTCCGTTTCGGGATCATATCGGATTCCCACAGGAACATCGGCAGGTTTAGGAGATATGTAATCCTTGTTCCTGAAAAATGCCGTGAAGACGCCTTTGCTGCTAACGGTACAGTCGACAGTGCCAAAGGGCATCTTCCAGTATGAGAATGGCCTAGACTGGGAGAACGACACTCTTGACCACATGCCTAAGCTGAGTTGGTCTGGGTTGGGGAGCGATTTGACGAGGAGGAAGCCCTCCTTGCCGTTTATTAACCCATTAGTAATGCCGTAAAGTGCTGTTGAAGTTGGATCTGTGGCGATACAATCCAGAAGCACCGTGCTATTTTCATAATACGACATGACACCCGAGGGACGTTAATATTGGTGTTTTTGTTGGCGGTGTGGGTGTGAGAGTGTTGGTGGGTGATAGTGGGTGTTGAAAGAAGAGGAGAGGTAGGAAGACGAATCAAGAGAGTACGAGAGTAAGAGAGCTTGAGAGTGTGACAAGGTGATGGTGTAGCTGTGTGTAAGGAGGTAAGAAGAGGATAAAGAAGGAGGGAAGAGAAGAGTACGAGAGATAAGAGAAATCGAGTTTAATTGTCTCTTTTGACAGGACTTATGCAAAAAGCGAAAAGGAACAAACTCATTCACCCGCACAACTCGGGGCATGGAAAGAAAAATAGAGGCGTGTTGTTTTTGCTCACACAAAGGAAATAAGTCTTTGTGCATGCATGCAACAACATCAACAATAACAAAAAAACCACAGCCTAATCATGTTCTTGTTCTTCTCTTGCACCCTGTTGGGGTAACGCCATCCAGTTGGCGCCACTGCTCCGAATCGTATGCGACTGTTCCTTCCAGTGGCATTCGTAGACGCACCACCTTTGCCCAAAAAGCAAAGAAAGGTTACCCAGGTCACCGGTAACAAGAAGTCATGATGACATGGTGGTAAACTCAGGTGTAAAGTCCCAACAAAAAAGAAAAAGAAATAAAGGATGAATGGAGAAAAATTTGCTCTCATTTCCAGCTTGTACAAACGTTGTTAATATGCAAGGCTAAAACCAAGAGCACTTTTGTGCCAAAATGGCTAAGGATTTCGAAAGATGGAAGGAAGGGAGGAAGGAAGGGAAGGGAACAGCCGTCCCCAGGTCAGGATGGGAAACGTGAACAATGCGCACTGCCCTGGGTAAGAGCAATTATTGCATGCTTTCTTTGTGTTTTGTGTTGATATATTTTCTGATAGAAAACAAATGAGATATGGTGGAACAAACGACAGGGGGAAATGAAGCGCAGTGAGAGATGGATGAGGACAAGCAAAAATTGATGTAGCGCGAACACAAGATGATTGGTCTGATGACGACTTGAATATCACTCCCCTTCCTTTTCCATGGGAGAGCGAGAGAGTGACAGATAAGATTCGAAATGAAGGTGGCCCAAGGCAGTTCTGAACTCGGAATTCGAAGGTATCATTCTTGTTGGTGGGTCTTGGAGGTGCGCTGGAAGGTATCCTTTGAAGTGCTCACCATCGTCAATTGCTTCTCAAAGTAGGTGCACGAAATTGACACTGATGGCAGGTTAGGCTATGTATTGCTTGGTATCAATGTACAAGGAGGAAAATAAACTACGACTGAGCACTACCACCAAGAGAGGTGACAGTGTTGGGGCGAGGGTGTTGTGAATACTCTGGGGTTTGACTCTCGTCGCGCGCGTATGCGGGGGGTGTGGAATGAGAATAGTCAACAGAGGTAGCGAACTCGGGTGGAAGGTCGGAAGTGAAATACTGGTTTGCGATCCGCTCCTCGTAGGCGATCATCGCGAGGTTAGTTGTTGTCGGCGGTACTGCAGCACCCATGGTAGACCTCCTTGCGCTCAATTCTATATCCTGGTCCTGGTGTTGTTGTTGTTGTGCCTCTGCGACTGCACGCTTCTTGGCCTTGCGACGGTTGTTATACTTGACGAGGATGAATAACACGACGAAACAGGCCACAACGATCCCGAATTTCTGCGAACCCGTCAGCTTAGCCTTGGTATTAGCTTCATCATAATTCCTCTGCCAGATGTAATCCACCAAGTTCTTGGCATGATGGGTGATACCTGAAAACAAACCGGGTACAATGACATTGACCAAGCCAAGGGTGGTCGTGCCGTTCACTCCAACGATAGAGAACTCATAGATCCCCTCCGAGGCCAGTCCGACGACAAAGGGGTTCTGTCCTGGCAATTGTCCACCGACCGTCACAAAGTTCTCGTGGATTGACACGGTTCCGGTTTTTCGATCGCTTGAGTGCTCGTCGGTAGTGTGGTTATAGAATGGGGACGTGTGCACGACTGGAGTTTGAGGGATTCCGTCCAGTAAGTCCATGGTAAACGAGCTATACTCCCCGGCCTATCGTTTTTTTTTCCAAGAAAAAAAAAAAAAGACAATGGGTTGTTAATTGCAGGCGGTCAAGGAAAATAACGTGAAGTGTAAATATTCTAAAGTGTAATGAGAAGTCAACAAGTTATTATCTACCAGCTTGGTTCCATTATAGTTTCCTAGGCCTCCCAGGAAAGTAGTATTGCCTCGAATTCCAGCAAAAAAATATTTAGGTCTGAAGTTATCGGGTCCTTTAAAAGTTTGGCGGTTTGTGGAAGGAGGGGCGGCTGGGTCTGCGAAGGGAATCGAGTCGATGGTGACGTTCTCTGGATGGTTGTAGTACATCATGTAGAGGCGGCCGTTCGCATAGATCATCTTCTTCTGGAGTGAATGATGAGGCTTTCCGAACGCTCCGAGGTTTATGTATGGTTCTGCATAACCGGCCCTATCCCCGCGCTTCGCGTCGAGCATGCCGCCGGACTCGTACTCTCCTGTCTTCGAATTCTACGAACGATAAGTGACAAAAAAAAAGCACGTGAGCGTGCAGCAAGTGAAGTGCGAATAAAAGATGTCACGATTTCACATTCATTATTGGACTACAGCAAAAGCTGCTTACCTGCTTCCAGACACTGGCCAGCTGAAGGACGTTCTTTGCCTCATTAAGGACCCCGAACCGAATAACAGTACTATCAGCATCCGTCAACAAGTGTACCAGAGACTCGACTCCATCATTATTGATATAGAAAGACGTGTGCGTCCAATCATCCGTGGCCCAACCATACAAAGGCGACGTCTTGATACTGGTCCACTTTTGCGTCTCGGGGTCATATCGGACGCCGACAGGGATACTGACAATTCCAGGGGTGAGCAATTGACCATTATTGAAAAATGCGGTAAAGACACCCTTACTGCTGACAGAACAATCGGTGCTCCTGAAGGATGGCCGCCAGTAAGAGAAGGGTATAGCCTTCTCCTCTGATACCATAGACCACATGTTGAGGCTGACGTGATCAGGGTTCGGGGATGACTTGACGAGGAAGAAGCTCTTCACATTGCCGGCGTAGCTCCATCCAGTGGCGATGCCGTAGAGTGTTGTTGAAGTTGGGTCTGAGGCGATACAGTCCAAAGGGATCTGGCTGTTGTAGGTCGACATGGCTGGAGTTTGTTTTGGTGGGTAGATAACTTTGGGCGAGAGGCGGTGTGTGCTACAAGATGGATGGATGTGGGTAGGAGCTTGATTGAGAAAAAAGAAAAATGAAGGAAGGGTAAGAGGAGGAAAGAGAAGAGTATAGGAGAGGATGGCAAAAGGCATCGGGGGAATGGACGGTTCGTGGCACCTTTTAAAGATAAACGCAAACATGGGCGTACCGAGTTCAGCAATGCTCATCCAATTATCTCTTTTTTTTTGCTCACGATTGAAGAAACCTTGTGCACAACAGCCCATTTTTATTTCTTTGCATCCTGATGGGACGATCAACTTTTCATGCACGATATAGATGCGTTTTTAACTGGACATCGACTGGGGCGCTTTAATCCATCTCCACTCATGATTCACCATCTTCGTCTCAGTTAACAAAGGAGAGTGGTATTTCTAATCATCATCACCAGAATGATCAACTCCAACCGGCGATATGAATGACATGGGTAACAAAAAACAAAGGAAGCCAACTCATATGTTTTTGTTAACCTTATCAGAGCAAGTGAGACCCAAGAGCTCTAACCTTATTTTTCCTCAAAGTCGAACAAAGGTGATGGCAGTGCTTCGGTGCTGGTTGTGCAGACCATGAAAGCCAACGAAGGAGAGGGTTGTCCCGAGGAATCGACAGTTGTGAGGGCATCGAATCTCTCTCTACCATGGATTACCGACATCCAACTAAAAAAGGGATCCTTGGGTGTGTGCACAACAAGAAGATACCCCTCCTCGCCAAGGTTGCCCAACTAAAGGAAGTGTCCAAGCAAAATAGTAACGTAACAACTGCCAATTTATTGTCGCATACGATGGGAGAGTCTAGATATGTATAATTAGGTGGTGGACGGTTCTAAAGATTTGTCTGTCAATACACGTCTAAGAGGTGTAATTGGGCAGCCTTGACTCCATCCTCGGTCGTATCGATGCTAACGGTGGGCCAATGGTCCGAAAACTTGTGTGATCAGGTATGCACTCGTCCTCGGGGATGATGCCCACACTGTGCACCTCGTGCTTCCCAACAAACGACGGTAGTTCCATTGACTTCAAATGTCGCTCTCTCTCCTCCATCTCGTTCTTGCGGAATTGCTTCCTGCGCCGTGCACGTCGCCATAAGGAGCATCCAACCACCAACACTGCCATTAACACGACCGCTCCTACAACCCCTCCGATAATCTTCCTGCTTTGTTCCTGCTGCTGCTCCAACTCAACTCCATTGTCAAGTGCTTGTATTTTATTTTTCAGTTTCGAGACAACTCGCGGAGATAAACTGTTGAGGTTGTCCAGGATCCTGACCTTGTAAGGTCCCTCTAATGTTCCTGCAGCTTGTCCAAAGATAGTGAACTGGTATAGTCCCACAGAGGTCAGGGCTACCACGAATGGCTCCTGTCCCTCGATCAAACCCCCTACGACCTGCCAGTTCTGGTCCACCGAGAAGCTGGAGGAATTGTCGCTCCGGATTATAGTGTGTTCGAAGTACTTCCTGCCCTCCTGCTTCTCAGTCGTGTATATCTTGAATACCTAATGCACGTAAAATAATAAGTAAAGTAAGTATCGAAACCATCAATCATAAGCACTATGATAGTCAAAAGCGATCCTCCGGATGTACGACAACTTACATTGTCGACCTCAAAGACACCACCAAAGAACGCCATCCCATTGCGATCTCCGCCAAATACATAATGCTGAGCCATATATGTCCCACGATTAGACACACCCTGGTATGCACAAGGTTCGCCAAGTCGAGTACCAACCGAGGCTGTCAAAATGACCGGGCAAGAATCGTTCTGCGGAAAAGTTCCGCTTAGGAAGAACGTCCCTCCGTGGTATGTCATGAACCTTGTTGACCGGCCCTTGTTTGTCGAAAAGAAGCCCTGGCGAGAGTAGTCGAACGAGTTGTAGATCCATCCAAAGTCCACTGTTTCCGGCCTGATGAACGCGTTGACTTCTTCTCTCTACATGCCGGGTTCAGAAAGAAGCAAGGTTAGTTTTTGTTTTGTTTTTGTTTGCATTTGAATTTAATGTATCTCAGTTATGGTACTGTACAACGAACAGGAAATGCGCAACGGAATTGATTTCCCTTTCATTCGTCGACTTACCAGCTCAAAAAAGCTGTTGGGCCAGAGTATGTTGGTTTCGTACTCCACACCTGCAATTGTGAGCTGGTGACCAACATCGCTGGTCAAGAAGTGTAACGCATTTCCGTATGTAGAGTTTATGTAATATGACCTGTGGATGAGGCGGTCGGATGTCCATCCGTACATGGACGGACCCCGGATAGCGGTCCATGTGTCACTAACAGGGCTATAGATAAACCCCATTGGTAGCAAGGTCGCCGGCGATGTAGTTCGATAGGGGCTTCTAAAGAAGGCTGTGACCTCGCCATTGCCGTTCACTGCACAGTCGACAGAAGTGAAGGTCGGGTAGCTGTACGAGAGACCCTTGCTGTTGTTGGTATGTGCGAATACTTCCCAAGTGAGAGTGGCCAGGTTTGTAGGACTGGCGTTGGATCTGACAAGGATGATGGTCGATTCTCTGTATCCGTAGTTGTTGGTGGATGAACCATCGTTGGCGCTCGCAACCCCGTAGAGATATCTCGAGTATGGATCTGCGGCAATGCAGTCCAGGTTGAGAGTCCCTTGCATTGCCATGGTTCTTTCTCGCGGGTTCCTGTGTAATCAGAGCAAAGGAAGGTGGAGATCAATGAGGTTGAAAAGAGATGTTGTGGATTGAAGAGGTGGTGGCAAAAAAAGAAAGAGGGATGAAGTGCGCAAAAGAAATAAAACGGTGAGAAGTGGACGAAAAGAACAAGGAAAAGAAAAACAAAATCATACCAAATCAAAGTGGTCGGAGGTTTAATGCACTAACGGGCAAAAACAACTAACACGCTCTTGAATTGGGGCATGTAAGGAATAGCGACAATGCATATCATGCACAAGCGGTCGAAAAAAAAAAATATGGTCCCAGGAGTACCACTATACCATTGAACATATGTGAGCATTTATGTACGTTATGTCAAGAAAAGGGACGGAAAAATGAAAGGGGAATGAGGAGGCCGAGCCATTGCATGTACAGCGCCGTTGCAAAAAGTAATAGGCAAATTCTTTTTGCAACGGCACTGTACACTATCCCACCTTTATGTCCAAGTCTGTTGTCAAGTGCATGTCATCTCTTATTTGAACGAGCTCTGCCATTCACATCCCTCGGTCGAGCGCCTCAACATCCTGTCTGGGACCAAAGCGAGTCGTCTTAATCATGAGCCATGCATGCATTAATTAGTCGACGGTTTGCTGAAGGAAAATTCAAGTCACAGCCATGGCAACTTTTCTTTTGGAGTCGTAACATTGACAAACAGGTCGTTGCAAAACAAAAGGATGGCAGTCTTGTGTCTGTTTGCGTCCGTGTGCTGTATGTACCTTTCATCGACCCCTCTTCACCTGTCACTGATCAACTGGCATACAGACGCGTCCACAATTATCAAGAACAAGAGACATGTCCAATCATATGCGAGCGTCGTGGGAGCATACTAAGGCAATTGGGTTTACCCATGAGTACAATGGACGTTTATTTTATTCATTTTCTTGTGCGCAAAGGCCTTGGTACCTTCTCTCCCTACCCTTTGCTGTGAAAAGAACACAAAGAACATAAAAAGGCTGTCATGACCTTCTCTTCCTCTCATCACTTTTCTCCTTCCCCATTCCTCACCCTCATCACCATCCCCCCATGACCACATCGTCTCTCTCATCACCCCCAGAGGGTACAGCAGCAACAGCAGCACCACCAAAAACAGATGTCCCCGTCCTCATCTCAGGAGCAGGACCAACAGGCCTCCTTGCCGGCATCCTCCTCGCGAAAATGGGTATCCGCACCCACATCATCGAGCGCGACATGACCGTCTCTCCGCTCTCTAAAGCATTCTCTCTCCACCCGCGGACTTTAGAAATCCTTCGACAAACCGGTCAGGACCTCTCGACTCGGTTCGAGAAACAGTCTTTAGAGTGTCATATGGGAAGGATGTATTTTGGAGGCAAGTTGACGGCAGAGTTACAATGGACGCCCGCAATGGAGTCGCAGTTTCACCATACTTGGGGTCTCCCTCAGACTTCGACTGTGAGGCTGTTGACGGAAGAGTATGAGAGGACTGGGATGGGATATATTGATCGCGGGTGGGAGTTGGTCGACACCAAGGTCGTCGAGGACATTGTTGGCAAAAAGACCACGTCGTGGGTTGAGACAACCATCCGCAGAGCGGTCGAGGGGACGAACTCGCGGAAGGGCGAGAGCGCGGTTTTGGGAACTGTTGAACAGGCGGGAGAGGATGAAGGGAAGCAATACGAGATTAAGGTTGTCAAGTCCGATTTCTTAATTGGTGCCGATGGAGGGCGTTCGACTGTGCGCCATGTCCTCGACATCCCTTTTCCTGGCAGGACCCGCGATGCAAACATCATCCTCTTTGACGGACATATTGACACTGACATACCCCTGGATGAGATGGCGTAACGTTTTACCGGTGCATAAGATGGTCTCGCGGTTACATGGCATTTCCTCGCCCCGTTATCGCATTTTCAATCATTTGTACTCACATGCAAATATATGCCTTCTCCTCCTTTGCAATTTAGATCAATCAATGGTAGCAACTTGCATGCAGTCGGCATGTTTCCCCTCAACGGCAACCGTGTCCGCTTCCTCCTCAGCGACGGGACATTGACCGAGGAAGAGTTTGCAGCCCGCAAGGTCAAGACGCCAACCAAAGAGTACTTTGAGAGGCTCCTCGAGGAGACTGTCACTCCGCACAAGGTCAAGATCCTCAGCTACAACTGGTTGACTTACTACCGAGCCAATGAACGGCGCGCTACGGAATTTGTGTACAAACAACGCATCATTCTTGCGGGCGATGCAGCTCACACCCACTCTCCCATGGGCGGACAAGGTAACCTTTTCGATCCTCATTCTCTTCCCCTCATCCCAAACGTATTTGCGCTGACATGTCCAATTTCCCTCGTCCAAATAGGATTGAACACAGGACTGCAAGACTCATACAACCTAGCATGGAAAATCGCTATGGTCCTCAAAGGCACAGCACCCCTTTCACTCGTCGACTCCTACAACGAGGAACGCATCCCGATCGCAGACGAAATCATCCAACTGTCCTCCAAGAATCTGAATTTTTTTGTCTCCGAGAGCTACTGGTTCTTTCAGGCCAGAAAAATCGGTCTGGCTTTATTCTCGTACCTGGCGCCGTACTTGCCTACAGGCACTGGTGGCCCTACTTTTGCAATGGTATGTCATCGTATCCTTCGTGTTTCCTTTTTCTTTAAAACCTTTCTTCATGTCGGGCCTGTGCTTCATTTCGCTAACAAGAATTTGTTTCATCTTTGCTCGTAAATTTAGCTGGGTCTTCGATACTACAAGAACTCATTAAACAAGGAGCACGCCACACATCACTACGCGCCAACGGCACCAGCATCCATCGGTAGACGAGCCCCCGACGATATTGTATACCCACTCGCCGCAGACTCCACTCCAGTTCGCCTGTACAACCTAATGGACATCCTCGGCGCATTCCAGATTCTGGTCTTCACAGCCGACTGCCAAGTTCAGAAACATGGCCTTGAGGCGACACTCTTTACTGATGTTGAACACTACCAAAGATCTTGGCTCGCTCGATGGCCCGGTACCGGAACAGGCGCTGCTACGGGTGTGGCGGCGTCGAAGGCGTCACCTCAGTTCATGGTCCATATCATTTCTCATCCTGGTCTGGACGCGACCATTGGTGACAACGACCTGAAGAAGGGGTCAGGATATGGCAAGATGTATTTGGATTCCGAGGGTGGAGATTTGCATCGAAGGTACGGCATCACGGCCAAGGGTGGGATTGTAGTCGTCCGACCAGACACACATATCTCGTACCGCGTCGAGTCTTTTGATAAAGCAGCCTGGGTTGATGTGGACAAGTACTTTGGATCGATCCTTTGCAGGTCATAGTTAACTTTATTGTTTGTCAAACAAAGAAAAAAAACGAATAGTAATATGATATTGTTGTCGTGAATGAATGAAAGGTTATGTAAGGAAAATCGTGTGTGTGTGTGTGTGTGTGTGTGTGTGTGTGAAAAGAAGAAAAGTGATAGGGCAGCTTCATTTCATATTTGTTTGTAGCTCTTATTGGTTGCGCAGAATGTACCGAGGTGAAAAATATGAAGCATTGCCCTGCTTGCGTGAACACATTCATCCAGACATGAAGAAGCAAAAACAGGAAAGTGGGAGAAAATGAAGGAAGGAGACAAGAAGGAAGAAAAGAGCCATGTCTACTGCACATGCGAGTTAGAAGGAAAAGGTCAATGGGTTGGTGCCTTCTCTAGTCGGTGTTTGTATGAGTGAATGTATCAAGAGGTTCCAACCAAATATAGATCAATTGATTGAAGAAAGGGCTCTCCCCTCGCAAGGAATAGAGATCGCTGCTTTTTCTTTCCTTTGAGAGCATCCTTCCTATCTAATTCACACACACACACACGCACACACACACAATCTCTCTCTCTTTGATCTTTATCTTGCTGCTTACTTCGTGTGGCACTCGTGGGAGTGTTCTTTATCTGCTGTTCAACCCTTATAGCGTACTGTGCTTAAGTAAAACGATGATCCATCGTCATTTTGCACGAGAGACAAAGAAAGACCAATTCCTTCCATCCCCCAGCGACAAAACGGACCGTGCTCTCCCTCCTCATCTCTTTTTTCGTCGAGAGGGGAACAAAACAAACGCAAAACAAACAGCCATAGAAAATGGATCACGTTGCAAAAATCGAGGGCCAATGCCACGTTTTGTTGTCATCTCTCCCTCGTTGATACTTCTATCTTTCAACTTGCTTTTTCATGTTTACCGCTGTACGCAATGCACAATGTTATTTCGCGTCATAAGTCGTGCGCCTCAATGCGTCCTTGATACCCGGTATCCACCAGTGTCTGCACTCTCCCTTTTTTTTCTCGTTCTTTACGATCCCTCTCTACTCTGCGTTGCACGACTAAATTAACATTTCAAGTTTCCATGTTCTTACGTCCTAACCAGGAACACATTTTTTCATTACCTGACAACAGGCTGGGTTGAGAGAAGAGTGACCGCACAGCTGGTTGTGTCTGGCGCCAACCTAAAGGTGGGGAGGAGAGTCAGTTCTTGAAGACTTTGTTCGACAAAAAAAGCCTTGGCGGGTTACGCTGCACCGCCCTGACAAGAATAGATCGGCCGTCAAGGTTGAAATTTGTCCATGCTGTGCGTATGTCACATCAAACAGGGTGTCCCCCACTTGTTTGTTTTTGAGTGTATGAGCTGACCGAAAGGAGCTGATAGAGGAAGAGAGAAAAAAAGCAGTTAGGGGAAGAGAGAAAAAAGGCAAATAAAAGTGGTCAGAAAGGGAAGGGGAACAAGAGATCGATGTGGCAGTGTAAAAACAAAGAGCTCACCATTGCTCAGATTTAGATTTGTTTACTCCGTCTCTGTCTGTCTGCCTGTCTGTCTGGGGATGGGTCAATTGACCACCTACTGTCCCCCCCCCCCCCCCTCCTTCTTTGCCGCTTTTTGTGAGCAAATGACACATTTGTCCCGGGCGCAATCGCTGCAACTCAAACGAACTGCGGGGTCTCCGCCACCTTGAACGAATATAAATACCTTCCTCACTTTGTCTTTCTTTTCTCTTTCTTTTCTTCAACCATACACACACTCACGCACAACACAACTCACCATGCACTACAGAACACACGACAACGAACACTCGACAACAACCACTACTACAACCACAACAGAGACGATGTTGCACAGGACATCACACAAATCTGGATCCCACATCCACCACGACCACCAACAAAGTGTCCACATGCACCACATCATTCGCCAGCTCCAGCTCGAAAAAGAGCACCAACACCATCACCGGCAACAACAACAACTTGCTGTTGGTGCACATACACCCCCTTCTCGTGATACTCCCTACAGGAGGGACTCTCACATGGAGCACTACATGTCCGACATCCTGGCCGCACCCGCACCGGCTGCTCTTTTGGAGGAGGAAGGAGAGGATGCTCTTATGTCAGAGTCGCATGTAGTTTCGATGAGGGATTTGAACGACAAGCTGGAAGAGATTAAGCACCTCCACAACAACTTACAGGCACAATCCAACTCCTCGGGCGACCGTCGGTCTTCAAGCGAGTCCACTCATCATCACCGTCACCACCATCGCCACCACAAGAGCAACAGACATGAACATCATCTATCGGAGCCAGCCCCCGTCTCAGGAACACCCATCTTCCCAGCGTCCAGATCCCCGCGCTCATCCTCCAGATCCTCATCTCCAATCCCAAGCGCGTCTGCCTACTCCAACTCATATCGTCACTCGCGCTCACCTTCAAGAGCAACATCCCCTCAACGGCCTTTCTACCCTCAATCCTCATACTCTCGCCCACACTCAAGATCCCCATCGCCACAACCCATGGCCTCACCTTCATTGGCATACCAATTCCCCTCCCGCCCTCACTCTCGCTCCCCTTCACCTCAACCTTCCCCTTGCGGAATGTACCAACATTCGAACGGAAGCATCTCCTCCGTTCACACATTCTCCTCTTCCACCACACACCCGCGTATGCCCCAAGAAGCCCTTCTCCAAGGTCTCCTCGACCGTCTTGACCAACACCACTCTGAACGGGACCAGGACCGACTCCGGGAACTGGAACTCGAGAACGAGATGCTGCGTCGTCACCAGATACATAGAATTAACCCGGACCTGTTGGCCAGGAACTGGGACCATGCCCATACCTTGTCACAGAAACATGGCAATGCCAATATTAGGCATTCTTAAGTACCAAGTCATCAAGAAAAAGAACAAAACAAAAACATTCCCTGTACATATGTTCCTACATCCCCCCCCCCCCCTCCTTAGATAAATAAACAACAGTAAATTAATAGAACATTCGTTAATCGTTCCTTGTTTTCGTTTGACTGAATGGTACGTGCTGAGAGAGAGGCACCATGATCCCATGCATGTCAAAAAATTGAGCCATCGCTCGTCAAAAGCCCGCTGTGAAAAAGAATCATTGCATCGTCAGCATGAGAGAACAAAAAACAAAGGACTGAATCTTTCTAATGAACCGATCCACAAAACTATAAGTTTAGTATGGTTATCCATTTTAAACGCGCAAATGTCATAACTATTGTTACCCTCTCATTCTATGAAAAGAAACCTCGCCCATTATGGTGTCAACAAAACCTCCCCCTCCCCCTTTCTCCTACTTGCTTGTTGTATTGCACACTTTGCAACCATCGCCCTAGGACGCTGCCAACCCCGCTGCCCCAATGACTCCCCAATCTACGAAATCGTTAGCCTTTCGCCCAAAGAGGTCGTTTGCTCCCCTGCAGCGAAAAATTGAATCAACCTCCTATCAGTTCAGTCTGATCACCATGGCTCTCTTTCTCACCTCAGTCACCGATCAAAACCACCTCCCTCCTTTCCGTTTTTTTCTCAATCAACAATCATTCGCTCTCCACCAACACATACGAGAGTGCGTTTTCGGAACATATCCCTGCACATCGCCCGGCTAGGTTCTTGCGACCCAGGGTCAACGGCCTTGTCAGGGTCCTGATCCAATCCTCTCCTGCAGCGGTAATATTCTGGGCTTCGACTATATCCTTATGCATCCATCTACCACATTCAGGACGAAAGGATATTTTGAATGTCGCTGATATTCAGTTTTGATGTGCCATAGTCAGATTGAATGTCCTCCTGTCTGGCCCATAGCATGCCCTAAATCCGCTGACCTTGACCGACCTTGATCCTCCTAGACTTTAGTTCCTCCATTTTTTGGCGAGAGGCAAATACAGGCAGGTAAAGCGATTGTCTGCTCACGACCAGATTCTTGTCCTCCAAGGCAGGAGGGAGGATACTATTGTTTGATGCAGGGGCGTCGGGTTGATCTTGATGCCCAGGATTATCACACATGGCCGTATTGGTGGCGACTGAAGTGGGGCAGGCCTGCAGTCCCACATAACGCCATCGTGTTGGCCTCACTGAGGTCAATCAGACATATATTTTCTCGATGGATGAAACGCCAAAATTCGTCCAGGATCGACTGTAGTGCTGGGAATCGGGTTTCGATACGGAATGGAGACAAAGGCGGTTTTGCTCCGGGTAGGGCTTGGTGGCATGAAAATATGTGGCATGGGGCTCCTTGCCGTTGGTCGAATACAGGTTGTTGAACTCGAAATTGTTGAGGGTATAGGGTCGGATCCTGTGGGAGGAGAGTTGTCAGCAGAGGAAGGGAACCATTGTACAAGTGAAAGATAGTTGGATCGAAGACGGTCGGATGATTTTATTGACGAGAGCTTCCAAGGTTGTTGACCGTCTCCGTATGACATCTGCCAGGTCGAAAATGATTCTTGCTATCCTCCGGTTCTCCGTCGTTTCAACGAGTGTAGATGCCTCCTTGGTAGTCATGAGCTTAACAGCAGTAGCAGCGGATGGGTTGGGGTTCTTCTTTCCCGTCGACCACAAGATAGGTGCAGAGCACGCTCCTCAAATGTGATAAATGGATCGGTGAACTGATGTTGAAGGCTGAATAAGGTCGTATAGCCGGTGGAAGGCGCCCGGCCTCTGTCCACCAGTAGGAATCGTCGTCATCCTCGTCCTCATCCTCGTCGTGATCGCTATGGTAATCCCTTTCCTCCTCTGTAGTCTCTTTTTCTCCTCCAACAGTCTGGGATCCCGCCTGCTCCGTTAATGATCCAGGATGTACGTTGTGTAAAGAGGTACTTTGATATGACCTTAGTACACACACTGAGGCAAGCTGGACTGCATTTGACCCCTTGGACACGAATAAGTGGGACATACGCGTTTTCAGTATCAATGACATGACGGAAAAGCATTGTCACTCACCAGAACAGACAGGTATAAACCTCCACTCTCTCCCCCAACTTGTCTCTTCTTTCTTTTTGTATTTTCTCTCTTAACTTCCTCCATTCCCTCTAACTTTCCTCCTTTCTTTTCTCTCTTTCGTTCTTTCTTGTTTCTTGTCCTACCCTCTCATGCCTCGATCTTCGAGCGGGTCAAGGCCCTCCACACCCATCTACACATCCAACACTCGACTCATCGTCATGGAACACGGCATCCTCAACAACCAACCAACCCCCACAGCACAATCGTGACCAATCCACCCCGCCTATCACTTGTAACGAGTTCGAGACAAGGAAGAGAGAGAAGAAATGGCGAAGAGATGAGCAGACGAGCACAAACGAGGCCACGAAAAACAAATACTAGAGAGCATGTCTTTTTAATAACGAAAATTAACTATGAAGGAAGGAAGTTGGTCATGAGTGATGTTTGGTATTTTTAATGTGGTGGTTGCATTCAGCTAGACGCTATGAACAAAAAGAAGTAAAAAAACAGGCAAAAGAAGCAAAGAACAAACAAAAAAAGAAGCAAGGAACAAAAAAAAAAAAAAAAAAAAAAAAAAAAAGCAGGGAGCAAACAAAAAAAAGAAGAGAAGAGCAGAGAACAAAAAAAAAGGGCAAGCTCTCAGTTGCCTACAATGCCTCATAATGCCATAAAAAAAGAAAGTTCGCATTGCGCGGGGGCCTCAGACTTTGTGCTGGTCTTATCATAGGCATAGCGCCTCAGATTTGGTGCAAGTGCCATTATAGGCATAGCGCCTAAGACTTGCTGCAAGTATCATCATAGGCATATAGCCTCTCCCATCCTAAAAAAAAGAAGACATGCAATGACACAGAGATTAGCACCCCCATTACGTCTTCCTCCAACAGCATATGTCAGTGCTGGGAGGGCCAGACGCCCCCAAGGCGACCACCATGCCGGCGCACCCACTCCCTTGACACGGCCAAGCACACGGCCACCCATGCCAAGTCGGGATTGCGGACACTTAGGTATGAGGGGGAGGGAGGTCGTGACTCCTCTTGACCCCTTCCTGATAGCCTCTTGTCACTAAAGTGATACGACGATAAGTTTTGTAATTAGTAAAACGTTCGCGCCACCAAAATTATGTCTCGAGAAAAATATAACCACACCCACGATCTTTCCAGTTGTCTGAAGGGAAGGGAAGGGAAGGGAATGGAATTGAGGTTTTTATCTTACCAGGTGTCGGTTTACACGGCAGGGGCGGGTGCAAGGAGGGCATGACTTCCTCCTAACACCCTTTCATCTTGGCTAGGGCGGGTGCCAGGAGGGTCTCATTTCCTCCTAACACCCCTTCATCCTAGCAGGGGCGGGTGCCAGGAGGGGCTCAATCCCTCCTAACACCCTTTCATCTCGGCTGGGGCGGGTGCAAGGAGGGCGTTAATTCCTCCTAGCACCCTTTCATCTTGACTGGGGCGGGTGCAAGGGGGGCCTCAATTCCCCCTAGCACCCTTTCATCTTGACTGGGGAGGGTGCAAGGAGGGGTCTTATTCCTCCTAACACCTTTCATCCCGCAGGGGGAGGGTGTAAGGAGGAGCAACGCTCGACTCTACTTACACCCCTTCATCTCGGCAGGGGCGGGTGTAAGGAGGAGCAACGCTCGACTCTACTTACACCCCTTCATCTCGGCAGGGGCGGGTGTAAGGAGGAGCACCGCTCGACTCTACTTACACCCTTTCATCTCGGCAAGGGGAGGGTGTAAGGAGGAGCACCGCTCGACTCTACTTACAACCTCTCTCCTTGGTGGACCCAGGCATGAGGGTGAGGAAGGGATGAATTCCTCCTTGCACCCTCTCTTGCCCTAAAGCGAAACGGATGACAATAAATAAATCTCTGACGATTAGTAAATAGTATACACCTAACCATGATAACACAATCACTCAAGGACAAAGGGGCGGGAGAGCGTGGGAACTGAGAACCGTGGAGTTGTGTAAAGACGTAAGGAAGTAGGAGAGCGTAGGAACTGGAAACCGTCCGTGGAGTTGTGTAAAGAACGTAAGGAAGGAGGTAGGAGAGCGTGGGAACTGAAAACCGTCTGTGGAGTTGTGCAAAGAAGGGGAAGAAAGAACTTAAAAGGCAGCACGAACGCAACACTCACCCCCACAAACAAACAAAGACAAGGAAGGAACAAACGAAAGCAAGCCAAACGCGCAACCCATACGCGATAACTCAAAAGAGAAAGAAGCCGGAGAGCGTGGAAACTGGGAAACGACGAGGAGAGCTTAAAGAACGCAAGGAACAAGATAAGCAGCGCGGACGCAAACGCTCACCGCAGAAAAAGGCGAAGAAGGAACAAAAAGAAAGCAGGACTTGTGCTGCAGCACAGAAACTCGAAGAAGGAAGGAAGAAGCTAGGACAAAACAACGCACACGCGCACTCAACAACGAGAAACAACGAAGAAAGGAAAGTAGGACGGGAAAGAAAGTGTGGGAGAGGAGATACAACGAGAAACAGATACACACACCCTAGTTCGTTTCTGTTTTTTAGAAAGGAAGGGGAGGGAAGGGGAAGGAAGGGAAAGGAAAGAGAGGAAAGGGAAGGGAGGAAAGGAAGGTGAGTTTCTTACCAGGCCAGCGGCGGTTTCCAGACGGTAGAGGTGGGTGACAAGAGGAGGGGCCAAAGAGGAGTGAAGAAGAAAAGAGAAGAAAAGAAAAAACAACAGTTTTGGCCGGAGAGATTGCCTTTTATACCACGTGGCACGTGCAAGCAAATATGACTGCGTCATTTTGGGTGGCAAAGAGCAAGGGCGAGTGCGTGTGTAACTAGAGGGGTGGTTGACAGGGCTCTCAAAAAGGAAGTATACTTAAAGGCTTACCATGCATTATCGGATATTCTCGCCTCTCTAAACGCAGGACCTTCTATCATGGACTCCATTGAGCACCAACCACCCTTTCTCTGGCTCTTGTTTCATTTGTCATACATTGCCTCTCTCCGCACCTCTTCTTTCCCTATCTTCATGCCTCTTCTGTCCTTCTCCAAGCAAAGGGTGGTTGCATGGTCAATGGAGTCCATGATAGAAGGTCCTGCGTTTAGAGAGGCGAGAATATCCGATAATGCATGGTAAGCCTTTAAGTATACTTCCTTTTTGAGAGCCCTGTCAACCACCCCTCTAGTTACACACGCACTCGCCCTTGCTCTTTGCCACCCAAAATGACGCAGTCATATTTGCTTGCACGTGCCACGTGGTATAAAAGGCAATCTCTCCGGCCAAAACTGTTGTTTTTTCTTTTCTTCTCTTTTCTTCTTCACTCCTCTTTGGCCCCTCCTCTTGTCACCCACCTCTACCGTCTGGAAACCGCCGCTGGCCTGGTAAGAAACTCACCTTCCTTTCCTCCCTTCCCTTTCCTCTCTTTCCTTTCCCTTCCTTCCCCTTCCCTCCCCTTCCTTTCTAAAAAACAGAAACGAACTAGGGTGTGTGTATCTGTTTCTCGTTGTATCTCCTCTCCCACACTTTCTTTCCCGTCCTACTTTCCTTTCTTCGTTGTTTCTCGTTGTTGAGTGCGCGTGTGCGTTGTTTTGTCCTAGCTTCTTCCTTCCTTCTTCGAGTTTCTGTGCTGCAGCACAAGTCCTGCTTTCTTTTTGTTCCTTCTTCGCCTTTTTCTGCGGTGAGCGTTTGCGTCCGCGCTGCTTATCTTGTTCCTTGCGTTCTTTAAGCTCTCCTCGTCGTTTCCCAGTTTCCACGCTCTCCGGCTTCTTTCTCTTTTGAGTTATCGCGTATGGGTTGCGCGTTTGGCTTGCTTTCGTTTGTTCCTTCCTTGTCTTTGTTTGTTTGTGGGGGTGAGTGTTGCGTTCGTGCTGCCTTTTAAGTTCTTTCTTCCCCTTCTTTGCACAACTCCACAGACGGTTTTCAGTTCCCACGCTCTCCTACCTCCTTCCTTACGTTCTTTACACAACTCCACGGACGGTTTCCAGTTCCTACGCTCTCCTACTTCCTTACGTCTTTACACAACTCCACGGTTCTCAGTTCCCACGCTCTCCCGCCCCTTTGTCCTTGAGTGATTGTGTTATCATGGTTAGGTGTATACTATTTACTAATCGTCAGAGATTTATTTATTGTCATCCGTTTCGCTTTAGGGCAAGAGAGGGTGCAAGGAGGAATTCATCCCTTCCTCACCCTCATGCCTGGGTCCACCAAGGAGAGAGGTTGTAAGTAGAGTCGAGCGGTGCTCCTCCTTACACCCTCCCCTTGCCGAGATGAAAGGGTGTAAGTAGAGTCGAGCGGTGCTCCTCCTTACACCCGCCCCTGCCGAGATGAAGGGGTGTAAGTAGAGTCGAGCGTTGCTCCTCCTTACACCCTCCCCCTGCGGGATGAAAGGTGTTAGGAGGAATAAGACCCCTCCTTGCACCCTCCCCAGTCAAGATGAAAGGGTGCTAGGGGGAATTGAGGCCCCCCTTGCACCCGCCCCAGTCAAGATGAAAGGGTGCTAGGAGGAATTAACGCCCTCCTTGCACCCGCCCCAGCCGAGATGAAAGGGTGTTAGGAGGGATTGAGCCCCTCCTGGCACCCGCCCCTGCTAGGATGAAGGGGTGTTAGGAGGAAATGAGACCCTCCTGGCACCCGCCCTAGCCAAGATGAAAGGGTGTTAGGAGGAAGTCATGCCCTCCTTGCACCCGCCCCTGCCGTGTAAACCGACACCTGGTAAGATAAAAACCTCAATTCCATTCCCTTCCCTTCCCTTCCCTTCAGACAACTGGAAAGATCGTGGGTGTGGTTATATTTTTCTCGAGACATAATTTTGGTGGCGCGAACGTTTTACTAATTACAAAACTTATCGTCGTATCACTTTAGTGACAAGAGGCTATCAGGAAGGGGTCAAGAGGAGTCACGACCTCCCTCCCCCTCATACCTAAGTGTCCGCAATCCCGACTTGGCATGGGTGGCCGTGTGCTTGGCCGTGTCAAGGGAGTGGGTGCGCCGGCATGGTGGTCGCCTTGGGGGCGTCTGGCCCTCCCAGCACTGACATATGCTGTTGGAGGAAGACGTAATGGGGGTGCTAATCTCTGTGTCATTGCATGTCTTCTTTTTTTTAGGATGGGAGAGGCTATATGCCTATGATGATACTTGCAGCAAGTCTTAGGCGCTATGCCTATAATGGCACTTGCACCAAATCTGAGGCGCTATGCCTATGATAAGACCAGCACAAAGTCTGAGGCCCCCGCGCAATGCGAACTTTCTTTTTTTATGGCATTATGAGGCATTGTAGGCAACTGAGAGCTTGCCCTTTTTTTTTGTTCTCTGCTCTTCTCTTCTTTTTTTTGTTTGCTCCCTGCTTTTTTTTTTTTTTTTTTTTTTTTTTTTTGTTCCTTGCTTCTTTTTTTGTTTGTTCTTTGCTTCTTTTGCCTGTTTTTTTACTTCTTTTTGTTCATAGCGTCTAGCTGAATGCAACCACCACATTAAAAATACCAAACATCACTCATGACCAACTTCCTTCCTTCATAGTTAATTTTCGTTATTAAAAAGACATGCTCTCTAGTATTTGTTTTTCGTGGCCTCGTTTGTGCTCGTCTGCTCATCTCTTCGCAGCTAAAAAAAACCATACGTGTCTTGGGTACCAGAGTTTAAGGACCTCCGATTGAACATACATAATGGATGCTGTTATTTCGTGGTTGGCCGAATGCAAACGATTTACACTCGTGAGGTTATTGGAGCAAGAGCTCGAAGAGGCAGTCACCGGTAAGATGTTGTTTGTTTCATAACATGTTTGTTTTTGCTTTCGTCTTCGCCCTGAATTGATTTTTCGAACCAATGTCTCTTCCCCCCTCTAAATTCATTCTCCTATTCTCTATCGTCACGCATTCTACCCTACCTAGACCACTACACATTGGCACAGCGCTACACGCCGCAGGTAGGCTGCGCTGGAAGCTATTATAGAACTGGTAGCACCTGTGGGTATAGTGTCTTCGTCGTCTGTAATTATGATCCCGCCAGCAATATACTAGGTGAACATCCATACGTCTCATCAAGCCCCGGCTCTCCCTTTTGTAATCAGGCTCTCCCTGTTAACAAAGCCCAGTCAAAAAAAATGCAAAACATTAGATATCGTCGCCTCCCCTCCTCTCTATTTCTTCAACTTGACCGGTACAGCAAGTTTTTTACAAGGCTTGTTTCTGAGTATGGCAAGTCCCTCTCTCCTCCCCTCACTCGCCTCAAGCAGCAGTAATAGTCCTGAAATCCCCGACCCCGATCTCTCTCCCTTTCCTTCCTCCCTCGCCTTTCCTCTTCCCTCGAGAATACAGAACTTGAACTCAACCTTTCTTCAGTGCCAATTCAATTACAGCTCGCCTTTTCAGTAAACCTAGACCTTGTCCATCTGCATCCCCATCTTTTGTTTTTCGTTTTGTACTGTTTGTCGAGTGTTATCTCCTGATCAAATCGTTACGTTTATTAGTTTGGAAACGAGGATTTTTCACCTTTGTCTATCGATCATTTCATTCAGGAACAGTCAAAGTCGGTGCATGCGAGTGCGCCGAAAGCGTATTGTTGTTGAAATACAAAGACGTCAACTTGCGCACTTCATCTACAACCAAACACACGTATACAACCAAAAAAAAAGGGGGAAACGTTAGCAAGCCTCATAAAAATCACACGCCATGCCACCTTATAATCAATACCTAAACGCCCCCTTGCAACGCATACCTTCCACTTCAACAAGGGTACTATCCTTGCGGGAGACAATCATATACACCTCCCGATCCTCAAACCGTTTCCCAACAATCCAATAATTCGATGGCGACCGTGTCGTAATCTCGGTCGCATCCGGCATCCGATCAAAATCTTGCCTGATATCCAACAACGACATTGCAACCTCCGATCCCAACATCAATGCCCCCGAACTACTGCCTATTCCCGAGCCCTTCCCAACTCCCGATATTGTTCCCAACTGCGTCTTGATCGCCAAGTTCATCCGATTGAAATACAAGAACCGGATCTCCTTGTCGTTGGCGATTGTACCTCCGAGCCCACGTGCTGTCATCGCGTCCTTGACCACCTGGCGAGCTACATCCTCCAGAAGTGATCGACTCGTCTCGCCGTTGCCGCTCGTTGGGTCCAGTAATGGCGCATCGTGAACAAGACCTGAGACGAATTCTTCCATTTCCCGCATGAACGACTCCTGATCCTCTAGTATCATGTTCCCCTCCTTGTCCAACGTTGGTACAAAGAAGCATAGGTTAAGTCCGCTCTTGTGCTAAAAAGTCGGAAAAAAAAAGGAAACAATAACGCAATGGTCAATAAAAGTGCCGTCATCTCTGGTATGTGCAAAGGTGACGCATGTAATTGAAGCCTACCTTGAGGGTGATACCGATGTGCTCATCCACATCCTCACTGGCGATAAACTCTCCAAACCACAGTGGATTCGCTTGCGCTTTCACGCCACTGGTCAGTCCTGCCTCTGATTCTCCTGAGGCCCGAGGACTGGCTCCAGATCCCAAAGCTCCTGACAATGCGTTTCCAGTATTCACACCGTCAATGCTGCGAATAGAAGGTGCAGGTGAACCGACACGAGATGTAGGTCTGAGCGGTGGTGTCGAGGGCGGTGTTGATGCAGACGACGAAGACTTGTAGAATCCGAAAATACTCGTGTTCGACCATGACTTGCCAAACTTGAACGTTGAGGTCTATTTTCATCCATGAGCCAAAAAAAAAAACTATAAATAACCAGTATACTCTTCACGATATCCTGGCAAGCAGTCATTTCAAGATGAACAGGACCTACCTTGCTCTTGCGTCCAGCTTCACTCCGGTCAAGGGCAGAGTTCTGAGCACTAGCACCATCAAACCCAGAAGTTTGCACAACCTGCTTCCACACAGCCCTCAAATCTTCATCCCTCACATCACTCGACACCAACTGGTCCTCAAAAGTCACCATCGAATGTGTCACCACCGGTCCTGCTCCGTTTGACCGATAATTCTCCTTGACAGCCTGGAGCAACCGATCAACGCTTAAATAACTCGTCCGACTCAATGGCAAGTATTGAATCCCGTCCAGCGCCTTTTCAAGACTCATCGTCGTCCGGTCAAACTCCCAACCCAGAACCCATGATTCGAAAAACTCTTCCAATCGTCGTTGCAAAGGGCGAGTGTTGCCCTCATGCGCATGGACAAGGCTCTCCATGGTTCCGTGGGTGACCCTGAACATTGCATAGGCTTGGCGTAAGAGCGCAGAGACGACTGTGTCGTGGACTTCGTGCTCAAGGTACTCTGTGATCACCCTAGGTTTCCCGTCCGTGCCTTTGACCGTCCTCTTTGCCGTGCCCAATTCGATCGACTACATGCAGCAAGAAAGAAAAAAAAAAAGACAGAGTAGATGAGTGTTTGTTCTGATGAAGCTCAATAATTACGTCCGCTGTGAAATAGCTTTGTTTTGTCAGGGCCGTTCTTTTACCAAGTTCAGCCAGTATCCTGGTTCTGCCTCATAAAACACCAACCGGTTCTTTTGAGAGTGCACATTCTCACACGGCACCGTAGGCGAGAATATCCTAAATCCAAAAAAAGACAACAAAAGATCAAATCAGTAAGAAAAACCAACGATCCATTCCCAACGAACGTTCGCCTCCAAACCTCACGCCACAAGCGCAACCCGTCACGTCCCCCCCTCCCTCCCTTCCAACAAAATCGTCTCCTTGCAAAAAACTTTACCGAGCAAAGTTAACAAGCCCCTGGGCCAGTCCAATATTCCGCATCTTGGCGTCAATAGAAACCGTCTTTCGGGCAACATAATACAACAGCTGCTCGTGCTGTGTCTCGTCTGTGGGACCAAAGTCTGGGTTGTAGATACAAAAGTAGTTCAGCGATGCTGGGGTTATGGTGAGTCCATTTCCTGATGATGTTGAGGAGGGTGATGTAGCTGAAGAGGTTGTTGCTCCTGCGGCGCCGGTGGGCGGTGAGGAGGAGGCGGCAGCGGCTGATGAGCTGTACATTGTTTTTGTGAATGGAAGAAAAGGAGAAGAGGAAAGAAAAGATGGGATGCCATCCTTCAGCTGAGCTGGCTTGCAGCTGATACTAAGTTGGAACAAGGGGCGCGTGACGCGTTTTTCATTTCGAGGGTGTTCGTTGCTTTTTATTTTGGCCCTGCTTTGTGCTTCTAAGACGTTGTAGCAACAGGTTGCGGTTGTGTGCACAGGGCGGAAGGGCAATGAAAGAAAGAAATGGACAGAGAGAGGAAGAGTAGGGAGGGGTGGCTGCCTATAGCTTAGGTCAGGCAAACGAAGAAAAAGGCAATTCATGATGCTCGCACCACAGATAATCTGATCCAGGAGCAGGGACAGATGATTCTATAACGCCCACTGTTGAATGTCATCGGCAGTCGTAACGGTCCTAATAAACAGTAGCAAAAACAATTGGTTAGGATCACATTTCAAGTGCATGGATTGATACCATCGACACTAACAGACAATAGCAATCAAATGGGTTCCAACGAGAAACGTACTTGACAAAGTCCAGAGGGTATTCCTTGCGAAGGAGGTTGGCCAAGACCTTGCCTGGTCCTAAAGAGATATAGTCGTGCACATTCTCCTGGTCCCGCAGGCATTTTATGCTCGTGTGCCACTGAACAGTTCCTGTCACCTGCCGCACCAACAGGTCCGAGATATCCTCCACCTTCGTAATCTATGAATTCATGCGAGAATAGACAGCCTGGTTAGTTTATCCACTTTGGTCCTTGTGAGCCTGTTGTCGTCCTGTTTGCAGCAACTTGAATCACACTTACGGGCTTGGCGGTGACATTGGAAATGACATTGATCACTGGCTTTTTGAAGTGCACATTCTTGAGAGCGACCTTCATCTCATCCGCCGCCGGCTGCATCAGACTACAATGGAAAGGCGCCCTACAAGTACAGTAATAAAAGTGAAGAAACCTGTAAGTAAAGACGCTTCTATCAATTGCGTTCAAAAGGACAGCTTTCAGAATGGACTCTTGGCTACTTACGAGACAGGAAGATCCACAGCACGGGCAGCAATCCTCTTTGCCTGAAGCATCCTGGACGCATGGTCAACTCCACGGACAGTTCCGCTGATGACCACCTGGAAAGACTATAATATTCGTAAATACGGCCGTTGTTTGAAGTTGTAAAGAAAGTCAGTTACAGAACCTGCATTCAGCAGCAACACTCTCCAATTCAAACAACATACTGCATTCCACCAGAACAAAAAAAAAAGGAAACGGTTGGTGGATCTTACGCTATTGATGTTGGCAATCTCGGCCAACTCGCCAGCCGGTAGAGACGCCTTGATCTCATCCATTGCTATCACTAGAGATTCCAGCTTGTCGGCACGCACAACTAACGCAGACATGGCCGTCGTTCCTTTGTTCGTCACCGCCTTTGTCATGGCCTGTCCGCGGAGCCGCTAGAAAGTACGAGGATGACACGCCCAAGATAAACAAACAGAAGAGATGGTGAGACAAGGAAACTACCACAAGTGTTCCAAACTAAGAACAAAACAAACAAAACAAATGCAAGAAAAACGAGGAAAAAATACGCCTCCTCGCATGCATCATCTGAGACAACAATACTTACAACAAGTTTGACAGCGTCATGCAAAGTGACCGCCTTGGTGGCAACAAGGGCAGAATATTCTCCCAATGAGTGACCCAGAGCATGTTTGCAGCTTTCTTCAATCTTGAATCCACGTTCGCTTTCGAGGACTCTTAGCATTGCAATTGATGTGGTCAGGATGGCTGGTTGCGCATTCTCTGTCCGTGTGAGATCCTCCTGTGATCCATCAAACATGACGTGTTTCAGTGTGCCTCCCAATGCATCGTCGGCCTCGTCCACGACTTGTCGTGCAACAGAGTAGGTATCGTACAAGTCCTTGCCCATCCCAACAAACTGAGATCCTTGGCCTATGTGTGAGAATTACGAGAAATGAAAAACAGTAAGGATCAAAAAAGCTCGTTCTTGAGGTATGTCTATGATTGCCTTGACCTTTTCCATCACTGTTTTTCCGCTCCTAGCCGTATCTGTCCAATCCTTCCTCATTCACCCCTTGCCTCCTTTTTTACACCTTCGTCCTGACCCTCTTTGCTGTAGAATGAGCGTGGTGTCGTCATGTCGTAAAGGCAATTGAGCACATTCACGGAACATTAGAAGGCATAAAAGGGTGGGGTAGCACAAGCGAAAAAGACCAAGCACCAGAGGAAAGAGAAAAAAAAACGACACCGGAGTTTGTGGGAGAGAGCGATCGTGAGAATATTTCGGCACGATATTCCCAGAGGATGGCGACAGAACGCACGAACTATTTGATTTCCAACAGTCCACAGGAGAGGAAGTGCGAATATTTTTGGGGTGGGAATGTGGAAGAAAATAAACGGCACAAAACAACGACTGCTCCATCGATCGAGATACTGCTCTCGAATGCCGTTGCACCCCGTCCGTCCGTCTGTTCATCGTTTGGTTATTATTATTTGGCAGAGTACAGGACCCCGTGGGTAATTGACCGTCATTATTGTGTGCATGTAGTGCCTGTGTGAGGGAAAAGGGCTTGTTGAAGTAAACAAGGTTCAACTCCCGGTTGGCCTCTTTTAGAAACCACGTTTCCACTCCCCACCCTTCACCTTTACCTCCACCTCCATTCACCCACACCCTTTCGAAATTGTTCGTTGTTGTCGTTTTGTTGCCGCCGTCGACGACTTTTTTTTGCCGATGAACCCTCTTTTTTTTTTCTTTCTCCTCAAGACAATTCAATGGAAAGGTAAAGACCTCTTTCTATCTTAAAGTGATATGTTTAGACCAAAGTGAGCATGTCTCTCCTCACCCTTCCCTCGTGTTCGTCACCCAAATAAAATAAAAATTGGCTCTGGTCTGTTGTTGTGTTTTCTCTGTCTATGATGACTGACAACAGTGTCATCACATTTTTGAGCAGCGTCGGCTAGCTTCTTACCTTCCCCACAATTTTCTTTTTTTGTCGTTTGGGTTCTCCCTTGTTGTTTATGAGCTATCATCAACATCATCCCTTTTTTCACTCCCTTCACTTGTCTCTCTCTTACAGCAACAATAACAACAACAATAAACAGCTACAACCAAAACCATGCATATCATTTGTAATTGCCAGAAATTTCCTTGTGAAAGAACGAAAAGAACGAGAAGTATGAATACAAAGGAAGCAACGAAGAACAACCAAAGCTATATGCTTAGGCTGGACTTTGGCAACAAAGCAACAAGTCGTACCTGGGAAGAGAATCGCCCAATTGGAACTATCACTACCAGAAGATGTCTATAAATGCGTCCATCCCCACATGGTTACAAAAAAAAAAAGAGTCATTGATTTTTTGATCGATTAGAATACAACTCTTCCAAGCTTCGCAGCTTACAAAACAAAACAAGTGCATCGAATAAAAAGCCCGAGAGGCTAATTTGCATGTGCGTATGTACCAATGATCTCCTGTTTCTAGGAATAAACCGTGGCCGAGGAGCAATAGGAGTTGTCTTTGTTGAGGCGTTTGTAGAGATAGGTGTCGTTGTCGTTGTTGTCGTAGTGGCGGCAGTTGTGCCTGGGACGCTGCTGAACGCCGGTGGTGCCCTCAGATCGTCCGGCTGTGGAGTTGAAGAGGAAGTGGTGGCGAAGAGCGAATCTGATGAAGAAGAAGTAGCAGTAGGGATGAGGAGGCGAGGGACGGTAGATGTAGCCTGAGTGGTCTGTTTTGGGATAAGCCTTGAGATGGTGGCAATGGGAGTGACGGCGGCCTTGTCGACCATGATGGAGCGGACTGTTGAGCAAGCCATAGTGTTTTGTCTGTTGTATGGTTGTTGTTGGTGGTTGTTGTAGTTGAAAGGTTGTAGTTGAAAGGTTGATTGTTGTTCGTGTGGTTGTTGGTGAGAAGTAGAGTACAAAGAGTGAGGAGAGATTGTGAGAAAGTAGGGAGCAAAGGAGTGAATGGAACGAAGGAAAAGAAGAGCAGGCAGAAGTACAAGGAGTCGTAATCGAAAAAGTAAAAAAAGAGAAGGGAGCCGCGTGAAAGTTGTGCCCCGCGTGAAAGTTGTGCCCCGCGTGCAACTTTACTGGACGACTGGCCCGAAATGTCTGTGACTGCGAGTCCCCCGGCCTTGATCGAACGAGATCAATCTCCAAGAGAGGAGAGATACCATGCATATGCATGGGGAATATTTACTGCTAGAGCATTGCCACAAAGAAATCCAGCGTCGTCATTATCATCATTATCGTCATTGCTGGACTTTCTAAGAGATAAAAAGGTGAGGGTTAAAAAAGTCCCATAGGAAGGACCTACCCTTTTGTGTGAGACATGTGTGTAGGGTACAAGCCAAGATTCTATCTCACGCGAATGCACATCATATCACTCCTCGAGGCAAAATAACAGCCATTGCTGCACAACGTGACTTCTTTCTCGCACTGTCAGCTTGGACAGATTAAAAAGCAAAGCACCGCACAGCATCATATCCAGAATTCAATCACACGAGAATCGTAGAAAAAAGAAAAACGGGGGCTTGCTTTACTTACTAAAAGAATTCGCTAAAGTACAAGTTTCCTTGGAACAAACGTTGTTTTACTTGAACATGCAGAAACGAAAGAAACACAAACGACTTTTTTTTTGAACCCCCCAAAAGCGCATTCAAATAAGAGGATCTCAACGACCGAGAAACAAGCATACAGAAAAAGCAACCTCGCGACTGAATAGGGATGAAAAAACAAAGATCAGAAAAGGTATCCTTTCTCTGGTTTAGTCGGACTCATCCTCATCCTCATCTTCATCATCATCCGAGCCGTTGGCCTTCTTGGCGTCATAGGCAGCCTTCTCCTTGGCGTAAGCGGCCTTGGCCTTCTCGTGCTTGGTGTTGTAGGGCTAAAACAATGAACGTTGACGACAAAGAATGAAGAAAACGTATTAGTGCGTTGAGCAAAAAGAAAAAGAGCGCATAAAAAGCCCAACAAGGAGTTTTCCGATAAGCAACGAGCGGCTGTTCATTTTTTGCCACCAAAAAACAATGAAATCCGGGGTAAAGTGAAAGAAACAAGGCCAAGAACATACCGCCTTCTGGGCGTCAGAGTAGCTACGCCACATATCTCCGAGCTTGCGTCCGAGTTCACCTATTAGTCATTTAAAGATGTACACAAAGAGTGAGCAGATCACCCATCAGCATACTTTCAGAACATAGGTAACAAAACATTGGTAGTTTACAGGGATGTTGGGCATAAAGGCACTATTGATCCTCCTGTTTCTTGTCCCTTCCTCGAGGTAGCTTACCGAAGGATGCATCAGGGTTCTTGGCCTTGATGGCGTCACGGTGGTCATTACAGAACAACAAGTAGGCCGAGAGAGGGTTCTTGGGGGCGTTGGGGTCCTTCTTAGCTCTCTTCTTCTTCTTCTGCTTGACCTCCACGTTCTTTGCACTGCGCTTTGAGACCTTGGGGGTCTCCTTCTTTGAAACCTTTGGCATTCTGTATGTGTTTTTTTATTTCCTATTTGATCAAAGAGAAGCAAAGCTGTTTGGTTAGATGTACGGTCTGAGAAGGCATAGATTGTGAACAGCCACGAGAGGCAGGCTGTTTTTGCTCTGTGTAGACGACTTTTATCAGAAAGGTTCTTTAGGCTCGCCACCTTGTTATTTTGCCACCACTTTTGGTTCATTTGGCTTATTGAATCAATACACCATCTATCACGCGAGAATCAAAGTATGCGTCTCTCGTTATCGTTCTTCTCCTTCAACAGGGGAACCTGATACGAACGTCTGTCCTCTAGGGCACCATGGTCCACTGCCGCCACATATAGCACATATAGCATAACGCACACGCAAAAAAAACCATTGAAACTGACGACAATGAAAAAGAACCACTGGAAAAGAAAAGGGTATTCGTCATTCAAGAAAACAAGAAAACAAGAAAATAGGAAAATAAGAAAAGAGAAAGAAAAGAAAAAAAGGGCAGTGGGAATGAATACAGGAAAGGGAGGAGGATGGGGATGAAATTCCTCTTGGTGAGAGGAGAGGGGGGGATGGAGGGAAAGGATGGATGATGGGTGTGGGGTCATGAGTATGGACGCGTAGCCTAGGTTGTCGAGAATAACAAGGGGCTCTTTTTTGGGTTGGGTGGAGGTGGGAAGTGGTGGTGTTTGGTTGTTTCCTTGTTTCCCTCTCTTGTCTCCAACAGTCAGTCAAAAGTAGCAAGTGGCGGACTTCTGTGTGTATGTGTGCGTTCGAAGTATATGTGCGGGTGTAGTTTGTCAGTTACCTTTGAGGAAGGGGTGGTGGGGTGGTGGGGGTGGGTGAGTAGTAGTCGGAAGGGAGAAAGAGAGACAAAAAACAGCGCAAAAAAACATCTGCCATATGTATGGTCCTCCGCTCTTCTTTTGCTCTTTGCTCTTGCTCTGCTGACTGCCTCTCTCTCTGCACAAATCAAAAGGGGCGGTCAGGGCTGACACGACACATATCCCTTCTCACCTCTTACACATCTTTCGCTTTTTCCACCCCCTGTGGCCATTTTTTTTTTTTTTTTTCGCTGCTGACTCAGGTCGACTATCGCTCTCTCTCTCTTACTCGCACACATACGCACACATACGCACTGCCCACAAAAATCGCACAAAAAAAAGAGCTCCGGCGTGTTTGTGTTATCACCACACACACTGCTACCAGACGTACTTGTCCTGTACATAGTGCATTTTTGTTTGTTTTGTTTTCTTTTGGTCAAAAAACGCGAACGACAAGACACCTCAGATGAACGATAGGAAAAAAATATATATGAAAAAGTAACTACCAGAAGAAGCACACTGGTTTAAGCAGCATCAAGCTCGGCATACTTCTCGTCACCAGTGTTCTTGCGACGCACGAGGTGGTTGATGGTGTTGTGGAAGTGTGCCATGACATATTCCGAGATATGCGCAGGGTCATTCTCGAGCAGCGACGACGAGTTGGACGAAGGAGGGTGTTGGTCCGGGTTCTCCATGTTGCTCAAGTTATTGTTGATCAACTCAATCAATCCGTTCAAGTACTTGACCGTCACCGCCTCATTCTGCTTCTCAAAGTAATAAATGTACCGGTTCAGAATCTCAACAAACAGCTCCACGTTTGTCACAGAGTCCATACACGAATCCGCAATCTTGAGCGCCTTCTGCAAACACTCCAAAACACGCTTGCCGTCCCGGTAAGGCTGTGCCGTCTCTTCTCCATCCTCCTGTTGGCTCACAATCATCGTACCCCACCACAAATGACTGCATGTATACACGGCACGGCACTGGTCGGGCTTCTTCAACAGCTTGGCTCCGTGAAGCGCGCACTTGGTAATAAGGGTATCATAATGGTCAACGTTGAAGCATGACGTCGTCTGAAGAGTTCCGACCATCAACGTAATCGCCTGGAACTGAGCCTTGGATTCAGAAATAGACTCTTCGTAGATCGTAAACGCCTAAAGATGAAAAGAATGAAAAGAATGAAAACGAACGCGTTCAATTGGTCAGTCTTGAATGTCCCGTGTCAATTCAATCCGAACCGTTTGAACGTTCGAAAAGGATTGGACTGTACCTGGACAAAGAACTCGTAGCAGATATCCTCAAATCCGCACTCATCAGCACTCTGACCAGCCAACAAGAACAGACGCAAGACCACTTCCGAGTTGTCGACCTTGCTGTGAAGAATGGAGATGACCTGGTGGATGAATCGGAACAAGGTCGAGCACTTCTTCTCCCAACCTTCATCCTGATCCTGCAACTTCTTGAAGCGGCGAGCCAACTTGACAGCCTGGATCACCAATGGTGGGAACATGTAGCGGATACGCTCGCCGCCATCACCAAACTGTTTCCTGGCTGCAGACAGAATAGCAGCCTGTGTATCTGCGTCCTCACTCTTGAACAGGTGAATGATGCGAGCCAGCTGACCCTGCTCCTCTGCAAACTCTTCCAGATCAACATTGCCGCTCTCGTTGCGATTGCTGCGCGTGTTACGGAAGGGGCTCGAGTTGTGGCCGCCGTCTTTCTGGTCGCGAACCATAACCGCGCAAATCTCCAAGATTCCATTCACATCCTCGGGCGAGCTGAGGATGGTCTCGTTCTTCAAAACAGATCCGACAACAGCGTGGGCGATTGCACGGCGAGTAGGGTAGGGCTGCAAGGCGAGGAGGTGGGTAAAGTTGGTGAGCTCCAAGAGAGTGAGGATGGTGGGGTAGTGCTGGATGGGTGCCATGAGAAGGCTCTGGAGGTTGTTGATAGTGTCCTTGTGCTGGAGCTCAGGGCTCTCGTTGTATTCGACAGTCTTCTCCTTGGCGAATCCAAGCACCTGATCGGCATATCCGAGGTTGTCAGGATAGCAGCTCAGTGACAAGTTAATCAACGAGACCAACAAAGCAGTGATATCCTGAATCGAAAGGTCAGGGCGGAACTATTCAAGACAACGTCAACGTCAACGCAGCAGTTAAAAAATGGATGTTAGACTCAGGAGCTTGGTTTTGCCTGAAGCATTTACAGTCTTGACGCCACCAATTGAATAAGCATTGCATACCTTCACAAGCTCGACAATCTTGCCCCAAAAGATCTCAAAGAGCTTGACGTCCTCAGGGATGCCACGAATCTTGCGGACCTTGGGAGGCTTGGGGGCAGGGGCAGCCTGCTCCTCTGTAGCAGCAGCCTCATCTTCAGCCTCCTTAGCTTCACCTTCCTCGCCTTCCTCGCCCTCCTCGGTCTCCTTGGCCTCCTCGTTCTCGTTCTCTGCATCACCCTCCTTAGCTTCCTCCTCCTCCTCCTCGCCGTCGGCCTTGATAGAGGCAGCCTTAGGCGAAGCTGGTGCCTCTGATTCCTCATCGTCATCGTTGCTGTCAGCCTCCCTGGCAGCGTGGGCTGCAAGTCGATCAACCAAAGCGATAACAATCTGCTTGACGTTGACTTTAGGGTGCAATTGAGCAGTAGCCGAGAGTAATGGTCCCAAAGTGCGCAAGTGGAAGTCGTCGGGGAAAACCTAGTACGTATTTACAGGCAACAAAGACAAAAGTGAATAACTCTAAAAGCATTATCTTGTATACGCGCACAAAAGTAGCTTCGAAAAAGTCGCCCATACCTGAATAATGACCTCCATGAGGTACTCTTGGGCGATCACGTCCTTGCAGCTGACAATCTGCTCCAGAACGCTGGGTAAAATTGTCTATTAGGGACGGACGAGAGTTGCCCACACCGTGAGAGAGTTAGTTTTGAGAACATTGCAGAAAAAAAGTTCATACCTATGCATGTTTGGATTAACATCGCGATTGTTGATCTCCTATAAATGTAGGAAAACACATACCGACTGATAGACGCGCAAGTCGACGCTGTCTAATTGACTGAGACGAACGAGGTTGGTACCGACAAGAATCCTGAGTTCCTTGCGCTCCAACTCACGCTTCTCGCGTTCGCGAGAGTGGCCCTGGTGTTGAAGACGAACCCACAGCTTGTTCATCTCGATAAAGTTAGTGAGGATGAATTGGATCGAGTCTGTAATGTTTCCTTCGGGTCTATTGTCATGAAAGAAGTTTCTCAGTATTAGTGAATTGCGATCAACTCGGAACACGTCAAAACAAGAGACTTTTCTTCAGGAAAACAATGACCCTTCAACAAGTAGAAAGCTGCTTACCCGTCCTCAGTGCCCAAAGGGAGACCGTTGCGGGTCTGTCCACTGAGGTAATATCTCAAGAATAATCCACGGGTTGGGTGCTGAACTCCGCGTGTCATCTCCATCATATCGCGCATGATCTCCTTGACGGGAGCATCGGGCATTTCCATGTAGACGCTTCCAACAGTGACCATGAGGTAAAGACGGGGGACGATGTTTCCTGCGTATTGAACCAACTCATAGAGATCGGCCAAGTGGTGTCTCCCGCTCTGATGGGCCTCCTTGAGGTAAGTGGTGACGTGGCGAAGGGCGTCGAAGATGGCCATATCTGCAAAAGCAAAGCCAAAAGAAAAGATAAAATGATACGGTCAGTTGCTTGGCACCAAAAACTTAACGGATCATATTTTTTTCTGGGGAAGGTTCTGGGGTTGCAGGTTCCTAGATGCGAATTGACGCAACTGACAGCTTGATTGATCATGATACCCACTTACAGAGCTCATAGTAGTTCTTGGGCGTCAAGTTGGAGGTTCTCAGCTCCGAGAGCATGGTCGAACAGTGCTTCAAGCCATCCATAAGCTTGTTGTTGTCCTAGAACCATTGTGAGAAAAAAAGCGGAGGGTGTCAGCAGGTGCATTACGCTGGGGGTCAGACGGGCGAGTCCCCGTCAAGCGTGAAAAAGGGGGGGTTGTAGGAAATAAAAGGTGAAGTCGGAGGAGGAGGAAGGGGTGAGGGAGAGGTGAGGTAGGTCATGCTTCCTTTGCATGTGCAACGTGGCCGCCGACTAGACCCACTCTGTATTATTTTCTTTCTGCTTTCCGCTGTACGTGGAACGTCGAGACAAGGGTGTGAATGAGAGTGATATGAGGAGAGAGGAGAAGAGAAGGTCCTTACGAGACAGCGCTTCATTTGGAAGGACTGGACCTTGACGACGGTCAGGGCATCCTCCAGGAGCTTTGCTTGGTCCTCTGCGGATGGTGTCGGGGTCGCCATTGATGGTGTGTGTGGTGAGAGGGGAGTAGTTGTCGAAAGGGGTTGGAAAAGAGAGGAAAAAAAAGTCGCCCAGCGAGAAAGCGAGAAAAGAATTCCAGAGTCGAAACTTGGTGACCCGGCCCGTGACGTCTATGACCACGTGACAACTACTCTTGACCATCTTATCCAAGGGTAAATACACACCCACAGGAAACAGCATGCAAAGTCGATCACTTTGAGTCTCTTCGATAATTCTCTTTTCGCGCAAAAGCCTTGCCAATAAGTCAAGGAAACACGTCAATGGTGCAGCTTGCTTTGTCGCGACTCGATAGACAAATCTGTCTGCAAATTAGATATTATTTATTCGACGAGTCCAAACGTCGTTTGTGGTATTTGGCATCCCAGGGAGAATGGTATCCTGAATTCTTAGTTCTTGGGGGGAAGAGCAGGGCTGAACTGCTGGTGCTGGGGCTGACCATAAGGGCTGCTGACAGGGCTGTACATGGGCTGCTGGAGAGGCTGCTGCATAATGGGCTGCTGCTGTTGCTGCATAATGGGCTGCTGTTGCTGTTGCATAATAGGTTGCTGTTGCTGCTGCATAATAGGTTGCTGTTGCTGCTGTTGGAGGGGAACCAAGGTAACGGCAGTTCCGTAAGCCATAACCTCAGTCATTCTATGAAGAAAAATTGATTCGAAAATACAGTTAGCATGCTGTTAATCGCCCTTGAAATGCATCATTGTTCTTTTGGTCTCATCCTGTCGTGCATCCACAGCAATTGTATTTACCCCTATGTTCCAAAAGTGAAAGGCAAAGCGACGGTTAGACTAAGGTGATGATAACGACAACAATTGAAAACTCATCAAAAAATGCAATGCTCAACAGGAACAAGAAAGGATGGCCAACATACCTGAATAATCTCTTGTCCGGTAAACTCGACACCAATGACGGCTGAAGACACAAAGTGAGTTAGAGTAGAGGTATTTTTCAGTGAGTGACACTCTCGTTCTTTTTTGGGTCATTGTGAGCAGTCGAAACCTTGTACTGCATAGCATCATAGTGAGAGAAGAACAGAACAGAACATCATACCATTGCCACCGGCAGCAGCAGCGTGCTCGAGCATTCTCAAGAAAGCTCTCTCACGAGCCTTCTCAGCCATCTCGATGTAGGTCGAGCTCTCTCCTCCGGCAAGCGAGGCCCAGGCGCCGACGAACGCTTTGCCGGCCTATTTGTTTGTTAATACGAAAACAGAGCAAATGAAGTATTTGGTAAGGTTGTTGCAATTGAGAGATAAAAGTAGGATGTCCACTTGGCCCTTCGTTTCCTTGAGCGAGAGAGAAGAGATACACTTACGTTGGGGTTTCTCACTGTGATACTGTAGTAGTCACCAAAAAGAAAGATGTGAAAAGAAGGAATGAAGTCGTGATTAGTTTGTGAACCAACGGCGCAGGTTGCCTCTCCTGCATGAGTGTTGAATGTGTTTTTTTACCCGCGGACGACTCCATGAGCCTGGGCGACGAAGTAGCCGGGGATCTCGAATGCAGTTGTGGTGAAGCGACGGTCGACGGAGCGGACGGGTTGAGCCATTGTGAGTGAGTGATGATGGTGGTCGTTGATGGGTAAAAAAGAAGGAAGAGAAGAAAGAAAAAAATGGCGTAAAGTGCGAGCCGCTCTTTATTTTTAAAGTAGGCACACTTGTCTGTGACAAACGTTTTGCCGGTCAACAACACGTTTATGGCTGGCAGCAGACAGTAACGGAGTGAATGAGGGAGGATGGACAAGCAGCAGACCAAAACAAGCTATTGCGCACTTTATTACTTGTGTTCCTGCTACCTCTGCATCGATTGGCAAGTCCAGACCGCAGTTCGGTCTTGTCCAGCAAGGCGTGAGTGCATGGTATGAACGTGACTGCATCTCAAGTCTCGCATTTTTTTCTTTTCTTTCTTATGAACACACCTCCACACCCTCGGTCTTTTTTCTTTCGTTCTTCATTCCTTTCCATTCATTCCCACACTCCACCTTCCCACTCAACAAACAACAACAACAACAACCATGTCCACCTACGCAAACAAGACTCCCGGCAACGAGTCGAGAAAGACTGTCTCAAAGAAGAAGCAACAGAACCTCGACCGTGTCGCCAACACAAACTCACGCCCAAACTCACGCGCCGGCTCTAGAGTCGGATCCCGCGCAAACTCGGACAACGAAGAAAGCGACAACGAACTCGATAACAACAACGACGACTTTGACGACGATGATGATCACACCAGCCGCAACCAAGCTGAACTCACTTGGGAGGCCCAGTTGAAGGATACTATTGAAGAGCTCTATGAGAAGCGAAGCAGGTAATTAGTCACACGGAGAATATCAACTCGTTCATTATTCTCTTGTAGTCTTCTCGATATTCACACGCTCTTCCTTTTTATGATAGCACGCGCGAGGCTGCGTTGAAGAAGCTGGTCGAACTCACCTCTCAACATTTTACAGCGGATGTGCTGGATTCACAGCGTGACGACTTGATGGACCTCCTCAAGAAAAGCATCAAGAAGGGTGGCCCCAGAGAGTGTGTCCTTGCCGCAGAAGGTATGTACCATGCCGCAGTCTGATAATGGCGATTAGCTACTTCCCTCTTTCTTTTCTAACGCCTGAATTTGGTCTTCCGCGCTGTTAAAACATTGTTAAAACATGGGTCCATGTCTCTCTCTCTGTCTCGGTAACTCTAACAACTATCTTTTTCTTATATTTTTCTGGGATGATGTCATGTCTTGTTTTTTAGCCATATCGCTCGTCTTCATTACCATTGGTGAAGATGACGAAAAGATGTTTACAGATCTGGCTCCTTTACTCAAGTACACCATTACCAACCACGAGTCAACCGAGGTCAAGGCTGCTGTAAGTACACCCCCCTATCAACTATCGACAGTCGTTACTACTGCAGTATGCATGGCACAGGACACCGATTGATTTCTGAGCAACAAGACACGCTCAGATTTCAACCGCAAGCAGGGATATGCGCACAAAAAAAAAAAAAGACTTTTACACGACTATGACATCATATATCTTCGATTTTTAACAAATACTGCGGCCATATTTTTGTTTTTCCCTTCTTTCAGTGCACCTACGCATTAGGAACAGCATGTTTCATCTCTTCTACCCCTCAACCCTCTCACCTGCCCACGTACGAACTCCTCAGCTTCTTCGCCGACATTGCTCTCTCCTCAGGTGCTTCGGCAAACGCTTCGCAGAATGGCGAGACTTTGGCTGCGGCACTGGAATCCTTCAATGTTCTCTACGCCGGTGTCTTCCAACGCCTCGGACCCAAGACCATCACAATTCAGGCACGACGAATCTTTAACCAGATGATCCCTGCCGCCAAGGCTTTGCTGGAACACCCCACGGTAGAGGTCCGTGTCGCTGCGGGCGAGACCATTGCTGTTATGCTCGAGATTCTGGAAGACTACCAGCGCCAGCGTGACGACGGCGATATCTCTGACGAGGAAGAGAGCGAGACCTACAACGATGACGACCCAGAGGACCTGGAGGACGTGACAGGAGATTTCCGGTATGATGATATGGATGGACTTGTGGCAGCCTTGGGATCCTTATCAACAGATTCAAGTCGTCATCGCAGCAAGAAGGAGCGGTCTGCAGGTCGTTCGGCTTTCCGAGATATCCTGAAGAGTGTCGAAGAGCAGGAGCGTCCAACCGAGTCCCTCAAGTTGAGGGAATACGAGGTCGACTTTGACGGATGGGGTAAGATCCTTTGATTCTTTGCTCCTTTTACGATTGTTGGTATGATTATATATAAGGAAACATTACTAATACGAAGATGTTGGTTAACTATATTTCGTATAATAGTCGAGATTTTGCAACTGCATTACCTGCGGGACCGCTTGACATCGGGTCTTCAGACACACTTTGTGCACAACACCATGATTCACACCCTCCTGCCCAGTACAGCCATCTTGTACTCACCAACACAGGCTTCCAGTGGAACCTTTACGTCTGGATCCCGCCTAGCAGCAACAGTGATTTCGCAATCAGGATCCAAGGCTGGATCACGTGCTGGATCAAGGCCCTCGTCGTCGTTGGGCATTTATGCGGACGCTGAAGATGCCAAGGCTGAGCAGCTCGATAAGGTCGATCGCAAGTATCTCAATGCTGAGATGGCCAAGATGCGGCAAGTCCAGCGCAAGAAGGAGCGTAACCAGACCAAGTACGATGACTAAAGAGGTAGCCATTGGTGCTTCTTTCTTTGTCTCATTGTCACGTATTGCTGGTACTGGTTCATGATGTTCATTTCTCACTCTCACTCCACTCTTCATACGTCGATTCTTCACGTTCACGAAATACAATAAAAAAAATAAAAGAACCCTTTTTTGTTCACCACTAGTTTGCTGGAGCAATTGTGCTCAGTTGATTTTCTTGAGCAAACAAAAAATGAGCAACAAAAAAAAACAAGATTCATTTTTGGTGAAATGAGCACAGGTGGACATTATCTTTTTTTTTTTTTTTTTTTTTTTTCCCTCCCTCCACCAATCCCGATTTGGGCTTGCGAAGACGTTTCGATTTTCGAGGTTTATCCGTTTGGGTGTTCTCTCTCTTTTGGACTCGGAGGACAAGTTACTCCTTCTGCAGCAAACTTTCCCTGCACAACTGAACAAATGCAATAATGCACGCGCTATTTTGCTTTTTTTCTTTTTTTTTTTTTCTTTTTATTATTAGGAGACATGCCTTCTGAACGAAAATCGATCAGAGAGAAAAGGGGAAAAAAAGGGAGAGGATGTGAGAGAAAAGGAAGGAGGGGGAATATCTCTCATCTCCCTCAAATTGCCCCAATTGCTTCAAAATGAAACCGGTGGGTACTCCCATTTTACAAGCCAACAGTAAAGGCAATGGCAACAGCAGCAAGGGCACCCAAGACCTCAACGTTCGAAGCGACCAATCCACGAGCAGCACCGCTGGTGCTGTTACCAGCGCTGACTGAAGGCTTGGTGGTCGAGGAACCGCTGCTGCTGCCGCTGCCGCTGCTGCTTCCGCTGGAACCAGTGCCAGTAGTGCCGGTGGGGACAGCGCCAGCACCGGTACCGGTGGCAACGGGGACAGTGGCGCCGCCAGCGACGGAGGTGGGGGCGGCGATGGTGGGGCTGACAACTGTGGGGACTGCGGTGACGTTAGAGCCTGCGGGAGGGGCGCAAACGGAGCCGTCGGCCATCTGGTACAGACCGGGGACGACGTTCCAGCAGCCGTGTGTCGAGATGCCTGTTTAGGGAGGAGGGGGGGGAAGAGATATTGGTGAGTATGGATTCACTTTATTTTTTACATTGCCCACAGTGAGAATAAAAAATAATAACTTACTGGTGTTGCAATCGATGTTGTTATCCTCGGCACAGCAGCGAATACAGTAAGTGTTGGAAGCAGGCTCGATCAACGAAACAAACTTCTTCCATCCCTGACAGCTGTAAGGCCACCCATGGGAATCCATCTGACCACCCTCATCAGTGGGGTTCTGACCCCAAACGGATGAATCGATACATCCCGTCACCTGGACATACGAGTTGTTGGGCGAAACTGCATAGTTGGCAGAGAGGATGTAGCCCTTGGGCATGGGGGGTCCGAGCTTGGAGGCGGCGCCGTAACAGTAGACGGAGGCGCAACCTTCGTTGGGGGCGACGGGGTAGACACCGTATCCGGGGAGCATGGTACAGAAGTCATCGGCGGAGGTGATGGAGGTGATGATGTTCTGGGTGGCGTTCTTTTGGCAAGTGACGGGCTCGTAGGCGCTGACGAGCAGGGGGGCAGCCAGGAGGGCGATCGAGGCGAGGGCTTTCATGAACATGGTGGGATGAATGAAGAGTGGTAGGGGTACGTGAAGTAGGAAGATGGTGGAGTGAAGAGGGAGGGGAGGGTCAAGGCGTTGGAGAGAGTTGTGGAGAGAAGGGAAGGAGGAAGGAAGGGCAGGGTTTTGTGGTGTTTACTTGTAGAGGAAAAAAAGTAAGGAAGGGGGTGCCTGGAGAATAAAAGAGGGTCGGTTGAAGGGAAGGAGGAGTTAAACAAAAAAGGGGGGCGACCCGTTGGATGGTTGCCTCTTTATTTAAACAAAAAACAAAAGCCCTGGACAACACGAGACGGGACCAAGGATTCTCCTGTTGATTATTGTCGTGGTGTTCGCACCGTCTGGATCCCTGTTCATGGGTATGGGTACAGGTGTTTAAAAATAACTAGCCTTGTCCCACAGACTGACTAGAACGCCATTAACAGCAGCAACAGCAACAACAACAATAAGAGCACAACGATATGGACACAGACTCGCCTCGATGATAGGGGACAAACTAGCTGTCTATTGATTACTGAGCTGCCAGGCTAGACTGTTTTGATCCCTCAGTAATGAAAAACAAGGTTGTCAGGGCAATCAGTCTCATTCAAACTCTCGCTTGCGCTCACTCACTCTCATTCCGCAAGGTGTCCAGCACACCCGCTGCTATCCTAATCCATCGCTGTTTGCTTGCTGCTCTCATGTTGATGGCTGAAAATGGAAGACTTGTCTGTCCAGCTGCTCATTTTCTTTTTGTTGTTTACCCCTGACCACTAAAAGCGAGAGAAAAAGGATTAGCTGTTCAGTCCGACGCCCACCCAGGTCAGTTTATTTTTGATTTAGCTGATTTGTTTACACGGATAACAAGAGGAAAAGACTAAACTTATTGGCAATAAGATAAACATATTGGGGTTTATTTCATTTGGAGAAGCACCTGCTCGTTTTCTCCTTCCTAGCGTCGGGTCAGGACCCCTCACTCCCCGGACTATGTGTTCTTGGAGGGAAAAAAGGCAGGGAGGAGGATATGGTGAATGAATGGATATGCATGCCCATGTGTGTTGGTAAGTGAATGTGTTTGTCTGTCTGTCTATTTTCAGGCACAGGAAGAAACAAAAAAGAATGTTTACATGTATCTTTAGTTCGGCGCCAACAAAATCCTTTTTTCCGACAGAGATGAGTGGTGTGAATGTACTGAGAGAGGAATGGGCAGATGACCCTCCCATTTCCTCTCTTGGATGGATTCTTTCATATTTAGTTATTTTTGATTGTTTACTTTGCTCTCACAGCACTCAAGGAAAAACAAAGGGAATAATGGAGTTGGGGAGAAGTGGGCGGGGCATGGCCGCTTCGACCTCTGGCGCATGTAGAGGGAAGAGGTGTTGTCTATGAAAGGACGCAAGGGAAGATAAAAAGAGAGCCCTCTCTCTCTCTTCTACCTTCATTCTGTCTCATTTCTTATTTTTACACTTTGTGTGTCCAGATGGCTAATCCTCATTCCCACTACTTCTCCCTCACGTTTTCTATCATCCACAATCTTCGCCAACGACAACAAGAAGAAAGCACAAAGCGAGAACAAAACATACCCGACAGGGCGGGACCTGTACATTTTTACACAATGAAAAAGGGGAGCTCAGAGAAAGAGAGTTCGAAGCATTCGACAACGCCCGCCTCTCCCTCGTTAGGTGCGTGCACAGAAAGGGACATGAAGGATTTCTGGGAGAGAGCATGTAGGTGAAAGGATGAGTGAAGGGGGGAAAAGGTGGACAGAAAGAAGGTCAGATGCAGAGTGACAGGGGTATGGTATTCCATCGACATGAAAAATCGTTGTAGGTGAAGAGGAAAGTGAAGAAAGTTTAATATTATTGTAGCAAAGGTCTATGTCACACAAATAAAGCGTCAACCAAGTTCAGCCCAGACCTAATATTTTCTTCGTCGCGATATGAGATCGCACTATCACCGCTGTAGTCAGAATCAATCGAGGTGTTCTTCATGGGAAGGATACAAGGTGCTGGCACACGCGAGGAAAGAATATGGTTATCTAATTACCACCTACTCTGTTCCGTCTTTGTGCAACGAGAAAAAAAATCAACTATGTCTCGTCATGGTAATGGAAAAAGAGAGAGAATATAAAAAAATAGCGAAAGAAGGTCTTTAGGAGATGGTGCCAAGTCTGTGTCAATTTGCAATCTTTTATTTCCCAGTTGCTTATCTGCAAAGATGCTACTCCGATTGTGCAAGAGTAAAAGTGAGGGTTGAGGAATGACAGGGAGTGCAGTTCGAAAAGGAGAGAAAACGCTATTGAGAGCGCAAAAAAAAAAAAAGTAAGGACGAGAAAAATAATTCAGAGCGTATCACCTTCAATAGAGTGACCAAGCTGACCAAAGAGAGGATCATGAATATCGCACATCAATTGCGCCAGTACCGTGGGTGTGCCACTGGATGTCGCGTCGCGGAACTCGTCCAACTCAAAAGCGCGTCCCCACTCTTTATCCACATCCTGATTCTCATCGTACATGCCCACCTGATCCACCAACATCAGATAGGACTTCTCAAAGACCCTGCAAACATGTCGCAGGCGCCATCCGTTGCAGAATAGGGTCACGTTGCGCTCTGGCACAAACGGATCCTGAACCACCAATTTACCCCAGCCTCGATCGTCCGTGTCATGATCACCCCTGGTGGCCGTGGGTTGACTGTGGTGCGAGAGCGAGGGCGAGGGCGAGGGAGGGGACGGTCGCTGTCATAATCGTTATCACTGCTGGTGTGGTTGTTGCCATCATCAGACTCCTTGCTCCATCCCTCCTCGGAGCTGTCGTCCGAATCATGGTGAGGGCGACGGTACTGTTTCCTTCCGCGTGTGTGCTTGCTCAGGTTTCGCGTACTCTGGTCCAGAAGGTCGATCCTTCAATGCTTCTGCAGGTCCACCAGCCACACAAAGAAAAAAACATCAGTACACAGTTGTCAGACGATGGCTCTGCACAACATCACATTCTTTTATCATGATCGATATACATACCTCAGTTTGTCTCTCGATGTAGAGTCCCGCAAACGATTTGTACATATCGCCCTCGCCTCCATAACCATCATACCGAGACGGCGATGAGACCGAGATCAAAGATCGCCTACCCGTTCAGCTTATGGGCGGACTTGACCGAGGCCTCACGACAGAACCGTGCGACGTCCAAACTGCATGCACAGAACAAGGGGATGTAATTGTATGGTTGCAGGGGCGGTGGCGGTGTAGTCCTTTTGGTTTTGGTATGACGAGTCAGGAGTAGAGTGGGCGAGTTTTTGCGCAGTGATGGCGACGTTGCTGTCGTTGTTATTATTACTGTTGTGGTCATTGTATCGGGTGGGGCACCTAAAGTGGGGGCTATCGAGGAGAGTGTCGACGAACGCAAAGTTGTCCGATAACGGTTTGTCCTCCATCGTGGTTGTTGTTTGTTTCTGGAGGAGAAGCAAGTGAGTGGAACTGAGGGGAGTTTGATGGGCAGAGGTGGTTATGACATCTGAGCTGACCAAAAGAAAGACTTTGCGACTCGGTCGCGTGACTCTTGATGTACTCTGCGAGGCGCTTGGGCGACCTCGCCTCCTTCCGCCACTCTCTATTTTGAGATCAATGATGATCATTGATAAAAAAAAATGCAACAAAAGAAACCGCGTCCCTCGTTCTTCTGGTGACAGACGCAAGGTCAACAAAAGAAAGATGGTGCACATGCATATCATGCAACAACCACAAAAAACAACTACAACCACAAAAAAATGCGCTAGTACAAGGAACGCACAAACAATGAGTGTCCATGAGCTATCAGGTGGTGGTTTTGGATAATAGAGCAAATGCCACAAAGACGTTGGTGTACGCCCTTTCCTTTACTCTAACTCGCGCTAACAGGAACTACATACATTGCCGGCCACTAGTCAGTACGTGTACAGTTAATCCACTTCAATTTTTATATCTTTGTATTCGTTCTTATGTTTGCTATATCCTTTCAGCGCTCTGCTACTTCTTATTCTTCGATAGAATGTTGGGCTCAACATTAACAACGGGAATATTCATAAAATCGCTCTCTTTACTCCCAAACGCCTGCAACGTCTCAACGCGAAGTCGACCCCAGTCCTTGCCGTACTCCATCAAAATCTTTTGAACCTTACTCGCCGACTTTTTAAACGCGGCCTTGGTCGTCTTCCAGTCCAAGCCCACCAGTTTGTAATCCCGCTTGACCCATTTGCCATCAACAATGACATGCTCGATATTGCCGACGTGCGAATGTAGGACGACGGTGGCGACGGGATCGTAGAACGCTGAGGTGGCAGTGTTGTCGGTGTTGAAGACGACCAGGTCCGCTTTGGCACCCTTCTTGATGACTCCAATGTCCGGGCGACGCAACGCCAGACCTCCATTCCTGGTACCGAGTAAGAAGACCTGATCGACAGTCATGGCAGTGTTGTTGGCGAATCGGAAATTGAAGTGTGCGACATTAGCGCCAACACTACGGGTCGACTGTAGTTGGAGTCTCATCTGGGTCAGGATATCGGACGAAAAGGTGTAGGAGGTATCAATTCCAAGGGCGGATTGTTCGAGAAGGGCGCTAGTGAAGAGTTGGCCGTGGGTGTAATGGTGTTCGGATTCGGGGGTGACAGAGATGAAATGGTTGGTGTTTCGGAGGATGTTGAGGTCGGCGCCGTCGGCGACTGTTCCGTGAGAGAAAACGACGGGGTAGGACTTGTTGAGGTATCCCCAAGCATTTAGTTGGTAGATGGGTTTTGTCGACACGCCGGCGGCTATTATTGTTGTGTTGGGTGGAAGTGGGTTGGTTGTTAATAAAATGTGATTGAAAGACCAAAGATAATGAAAATAATGCATGCAGGCTGAGAAGAGCACTCAGGATTAGTATTTACCTTGCATAGGGTATCCGACATGGTGCAGCGTCACGACCGATACATTGAGCTCCCTACAAGTGAGAAAATAAAAGAAAAATAGTACCTGTCAGCAACTTCAGCTTTCGATTGATGTGCGAACAAACAACAGCAGAAAAAAACGAACGAGGTCAACTTACGAGGCCTTATCAAATCCATATTTGTTTTCATTATCATCCCGTCCCATCTCCCAACCAAGACCAAGCTGAACCCTGCCATCAGCCCAAGGCGCCTCCTTTGCCAACTGCTCCAACTGCCTCCACTTCCACCCACCCGGTTCCTGTCCCGTCCAATCGAAGTGAAACTTGCCTCCCTTGGTCGAGGCGATTGGAACGATACTATACGCATTCCAGACACGGGCGCCGCTGTCTATGTGGGCCTTCAGCATGGCTTCAGAGTGCTTTGGTGTGAATGTACCGTGGGCGTGGTCCAGGACAGACGTGACACCACAATTCAACGAATCAGCAAGCGACATCAATGTTGAGATGTACGAGTCATCGGCATTGATCTGGGTCGTGATTTTGGAGACCCCCGAGAACTTGTAGACATATTCACCGAGAAGAACGTTGGGGCCCATTGTTTGGTAGAGGTGCTGCCACGAGTGCTTGTGGGTATCGACGAATCCAGGAGTGATGATGCTGTCGGTCAGTTCGACGACTTCGGTTCCCTCAGGGATAGGGGTGGTGAGTTTCTTGCCGACGTCGGCGATGCGGTCGTTGATGATCAAAAGGGAACCACCGCGAATGATGTCAAGCTCGTTCTTCTGGTCGTCGTAGGCAATGATGGTAGCACCCTTGAGGAGGATGGAAGATGACTTCTTGGCCGCTGTTGCTGTTGCCGCCTTGTGTGAGCCAGAGTCGAAATGGTTGGTGGCATTGGAGGATTCTACCGGTAGGTCACTGGTCTGCGCAAACACGGAGACTGCAAAGGATAAAGCGAGGAGTGCGCAAGCGACTCTTCGAGCAAGTCGAGACTTGAGAAGTGGTGACATCAAGAAAGGACTAGGGGGAGTACAATTGATAGGATGTGTGTGTTGATCGAGGAGAGATAGGTTGGTAGAGAGGAGAAAAAAGAAAGAGACTGAGATGTTGATGAAGGAATGATTAGGGGTGCATGTATGCCTTTTATATTCACGAGAAAAACAAAGAGGAAGCCACAGAAAAGTAGGCAGCATTGAAGCCGTCATATTCGGAATGCCAATCGCCTACGCGAACTCCAAAAATGAAAGAAGGATTCTATGCATCCATTGATGACCAACCCCAGCTATCCGCACTACCACTTTGTTTTGGAGTGCAAGCTGCGCTGTTATGCTTGAAAAAAAAAACAAGGATACTGGTGTGGAAACTGCGAACCCTAAATAATGTTGTCTAGAAACCATATGCCGCTCAGAAAGTGAGCTAGGTCGTTGTCAAACCCCACCCCACCCCCTTTTTTGTTTGCAGACGCACGACTCTGTCTGGACTGTGTTGTGTGTCTTGAACTATATATGATTCTGAATCACGCTAACACATGCATGGGTGCATGCCAATTTTTTTTTCCCTCTTCCTCTTCCACGCCATGGACCTGAAAAAAGTGAGACACATCCAGTTTTTTGCATGAATGAACTTAATTTGTGGATCGCCAGTTGCTCGGTAACTCCTGGTGACGATGGGAATATGATTGTACCGAGGGTGCCACCCAAGCCCCTCTTTTCTAGTAATCATAAAAAAATGCTGATTTATCAGCGTAATTTTGGTGGCGTTGATGTGGCTGTTACCTTTTGTTCCTGAGCCACAGTAGTAATCAGTTCAGCTTTTGTGTGCTTATACATGCCCTCGGCTGTCGTCGGCTCCATTCCTCAGCAAGTCCCCCTCAACTCATTGAACGCCAACAAATAAAAAACAGAGAGATAGCAAGAAATATATTATTATGTATTACAACGCCCCGAGGTATCATGTATTAGCGCAGGTGTGTCTGGTTTACTTATCGTGGGCTCAGAGTTGTAGAGGTTGCTACAGGCTAAGGCTGCCTGAGGTTGAGGTTGCTTGGGGATTGAGGGTGTGAGGAAGATGGTTGAAAGTTTGGAGTGAGATGAGTGCTGTTGAAGAGTTGGGAGAGGGTGGAGTTTGTGAGACGAGAAGTAAGGAAGCGAAGGAAGCCCAATAACCTGCAAAAAATAAATAAAGAAAGAACGAAAGGAAAGAAAGGCTCGAAGCAGGAGACCAATCTTTTATCGCGATATGAGAGGGCCAAGCAGACACAACCAGCAAAAAAAAAAAAAAACACACGTTGGTCGCTGTCCGCAATCTTTCTTTTATGTTCTAGCAAGAACTCCGGATAAAGGATATGATTTTTGTCCACATGCACGCTTGTTTACATTGAAATCATATAGAGATGGATGGTCCTACCCTCTTTTTTATTTCTCCCTCGCTTTTTCTTCGACTTCGCCATCGACCAGTTTGATTGAATTATTTTCTGATCCCAAAAGGAGGGCGAGGTCGTGCCTGAGTTTGATTTTTTTTGCCAGGACGAAACGTGAATGTGCACAGTGGATGCGCCTTGACCATTGCCTTCTCCCATTCCTTTTTTGTCTTCGTACTCCGGATATCTTTCTTCCTGACTAACCCTTTCAAAGCATGCTACTTTCTCGTCCTGTCAACCATGTTACCCCTTGCAAGCAAGAACTCAGGGTCCATGTTCTAGGGCATGTTGTAGTAGTAAGAAACGAGATAGCGTTGGTGCATGCCCCAGACTAACATACCCAATTTTTTTCCCGGGGGCAAGTTCTCACACTTTCTACCCCATAACAATAACAAAAAGCAAGAGTGCTACTTTTTTCATTTTTTTACGAACAACTTCTCTCAGGGTATGCTCGACTTTACTTCATTGATGACGGGGTATATATTACTCATGTATGTGAATGGTGGGTGGAATGCTTATAGATTCTAGTACAGGCGTGATTCCTGAACTGCTGGCAATGGGTGGTAGTGGCGCTTCGAAGCGTGCCAGTGGCGGCGTTGAACTGTCTTGCTCAGGTCCACGGATCCTTTGATTCGTCCCAGGCGGAACAAACAGAGTAGGTTGCCATTGCGTTTGATGTGTTCCATCAGTTCCTGGATATGGAGTTGTTGAGCTGCGGGTCTTTGGTTCTCTTCCTTGGGCTGTTGTAACAAAGTTGGGATGTAGATGGCTCGAGAACTGGATTCCTTGCATCTGGTCCTGCATGGACCGCTGCTGTCGTGGGTTAATGGAGCCATAAGAAGGATCGCTATGGGCGGGTTTTTGCTTCCTACGTGCTCATGGTAGATAACCACGCCGTTGTGTCTAGGTTGCTGCGTATGAGTGACGATGTTGGTGTTGACGCGCCTTGATTCTTGAATACAGGATGGTTGGGGGTGATAGGGGCCTGAGATTTGTTCTGTTCCTGCTTGTACAAATAAAACGCGAGGCCTCCGATGATGATTAACGCCCCAAAGACAATAATGATAATGACGGTCGTAAACGAATCCATGACCGGAAGGTGAGGTTGGTTGAAATGGAGGACGCTTGGAGTTTGAGGTTCCTCAAGGGTGGTGAAGCAACTGATATTCAGGAGCGGGCTCAGTGCAGATAATGAGGTGACTAGAGAGGAGTGGATGTGAGCTGAGAGGGGAAATGAAAAGGAGTGCTGGAAACAGAAGGGAAAAAAATAAGAAATCTCACTCTCGGTCGCAATTTGAGCTGCACTCATATCACGGTGACGCGTTAAAAGTAGACCAATTAAAGCGCGACAAACAAACCGAAGGATTTGTATAAATTTGACAAGTGAACAAAGCATCAACAATACGACCTTGAATTCCTGCTGGAGCAAGGATTGAAAAAGCCGACATCGAAGGATCGAAAAGCAACGTCGCTCTGAACGCTTGGCTGCCACAAGTCGGTTATCTCTGTTGACAAAGTAGATATTAGAGAAGTGACAGTTATCAAATCAAACAATGGTAAAATGTCAGTAGGCAAAGCATAGGCAAGCAAACAGGCAAAGCAGTATCACAGCAAAGTGAGAGATGGCGAAAACAAAGGGACAATAGCCAAGCACTTTGTCAGTGATAGGTCGACAGGTACCCTTGAATTTTTCCTCAGCTCCCTTGAATTTTTTTGTGCAACCATGATCGATATTGACTGACAAATACCAAAGAGTATTTATTGGGCATAAAGGAGGCATCAGTTCGTTTGAGCCAACAACATGGGGAAGAGACAAAGAAATGGCGAAGCAGAAGAATAGCACACTTTTCAAGTCAAAAGGGTACACTTTGAAATTGTGTCTCTTTCATTCAAACTCTTCTTCCTATTCACGCATTCTTCCTCGCCTTCCATTTCTCACACATCGTCGCTATTTTCTTCATTCATATATCCCCAACCCACAATACATCTAACAAGAGCAATGGAGGGTACTCAATCGTTTCGCTTGATCGAAACCATGGATACCATGGAAATCACTCTCAACCATGTGGACGGACAGAACATCGTTTATTGGGAGGACATTGAGCAAGTCTTTCCTGGAGTTAAGCGGGTTAGCAATGGCTATTCGGTGATCAAGTTTCTTCGGGGTTCCGATCAAGGGTAATAAGGAAACGTAAAAATGATTTGAGACGAATGGTCTTGACGAGCAAACATCTCATCATACTGTTCTCTTCCTTTCTGAATCATGCCATATAGCACCCTGGATGTTGTCTTGTCTACCTCTGTCCAACCTGTTCTTGCCAACCCTGCTAAGTTTGATCCAGTCGGTGGTGAAACTAACACTCCACCCGGAACTCCAGTTAATAACAAAGTCGCTGTTGCTTTCAAGGCTACCCCACCAATACCAGAGATACCCGTCAGCGACATTGGTCTTCTCGAGACACCACCAAGCCCATCGTCTACCACCGACGCTGCTTCCAAGGTGACATTGTTCCAGCAGATTGTGACACGCGCATCTAGGAAGGCACGCGAATCTGAGGTCGAGCAGCGATTTATCTCCCTATTGGCCCCTGAAGTCCAAGAAATAGTTCGAGCCTCGTCGGACATCTACCAGTCGTTTGCCAAGGCTATCAAGTACGACAATGGGGGGCTCAGTCGAGCAGAGCTTAGGCAAGAACTAGGGGGACACTTTCAGAAGCTGGAGGCTATGGTGGTCAAGAACTTAGAGTTACAGGAAGCATTGAAGCAGCTACAGGAGTAAGTCCTCAGCAACCAAGAAGAGATGAAGCAACTCCAGCAGCGAGCTCTTGATCAGTTAGCCGTGCTCCAGTCTCGTGTGCAAGCCGTCCTAACTCAGACCTACGAACTCCACGAGTACCCGATCCCTCGTCTTTTCGTTGTCCTTCCTCAAGACCCTTCAGGTTGGGATGCCGTAAATCCATTCTCGAACAAGTTCCGTCTCTACTTTCTATGCGAGTGCGGAGAACACACCAAGTCGATCGACTGCAAGACCGAGATCTCTCATGATATCCACTTTGCTAAACATGAAGGCTACGAGATCGCTCGGCCTTCAGAGTTCTTTCAGCAATACGGCCCCTATGTCCTCACTATCCTCAAGATGCTCAAGTTCGGTGTTTCGGTTGCCGGAGTGGCTGTACCAGCTATCTCTCATCTGGTCAAATCGGACGCCATCGATCAAGCCACTGCCGGTATACAACAGTTGAGGGACAACATTGAGCCTGGAATGGATCATCTCATAGGCTGGATGGACAAGGTCTCTGTGAATGAAGGCGAGGCTGTTGACGAGTTTTCTAAGCAGATGGAGAAGAAGGAGGCATTGGAAGGCGCCGATCTACGCAAGCTCGACACCTTTCTGAAGGACATGGACGGCAATAAGGTGTTGGGGAACCTGTACAGGACCGTTACGGACGAGGGACATGTCAAATGGGTTTGCATTGACCACTACCGCATGAACTATCTAGAAAACTCGGCCAAGGAGTTCCTGCGCGTGTTAGATTCCGTCGGAGGATCGTTTAGTGAAAACGTCGGTAGGGTTGACGTGAGACTCCAGTCGAGAGCGTTGGCAGGACATTTCTTTTCAGCACTGGGAAAGGCGAGATCTGTCTACGAGCTCGATATTGGCTTGCACTGGGCCTGTACTACAAGTGATCTTGAAGCACTGGAGGATGCGCTCAAGAAATCAAGAGTATCAATTCTTCGACTGGATCTTCAACAATTTCGGACGAGCGTCGTCAGGAAACTACTATCGACATCCACACCATATGACGTCATTTCCCGCATCAGAGATCTTCCTAATATGAAAGTACTTCATATTCTTCTTTCAAAGGAGCTCGTCAACTTCCTTGGATTTCCACCCAAAAAATCAACTCATGTTTGTAAGATGTCCTGCGAACTGGCATCTACATTAATTGGAGGAAGGGAGTTTGGAATACTAGCTGAGGCACTCAAGACCAACTCGACCCTGACCACTTTGGACTTGGGGGGCAACTCGATCGGATTCGACGGAGCCAAGGCGCTGGCTGAGGCACTCAAGACCAACTCGACCCTGGCCACTTTGCACCTGTGGAATAACTCGATCGGATCCGACGGAGCCAAGGCGCTGGCTGAGGCACTCAAGACCAACTCGACCCTGACCACTTTGGACTTGGGGAATAACTCGATCGGATCCGACGGAGCCAAGGCGCTGGCTGAGGCACTCAAGACCAACTCGACCCTGACCACTTTGGGCTTGGGGAATAACTCGATCGGATCCGACGGAGCCAAGGCGCTGGCTGAGGCACTCAAGACCAACTCGACCCTGACCACTTTGGACTTGGGGGGCAACTCGATCGGATTCGACGGAGCCAAGGCGCTGGCTGAGGCACTCAAGACCAACTCGACCCTGGCCACTTTGCACCTGTGGAATAACTCGATCGGATCCGACGGAGCCAAGGCGCTGGCTGAGGCACTCAAGACCAACTCGACCCTGACCACTTTGGACTTGAAGTACAACTCGATCGGATCCGACGGAGCCAAGGCGCTGGCTGAGGCACTCAAGACCAACTCGACCCTGACCACTTTGCACCTGTGGAATAACTCGATCGGATCCGACGGAGCCAAGGCGCTGGCTGAGGCACTCAAGACCAACTCGACCCTGGCCACTTTGGACTTGAAGTACAACTCGATCGGATCCGACGGAGCCAAGGCGCTGGCTGAGGCACTCAAGACCAACTCGACCCTGGCCACTTTGGACTTGAAGGACAACTCGATCGGATCCGACGGAGCCAAGGCGCTGGCTGAGGCACGCAAGACCAACTCGACCCTGACCACTTTGGGCTTGTAGGAAAAACTGCCCATTTTAATGGTATAGACAGCTTTAGGACACAGTGATTTCAATAGCAGCAATGAGATGGAAAAGTCTTATATTACAGCTGAACAATAACAATGCACACTGTTCGACGATACTAAGGACAGGATGACTGGGGTTTTTATTTCTTCAAGTGCTGATGCTGTTAGAATTGACGGGAGTGTTGGACGTTTTAGGAATCCAGAGTGTTCCAGGGGTCTCGTACGAGTGAGTGTATGCAAAGCCATAAAATGGTGTTGCGTCTGGGTCGGTTGAAGTGCAAAGGGAGGTCGGGGATGTCCATTATCGCAGGTGTCAGATTATCCACTCTGATATGTGTGAGAGTTTTGAAACCCCGGGTTCGAGGAGAGAGCAGGGGGAGAGTTGCCATGAGATGGGAAGGCGCTAGCTGGGTCTTCCTCCTCCATTCTGGAGGACCTGGTGTCGGCTCCAGGGGTTTAGGTGTTGATGGCTTGGTTTGACATGCTGTTGCGTTGTTGGTGTTTGCGGGCGTCTCTTTTTTAATGTGTATATTTTCTGTTTGTGTTGTAGTCGCAGTTATGGTTGTTAGAGTGGTGGTGAAATGAAAAAGGGATAGATATTGTGTGTCGCTGTCGATAGTTCTGTCTCTGTAGTGGATGTCGCTGTTGTTGTTGTTGTTGTTGTTGTCGTTGCTATCGCTGGTGATAAAAGAAAACGCTGGTGAACCCTTTATGCCTGCACAAAAGAGGGAAAGAAGGTTGATATTTAATATACATCGCGCTCGTCCTATCGCAACAAGGGTCGCAGGAAACTTTAAAAACGTGCGGCGTGTGCTCTGTTCATTGTTCACATTTTCGTGGTGTGCCCTGAAAAGCTGATCCAAATGAGGGGGGGGGTTCATTCGTTTTGTCCACATGCCATCTTTACATCCGGTCTATTGAGAGAAAGATGAAGTATCCTTTCTTCCTCCTGGTTGAGAGATTTTTCGTCTTTGTGATGATAGTCATAGACCACTGCGGATGGTCCGAAGGCAACGTCGCTGTGAACGCTTGGCTGCCACAAGCTCCCTAGTACCCACGGGTAGGTACGTCCATTGCCCTTTGACAACGTTGTGCTCGGTTCTCTGGCTAAATCTTTATTTATTTTTGTTTCTCGAGGGCAGTTCCTCACATAGATTCTCTAGCACTAGTCAAAGACATACCAAAAAACCATCGCAATCAATTCGCTTTTTTGGTTTGTTCTGGTCGAACCACTTCTGTCACTTCCCGCTTATATTCATTATTTGGATGACCATGGTAACTATTACTTATGTATGCGGATGATGAACAGTGGGTGGGGTTCCAACAGATTCGATTTCATACCCGGGTTTTGAACCGTGTGGGATGGGTGGAGGTGGCGACGATGCATTTGTCGGAGTAGGATCAGAACTGGTCACCTCGGGCGCACGGGTCCTCTGAGCTGCTGCGGGTGGAACAAATGGAGTGGGCTGCCAAGCAGAGGAACTGGCGACAGTGATATTGTTGGTGGGCCGGATGTTTTCGACAGTGGGGCGAGGATGTTGTGAGAACTGGAGTGTCTGCATCTGGTCCTGAACAGACTGATGGTTAGATGTAGAGGGGATGGGAGCCATGGGCAGGATGGTTGTTGGAGTTGAGGTGGATGGCAACGACATTGTCGCGGACGGGAGGTGCGAGCCGACGGGAGGAGTCGACATTTCGGGTTGCTGCTGGGCATTTGATCCCACTGGTGCTGTCGGTTTGTTGTCGATATCGGCAGGGGTGCTCGGAGCAGTACCTACCTCAGTCTGTAAACCTTTCAGATTCGACAGTAACCGTCTTCTCCTGCGATAAAAGAATGCAGCCAAGAATCCAACAATAACAAGGGCAGAAATGGACCCAACAACTTCTGCCGTGAAGGACGGGCTTGCTCCACTCGATGGATATACAAGGTCGGAACCAGATGTGTCATCGACTGTGATGTTGCCGATATTAACGGTAGCGTGATCCGGCCCATCCAACGGTACGGCAAAAAACTTTCCATCGACCGTGCGATAAAGTAGAAAGCGTCCCTGCCCTGGTCCTCCGCCCACTGTGGCAAGCCGTTGTCCAGAGGGAATCGTAACACCCTTATAGAGAATATCTGGTGTTCCTAGAGTGGTGTTATTATCGGGATCATTGATGGTATAGAGCTCGGGGGAGATCTAGATTCGATAATAGGCATGGAATACGAGAATCTATTAGTCACTGCAATAAATACCAACGCTGCTCTGATTGTTGCCTGTCAATCATACATACCGGTTGGTCACAAACGAGGTACAGCGTCTTGAGGTTTGTGAATAGACGAGGCGACACGGAGTTACCGCAGTTACTAGACGCGGGTGACAGGTAAGTCGTATTGGCCGGCAAGGTATCAGAAATGGAGGAGAGCGAGTAGCTGTTCAAAACACCAAACGACATGCTTGTTCGCAGTAGAACGTAGAGATGGTCATTGCCAATAGTGATGATCGATGGGGATACACTGTTAAGGTTCGGCTATTATGGCAAGTCAAGAAGGCGAAGATTGTCAACAACAAAATAAAAAGTCAAGAGAGTAGTAAGGGGAAAAAATAGGAAAATAGACAACAGTGACACATAAACAAGAGCTAGCCTTACAAGGGTCCATGTCCCGACTTTGGACAGGGTGAGATCGTTGCTCGTTTCGTCATGACTGGCGATGTAGAGAGTGGACCCACCGAGCATGCAATGTACTAGATAAGGTCCTGCGGCAGAGCTGACATACCCAAGTGCTTGGTTAATTTGGTTCGAGTTTGTCGGCCAAGCCGCTGCCACCCATTGGTAGTTCGGATCGACTTTGAAGGGCCTCCAAGTTCCTGACCCCTTAGTCCCTATTAAAGTGTCCGAGCCCGGAAGTCCAAATGGGTCGTATCGATATCCAGAGGGCACGATTCTGCTGGCGGCACTTGTGTAGTTCCGAAAGAAGAATGTAAAGACCCCGTTCGCATTGACAGCACACGTATGTTCGCCTTGACCAAAGATGTTCAGGTCGTTGCTGGAGATCCTAGAAACAACAGACCAGGTGAGGTTTGCTGGTGAGGTTGGGTTGGAGTTGGATTTGTAAATGATAACAGAAGAGCCGCTTCTGTATGAGTTGGGAAGGTTGTCGAAGCTATTGGCGACATCAAGGCCGTAGAATGTGGACGAGTCCGGGGTTGAGGTGAGGCATAAAACGTCGAGGCGACCCATCCTGTCAACGGCCGTTGTGTTTGTTGGACTGACGGGAGTATGGGTTTGGGAGGTATGAGAAAAAGAGTGAGGAGGAGGGGGGGGGAGGGCAAAGAGGGAAAGAGGCGAAAGGAAGAGAGAGTGAGAAGAGAGGAAAGAGAGGTGGATGACGAAGCAGAAGAGAAATAAGAGCGCCGAAATGCGGATCCAATAAATGCTTTTTTTGAGTCGACAAGAGCCAACAAAGAAATCTTAGCATGCAAGCAAACAGACAAACAAAGAAAAGCGGCGTTGGACAACTCTAACTCAATTTGGGCCGAGGGATGGTTGGGTCATTGCGGCGCTCGAAAGGCAGCATCAATAAGCCACAATTCCAGGTACTGAAGGAGTACTCTTTGTCTTCAATGGACAATGGCGGAGAATAAGAAGGACCTGAAAGGACACCCGTATTGATTGATCACCGGCTGAGACCAAGAAGGTTGGTTTTACCGATTGTGACGCACTTTTTGTTTCCTTCTTCGTTATTCTTTATTCCTGCATGCCCACCTTCCCTGCCTTCAATTCCATTGCTTCACCTAACTGTATGCATGAGAGTCCTTTCTCTGATGTCAGGCGCTGCTTTACCTCTCTGCCTCTCCGGTTTCGCAAGCGGTCGATCGACTCTCTTTGATTCCTCTTGTTATTCTCATTCCTTCTCTCCTCCTTGACACCCTCCTCCGTCCCTTCCCTCATCGCAATGTCCATTCCCCCGTCATCATTCACTTCACTTACAACATGTGCTCACTTGCTTCTTCCTGATTCACCTGGCGCCACTCATTCCAAGTCACAGTCACCTCCACTCCTTCTCCTTTCTTCCATCTCATCCACTTTTTAGAGAAAGTTAATTCCAACAAACCACATGAATCACCCATTGTGTCGCGTATTATGGAATCTACCTTTACCTTCCCCTTCACCTCCCTTTCCGTGTCCTTCGTTTCTCTCTCATTGCCACATTCTCTCTTCTTCCTCTTTCGCCCTTCTCCCTTCTCCCATCCTTTCCTCATTGTTTGGAGCAGAAAGAAGGAAAACGTCAAAAAAAATACCCAATGTTGTAATATCTCGTCCATCCAGACGTTCCTGAGGAATAGATGTTTTTTAACAAGACGGATGTGGTTTTTATGAAATTGGTCAAAATGGGTCAACAATGGGGTTCTGGATGGAGAGGTTCTACCGTCACCAAAAGGACGACGGCGGCACTGTCATCAACGTTGCCTCCCCTTCCACTAAAAAAGACCTCAAGGCAGACAATGTTAACACTGCCACTAATGGTTCCTCAATTACATCCATGTTGTTCTCAAACACAATGCGAAGGGTTTATGAGATGTCCCTACCTTTCTCTTCTCCTTCCTTCCATCCATTTCGCCCTACCTATGCACGCATGCAGGACACAGGGGGCGAAATTCAAAATCAAGCAAAGACCTTGCACGCCAAACAAAGAGATAAGAAGAGGAAGGGGAAGGATAGAGGGCGAAGAAAAATAAAGGAGTAAACCAATGCGGTGTGACAAATTGCATCTTGCTATTTTTATTTTTCTTATTGTCTGCTTTGCTCAATGTTACCTGAGCGCAACGCCAACGTGATTCACAAAAGAAGAAAAAGGGCTACTGTTCATCAGGACTGAGCCGATAAGCATACGCAAGCAAGATCACCTTGGCAAGTTCCTCAGTGGACTGGCCTGCGACAGCATCGCCATACTCATCGTAGACATTCAGGAACGACATTAACTGGTCCATGTTACGCTCACTCTGCTTACAGTGCTCCTCTGCGGCCGCCTCATCTACGCTCACCTCACCCAGCTCATCAGCACCCTCGCTGCCATTCATAGCATGAGCCGACAGGTTGGAAAATGCAGCCGATATCCGTTGGAAGACGTCGCTGATGCTCTTGAACCTCCATCCGGTAGTGAGTGTCGCCAGGTTGCGGTCCAACACAAAGGGGTCCTGGACAATTAATCCTGAAAAGAACTTGTTCCGATCTTTGGCGCCATTCATCATTGCGAGGGGTTCCGCGGGGGGTGGTAGGAGGTCATCCCAGTCCTTGAATTTCTTGGTCGCATAGTCAAAGAAATCGACGACAAGGCGGAAAGGCGACTTCTTGGTAGGGCTCTTGTCGAACGACTTGATCTTGGCCATCTCTTCATCAAAGTCGTAGCAGACAATTCGGCAGCCCGGGGTGGGTTCTGTCAATCGCTTGAAGACCAAGTCTTCCTCAGACTGAAGGGTACCTGGAGCACGCGTGGTTTGGGTGGTTGGCGATGAAGACGTCGACGGTTTCGACTTTTTGCTTCTACTGCGACCACGGCGCTTCTTTTTCTTGGAACCCCCCACGACCGCCACCACACCTCGATTGTCGATGCCTCGAACCATCTCTTCCTCCAATGGCAACCTCCCTTCGACCGGTCCCGAGTAAAAGTCAAAGTCAACCCGTCGACCCTGATGTTTCAACAGATTGGGCAGGATCCTCTCCTTCTGCAGGTAATTAATCGCTATCATGGCGACAGCAAGGTTGCTGAGTGTCTCTTGGGTGCGACCATATCTATTCAGAGTCTCCTGAACAATGAAAACAAAAGGCTCGACTCGCTCATCGATACTAGCATAGGCTTGAAAGAGCTTGCGTATGGAGGTGCCAGCGGAATGATCGAAAGAGACTTGGCAGGTAAGGTTGGACTTTGGGTCAAGGAAGCAGACAGACGTCGGGTTGGTTGCGCTCTTGCCCTCAAAGTAGCGTCTGGAGATTTCGATGGTCTCGTACCCGGCTTGGGTGAGACTGGGCAAGAGATACTTGACGATTTCATCCAACCTCTCCATCTCTGGAGGAAGGTTCCTGGGTTTGTCTATCTTGATCAGCAACTCCAGGTCGTAATCGGAAAAGCTGATGCCCTTAGATGATGAGCTATTGGTATCGATGGTCGAGCGGTCAACAAAGGAGTTTAGCGAATGCATCCATATGGCGTGTTGTGGATGTGGTAAAATCATTATCTTTTTGTTTGCTCACCTGAGCACTGCAACATCAGAATGGGTCATCGCTTTGATGACATGGATGAGTTCTTGCTCTTGGCACTGCCGGTTAGCACTCGAGGCCACTCTCTACAGTTCCAGAAAAGTTACATGAGGGTAGAAGGGGGAAAAATTAGAGCATGTCAGTTCCAACAGTTCCAAAGAAAGAGCCCAGAACCAAAAAAAAAAAACAAGCAATAGAAAAATGAACGGAGTTGATTACCTCCCTCTGCCACTGTGCATCACAAATAAAATCCTTCAGGGCATCTCTCGCCCTGTCCGTCCCAGCATCTCTCAAAAAAGTCTTGCACATTGCAACAAACTCATCCCCCGACGAACAAAATAGTCCATTCCGTTGCAGTAACCCCACCAGGAACTCCACCTCCCCCCTGTATGGCTCTGGCACTATAGTTGCGAACTTTCTCCTCATGTCGACAATATCCTTCAACTGGAACACTGGGACGCTGATACACTCTGGCAGCTGGTCACCACCTATAGCTTCATCATCGAGCCATATATCATTGGCGATGTGTTCAGGGATGACTTGGTAGCGATGTCGAAAGCTGACGATGTAGTTGATGACGCCAGAGAGAGAGTTGAGTTTTAGGCGGTGGAGGATGGTGTCGCCGGTTTGGCGTGAAGTGTCCTTGAGGGTCAGTTGGAGGTAGTAGTGGGCAATGTAGGCGAACTTGGAGCTGAGGTCCATGGGGATGAAGTTATTTCTGTTCGTTTTTGTTGTCTTTTCTGTTGTGTTTTGATGGAGGAGGGTGATCTCAAAGACAAGGCGTTCGTAGAGGTAGGCAATGAGGATGTCGTCGACAAATGTTAGTTCTGTCGACGAAGAGGATGTCATGGTTGGTGAAAGAGGGTGTGCTTGAAGGAGTGAGTGAGTTCGTGAGAAGGAATAAAGAAGATAAAAGGGCAAGATGTGAACAGAAACGAAGGGAGAGACAAACAAGGTTGTGAAGAGCTCTGGGGAGAGAGGGTCTGCGAAACCACAAGAGCTCATTGTTGTGTCCTTTCATCTCGAAATAGTTGTTCGTTCATCTATCTTTTTTAAATGCGCGGGACGACCACCTCTCTTCTTTTTGTCCATCACACTGCACAAGTGGAAGCAGAAAATAGCCCAATCTGCGATCAGGTGTTTCATTTTACACTATGAGTGAGCGAACCCCCTTCTTTCCTCCCTCGCATTGGCCATGTGTCAATGACATTGAGCACAGCAGATGCCCCCTCTCTCTCTCTAGCGCCACCAAGCTGCGACGATTGCTCACACACAGCATCGTCTTTCAGAAAATTACGGGTCGAAATGAAAAAGAGGAGAGTAGGCCTCCCGCCGAATTAACTTTGACGGGACACCGACGCAGTATGGCTGGCAGCACGCGTTTGATTGACAGAACGCGTTTGACATGAGACAGTGGAAGACTGTCTATGATGTCTTTTTCGCAAACTTCCGAGACAAACGCGTTCTTACCAATGATCAATGTTCATTGACATGACAGCAAAGTATTCTGGCGTACCATGAACAGACGGGTTAATTACCCCTCTCCTCTCCCCATTTTCTTTCCTTTTTCTTCTTTCTTTCCTACCCTCTTTCTTCCTTTCTTTCTTTCTTTCGTTCTTAGATATGCTCGCTTTTTTATTCTCTTGTGCCTATTACGTTGCTGCTGTTGAGAGGGTAAAGAAAGGCTGGGTTGTTGGGAGGGGCGGATGAAGCATGTGGAAAAGGCGGATCTCTGCAGGGTTAAAAGAGGTTTTATGTCCCCCCCCCCCCCTCCCTTCCACGATGCAAATAGCGGTTGTAAGGGACCAAAAGGGATCTGTTTGGGACAAGACTATCATGCAGGATGCTGTACAAAAGATTCGAGATCCAAGCACTCTCAAATAAAAATAAAACTCCCCACGGGGGTTTACTTTATTTCTTGTCACCCTGCTGTTGTTCTTCAGTACTACCTCCAACAGAAAGACTGGGGGGTTTTCCTGATCTGGCACGTATACATCGTACAACTATAAGACTGTCCCAACCTCTCCATCCAATTGTTTTTTTATTTTATTTTGGAGGCTAACTAAACAGATCCCTCTGTTTGTTTCGTTATTCTCCTGTTCACACCCGGTTGATATTTTCCAGCAGGGTTTCCGGTCGTGAGGTGCTTATTCCTTGCAGACAAGTCTGATGACGTTTTTCGATCGGACCATATCATCCTTGTACTCTGAGATGCCCTCATAGAAAAAGTCGTCCATGTTCAAAAGGTTAATATACACCATCACATCCTCGTCGCCAGTCACAGGGTTTGCCTTGACTTGGGTAACAGGCATACCAAACTGGACGTCAGGGAGCTCGAGGTGGATTCGGAGGATGCCCTTAAGCTCGGAAGGAGTGCTTGTATCCACGTAGGCAGATCGAATGCCGGCCAAGTTCTTGTTCTCCGTGACATCGTCCGCTTTCAATAAGCATACGCGAACGTCGCTGGACGTCTCGTTTTCCTTGTGCTTCCTCTGTGGCATAGAGCTGCTGTAGAACTTAATCGCAAGAGAGCCGGCGTACTTTGTGTCAGAGAAAAACCAAGCTCCATCCGGATGTGTGCCAAAGTTGGCAATAAGCATCTTGTTCGTAGGGCGTTTGGAGAGAAAGGGGTGATCGGCGGCTACGTTACTGTCGGTATATCCAAATCCATTGGCCGTATTGATCTCGTCGATTTGAAGCTTGAGATCGTTACACCATTTAGGCTAGGCGATGCCTTTGAGGAAAGGGAGATCCACGAGACGGAAATCATTGGAGCGCTGAAGTGATCGACGGAAAAGTGGTTCCAGTACATCTCCCTTTGACGTTGAACCCACGCCGAAGTTGGTGATAATCTGGTAAAGTTGATCCAGGTACTCCGAGAATGCACAATCCTTGCCCAACGACTTGAGCACCTCCTCCGCCTCAAGCACCATGGGCTCGTTCATGATCTGGTGAACGCCATCAGGGTGTTGTCGCAGACTGCACAACACCATGTTCACAAAGTCGAATTGCTGATTGGTCGAGAACGTTATCTTGCCACCCCGGAGACGATTCGCCAAGAGCATTCGACAAAGAAAACGAGATACCTCGCCGGTTTTGTCGCTCCGGAGAATAGTGCGCACGTTCTCCCGAAGAACATGCTTCAGATGCTCGATCGTGTCATCGACAGCAATGTCCAGAATAGCCTGCTTGGAGATCTGGGTCGCGTTGGGTACGATGAGGCGCCTGATAATACCAAGAGAAAATTGAGCTCGCCCTGACAGCTTGCGGCGCTTGGCAGGCGGGATTTCACAATCCGACAGGTCGACTAGGTCCGATAGCATGTTGTTGACTTCGTTTTCATCCAACTGAGGAAATTCTGTGATCCTTGTGAGGTTGGTGGGCTTGTCAACACCCGAGTACAGATTGACTACATTCTGCAACGAGAGAGCTGTGCCAAGGATTACCAGAGTTGCCTGAATGCTGCTCAGTGTGGGAGACAAAGGCTCGAGGAAGCCGCGGAGGTGCTTGAGATGGACTTGGTTCTTGACGTTGAAGATGGCATATGTGTTGTATTTGTTGTCGATCAAAGCGGATGGCGAGATGAGCCTGTTGGGTAGGATGCCATTCTCCACGATTTTGGCTTCGTCCATAGCAATCACCAGCCCGAGTCGTCGGGGGACAAGAAGTAAGTGAAGCTTGGTCTGAGTCTTGCGGAGCATAGCTCGAATGGTGTGGATGTCGTACTCCTGCAGGATATGGACCAGCTTGCCGATCGTTGCATCTCCGGTGGTCGTCTGCTCACGGAAGAACTGGAACTGGTCCAATGCAGGTTTGCTGGCGAGGAGAAATTTCAGGAAAAGCAAACGTGCCAGAATCTCGAGCTCGACGCGCTCCCCTGCGCGAGCTTTGACCTTGAAAACGATACCGAGCTGATCACCCTGCTCCTCGTCGACAACAGACATATATATGTTCTCGACGTCCCTTGCAAGCGTCAGGAAGTTGGGATCTTCAAAGTCCGGTGAGTCGGTGGTGCGTGGGATGGAACAGACGCAGTAGATGACAAGTGCTTGGTTGCCAGATGGATGACGGTGGCGGTCTTTCCTGAGCCAGACGGGGCAACCATGGCACCACACGAAAGGCACGTGACTTGCCGATGTCACCTTCGACAATGGAGCGCTGAGTCTCCCCGGTGGTCGTCCTGGCCTGCTTGCCCAGCGCAAGTCCCAACATCCTTTGCTGTTTGGTCGTAAGGTAGGGTCGTCTTGAAATAGCACTTTAGCACCTCCTTGTGGGACATCTCGAGCTCCTTTAGATCGAGGGAGTGGTTGGTATATTGATGATGGACGCCGTTGAGAATGATCGCCAGCTCCTGCTCAAAGCGCTCCTCCGGAACAGAAATGAGATGTGCGGGTTTATCTACATAATCAAGAGGGATATAGAAGTTAGCAATAAAAAAAAAGATCACATATCCATTTTTTAGGCAAGGTAAAGATGCCCGTCCGTGACGACATATCAATTTTAACCAATTAAAAGTGGTGATCCTCGTGCACATGGCATCCTAGACCGTACATGAGGATTGTACAGTCCGTCTTCCCCAGGTCAGGAACGACTCACGCCGGACGAACCCTGTAAAAAGAAAGCATATCCATGAGAATGTGCAAAGTCGGACTCACCAGAATGTGATGCGTCTTTGCATAGGCCGAGCGAAGAGTGGGCGCAAGGAAGGTACATGGACCACGTCGTTAAGGGGAAGAGAGAATTTAGGTTAGCTCAATGGACAAACTCAACGCAAGGGGTGAAGGGGAGCAAAACGCGCATGCAATACCTTGAGGAGGACGCTGGACGATGATGTGGATAGTTTTCTTGCGTGGTACCTGTGGAAACCACTCGGAAACATCGTCTTTCGGACCGAGCTTGTCCTTGTCGCTGCTGGAGACGTTTTCGAGCAGGATGGGAGTGTCGGCGTTGTCTTTTGTGATTGGGATCGTGACTTTCCAGAGCGTGAGATCCTCTGCTTCCAAAATCCTTAAACCAAATAGGCTTGCTGAAATGGATGGTGCTTCTGAATTGACTAAAGTCTCCGTCGATGGTGTGATCAGGTCAAAGGATCTCGAGGTGCGGTCGCCGTCAATAAGACACCGCAGACTCAGACTCAGGGAATTGTCGGTCATGGTGTTGCGAGGTATCAGTGAAAATGAGGTGAAGAAGGCTGAAAAGTAAAAGATATGGAGAAGTCGAGGGGTGAAAGAAAGAAAAGCGAAAAGGATGAAAGAGGGTGTGAGCTTAAAAGGGAAAAAAGAGATTAGAATGGCGTGGGAACGATAGGAAAGGCGATGAACAAACGGAAAGTAAAGTCAAGAAAGGAAGCGAGTGATGGCAAAGGTGATGAAGGTATGGAAATGGTGGGAAAAAAAGTGGAAGCGGTGGCAAAGAAATAGGTAAGAAAGGGCGTGGGAGTGATGGAAAAAAAAGGAATGTGAAAAGGAAGAGCTTGTGAACAAACGGGCCGTGAAGAATGGTGGCAAAGAAAGGGAAGGACGTTTTTCCTATATAGGCCATTATCCCCTTAAACAACGTCAGGGTCAATTGACAGCTGGTCAACCGTTGTATGTTTTTCTTTTGCAAAGCGATTCCAATGAATCCATTCTTTTCCCAACATTCCCCATTTTACTTCGCCCAGTTGTTAGTCCATGCCCCTCAATCGTCGTGCTATTGTCGAGGAGGTTCCTGAAGTAGATGAGGACGAGGTTGACACCAACGACGGCGCGGAGGAGAGGGAGATGGACTTCTCCATCACTCCCACGACCTGGATCTGTGGGTTCTGCACGGTGCTCCTGTGCCTTACTAAGACCCGCAACTGTTACAAAGGATACCATGGTTTTAAAACGTGCACCACACAAAACCCACATACCTCATCCCCTCTTCTAACCAGAATGCAAGTTACATATACTTATGAATGACAAAAAAAAGTAGCGACCCTGGTGTACCTCATAAAGTATTTTGTTTTTCTTTTTCTTTTTCAAGGGGTGTACCCTCATAAAGTAACTTTCTTTTTCTCATTGTTAACATATGGAACAGAATCCTTTACGATCGAAGGGAAAGGTCTTTTTGCACGCTCATGATGGAGTTCGTTGTTGTTGGCTTTGTATGTTTTTTGTGTAGTAGTGGGGCGTGGATGTGTTAATGGGTAAGAGGTGAATAAGAGAAGAAAAATATGCAGAATGATCTATAGGTGAAAAAAAAGGCGCGCCCGTTGCGCTAACAGACATGCATATGTATCATCCCAAGGGAAAAGAAAAAACACAGCCGCTTGCGTTTTTGCTGAGAGGTTTAATGCATTTTTCAAGGAACCTTGGTAACAAAACAATCAAATAAACTCCGTCTCCATATCCCTCTCCTTCCCTTCCTGATTGATAACCTCTGACGCTTTTTACTTCTTTATTCTTCTCAGCCTGCTGTTTTTTCAATCCAAATGAAAAAAAAGTCCTCGGCAACGCATCGGCAGAGGAGGCAGAGGAGGCAGAGGAGGCAGAGGAGGCATGATCGCTCAATTACTTCCCTCGCCTTGTACTCCCCCTCCTCCTCCTCCTTCCTTCATTCTCGGCGCGCGCTTGACTGGATCGTACCCGGACTGGGTTTGAAATTAAGCATTATCACTCTCTTTCACACCATTACACAAAAGGGGGAGCCAAAAAGACTGGCCAAAGACCGTATCGAACAACACTCGTTTTTGCATTTATTTTTGACTCTTCCTTGCAGGCTTCGGCACCTCCGCGTACTTGTTTCCAAAATACCGATCTTACTAATTCCCCTAGTATCGCATATGTCATAGGCCCTCTTACAGTCTGATACAAAGAAGGGGGACAGCTTGCAATGCTCCTGACGATCCGGGATAGGATACTGGAGGGTTAGAGATGGCAGGCTCTGCGCTGTAGGCCAGTCGTAACAAAAGTTGGGGCGAGGATGACTCGAGAACTGAAGTCCTTGCATCTGGGTCCTGAAAGGTATGTGGTTTGTGCTGTTGTTTGCTGCTACTGCTGTGTGTGTGTGGGGGGGGGGGGGGGGGGGGGGCGTGAATGACGCCAATGGGTAAAGTATGAGATGGCTGCTGTTGTTGCTGTTTGTTACTGGGAGGGAGGGGGGGTATCCATAACTGTTGTGTCCATCTGGTCCATACGATTCCTTGTGAATCTGTGAAGCTTTGCTGAACAGTTCCTCCGTTGGATGACGTCTTCTTCCTTGATCGAAAAAAGGCATAACCACAGCACCTACAAAGACCCAACAGTGCCCGCTATGATCCCAATAACCCCCTCCCGCTCCTAATTCACCCCTCCTCCCCATCACCATTACTAGGCTTCTTAGGCTGAGGATCCTGCCCCGAACGACTCGGTAATCGTCAAGTTTGCCATGTCGACAATCACACCAGTCTGGGATCCGCCCAGAGGCAGAGGCCGTGCTGAATACTCGTACTGTAAGAAGGCAAATGGGGCTGCTCCGGGGAGGGGGGAGGGGGTTCCCGCCCATGGGGATAAAGAAGTTGGATCTCAGTAGTCTACCATAGGCGATGTTGACCCTTGGGGTGAAGGAAGTCGTGTTGGTGGATGTCTGTCCACTTGTCAATATTTCTGTATCTACCTATTTTTTTCGCGAGTATCACAAAGGGAGGTGAGCATACACTGATTTCGTACCACTTGCCGACAAGAATTCGAAGTCGAGCACGAACATCCATTTCATCAAGTATCATATTCACATCAGGCATACAAAGTAAAGCATGACACGAAAGGCATTGGTTATTATTTATTTTTTTTCAAGATTTTTCAGCGCCACGTCCGCGCGCAAGTTATCAAATTTTTTTGTAATGTTTGAAGATCATTAAATGTGTTTTAAAAAAAATAAAGAGTGGTGATGTTATTGACTAATAAGAAGAAGACTACGCTAGTGTGTGTGTGTGGAAAAGTATACATGTACCCATGTCAGGTCATAACAAAAGAAGAGGGGAGAGGAGGAAACCATCAAAAAGCAGGTTATTGACGACCGGCAGAGATCATGAACTCAACAACGGCCTCAACCTCACCTCCAAAGTCACGGACAACCGTCCGGAGCTCGGGGGTGTCAGCAAATCCCATGTTCGTCAACAGCTTGATCTCGTTCTTGAACTCGTCGTTGCTGGCGTTTAAAGCTAGTGGTGCTGCAGGGGTTGCAGGGGTTGAAGGAGCAGCTGAAGCGGCAGGGGTAGCAGGGGTGGCTGGCCAAATGCCGGCAAGACTTCCTCCTCCGATTGGTGCGGCAGTAGTAGCAAGGGCACGAGTTTCAAGGCGCTGTTGCTCTTGGGCACGTCTCTGCTCCTCCTGAACCTTGCGCTGCTCTTCTTGGATCTTGCGCTGCCCCTCCTGGACTTTGTACTGCTCCTCCTGGACTTGACGTTGTTCGACACGGGCCTGGCGCTGCTCGTGGAAGGTCTGGCGGCGCTTCAACTTTTCATCAGATCCAGTTTCGCCGTGGCCCTCTTCACCAGATTTGGATCCAGAGTGTCGGCGGTGGTGGCGGTGGTGATGGTCATGATGATGGTGAGCATGTGCGTTGCCGTGGTGCTCAGGGCCGTGGTGAATATGGGGTCCATGTCCGTAAGGACCGTGGGGGCCGTGTCCGTGGAGACCGCCATGGTGGGGACCGTGAGGGTGGAATGCAAAGGGGTGACCACCGCGAGAACCGCCGCGACCACGGAAGAAGGCAAATCCACCACGACCGCGACCTCCACGACCTCCACGTCTACCAATATCAGCGGGCCCCTGGGGGTCATCCTGTGTGGGCTCGGCCATCTCTTCGTCAGTCTCGACGTACAGAGGAGCAGGCTCGGGGTTCTCGGTATCGCCATTTTTACCACCGTCCCAGACCCAGCCGTACTTGGGACGAGACGATGATGATGAGGGATCGGCGTTAGGGTCGGCGCCAGTGGTCTCGTCAGGGAGCAAGGTCCAGCTCCAGCCGTTTCCAATCTCGGTCATCTGAGGTTGCTGTTGAGCTGAAGAGGACGACTCGCCTTGCTGTTTCTGAGTGGTGCCTGTCGCCTCATCGGACGATGAAGAGGATGCGTTCTTGCCTTTGTTTTTGGAGCAGGAACGACGCCTCTTCTCTGAAGACTCGGTGTCGCAGGCACTGGGGCGGTCACCTCTGAAACGGAAGCTGTTTCCTCTCCTGCAGCTGCCTGGGGCACCAGAGTGGAATGGGAATCCTCCGAAGAACGGCGAGGGCTTGGTGTTGGGGACAGAAGTGCCTTCCGAGGGGAACATACCAGGAACACCAGGCATAGGGGGCATGGGGGGCATGTGAGGCATAGCAGGCATAGTGGGGAAAAGAGAGCCAAAACTCCACTGATGTCCGGCTCCTCGACCGAAGCCACCACCACGGCCGCCACCGCGACCACCAAATCCACCGAAACCGCCACGGCCACCGCGATGATGGTGACCGTGATGGTGACCATGATGAGAGCGATCAGAGAAATCGCCAGCTTCGTTGTCATGGCATCCAGAGAAGGGGTCCTCGTATCCACGACGACCACCAAACCGACCTCGGTGGTGATGAGCAAAGAAAGGGTTCGACAGGAAAGGGTTATCAGATCCCGAGCTGCCGAAGGGGCACGAGCGAGTTGCGTCAGCAGCGGCCTCATGGGCACTGGCAGCAGCCTCTCCGGCAGAGGCTTGGGCGTTGCGGGCTGCCTCCTGGAGATAAGTGGCAAAGGACTCGACGTTGACCTGGACGTTGGACATGATCTTGTTCATGATGCTGCCAGAAATGGTTACTAGCTGAGGATTGTTCTGGATGACGTGCTGGAACTCCTGGATCAACATTTGGAACTGCTCGATCAAGGCACGGTCACCGTGAGGGACTGCGGGCTCGGTGATTTCAGGCTCTGCAGGGTCGGCATGAGCATCATTATCATCCTCGGATTCGCTGTGGGTCTGAACAGCAGCAGCAACATCATGGGCATGATGCTCAATAGCAGAGGCGACAATCGAGTCCATGACGTCGGCGGCAGAATCCATGCGAAGAGCCTCAAACTCTGCAACAGGGACCATCGCGGGGCTAGACGACTTTGAGGAGCGTCTGGAAGATGGCTTGTTGGTCGCCTCATCCTTGTTGGTTTCCTCGAGATCCATGGTGGTTTCGTGCAAAGTAACAGAGTCGGGAAAGAGAGGAGCTTGAAGCTTCTGGGCCTCGATCATTTCCTGCTGCTGGCGAAGTGTAGCCTCATAGAGATCCCCCTGAGGGTAGGCGATAGGCTGGTCCAAGGCAGACTCGGTCAATGTAGCGGTTTCCTGAGCCTCCTCGAATTCGATCAAGGATCCATCGTCACTGCTGTCGTCCGAAGCGACAGTGTTGGAGCGCTCACGCTGGGACTGGGGCTGGGGCTCGGCAGGTTGAATATTATTGTAGGGTTCAACAACATCAGCAGAGGTAGCAACAGTAGTGGTGCTGGGAGCAGGGAGATCCTGACCGGATCTGAGGAGGACATCGAATCTGACAGGTGCGATTTGGGTGAAGAGGGCGTGCATGGCGAGGACATCCTCGAGCTCGCTGTCGGTGTTGAGGGAGATGACATCGCCCTCCTCGTCCTTGTACTGGACGTCGATGGCAGCAGAGGCAGGCAAGCTGTAGACGTCGCGGAGCTAATGATTGAAAGAGTGTAGAAGAAGATGGAGATGAGGAAGCAATGGTTAGCAAGCTGTCATTCGTATGGAAGGAAGCATTGTACAACAAGCAAAAAAAACAAAGGCTAGCAAACGACAATTAAAAATTGGTGGCGCTATGGGTTTTGTGCCAAGCCAAGAATCGCAGTCACATAATCGCCTCTTGGCAATTACTCGAGCCGATAGCAACGCACGCAACGTGGCGAGGAAGAGTGGGGACGATATATACCTTGTGCTCAAAGTCGGACCAGACGGCAGGGCGGGAAATCAGGAATCGGCGGAGGGCCCCGTTGAAGTTTACTTTGCAGGGGCTGAGGTTCTGGGAGTCGGCCATAGTGGAGGAAGATAAAGGTCGTGAAAAGAGGGGCGCCGTGAGGGAGGGAAGCGAGCGTAGGAAGCGAGTTGAGAGTGAGTGAGGGGTGGAAGGAGGGAGAAAGAGAGAGCAGAAGAAGAGTTTATAGTAGTTTCGCGGTTTGAAGCGTAGATAGAGCGGGCGAGAGAGAGAGAGAGAGAGAGAGAGAGAGAGAGAGAGAGGTGAAGGTTGAAAGGGAAGAAGGAGTTGGTGAGAAAAAAAAAAAAAGGCGGCCCTTGGCCCTCCTTTATATGATTTTCGTTCTTGGCATCACTAAACAGTCACGCCAAGGATTTCGTCTTCACTGGGTACGAAACCCCAAAATGTCGCCTTGGCCAAGAGAGAAAGAGCACCTGTCTTGTCTCCATTTGGTAAAAGAGCTACATGGTGCTTCTTCCAGTGTCGAAGTATCATTTCATTTCCTAACTGCAACGCCATCCTTAAGAGCTTGGCCTTCCAAAGGCTTCTTTATTGATCTTCACGGCTACGTATCAAAAACAACTGATGAACAACAACGACTATCTGCGTCCCCAGAAAAGATGTCTCTCTCTCTCTCTCTCAGACTCGGCTCGCCGTCGCTCAAGAATAAAAACACATTCTACAAAACAACAAAAACAGACTGCACAAAAGCTGCAAGCAAAGTGTGCTTGGCGAAGGATCAAAACGCACACCACCACAGCCTCTCTCCTCTCCTCCAGGTCGGATAAACTGTAGGCCCTCTTCCTCTGCTCAATGAGGGGCAGTTTGACAGACTGGGTAGATGGTGATGGTGATGATAAGAAAGAAAAAAAAGGTTCTCGAATGCTGTGAAACACAAATGATCTTGGCATCCTCCAACTCACAAAACAAGTAAAAAACGAAAACCAACTGGGTTTGATTCATCAAAACTACCACGCCTCCCTCCTTCCATCAGTGGAGTTATTGTTTCCCCTTCTTTGCCTTGGCCAGGGGAGGGAACGAAAGGGTACTCGTTGGTTGAACCTATCACAGATTGTGTTGTTGTGTCGGGGTGTAAGGTGTTGTAGCTGGTAAGGTGCTCATGTTGTCCATCTGTCATCGTCGGTACGCCAAGGAATTGAATAGCTTGGTTGCTTGGTCCGCCTACAAAGAAAGAAAGAAGGTTCAACACCAGCGTCAACATCGATGACAAAAAAGGGAGTTTTCATAGGAGTACCGTTGAGGTTGGCAGGTCTGTCAAGCTGTCAAAAAATGAGGCAATTTATCCTAGCCAATCACAAAAATCCCTCAAGTTGACAAGCTCACTCCTCACCCCCTTTTTCCCTCTCTTGCATACATGCATGGATGTTGTTGTTGTTGCCAATGTGTTTGATTGCTTACTTTGAGTTGATGATAGCGTTCAGAGTGAGCCCTTGTAGCAGCCAGTTCGGGCTTTTGACCATATCTAGATCGATTGATTGAATATTGTTATTATTGACAACAAAACAAAGCGAAACATAGACTGAATACATGCCCGCCTTTCAACAAAGACAATTACACGAGCACCCCTTTGTGATTGCGTGTTCCATGTAGAAAAGAAAGCAATCAATAGAACACTTACAGTTCCTCCATGACCTCGTCGGTCTGGACAAAGTCTTGAATCTTCTTTTGGACGAGATGGGCGCACCGCAGCGAATACTTTTTTCCGCCTCGTCGGGGACCTCTCTCCCGAACTGCCTCTCCCCCCACTACACCGTTGCCATGGCTATTCCCGTTTGCGCCTCCGCCAGCAATGTTCACGTTCTGGAGCTTGATGCTGATTGATTCGTCTGTACTAGTATCATCCTGCTTTTGAGAAGGCGCGGCACCATTCTTCTTGTGTGTCGATTTGTCTATCCCGGGTGAATTGATCGAGGTAATGCCCAACGCCTCACACACTCCCAAGTATCCTGCTAACCACTGCTGCGACGAAGGGACCTAAACAAATCATCATTTTGGAAGAACAACCGTTAGTGTTTTGAATGTTTTATTCCATTGGTCCAGTCTCCCTTACCTTCAATAAAGAAATGCCAAGACATTTATTTTTGCGTTTGTGTTTCCGCGCATTTTCAGGCATAGAACCTACCTCGACAGCTCCAATATGTCGCCTTCCTATGATATTTCCATATCCTCCTGGGTTCGTCACGCTTTTCAACCATCCATCTACAAACTGCCTGAGAAACGGTCCAGAATAATCCAGATAAAGACTGCCAAGCGACAACTGTGAAGTGCCCTCGGCCGCTGATCTACCCCCAGCTCCTGTGGTTCCTGACAGAGGCTGGTCTCTAGCCTGGACGACTGCATCATAGATCTCCCGCAAGGTGGGATTTCCGAGAGCGCGGTTGCTCTCGTCTGCCGTGGGGCGAGCGGCTGCCTTCTCTCGTTGTGACTTGTTGGGCTGAAACTTGGCATTCGACCCCTGCTTCTTGGACGACTGAGATCCGCCAGTAGTAGTCATCAACCTCTGTCGCAAGACAGCAGCTGCAGGGTCCAATGTTTCGTTCCCATTGTCGTCTGAATAGTCCAGCAATGCTTCGGGTAGCTCCAATTTTCCAATGAAATGGGGGATGACGTGTACAAAAGGGGTTGATGATGGGCTTGGCAAAACAAAAAGCTGACGCCTAGAGTCGAAAAACACATATGTAAGATGCGGCGTTAGTCGTCCGGGTTATTAACGGTCTTTCTTGAGGTTTCTCGCCGCGAATCCTAGACGTACCCGTCAAATGCTCCTGCAGAAGAATCCATGCTTTGGACGAGTCGACATGCCCTGAACAGATATCTCAGCCTAGTCTGCATGGCATCCACTGATTTCTTGAGTAGGTGAATTTTCAATTGCTACTTTGTGGAATGTTCAAAGGAACGCCTCAAGGTTAATTGGTTGTTGGTGTAGAGGTTGGGAACATATGGATGCAGCTCAGTGTCGGAGAAACCCACCTCGACAATCTGGTTTTCGCTTGCTCCAGCCTCGTGCCAGGGTGCGACGATAGGCACCCTCTCGATCACAAAGATCAACACAGGGACACATCGTCCTGGCGTCAAAATATTAGCCAAGGGGTTTGATCCACGACCACCACCACCACCATTGTCAGATTGACTGCGTTCGTGGTCTGGAGGTGGCACGCCAATTCGATCCCAACAAATCGCCATAAACCGGTCTAGTTCCTGCAACATCTGTCGCTTGATCGTTGAAAGTGCCGACAGTATTGATATCATTCGTGGATCCAAGTTCATATCTGGTGAAGTAAGCTGGACAATTCATAAGCTGTAGTCAGTAATAAGCTAAAACAACTCTTGGTCATTACAATGCGAAAAAGTTGCTGGTGTGGGACATACCACGGCGACGTGAGAAACGAGAAACAAGAACAATAATGCTCGGTGACTCTCGTATTCCTGGTCGTGCATCCACTTCATCAGAGATGTTCTCTAGTAAGTGAAGGTAGCCGAAAAAAATAGCGAATGTTGTTAGGTAGCGTGTCAATTGAAAAGCACTTGGCTGTTTCAAGTCTGACATCCACTTGACATACATCCTTGGTAACGGCGTCGGCAGATTCCTGACAAGCGGATAGCATCTCCTGGGTGTCAAAGAGATATGCGTGTTGGAGCATAAGTGTGTTCTTTGCTCTGTCCACGAACAAGTGAATATCGCCTGTCTATCGTGTGGTTTTGGATCGAAAGTAACCTTAGCATTAGCTACCTTGACAAATGTGTAACGCCTCTCTCAGTATACTGCGCAAATGAAACAAGTCTGCGTAGCATTATGAGTTACCGTTTTCTGGTCACCAAGCCCTAGAGTCCAACCTCCATTATGAACTCCTGGTCCTTGTTCTTGTTTTGGTTGGTTCTCTGGCGTGTCACGGCATCCGTCATAATAAACTGGCATCCGCTCGTCATCTTCGAAGGATCCAATGCAGGACGATGTCTCGTAGGTACCGTCCTTCCTCCTGACAGCAGGCGTGACGCGTTCAAACATGGAGAGATCTCTGCAGTGTCCAAAGAATCCGACAACATGGACCGGCAGTCCAGGTGTGAGTCCAAGAGCCGTAATCCAATCTAGGGCGTGAGGCATAGGTCCAGGTCGGTGAGGGGAAAACAAAAAAGTATCAGCCTCATTGCTCAGAAAGTAAGGAATATGAGCAGCAAATCGACGAGACTCTGTAGGCTTACTGTCAAGATCTTCCTTCATGGACTGGTTGATAATCCCGTCGCCCATGCCCATGGGTGCAGCAGCCGCGTTAGCGCCACCGATTGTTGCTCTGTCAGTGCTGGACTTGGTAGTGCTGTTACCATTAGAACTTGCGGTGGTGCGTAAGTTGTTGTTGTGTCCATGGGATGCTGGGCGGGTATGGAGGGGGTGTTGATTTGTCGATTGCTGCTCTGATGGGGCTGCTAGAGAGGCTGCACGGAAGTTGGTTCCGGTGGATGAGAGCTCTGTGTCTCCATATGAATCAGCCAGTCGATTGCGCGCAGGCGAGGCTAAGGTGGATGCAGTTCTTGATGTTGTTGAAGTATTAGAGTGATCTCGTTGGTGTTGTTGTCGGGTGGTCGACTCCTGGTGCGGCGGTGGCTGCATGTGCACGTTTTTGTCAAGAGAATAATCCAAAGGAAAAGAGGGAAGAGCGGCGTCGGCAAGTGTCGGCAAGGGAGCGTTCCGTGGGACGGATCAACAAAAGGGATTCCCCCCTTGGCTTGTCCAGACAGACTGTGACCAGCAGACTTGTCGTGTTGAAAATATGAGCTTTTTCAAGAGGGGACTAGGCGTGGGTGTGAATTAGCATCGCCCTTAATAGACCTTTAGGGAACCTTAAGAAACATTAGCCAATCGGCACTCGTCCAGTCAGCCTCGATCTTCCCTTGCCTGCCATTGGTGTGTGGCATACGATGGTGTGCGTGTGCTTCTCTCTTGGGCAATCATGTCCTTCTGTTTGTTCTTTTTCTTTACTTCTTCTTTGTCCCTCCTGTCCCTTGTCTGTTGGATGTTGCAACTGTAATACTTTAGGGTTGAGAGCACTTTCTCAACAAATCTTGCACGCCTTTGTGCCTGGCTGGCTGGCTGATCATCCTCTTCTTCTCAGCTGGTTGTGGCTGCACACACACACACACACACACACACACACACACAGAGGAGAGGATGTGGGCTCGTCCAATTGAACGAGGACATGAAAGGACCACCCATTGAGAGCAACAGCAACAAGAAACAGAGAGAGTGTGTTTGTGTGAAAGGAAACCCAAGGAAAGAAAGAAAAGAAAAAAGTCGTGTGTGTGTGTGTGTGTGTGTGTGTGTGTGAATTTCATCCGTGAGAAGTCTACTTCTTCCTCTTCCTTCTTTCCCTTCCCTTCCCTTCCTTCTTTCTTCTTTGTACCTCGTCGACCTTCCTCACCTTCCCTCCTTCCCCTTCCTCGCCTTCACTTCACACACACATCCCGTAATGTTTGTCCGTGGAATCCTCTCCGCTGCTCTGGCCATCGCCGCATGCTCATCCACCTTCCACACTGCCGAGGCATCCGCTGCCTCCAAGAGTCTCACAGCCGCAGACTTTGACGCCGCCATCGCAACCGGCGCAACGTAAGTCGTTAATCCCGCCACCGCTCACCGTTTTTATTTCTCATCTCCGAAAAGGCGTCGATTCTTCTTTGGCCATCCACCTTGCAGATTCTAACCACAAGCCCGACTTTATTCTTCTGCTTATTTTGCAGCTTCGTCAAGTACTACTCCCCTGAGTGCGTTCACAGCCAGAAGCTCGGTAATTTTAATCACTTCAGTTCCTGAACAAGCATACACCGCGGAAAAGCCAGCAAGCAACGGTTAACTGACATTATCACCCCTGTCCGGCTTTTCATGGAAATAGAATCAACATGGGAAAGACTTGCAGTGGAGCACAAGGACTGGCAGCGCACGGTTGGATTCAAGTTTGCCGAAGTCGACTGCGTGGCTCAGGCTGACTTGTGCGAGGACAACGAAGTCGTCTCCTACCCTACCATGAAGCTGTACGTTCCATCTACATGTTTCACCACCGACTTTGATGCGAATATTTCATTTATTTACTTGGTCAAAAACTTGTAAACTAACTCCTGGCGTCAATGCCATGGATCATCTTTCAAACAGTTACCACAGGGGCGAGCAGGTCGCAAAGTACTCAAAGTCGAGATCATACAATGCCCTGGATGACTTTGCCAGTGCCATGGCTTCAGAGTACATTGAGGTGGCCAAGGATGTCAAGCTCGAGGAACTCCCCGAGATCAGAGTGAACGCACTTGGCAAGGTCATCAACTTGAACGCCGAGACCTACGCCAGCAGAACCCCCTTTGGCCCATGGTTGATTGAATACTATGCTCCATGGTGCGGACACTGCAAGGCTTTGGCCCCCGTCTGGGACGAGCTCGCTGAGCACTTGAAGGACAAGGTCAACGTCGCCAAGGTCGACTGTACAGTCAACCAGGAGATCTGCCACCGCCAGAGGATCCGTGGCTACCCCACCATCAAGCTCCACCAGTTTGGAGAGACTATCGAGTACAGTGGCTTCCGGTCAGGCCCCGCCTTTGCCGAGTTTGCCCTCGAGGCCATCGTGTAAGTTGCTGAATCTCTTTTCATTTGCTACATTATGCACACGCTTCCAAGGGAACGCAGACTAACAAGGTATGTTGTCCAATTGAACACATAGTCCTTCGATCAAGCCAGTTACCTTGGAGGTCCTTAACGACATCAAGGGCTCAAAGGATGTCACTTACATCTATACCCACGACGACAACACCAGCGCCGAGGTCAACGCTCTGATCGACCGTCAGTCTCAGATCTTTTACAGACAGATCGGCTTGTACGGATCAAACGACCCCACAGTCGCCAAGAGCCTCGGTGTTTCGACCCCCTCTTTGACCGTCTTGAAGGATAACCGCCAATTCACATACGAAGGATCTCTGACCGACAGTAACGCCGTGAAGACCTGGATCAAGGAGGTCCAGCAACCCCTCGTCCTCACCCTCAACGGCGCCAACGTCGGCTCATTCCTCCAGACCAAGGGCTGGATTGCCCTCGGCCTCTTTGACCCCAGCAAAGCCGACACTGCTGCTGCCCGCAAGGAGTTGATCGAGACTGCCCACGCATACCACAAGGCCAATGCCGAGTCCAACGCCCAGCACGATATCTTGGGCAACGCCCTCAACTTTGCCATCTTGGACGCCAAGGAGTGGCAGTCCTATGTTCGCGGCGCCTATGGCTTGGAAACCGATGCCCTCCCTGCTGTGTTTATTGTCAACGGAGTTCAGGAGTTGTATTACGCCCATGGATTCGATGGTCGCCGTGTCTCCGTCGACAAGGACGCCCTCCTTGCCCACATTGCCGATATCGAGTCTGGTCTCTTATCGCCCAAGTCCCAAGTCGGAACCGTGCAGAAGGTCTTCCGTGAATTCCAGAGCCGGACAAAGCCCTTTGTCCGCTTCTACCACCAGCACCCCACCATTGCCATTGCCATTGCTGGAGCCATGGTTCTTGGAATGATGAGACGTTTGGCCCCCAAAGAGGATCCCAATGCCAAGAAGGAGGATGAGAAGGAGGGCAAGGAGGTCAAGCAGGATTAGAGCAAAGCAGCCACACTTTATGTATATTTTTCACCTATCATCATACTATTAAACCCATCCTAATTATCTTTTGAACATTTGGCATTCGCTCTGAATTTTTCTGTTTGAGATTTTTTTTCTTCCTCTTTTTGCATTTGAGAGTCCACTTTGGTCCTTGTTTACATATGATGACAACGACCACAACGACGGTGCATTCATGATATTCCACTCACTCGTCATATTACATCTTGACCACCGACCCTAGCCAAGACATGATTGTTCCAATTCTGTCATTAGCAAAGTAGCAGTTTCCATGCTTATTTCATTCCCCGTTACGTCTTGTCGATGTTTCTTGTGCAGCTCAGGAATAGAAACTCGGGTGGATCAGGAACCAAAAATCGACTACAATGGTTGGAAATCTCGGTAAAAGGAGCACAGCACACAGAGGTAAGAGGTTATGAAACTCACGACAAAACAAACCTGGACGTGGCAAACAGCCCCCATATCTTCGTTGGTTGTCAGGGGGGAATGGTGCGTACCTTGGTGGACTTGGCTCTCATATCCTGGTATGTGTTAACAGCGTAACTCGTATGTGGTATATTTTTGAGTAGAAGACAACAATAGAACGTCCAGGGACCAACAGTAGGACGCTCAAGGGCCAACATAGCACTGTTCATTCCATTCCTTACTCCTTCAATTGCAGAAACTTAACAACAGCAGCCACAAATCTATGATCCATTCTTACTTTGCTATCCAAATGATCCAACCCCCATCATCAAGCAGCTCAAAAAAAAATTCCTCCCTCCTCTCCCAATGACAGGCGGTGACCCCTACAAACAAATACATTACCCACTTTCACGATTCCAATACCTTGGCGGCCACCTCCCTGGTCAGGCATCCCCTTTGTCGTAATATCTATGACTGATGGTCTCTACTCGATTACCCTCTCCGGCGCCGTTGATCATGGCCAATGAGAGGGTGATCACTTGGCCAAGGGTTACCATGAACCGAGTTCACCGAATCTCAGGGATAGTAGGTCGGTGGCGGGTGTGGTTTCGGAGTGGTTGTAGTGGGGGCCTTTTTGTTGTAAGGAGGGAGGATAGCAATGATATTGAGATGACCGCTCTGAACATAAAGAACTCGCGTTTTTTCCTTCGCTTCGTTTTTTTTTTGTACCTTTCCGGTTCGATGCATATTGATATGAGCTTTACAGTAAATTGGGTTGTCAACAACGGAAGGCTATTGTTTAGTTTTCAACACCCCGCATGAAAAAGCATAAATCAGCCTCATTGTATCCAAAGCATAAGGATAGAAGTTAAATGGTTGCTCACATGCAGGAGCGGGGCGCGGGGGTTTTTTTCACGAAGGAGGGGGGGGCGCGGGGTTGGTCGTCCGTCGTCGCTTTTACTTTTACTGGGAACGGATCATATCAATATCATGCGATAGAAAAGCTCACGATGAAAACGATGAATAGAAAGTCGACAAATAAAAGCCAAATCGTTCAGGCACAAAAACCCCCTTTCCATCTTTTTCTTGCCGTTCTTTTCTTCTCTCTCCTCTTTTTTTTCTCTTTCAGTTCACAAAACGCACTCGCCTCACACCACCAAACACACATTCCAGTAAACCATCCACATCGTTAATATATATGGAGGCCAACCTCGAGCTAGACTGTGTCGCCACTCAACAGGATACAGGAACCATCTACGGAATTGCAACCGCATCCGGAAATGACAACAATGGCATCTACGGTACATACGTCGTCCTCGTCAAATCAAACGCCAGCCCCACCGATCTCATATCCCTCAAATGGTCCGTCGTCTCCACAACCCCAGCTCACGACTTGTCATACGTCTACCCAAAATTTGCCACCGTCGACTGTGCAGTCTCCAGCAAAGGAGAATTTATTGCCTTGTTCCCCAACTTTAAGTTGCTCACGACAAAGACACAGACCATACCTATGGGTGTTCGATATGACCCTGTCTCTAACAGCTGGTCAGATAATCGAGGATTACCATTGTATGGGTGGAACTCAGAACCCTGGCATCAATTGTTCTATACCACGGGAAATGGTGTCGAGTCGCTGGTGCATCTGGTGACGGATCATGTTGGAACGGTTGTCAGGTTTGGAACTGTCGATACTGCCACCAACATGCTTCAACTTGCCGACATCTGGAAATATGTAGGTTATTATTTCCAAATATCTCCGGTACGCCACGCATCAAGGCGTCCTTGCCCACAATGACCTGTGCACGCTGTTTACTCACACTACAAGATTATCCTGCTCGATACTTTTAGAATTACAACGAAAAGGAATATTCATCGGGGAGTTTCAGCGACGCATTTGAATCGTCCTCAGAAAATCAGCGTTTGACTAAAAATGGATTTTTTTGGCAATGGGGATACTCCGCCCAGCGTCTGTTCACCCCAGGACCCAATCAGCTCTATATCAACCCCAGCTGGGAAGACACAATCAAATCCTTCCCCTTGGCCTCGGCAGTAACAGCATCCCATACCGGCACTTCAACGTACTCGGAGCAAGCCTCATTTGAAACCAGCAGGTTTTTCTCAGGGACCCGAGGAAACCTGACGACTTTTGTGGCCGCCATGGGTTATTTCAATGGGGTAAGTAGATATATGCCTGTCACTTGAGGCTGCTTGTTTTATTTGTTGTTCTTTTTCGTCCTTATTTTGCTTCTTGCGCAAACTAAATATTTATGTTCACTCTCCTATTCTTTTTTTGTGATATTTTTTGGAATATTTATAGACATCAATCTACACGATCGAAAAGGATGCCAATGGGTCATAGTCCCAACCCTCCATCCACAATTTGACAGGCGCCAACTCATGGGGAAACGATGAAGTCCACCAAAACATGATCACAGCAGGTGGGCGGCTGCCAGGACAGGAACCGTTTGCTGTCGCCGTATCGACATATGGTCTCTACGAGCTCCAGCTCTTTGGTCCATCTGCAGGAAACCTCTCAGGACCGATAAGTGTCACCGTCCCTTCCTCTTCTTTGCACTCTTTCCGCCCTCCACTAGCTACACCCAAGTATCTTGTGAGGTTAACGGGCATTGAGAAGGTTCTAATGGTGCTAGGTGTGTTTGTTGTGGTGGTGCTCGTTTGGCGGCGGAAGAAGATAAGGGATCAGCGAAAGGAGGAGGAGGAGGAGAAAGCGAAGGCGGCAGCCATGGAGAGTGGTGGTAGTGGTGGAGAGGCGTATATGATGGGAGTAGTTCCTGAAACCCAGACGACGCCCGAGGTTGCAATCAATGTCACCACAAGTGACAATTTTCAAAGGGGTGGTTCTCCGTCTACTTTGGCACCCCTTCCTGCTGCAGGATCACCACAACCGAGCCTCGCTTATACATACCAGGATGATATCCAGGAGTTGGAGTTCTCGCGTCACCCTCGACCCAATATTGTTACATCTGTCGCCGACCCATGAAGGAAGAGGATTGAAACACCTGTTCCAGAAAAAACAAAATACTACTCTCTACTATAATTTTTACCCTTTTCCTGATCTTTTTTACATCGACCCATTGATAATGACGAGCGAGCCTTGACTGGTAACGTGAACAACATAATGAAGAGAGAGCGGAAGAGTGGAGGAAGGAAAAGAGAAAAGAGAAAAGAAAAAAAGACCCCCATTTTTTCTGCGGCTCCGCCGATAACTTTCACGCCACAATTACATGTATAAAAAATAATCACATATATTTCCTCACTGACAACCTTTTCTTACCCTGCAAACCAAAACGCAATAAGCATCCACATGCAACGAAAACTTATACTAGACACTGTATAGCATCCTCACAAACTCAACAACCTACCTTTACATCGCAGAACGCGAGAGTGGGTATGTTAATTGGAGTAGCAGCAGACTGGCGATCTATCCTTTTGCGACGAAAGATATGTTTTTACCTTTGTTGGTTGTCAGGGGAATGGCACATGCCATGGTAGACATGATTCTCATACCGTGGATATATGTCAACAGCGTAACTCGCGTGTAGTAGAAATCTCTTGATGCTTCTTATGCCACCGCGAACATAAAGAACTCGCATTCCTCACTTCGTTTAGGCTTTTTTCTTTGTACCCTTCGATTTTTTTTCCCCATGGCTTGTCGATGTGATATCCCTATGCGCCATGGTTCAATGCTTATTAATACGAAATTTCTTGTGTAAGTTGGGCTGTTGGAAAGATAAATAAAAGAGGGCTGTTGTTTGGTTTTCAACACCCCCGCATGAACAAGCATAAATGGGTCTCAATGTATCCAAGGTATGAGGATAGAAGTTGATGGTTTGCTGCTTCTTACTCACACTAGCAACACATGCAGAAGCGGGGCCCGGGGGGGGGGGGGGGTTGTTACGTTGCCGTTCTTGCAAGGATGAGAGAAGGATGGGGATGGATTTGCTCTTATCTTTACCGGGGAATGGATCAAATCATTCGAGAGAAGAGCCCACGACGGAAACGATGAATGGAAGTCGACAAATAAAAGCCAAATCGTTCAGGCACAAAAACCCCCTTTCCACCTTTTTCTTGCCGTTCTTTTCTTCTCTCTCCCCTTTTTTTTCTCTTTCAGTTCACAAAACGCACTCGCCTCACACCACCAAACACACATTCCAGTAAACCATCCACATCGTTAATATATATGGAGGCCAACCTCGAGCTAGACTGTGTCGCCACTCAACAGGATACAGGAACCATCTACGGAATTGCAACCGCATCCGGAAATGACAACAATGGCATCTACGGTACATACGTCGTCCTCGTCAAATCAAACGCCAGCCCCACCGATCTCATATCCCTCAAATGGTCCATCGTCTCCACAACCCCAGCTCTCGACTTGTCATACGTCTACCCAAAATTTGCCACCGTCGACTGTGCAGTCTCCAGTAAAGGAGAATTTATCGCCTTGTTCCCCAACTTTGAGTTGCCCACGACAAAGACACCGACCATACCTATGGGTGTTCGATATGACCCTGTCTCTAACAGCTGGTCAGGTATTCGAGGTTCGCCATTGTATGGGTGGAGCTCGCGACCCTGGCATCAATTGTTCTATACCACGGGAAATGGTGTCGAGTCGCTGGTGCATCTGATGGCGGATGAGGTTGGAACGGTTGTCAGGTTTGGAACTGTCGATACTACCACCAACATGCTTCAACTTGCCGACATCTGGAAACTTGTATGTCTTTTCAAATGTCTCCGGTATGCCACACATCAAAATCTCCTTGTCACTTGACCTGTGCATGCTGTTTACTCATACTACAAGATCACCATGATCGATACTTCTAGAATTACGGCGAAAAGGAATATTCATCGGGGAGTTTCAGCGACGCATTTGAAACGGCCTCACACAATGAGGGTTTGCCTAGAAATGGGTTCTTTCGGCACTGGGGATACACTGACCAGCGTATGTTCGCCCCAGGACCCAATCAACTCCATGTCAGTCTCGATTTGGAAGATACAATCAAATCCTTTCCCTTGACCTCGGCAGTAACAGCATCCTATACCAGCTCTTCAATCTTCTTGGACCACGCCACGTTTCAAATCAACAGGTTTTTCTCAGGGGCCCGAGGAAACCTGACGACTTTTGTGGCCGCCATGGGTTATTTCAATGGGGTAAGTGGATATCTGCCTGTCACCTGAGGCTGCTTGTTTTATTTGCAGTTTTTTTTTTTTTTTTTTTTTCCTTATTTGCGTGTTGCTCATAGTGTTCGCTCTCCTATTTTTATAGACATCAATGTACACGATCGAAAGGGATTCCAATGGGACATGGTCCCAAACCTCCATCCACAATATGACAGGGGTCGACACCAAGGGAGACTTTGAAGTCCATCAGAACATGATCACAGCAGGTGGACGACTGCCAGGACAGGAACTCTTTGCTGTCGCCGTATCGACAAATGGTCTCTACGAGCTTCAGCTCTTTGGTCCATCTGCAGGAAACCTCTCAGGACCGATAGGTGTCACCGTCCCTTCCTCTTCTTTGTACTCTTTCCGCCCTCCACCAGCTACACCCAAGTCTCCTGTGAGGCTAACGGGCACTGAGGAGTTTGGAGTGATAATGGGTGTGTTTGTTTTTGCGGTATTGTTCATTTGGCGGTGGAAGAAGACGAGGAATCAGCGAAAGAAGGAGAAGGAGAAGGCGAAGGTGGCAACCATGGAAGGTGGTGGTGGTGGTGGTAGTGGAGAGGCGTATATGATGGGAATATTTCCTGAAACCCAGACGACGCCAGAGGCTGCGATCAATATCACCACAAGTGACAATTCTCAAAGGGGTGGTTCTCCGTCTGCTTCCGCACCTCCTCCTCCTGCTACAGGATCACCACAACCGACGAGCGCCGCTTATACATACCAAGATGAGATCCGGGAGTTGGAGTTCTCACGTCACCCTCGACCCAATATTGTTACATCTGTAGGCAACACATGAAGGGAAAAGCATTGAAGCACCCGTTCCAGGAAACAAGATACCACTCTCTACTAAAAGTTTATCCTTTTCCAGATCTTTTGTACATCGACCCATTGATAATGACGAGCGAGCCTTGACCGGTAACGTGAACAATAGAATGAAGAGAGAGCGGAAGAGCGGAGGAAGGAGCAGAGAAAAGAGAAAAAGAAAAAAAAAAGAAGCTCATTTCTTCTGTGACGCCGCCGATAATCACATACATTTCTTCACTGGCAGCCTTTTGTTATCCTGCAATCAAAATACAATGAGCACCCAAATGCAAACTGATACCTTTATATCACAGAACGCAAAAGCGGGTACGCTAATTGGAGTAACAGCACACTGACAATCTATCCTTTTGCGAAGAGGGATATGTGGTTGCATTCGTTGGTTGTCAGGGGAATGGCACGTGCCTTGGTAGACATGACTCATGCCGTGGGTATATGTCAACAGCGTAATTCGTGTGTGGCATATTTTTGAGTAGAAGGACGAGCACAGCGCTTTTAATTCAATGCACTCCTTCAATTGCAAAATCATACAGCCCAGAAACACATCTATGATTCTTATTTTCCTATCCAAATTATCCAAATTCTATCTTCAAGCAGCTCAAAAAATCCCTCCCCCATCTCCGAATGACAGGTACTCACCCCTGCAAACGAATACTTCATCCATTTTCACGGTTCCAATCCCTAGGCTGCCACCTCTCCCTGGTCAGGCACCCCTTTGCCGCTATCTCTATGACTGATGGTCTCTACTCCGTTACCTTCTCCGGTGCCGGCGCCAGTGGCGCTACTGCGATTAGTGTTGACTTGACAGAGCCCGTTGAGGCGTTGCTCATGGCCAACGAGGAGAGTGAGCATTTTGCCAAAGGTGTACCATGAACCGAGTTCGCCGAATCTCAGGGATGGTAGTTCGGTGGCAGGTGTGATTGTTGGTGTGGCTGCAGTGGTTGTGATAGGGATGGGGGGTATTTCTGCCCCTTCTGAGGTGAGGAGGGATGATGGTGATGATGTTGAGAGGGTCGCCCAGTAGAAAGCTGTTGATTTTTCTTAAGCCATCGCGCACATAACGAAGTCGCGTTCCTCACTTCGTTCAGTTTTTTTTTGTATCCTTCGATTTTTTGACCATGGCTCATCGCCATGGTTCGACTCTTATAAGTGTGAACTTAATGTGTAAGTTGGGCTGTTGGAAAAGAAGAAAATAAAGGGAGGCTGTCTTTTGGTTTTCAACACCCGCACGAAAAAGCATAATAAATGGATCTCAATGTATCCAAGGTATGAGGATAAAAGTTGATGGGTTGCTGTTTCTTGCTCACATGCAGAAGCTGGGCGCTAGGATTCTTTTCACGAAGGGGGGAGGCCGTCGCTCTTACTTTTACCAGGGAGAAGAAATGTATATTAACCAGTTTGTTCAGGCACAGAAGTCTAAAATCTTTTCCTTCCTTTCTTTTTTTCTCTCCTCCTTTTTTTCTCTTTCAGTTCACAAAACGCACTTGCCTCACACCACCAAACACACATTCCAGGAAATCGCCCACATCGTTAATACATATGGAGGCCGACCTCGAGCTAGACTGTGTCGCCACTCAACAGGATACAGGAACCATCTACGGAATTGCAACCGCCTCCGGAAATGACAGCAATGGCATCTACGATACATACGTCGTTCTCATCAAATCAAACGCCAGTCCTGCCAACCTCAAATCCCTCAAATGGTCCATCGTCTCCACAACCCCAGCTCTCGACTTGTCATACTTCTACCCAAAATTTCCTACCGTCGACTGTGCAGTCTCCAGTAAAGGAGAATTTATTGCCTTGTTCCCCAACTTTGAGTTGCCCACGACAAAGACACCGACCATACCTATGGGTGTTCGATATGACCCTGTCTCTAACAGCTGGTCAGATATTCGAGGATTACCATTGTATGGGTGGAACTCGGAAACCCAGCATCAGTTGTTCTATACCACGGGAAATGGTGTCGAGTCGCTGGTGCATCTGGTGACGGATGAGTTTGGAGCGGTTGTCAGGCTTGGAACTGTCGATACTGCCACCAACATGCTTCAACTTGCCAACATCTGGAAATATGTAGGTTATTTGTTTTTCAAATGTCTTCGGTATGCCACGCATCAAAACCTCGTTGCCACAATGACCTGTGCACGCTGTTTACTCACACTACAAGATCATCCTGCTCGATACTTTTAGAATTTCAATGAAAAGGAATATTCATCCGGGAGTTTCAGCGACACATTTGAAATATACTCACACTATGATGGCTTGCCTAGAAATGGGTTCTTTCTGCACCTGGGATACTCTAGCCAGCGTCTGTTCACCTCAGGACCCAATCAGCTCTATACCCATATCGACCAGGAAGACACAATCAAATCCTTCCCCTTGGCCTCGGCAGTAACAGCATCCTATACCAGCACTTTAGCCTTCCCGGAGCACGCCACGTTTCAAACCAACAGGTTTTTCTCAGGGACCCGAGGAAACCTGACGACTTTTGTGGCCGCCATGGGTATTCTCGATGAGGTAAGTGGAGATATGCCTGTCACTTGAGGCTTGTTATATTATTATTATTATTATTATTATTATTTTTGTCTTTATTTTGCTTGTTGCGCATACTAAATATATATGTTCGCTCTCCTATTTTTTTTGAAATACTTATAGGAATCAATCTACACCATCGAAAGGGATTCCAATGGGTCATGGTCCCAAACCACCACCCACAATATAACAGGCGTCGACACCGATGGAGAATTTCAAGTCCACCAAAACATGATCACAGCAGGTGGACGACTGCCAGGACAGGAACCGTTTGCTGTCGCCGTATCGACAAATGGTCTCTACGAGCTTCAGCTCTTTGGTCCATCTGCAGGAAACCTCTCAGGACCGATAGGTGTCACCGTCCCTTCCTCTTCTCTGTACTCTGCCCGCCTTCCACCAGCTATACCCAAATCTCCTGGGCTGACGCGCGCTGAGGAGTTTGGAGTGATAGTGGGTGCGTTTGTTGTTGCGGTATTTTTCGTTTGGGGGTGGAAAAAGATGAGGAATCAGCGGAAGAAGGAGAAGGAGAAGGCGAAGGCGGCAACCATGGAAGGTGGTGGTGGTGGTGGTGGAGAGGCGTATATGATGGGAGTAGTTCCTGAAACCCACACGGCGCCCGAGGTTGCGATCAATATTACCACAAGTGACAATTCTCAAAGGGGTGGTTCTCCGTCTGCTTCCGCACCTCCTCCTTCTGCTACAGGATCACCACAACCGAGCCCCGCTTATACATACCAGGATGAGGTCCAGGAATTAGAGTTCTCCCGTCACCCTCGACCCAATATTGTTACATCTGTAGGCAACACATGAAGGGAAGAGCATTGAAGCACCTGTTCCAGAAAACAAGATACCACTCTCTACTAAAAGTTTATCCTTTCCCAGATCTTTTGTACATCGACCCATTGATAATGACGAGCGGGCCTTGACCGGTAACGTGAACAATAGAATGAAGAGAGAGCGGAAGAGCGGAGGAAGGAAAAGAGAAAAGAGGCAGAGAAAAAAAAAAAAAAAAAAAGAAGGAACGATGGCGGAGAAGGCGGTTGTAATGAGTTCTACCAAAAGTCAACAGGGGGAATAAAAAACGCGTTAAAGTAAGGTTTTGCTCAAAAGCAAATCATACACAGACGAACTGTGATTGTGCAGGGGATAGACTGTTCCCTGACAAACGGCGTCTACTCTCAACTGGTTGACGACACAGATACCCAAAGAGTCCCAAGCACCAACTAAGCACAGGCAGTTGGGTTGAAGCTATTTCTTCACACGCATCAAGACGGACAGAAGGAGCACACGTCGAAAAGTATCATTACATTACGAGTTCAAATTTAATATACAACCTGGCCAGATGCCTACGTCCACACGTAACCTCAAAAACCAGAACTTGCGCCAGCGGTTCAAACCTCTACGCCTATTGCTGCCCCATATCGCGCTATCTCGATCATGCAAGAGAAACCATGTTGGACTTTTGACTCCTGTCGATTTGAATCAAGTGCGATGCCACAAGACTGTACACAGCCTGGACGCCCAAACCTTCTGCGCTGCCTCTCTCAGCAGCCTCCTTACTGATATGATCTTTCAAATCCTGTAATGGAATAGAACCTCCCGATTCCCTAATCACTTGCAGCGTCCTTGCTGCAAGGATGACCGAGATTGTGCTTGGCAGGTCATCCTCTGATGTCGATGGATCTGCACAGCCGTCAATAATATTCGAGCTGATTTGTCTAAAAACGAGTAAAAAGTACGAAGATGAAGTGTTAATAATATGAGGTGTGAGTTGACGATGTGATTAGGTTTTAGATTGAGTATACTTGTTGTCCTTACTGAAGAATGTCCATGTTGACGATGTGACGCTGGCATCGAGCCACTCCATCGAGGAGCCTGACCAGCCTATGGTAGGCCTCCTTGATTCCCTCCACATCCAGTTTTGCATCGCCGTCCTAATTGAGATACAACAGAGAAGAGATATTAGTCAGGCATCCAGTCTCCCAACCTGTCTTTCAAAATAATATCGCTTCTTGCAATAACACGAATGATCTGTTCCGTACCTGTTGACTGGCCTTCTCCCAGAGGTGCATAATCTCTTCAAAAATTGGACTCGTTTGCTCTTCCTCTGACTCTCCTGCGTCGCCCTGCTGTGATGAGGACAGTTCGTCGCTCTCCCGCATCAGCCTCTCGTACAGCGCAACTAAAGGTATGAAAATGTACAATCAATACAATGTTGACGTTAGAAAACCATATCCTTAGAGGCGAACCATGACGTCGAAAACAGCAAGTGGGCGAACAACTTACTCTGCTCTTGTTCGCGCTGCTTCTGTTCCTGAATTTCGTTCTCCAGGTACTCGATCTAATGGACATTGAACAATAAATCAACTGGTCAGCATCGCTCTTGTGGGTCCATAGTTCGGCGCCAACAGCCCTACATATCACATCTGCCAGCGGACGAAATTCAATGTGACTATCGTACCTCCAGCTTCTTGGATGCAGCCTCAGCTTCCACTTCCAAAGTCTCATCATTTGCTTCACCGTGCTCATCCTGGTCATCCTGATCCATAAACTCCGCATTAGGAATGTCCGTCAGTCCGTCCAGCTCTCGCTGCATGCTGTTTAGCTGTGATATGCAAGAAAGGAAAGATAGCCTGTTAGTTAGCTACACCTCACGCCATCGTGCTACCTAGCAAATTATCCTGTTTTAACGCGATAAGACATATAGCTCCCGTTACCAACACATACCAATTGACGTTTCTCACTCAACAACTGCTCCAATGCAAAGATCTCTCCTTCCTCCCGCATAATATCGGTCATGATCTCGTCTCCTTCCTGTCGCGGTGCTTCCTGAATCTCCTCTGATGAGTTTGCTTCCTGAAGCTATAACGATCAACAAAAGTAAATGGCCAAGTTAGATTATTTTTCAAACGACAGGTGTGTCTCGCTCAACACCCGTTTTCGCAAAGCCCCTAGCCACTGGTCGCGTCCATAGTTCGTCTTTTACCTCTGCAAGTGTCGCGCTCAGTTGGTTGATCGATGCCAGGACATCCTCATGTGCATCCGCAACTTCATCCAGACGCGCCTGAACCGCCTTGTTTTGACTATATGGTCAGATTAACGAAAAATAGTGGCGTAAATACCTTTCCGTTCAAAGAGCGTGTCATACAAGCAACGCTGAACGATGCCAAAAAAAGGGCATATGTCATAAGCATTTTACCAAATCTCGTTGAGCGCCGTCGCGAGTTCAAGTGTCGTCTCAAACTCATCCGCGCCCTCCTTCGTCATCATACTAGTTTGGAAATGGAAAACACGAAATCGCTCTTGTTAGTTCACGCCTCTCCTGCTGTCCGTTTGATTCCATTAAACCCCCCGTCAAAGTGTAAAATGCCACGCGATCAGATCACCGCAGCACAAACAAGGCACATACATCCGCAGGGCCTCGATACGATTGGGGGAGAACAAGTTCTGTTCAAAGGACTTTGCGTTTCTGATGGGCACCGCTTGGTTCTCGAGGAGTAATGAAGAGTAGAGCCGGGGTGCTGTAAAGTCGACAGACGCCAGCCGCCGTGAGGAGGCTTCTAATGCTGCGAGACTGTCGTTCATCCTGTTCCTTGTCCGTTGCCTTTATTTTTTTGTTTCTTTGCGTCTTATTATTGTTTGGTGTGCGTCGAGAGGTTGATGGATGGAAGGACTGAAGCTGTGGTGGAGAGGAGGGAAAGGAAGTGTCAACAAAGAAACGAGGGCGACAAACAAAACAGGCATTCAGGAACAGGTCACATGACAAAACGCGCCTGAACATCGTCAACGATCCATATTTTTTTTTTAAAAAAATCTAGTAATTAATAGGAAAGGACAATGGGGGTACGAGGAGTGAAAGAAGGGACAAAGGGGGATATATCTATTGGAACTGGCAGAGGGTAGAGATGACCTCTCCGCTCTGGAACTCGGCTTCGGCCTTCAACTCGGTCAATCCAAAGTACATCTTCAGAGTAAACACAACAGGCGTACCGGGCGCTGCACCAGGAATGTGAGGGAGAGGGATAGTAAAGTCGCACAACTTCTGGACACCAGGCGAGTCCACAAAGTCGGGCTGGTCCTCTCCGTTGTACACATACAGGGGAGACGACAAGGGCTCGGGGTACTTGTGTGTCACATACTTTTTGCTGATACACTCGTTCGCAGAGATCGACTGGCCAGGGCGAACGAAGACAGAGAATCCATCACGGACACGGTACTTGCCATCCTGCATATACTTCTTCTCAACTGGATCACCGGCCTTGTACAGACGCGTGGTGTCGACACCATACCAGCGACGAGCAACACGAGCCTGGATGGGCTGGTGGGTCAGGCCGTGGTAGACAGCACCACGGACAACGGCCAGATCAGGACGAGGAGGGTAACGGATCAAGGGGACACGACTCTCAAACTCCTGCTGGACACGCTTGTGGAGGTAAGGAGAAGAACCGAAACCACCGACCAAGAAGATGGCCGCACACTGCTGGGCCTGGAAGAGCTGTCCGTCAATCAATCCGAGAACCTGGTTGACCACAGGGTCAAAGACGAGCTCACGCATCTCCTGTGCAGAGACTGCCAACAGACCATCCTCAAGTCTAATGTCCAGATCGACAATGTTGGCCACCGCAGCGGGCATCGAGATGAAAGAGTCCTCGTCTCCGTCGAACTGGGGCTTGTGCATGTACACGAACTCTTCCATGATCTGAGCCCAGGCCTTGGGCTGAAGGTCGTAACGCTGCAGCTTGTGGTGAACGAGCATAGAAAAGTTCTCGTCCAAGAATCCAGACCCACAACTGGCGCCGGATCCACGAGTCACCTCTGTCAACGCACGAGTTCCACTGCTGTAATCAACCTGGAAAACAATCAAATCGACCGTTCCACCTACAATTCGTGAATAATGTTCACACAAAATTGAAACCCGTTAGCAATCAACGACAACATTTCTTAAACACAAATCAAATAGAAGAGAAGGAAACGTACCACCGGCATCGCAAATCATGAAACGATCTCCCTGGCGCAAGTTAAACTGCTCGCACTTGCGCTCGCAGTACATGGCAGCAGCCTCGGGCTCAGAGACGAGAAGGAGACGGTGAGGAGGATCCTGGGGCTGGATGAGACCAGCCTCGATGGCAGTGCGACGCATGACACCCTTGGCAGCATCGGTCCACATGGCAGGGACAGTCAAACAGTACTGGATGTGGTGCTGGGGGTCGATCATGCCCCCTCCGCCATTCTTTTGGATCTCTGCAATAGCGTGGGTGTGGATGGCACGGAGATAGTCGCTGATGGCGTTCTGGGGGTTGATGGTGCGGGGAAGAGGGGGCAGGTACGGGGCGAGGTCGTTGTCCAGGAACAGCTTGAACTTTTGCAACAGATCGAGGTTGCGGGCGTTAGGGGTCAACATAGCAGCCTTGGCAGCGTATCCCCAAGAGTGCATCTTGTCGTTTTCCTTGCTGTATGCGCTGACGGTAGGGACCTTTCCGTACAAGTTAGCCTGGTGGGGCCTATTTCACGCAATACAATGTCAACTCCTTTTCGTTAACGAACGAATACTTCAATGAGCAAAATGCCAACGTTGAGTGTGAATCTTCCAAGGTCATTCAACAGTTCCTACCAGGTGGTCATCTCCAGAACTTCGCCGTTTTGCTTGAAGGCATAAGCGACTCCCGAGAACGTGGTTCCTATTATTCGAGGCAAGAGAGTCAGCCGTGTTTGTTACATGCGCGTCGTTTTAGTTTACACCTTGTCATGTTGGCTCTTTTCTGGACAAGTCCCAAATGCACTTCTTCTTTCACGCTTCGTGTGTTGTGTAATCCTGATGACAGAGATGATCCTGCGTCATTAACAAGACTTCTCGATAGTTCATCCTGCCCTAACACAAACCAGCCAACCAGCCATCTCTGCGCTTGCTGTCTCCTTGTTCGTTTGTCATCCAGATGATTCTCTGCTCAGGTCCTGAGGTCTCCATCTACTACAGAAATAAAAAAAAAGTTCTCGGCAATGCCAATCGTGACAAAGCAAGTAGGTGGTGGCTCTTACCGAAATCGATGGCGACCAAGAGGGGATACTCGGCGCCTACAACATTAGGCTGGGGCTGCTGAGCAGCAACCTGCTGTTGCTGAGAAGGAGAAGGAACAACCTGACCAGGCTGGGGAGACTGTTGGTAACCCGGCTGCTGCTGCTGATACTGCTGTTGCTGGTCATATGGCTGTTGCTGGTCATATGGCTGTTGCTGTTGCTGACCATAGCCACCCGGCTGCTGTTGTTGGTACTGCTGCTGTTGCTGGTACTGCTGTTGTTGAGGATCAGGCTGTCCGTAGGGGTTATAGGCACCGTTGGGGGGAGGGACAGGTCCAGCGTAAGGATCGCTGGATGCGCTCTGCCCGTAGTAAGGCTGCTGCTGCTGCTGCTGGCCCTGACCCTGGTAGTACTGTTGCTGTTGATCCTGCTGCTGGTATCCGTAGCCACCGCCCTGGTTTGGAGAACCATAACCAGGCTGCTGTTGTTGCTGCTGTCCTGCGTTCTGCTTTTGCAAGGCGGCATGGTAGAGCTGACGCTGCTGGGCAATGTGGGCAGGGACGTCAGACATTGCTTTTGTGAAGGTTGTTGAGTGTGAGTGTGGGTGAGAAGGTGATCTGTGAAAGAGTGAGAGACAAAGGGGATGATGAGAAGAAAAGAGAAGAGAAGAGAAGAGAAGAGAAAAGAAGAAAGAAAAAGAGCCAAGGGGCAAAAAAGGTACTCAAAATCAAAGGTCGGTCCCTGAGAGGTTGGGTGGGTGCAGTGGGCTATCCACATTCAATTCAAATCACACAAGTCAACCTTATCCTCAACCCGGTCAAAACATGGATATGAATGGATGCTCATCTCCAATCCATTCATTCCTCTCGCTGCTCAGTCATACTAACGCAAATATCCGCTCTCAGTCCCCAGCTTTCTCCCATGAGCCATCTTTCTCCTCGGCAGTGCCCCCTGTCCATGGACTAAGCAAGAGAGAAAAGAAGAATGACGTTTTCGCTCGCAGCAAAAAAACGATGTCAAGGTTGCATGCTTCCTTCTGAGGAGACCATTAGAAAGCATGACAATCGCCCCAGCTGCACCACCTTGTCCATTAGACGTACCATGTAATCTAGTCACTAGCCTAGCACATGTAATCCTGAGACCATCCCAAGAAACACCAACGCGAACACGGACTCGAACGCGAAACAAAATATCAGTTGAAAATTGCAAATGGAACTGTGCTCGTTCGAAGCAAATTCACCGTCTTTAATAATAATAAAATGGCGATTCACTGACGTAACTTCTTTTCTCTTCTCCTCTCTTCTTTTCCTTTTCTTGTAAACCATCCTACATTCTTCCCACACTCTTCACCTATCCATCCACTCTCACACCACAACTCTCTTTCACACTTTCACGCTCAAAGCACCAGCCAACAAAAAATGTCCTTCCGCCTCCCAAAATTCCCACTGTTAACCCTTTTCCACAACCCTTCCTCAAAGGTCTCCACCCAAGCCCTCTCCCTCCTCCGCCAAGCATCCGTCACCCACAAGTTCGACATCGACCTCATCGACTCCACAACCACCGCCCCCACCCACCAACAAGTCTCTTCCATCGTCGAGTACCTCGGTGGTGGCGCAACCGGCTGTGGACAGATTTTGGACACAGCACAAGGGGCGCCCAAGGCGTCGACGGTCGGGGAAGTGCAAAAGATCCTGGAAGCCAACCCGGGCTATTTGAGACGGCCACTGGTGGTTGATTGGAATAAAGGCAAAGCTATCATCGCCGACGTAAGTTTGTGTTGTTTGTCTTTGGCTTTTGGTTGTGTGGTGGATACATGGGTGATCTTGCGTGCATGGCTTCTGTGGGAGATAGAAATGCAAATTCAAATACGTCATAGACTAATGCGCATATTATTGCTCGTTGTTTTTTGTTTTTTTTTCCTTTTTCGATGATGAATAGCCCGCGTCAAGAGTGAACGAGATGGTCAAGAATGTTGGCGAGGAGGAGTAACTCGAGCAACCACCAACAACGGACCAAGGACAAGAAGCGACAAACCCCAAACAGCAAATAGCAAAGAAGCAATCATGGCAATAGAATAAAGAATGTGCATTCGATAAATAAAAAAAAAAGGAAGCGGCTCTTATTATGTTTTAATAATGTGGATGTTAAACTATGAAAGAAAAGGTATACAAAAAGGAACTCGACAACAGAGGAGACTCATGGACATTAAAAGGGGGTCCAAGAGGCTTACTCGGCGTCAAAGACGGCGGCAAAGCTGAAGCCGTATTCAGAGGTCATATTGACAATCTTCCACTGGCCGGGTGTCAGCACTTTGGTGATCTCGAACAGACCAGGCTTGACCTGAGGCAGCCTCTCGGGCATGCCGCCATCTGGTGCCTGCACAGCCAGTGCTGGGGTAACTCCTTTCTGAACATCAAAGACACGGACACGGATCACCTGGGACTGGTTCTTCTTGACCTTGGCGTAGAGGGGCTCCAGGACAGAGAAGGCAAAGCCCTGGACGACATACTGCTGCAACAAGGGCTTTGATGCCTTGCCGGGTCCTTCGTTGAAGACACGGAATCCCAAAATCTGGGGGCCGTTCTTAGTCTGGTCACCGCCTGGAGGCCATCCAAAGACGTTCAGCTCGCCAGATCCACTCGAGGGGCACCAGCACTTGATGACCATCCAGACATACTTTTCGTCCTCGCGGAGCCATTGGCTGACCACAGGCAGAGACTGACCCTTCCAGTTCAAGCGGGCCACAACCTTGCCCGTTGCTCCATCTGAGGGACGCTTCTTCAACTGAATCTCAGCCTCGACATAGTCGTCCTTGGTGCGGATCACCTGACCACGGTTGCGACCAGCCAGTTTTATACCAAGATCCCAGGACTCGGGTTTGATGGCAGGGAGGGTGCGGAACACGTTCTCGTGGATTGGGGGGTTCAAGAACTGCTGCTCGGGCTTGTTGGGCCAGTGGGTATAGATCAGACGGTTGGGACGGAGCAAGAAGAAGAAAGGTCTGAACAGCTTCTTGAACGAGCGGGTTCCAAGGTCGCAGACTCCTGCACCCCAGGTCGAATCGATCAAGAGATACTCGCCATGGATTCTGACCGCATTCCAGGCGTGGGGGCTTCCAAGACGTTCATCTCCAATCTGGACATCGACACCACGGGCAACACCAATGACCTTTTGAACCTGAAGACCAGCAGGCTCAGCAAGGGCGATAAACAGGTTGGCGTATCCCTCGCAGACAGCCTTGCGGGAACGAAGGACATACTCGGGGCCTTGCTCACCATAGCGTCCACTCATAAAGGCGGGGACATCATAGGCAATGTTGTTGCCGATCCAAGTAAAGATGGTACGGAGTTGCGAGATCTTGTTACCCTTGCAAGGGGAGGTCAGGTAGTGAGACAGGCTGGAAATGGTCGCTGCCTCGCCAGCGGGGCAAGCGCGCGCATGGTTGTCCTCGCGAGAAAAGTCAATATTTTCGGGTTCCATCCTCATACCTCCAAAGGTCTCTGCAAGCAAAGGCCGACTCTTCCTACAAATAGCGATATCATGCAAAATAGAGAAAGAGCGTAGGGGGAAAAGAAAGCGTAAAAGGAGATTAGAATAAGAAATCGGGGAGCACTGACATTGACACGAACGAAGGGCGAGAACACACAGAGAGTGGGGGGAAAGGGGAGAGAGAATGTACACGGAAAGGCGTAAAATGTGTGGGTGCACGAAGGGCAAAAGGGAAACAGCAGGTCGATCGAGGACAAACAGATGTATTTGTTTGATGTTGTTGACACCGATGTGCTGCTTTGTTTAGTGTCACACTTACTTGAGCTGGGCGATGGCATCGTCAGACATATCGCCTGAATGCGTGGTGGTCTGGTTGACAACCTTGCCGTTCTGGGATGTTGTAGTAGTGGTGGTACTGGAATGGTGCTCCACAGGAGGTCTGTTCAGGGTGGCCTGCTGCATCTTTTCGGCAAGACGGTCCAAAGGACCATCATCGCTCTCGAGGCGGATGGTTTGAACAGGGACTGGTAGTTGAGGCGCCTGTTGTTGAGGTCGCTGTTGCTGGGGTCGCTGTTGCTGTTGCTGCTGAGGAATGGGAGCGGGGATGACGGCGGGCCGCTGCTGCTGTGGTTGTTGCTGCTGGACAACGGGGGGGTTTTGTTGGATGATAGATGTCCTCTTGGGGGCATCATCGTTACGGAGGACATGTTTCTTCAATGTTGAGAAGAATCCGCTCTTGCGCTTCTCTGGTGGGTCCTGAGCAACCTGAACAGGCTGAGGACGGGGTTGTTGTTGAGGCTGGCTAGGTTGGAATGGTTGGCGGTTGTCACTAGCAGGCTGCATCGCCGGCTTGGTGGTAGTGGTGGTGGTGGTGACCCTGGTGGGCTGGCCAGGGGCGGTGACGGTCGTGACGACGGTGGTGACACCGTTGACGGTCGACGTCTTGGTGGAGGTCTTTGTTCCGGGGATTGGGTTCATGGTCGGTGTAGTGGTATGTGCGATGAGTCGTCAGGGACGAGATGGAATGCTGATAACGAAATGGGTATATGTAGAAAAGGAGGTTATTGTTTTGTCAGTTGGGGAACAGACACATCTTTTATATACAAAAAGCGGGTCCTTGTCAACAACATGGAAGGAAAAAGAACGCCCAATTGACTAATGCAATGCCTCTCGTCATGGTCATGGGCAAATATCCTGCTCTGCAGCGACCATCTTCCGTTTTGCCCACTCAGCAAACCGGAACAACCACCAGCGAGCAGTAGCAATGGCGGTGACAGTGAGAGGGTGGATGGGATCGTTCATCCTGCGTCATATTTGCCCTTTGCTGCATTCTTCCCACTCTCTCTCTTTTGTTGACCATATCCCAAAAAGCTGGGTCCTCTTTTCATTAGTATCGCCCTGTTGTCATAATCAACATCATCCTCATCATCATCGAAGCTGGGAGGCAAGGGTTATTTGTTTTAGGCCATCGGTCCGTCATAGACAGAGTAGCTTCTCGCACGTTCTCCTCTTTCTCACTTTTTCCCTCTCTTTTTTGTGTTGTTGATTATTGGCGCGCTTCCAGTATAAAGAGAGTATCGAAGGGGTGGAAGAAGGGCGCAAGAGGGCTGTGGGTAGTCCATCACTGACGGAAAGTCTCCTGAAAAGTGGTTGGTCGGGTTGTAATGAGACAATGGGAAGGCTACTTACTGGGAAAAACTTGAGCGAGAGGGTGAGGTTGAGTGGTGTGAGAGAATGACGAGAAGCTCCGGCTGTTACTGGGAGAATGAAAAGGAAACAGCAAACAGAAATGAGGCAGCTGTTGTGAATGGTATACAACGAAGGAAGGGGGGATGAGGTATGGAGTGGACTATGTAGTAACGAGAGTAAAGGGAGGAAAGGGGAGGGGAAGGGTATATAGTGAGTGGTAAAAGAGCAGAGAGAGAAAAGAGAAAAAGAGAGAGAAGGTGAAAGTTGTGCGAGAAAAGGAAAAGGCGTGGGCGAGAACGAGAATAAGAGACGAGAACGAGAGAATGAGAAGATGAGAGAAATAAAGGTGAAAGTGAGAGCACCAGAAAAAAATGAGGAAGGGTAAGCAGAAGTCAGAAGGAGATATAAGATTGAGAGAAGGATGAAGGAGAAGGGCGAAAGCCAGAAGGGGTACACTAGGTTAGGGTGTTGTTGTTTGTTTGTTGTTTGTTGTTGTTGATGAAAGAATGGGCAGGGGGGATGGATGTCCTTTTATACAAGGAACCAAAGAACAATTGAATGCGATGGGACTGAATAGGGTCAATGGGGGATGGGCAATGCTGTTCGCTCAATGTCCCAATGGTCGAATGCAAAAAAAAAAAAAAAAAAAAAAAAAAAGGATATTTGCTTGAAAGACCCATGGGTCAGCATCATGAACCCATGGTCTCAATGGTCTCCTTGGTACCAATGCTCTCTCCCACAATCGATTGCATGCACGAACAAGGCAGGGCAAAAGAGAGCACAAACAAGGCAGGGGGGAGAAGCCATTCATTCAATCGTCTCTCTTTGTCTTTCACTTTCTCCCTTTCGTTTTCTACTCTCTCCTTTTGGACCACCAACAAAAACAGCGAACATACTGTAACTGAATGAGCCATCACATTGCCGCTCTTTTTTCTGTGGAACGTGGCCCACAACAACTCTCCTCAACACACCCGGAGAACGAAAAAAGGGCAAGGTCCTCTCTCTATCTCTCTCTCTCTATCTATCTCTCTCTCCTCTATCCCTCTCAGTCACTTGCTGACTCTTGCGAAGAGGAGGAAGAAGGGCGCAAACAAAGCAGCAAGGCCAATAATGCGAACAATACCCCTTCTCCTTCTCATTCAGTCATCGTCATTAGTTTACACTGTTGTAAATGAAGAGCAACAGAATAGCCCAACCCTTTTCTTATTTTATTTTTTTGCTTGGTATCTCTCCATCCATGCATGCCACCCACACACAGACGACTGGTCTCAAAACCACCACTCACATCGCATACCATGCTGCCTCCCCTCTTCCTCCCATCCTATCCTCCTCCTTCCCCAAATTTTTCATTAGTTGATTCAATCGTTCATTCATGCCACATTTTGTTCGCGTTCAAAGGTTCGGGGTTCAAGGTCCCTTGACATTTTGTTTTCTTCGTACAAAAAAAACGATGTCACCTCTGATGAAGAAGCTTTGTTGCTGTGAGCATTGGACAACCGAAGTCGGAGTTGATGAGTTGTTTTTTCTCTCTTTCGCGACATTCGCGGTCAAGAAAAAACTGTCTTGACATACATGCCTGTGCCGAACATTTCATTTGGACATGCAATCTAACCCACTCACTCTTCTTCTTTTTCTTTGCTATCGTAGTACAGTGCATGCTTTGCTTCCGTGAGAAAAAGCCGGAGTCGTTATATTTTCTCCGAAGTTGCCTTTGTTTGTATTGTGCCTAGCTAGTAGCCGAGATGGATGTGTACGACAATTCTCAAGGGACAACGGGCTCCCTTTATTATTTGTATCTCCTCGTACTATGACCTCGTTTTCTCACTATGGTTCTGTCTCGCAATCACAGCGAGCGAGGAGGTATGTCTACCATGGGTTGATAGAAGAAAAAAGATTGGTGGAAGATGAGGAGGAGGGACAATGCTATCCTAACCTACTGAAAAAACCTACCTTGCAAAACACAAGACAACCTACAAATAGAGTCAATCCTAAAACTTAAAATACAACAAACAGCTTACACATGGTGGTTCGAGTCCTCCTCGCAAAATGCAAAAAGAAATCTATGAACGTGTTTTTCCTTTGCTTCTTGGTTCGTTCGTATTCATGGCGGTGGTTCTTTCAGGGTGTTCAGGCACCCTTTCTCTCCCCCCCCCTCCTCCTTCTCCTTTTCCTTTGTACCTCTTTCTACTTTTGATGAACGATTCTGTTAACTGCTTAATTAACTCATCCTTCATCGATCCTTCATCGTCCTCAACTTTTTCACATTAAAAGGCGTCGATATCTAATTGTGCATAGTGACATGCAGTAGACTAGGTAGCACAGGCATGGTGGTGGCATAGAAAGTCGACAGGAAATTAGGTAGTCTACTGTACAAGGACAGGATGACACGGACAGGAAAAGGGATCGGACTAATGGGATTGCGAGGTTTCTTTTTTCTATGTGTATGCGCATTATTATTGACGACCCTTTTTTCATTTCAGGAACAAGCCAGGGTGTGAAAAAAGGCAGGCCCGCAGGGAATGGAACACGAAATGGTATTAGGGACAAGGAAATAATTTGGGAGGAAGGGAGTAAGGCAGCAGCAGGGCCTGGCAGGAAAGGAGGAAATGAAAAAAAAGGAAACGGAGGGGAGAGGAAAGCAGAGCACGGATCAGGGATAAGGTGCAAGGTAGTACAAGAAAGGGGGACATCATCATCGTTGTCCTGAATACCGTCACCTTTTGGGCTGGGGTACCAATCAAGCCCTTTAATGCGTTCATTTTGCATTTATTTTTGTGAGAGAGAAAAATATCACAAGGCAGAAGAAAGTGAGAGAAAGGAAGGAAGGCACAGCTCGTCCTTCTTCTTCTCCGCGCAATTCCCCATTCCAGTGTCTACTCTTGATCACTGATCTTTGATAAATGATCATTCTGACTCGCGATTCGTGGTTCCGCGTCTGAATGTGTCATTGGTCATGTTTTTGACTCTAGCTCTCTCTCTCTCTCTCTCTCTCTCTCTCTTCATCTTTGTACCTGGATTTTTTGTTGTTCGGCATCGAAAACCCCGGACTAACTGATGCTGACCTAACCGTAGCAAATACCTGTTGCTCTGTTGCTGCTCTTTGATAGTTTGTTTGGGACAGAAAAAAAAGAACTTGACCGCTTAACAGAGAGCATGCCTTGTAAACAAACGCAATCGAACCCGCATGAAATGCCAGAAGGGCATGGCACTGTTCTCTCAGTTTGTACTCCCAAGTTGCCCTCAAAGCACACAACAAAATCTATCTCGCTCGACACGAGTTCGTGTTCTGTTTTCTCTCTCTCTCTCTTTTCTGTGTCATGTAACCCCGTGGTCGGTTGGTCGGTCGGAGACTGCAATAACAGCAAACAACTGTCCCCTTCTGCCTATATACATTTGCTTATTGCATTGTGAAGCACGAAGAGTCTGGCCCTTATGCTGCCTGTTTCGATTAAAGAAACGCCAAAAGACATCTAACGCTTTTTTTTTCTGTACCCTGTTTGTCACTCACTCCATTGTACGTTACTCATCTGATCGACACAATAAACAATAGACGCCTTTGCAATCTCGAAGGTGTACAACACCGTGCTTTTTGATACTACGCTGCTCCTACTGCCCTCCAAGGCAGCCGTTGAACCTTTTTTCCTATCGCCCTTTCTCCCTCCCTCTTTGTCGTGACAACAAAACAACACGCAAGAGATGCGGAGATACTACTGAACTCCAAGACAATCTCCTTCCCTCCAATGTCCAAACCCCTCGTTTTTTTTTTGTCAGCGGTTTACACTTTGACCAATCGCCATTTGGTCTTGGAGCGCGAAAACAAAAGAAAGCGCGCGCATCTCACTTTCGCCACTTTGTTGATATAAAATGGATTGTTAGCTAACTGCCCAGGACCAATTGAAGTCGACAAAGAATGAAGACGAGAGAAACTAAAAAAGAGTGAGAGGAAGAGAGGAAACACAAGAGCTTCGTTTCGTCCCCATTCCGTGATAATCGCCCTACTGCCCAGACCAAAAACACAAAATCACAAAAAGCACAAAAGGGACAAAGGAGAAGGAGGTGCTGTCCACAAGGTTAAAAGTCCTCCTTCTCAGTCCCCTTTTTGTTTTCTGGCCCTTTTGGCATGGACTGACCATTCCCTTCCCAGCAAACCATGGGTTTCACCATGAGTAAGAGCTGCTTTGTAGAAAGAGAGTTGCGCGGGATGAAAGGATTTCTCTTGTGTCTTTTTGGGCCTCGCTGCTTTGTTTCTATTACGCTCTTGTTTCTGTTACGCTCTTTGTTATCCCCTGAGTTGATCACCAGATCTCCCGCAAGAAATGTATCCGAGGGAAGGAGAGAGGGAGAGAAGTAGTTACACAGAGTACTGTACACATCCCGTCCATGTTCTATCCCATCACTGTTCTCTCACTTTTTCCCTCACCCTCGGTCTCTGTATTCCTTTCCTACCCTAGACTCTCTCTCTCTCTCTCTCTCTTATTATTTTTGTCTGACTGGTATCGTACTCGTTCGCATGGTACTCGATGGCATGATACTCGCTAGTTTTTCTGTCCTATTTTCTCTCTTTCACTCACCCCCTTCTTCCCGTCGTGTCGTTCGCTTTTGCTATTCTTTTTGGATAGCCGAAACTAGACCAGCCCATCTTTTCCCCATCCTTCTATCCATCCCTCTGCAACCCTCTTTGTACCTTCTGTCGTACAAAATGAAAATACGCCGAAAAAGCCGGATGCAAGCAAAGGGACAAGGAGACCCAAGAACAACCAAGGATCAAGGAAAAATGAAATATAATTTGCTCACTAGTTGCAAGCTGCCCTGCAAGGACAGAGGAAAGAGGGACAAGGAAGAGGACTTGTGATACCGAAGCCCCTCGGCATGTTTGTAGATGGCATATAGGTGCATGTACACTATCGAAGGACTCGGACACAAGTTCACACAAAAGGGAAAGTAGAAAGGGTGAAGAGCAGGAGGGGTAGGGTCTGGATTGAATATTATTAGGGGCGAGGTGCAGCAGCAGCGGGGGATGAGAAGAGCATCAGGAGTGCCCTAGCCGAAGGATTCATGCCTTCTCTTTTTTGCCTTTACCATGTTCTCGATTCATTCCTGTCCAATGCCTTGTTATTGTTCAATATAACTGCTTGCTCCTTCCGCATGTATTAGGATGACAAAAGACTATGCTCGACCAGAGCCAGGGGTTGAAGTGAAGAAGACTCCGATCGCAATACGAACCAACAAAAGGACCATTTTGGCTACATGAACGCAGTGAAACTAGCGGTTTTTTTTTTAATCCCGTTCGTTTTCTTTTCTTGCATGCTCGCGTTGTTATTCAGGAGAGGATCACGTAGATGGAGTGAAGGGATAGGGAGGAAGAGTGGAAGAGAGAAAGTCCTAGAAGAGCGCCACGAGGACTCTACAAAAACGTGCACTCTAGGAAGAAAAGCGCGTTGAATAGCTCGGTGTTGAACGACACGGCGTTGAACGTGTTGAACGAATGCGCTGCTCTTCGAAACCGATCATCAATCCGAACAACAACACACAAACCAACCCAAAGACCATTGAGAAGGCTAAAAAAAGATGTCTGCCACTCTGTGGCAGTGTCTGTGCACCTTGTCCCGTCCGCCCCTTTGTCATCTTACAGTCGGTATCTTTCTCGCACTACATTGCAAATCCACATAACCTTTTTTTTCGCCGCCCCTCACTAGTCCCTGGCCCATCCCTCTCCTCTCCTTCTGGCATTTAACTGTGAGAAGCACCATTGGCCGAACATCCGGCACGTCATTAGCCTTTCTAGCCTAATGGAGATGACCCGCTTTTTGTTTTTGGTGCATGGTCGATGAATGCTATGCAAGGCTAGACACATACATGCACACTCACCCTTTTTCAGTCCTCTGTGTGTCTTTTCCATTCCTTCCTGCCCATCCACTGTCTCCCCTTTCTCCTCCCATTTCTTCCCTATGTCATGAGTGAAAGATATGAAGGAGTTTGTACCTCATTCCCTGTCCTTCGTCTCTCTATGTCTCTTCCCTCTCGATTTACCCTTACATCTTCTCTCTTTTTGCCCTGCTCCTGCTTCTACTTCTGGTCTCGCTTGCGTGCCATCTTCTCGTCTACCTTAGCCATTCTCGCAGCCCTTTTCTTAAGCCCTTTGATCATGTCACCCTTCGTGTGCTAACGCAACTGATTCGGCAAGCTCATTTTGATTCAACCACTCAGAACCACCACCACAACCTGCATCATCGTCAGCATCATAGATCATATGGGCGGCCTGGGTACCTACTTTGTTTGCTTGTGTGTTTTGATTTCGATCCAAGTATATTTGCCCACATGAATGCACCCATTGCATGGAGACATTCATATCGCAGCATTTACATGAACAGGGTCTTCCTGTGACCTTTTTCCTCATTTTCAAAAGTCGAGAGCATACTTTATCACGTTCATAATTGATATGCTGTTCTTTCCTTGTTCGTGCCTTTAAATGGAACCTTCTCCTCTGACAAAGCGAATACGTAGTCTGTCGACCATGTTGTTATTGTTGTGTGTGATTTTGGGTCATCGGGACTTGCGACCAGGTGTGTGCAAGGTATTTCGCCACCCTTTTTCACCTTGTTCCGGGTTCTGCTGTAGTTTAAGTACAAGGACTGATAAAAAAAGGTGCAGTAGCAGTCATTGCAACAGATAAGGTGCCAGCATGCATGATAAATCATTCCATTGGTTCCAATCATCAAATGTGGCGGTGCACCTGACTTTCTCTCTGTTCACTTGTCTGTTCAAATATACTTCCTGAGAGAAAAAACTTCGCTCGGTCTCTTCCTCATACTTCTCTCATCAGCAAGCTTTTCTACTTTGTCAAGTGCGAGAAAGGAGCCACTATAGATACAACTTCTCTATCCTACTCTCTTCTCGTCCTCCTTCCTCCTAATTCTCTGTTCATCACACTGCACACAATAAACTACAATCTCATGAGACCCGCATTGATATCCGCTATTTGTTGTGCGCTCACTGTTGATGGCATGTTTCTTGCCAATTTCCTCTGGGCATTCGTGGTCTCTTGTAATCGGAAGCGATGTCTGACATGCCCTCCAACATTTTTATTGGGGGTTCGCCCTTTTGTCCTTCGTGGAACTTCTAAACAGAAGAACGCCATGGCTGAGCCCCTGTCCTAATATCCATTCGCTCTCAAAAGCAAGAGCACGTACCTCCATGACCATGAGAAGAAAGGAAAAAAGAAAAGTGTCTTGTCAGCAGTGTGGCGTTTGTGACAGGAGGAAAGGAAAGGAAGAAGGGTGGAAAGAAAACTTTAGTTCGGTCGACTTTCTCGCCTGGAAGAAGTGACCGTGAACAAGAACAAAAGGAATGCATAAGTATGCCCGTTTCCTCGCCACTCTGTAGTAACAAACTCATTACTCACCTTTTCCTTTTCTCTGCACCAGTACAACAATAACAACCACACCACCATCTCATTCACATTCATACACAGCATATAGCCTCACTTACTCACCTGCACAACACCCTACCACCACCTCCTCCTCCACTACTACCTACACCTAATACACAATGCCAATGCCAAAGTCACTCAAGAGATTCTTCGCCGTCCTCGAGCCCGGCTCCAACGCCTCCAAGTACCAACCCGAATCCTCCTCCTCCCAACAACAACAACATCAACAGCAACAGAACGTCTTCTCGCAGGACAAGAAATCCTCCACGGGTGAAATCATCCCTCCATCGACGACAACAACAACAACGAGCCAACCTCCTGCCAAGCAACCAGACGCCTCGTACCTCGCCTACCAACCGGCCAAGCTGTCGAACACCCAGGTGTTTTGGCAAACCATGAATAACTCTAATGGAATGTCATAAAACAGCGATATGTGTGTGTGTGTGAGAGAGAGAGAGATAGAGTGATAGGGGGTGGTTTGGAGGGAGTATGGGGGTTGGCGTTGTTGTGGCGCGAAGCGGGGAGGTAGGAGCAACTAGGAGGGGTCCCCTAGGTGGGTATTGTCATGTCTAGGCAAGCATGCCAGACAGGCTTAGAGAAGCACAAGACCCCCAGCTAGAACAAGTTAGTTAGACTTTGATACCGTCCACCTCTTTATCATATGTTCCGATTCCCATCCTATTTTCCTTCTTTTAGTTCATTTGATAAAGTCCACCCTAGCGACAGCAAAGTGACGAATTAGAAGAGTGTGTGACCCAGCACTGTAATAAAACTCTAATTGCAATTTATCGTTTCCCCCTGGGTTGTGCCAACCTGATACACATATCAAAAGTACCTGTTTGACTCATCCAGGCCAGGCATTTAGTTTACAGGAATGAATGACCTGGTATGCCTGCTGGGTGAGTATGCGATCCCCAGGTGTTGAACACTTTTCAGAATGTGTGGCCTTTACCTGGAATGCAAGAGAGGCGAGAGAAAAGATGGGTGAAGACGAGGGGGTGATGGTACCTGGGATTTTTTTGATATAGCCCTGTCTTTTCTTGACACTGTTGATCACCCCTGGTTGGAATAGGGGCGAGTCAGAAGTATATATGCTAGGAACAGATCAATTGGTAGGGAGAGAGAGAGAGAGAGGGAGAGAGAGGGCGGTATGAAATAGCTACAGGTGTGCCGGGTAAAAAGGGGGCAGTATGACTATGACGGTAAGGTTGGTGGAAATACCTCACGCACATCATCGTCGGAACGAGAAGGAAGAATGCAGCAAAATAACAACACCCTATCCCTATCCCATCCTCCTCTTTCGGCACGCTCATTGTTAAGAACCGCAACATACCTCGGGAAGAAACAAAGAAAAGAGCTATTCAGATCCAGGAACAGGGCATGCAGCAATTGACATATTTTTCCTCTACCCCACCTCTCTCTCTCTTTCCCTTCGTCTTTGTGCCTGTTGAAAGTGAGGATGGGAGAAAGGGAGACAATAACAAAGAAGCAAAGAAAATTTACCACAATTTTAATCCATGCAGTCGCCCCCCATTGTCCATGTTTGCACCATGTCATCAATAAACAACAACGGGAAAAAAGATGAAAGAAAACAAGCAAATATCATCATCAATGGTTAGGGCATTAAGACCATGTTGTTTGAGGCAACCACCCAGATCAATCGTATGGAAATTGTGTTATGGCAAGAAGAGATGAGCCATATTTTCACATTCTCTTCCTTCTGGACAGCAACAGCATCCTAGCATATACACACACCTGTACTATTTGTCTCTCTCTCTCGCTCACTTCTGCCACGCACTGCACCTCACACTAACTGGCTTGGCTTTCAAATGCTCTCGAACCTGTCTTTCTCAGATCGAATCGGTGGTGGTGCGTGTGGAGAGGTGATCAGTGTGGTTGCACTATCGCGTTCATCGGGGGTTCAAGCAAGGTTACCACACTTCATTTTTTAGGGTGATGTAAACCAGATTGCTCTCAAGACGGTGCGTTTGCGTCTGTGTGTGTATGCATTACTTTTTGCTTTGTATTTTTTCCTGCGTAACGCTGGTACCTGCTCAGATGAGCAGCCAAACCGGCCAACGCACCACCAGAGCCCGACTCGTTATTTGTTTTCTGTCTCTGTCACTGTGTGTGTATGTGGGTGCAGAAAAGAGCTGTGTCCAAGGGGTGAAGTGGGTGCAATGTGTAACAGAACACTTAATAATCCGTCACCCCTGTTTTTCCTTCCCTTTTTCTAGGCCCTCGACTCCCCCCTCCCTCCCTTGTCCCTTCCCCTCTCCATACGTTTTCCCGCATGTCCATTTTCTCTCCCTTCGACAGAAACAATCTACTTTTCTGTTCCACTTTAATTAAAGCCGCCACTCACTCGCCTGTGCCTGAATTTTATTTCAATTGTGTGGTCATCAGGGGACCCTCAGGGAAGGATGCAAAGGCAGGAGTATTAACGAAGGTAGGAGATCATGACGAATGGTAATTAGTGAACCAAATCACCCCTCGGTATCCAATCTCCTCCTTTCGTCGTCGTCGTCGTTGTTGTTGTTGGTCATCTCTAACGAAATGGCTGGGTCCCAATTCACAATTCACAGGCAGCGGGAGATCTGCCCAGTGAAAACAAGAAGACAAGATCAAACAAAGCGGGGGAGGTGAGAGAGAGAACTATCGAGATTCAAATTTTTGTTGTTATTGTTACTATTCTCCATACTCCTGTTCCTCATTCGCCTTCTTATTATTCCTTGTATCCTGGGTAATTCGATTCAATTAAATGACGAAGAAGAAGGACAAGACATTCCATTGTTTTTACCCGGTCCTCCTTTATTGTTTCGTTTTTTTTCTGGGCACCACTTCGTTGAGTGTCGCGCCGCCTAGGGTCATGCAGAGCTCGGATAGGGTGTTCTAGGGGACGCCTTTCCTTCCTCTATCCATTACAATTGGTTTTGGTGTGGCGCAGGCGTAGACTAGATGGAATCTGCTTGCTCGTTTGGCTTGGCTTGGCCTAGGAGACATTTGGCGTTACATGTTCGATCGTGTTGTTTTTCTTCACCATTTTCCTATTTTCCTGATTCCTTTTTTCCTTGTGAGCAAAAGGCATTTGTTTTGAGCCATATGTTCCATATGGACCCACCACTGGGGGAAAGAGAAAGAGAAAATATTTGTTTTTCTTCTTGGCTGACACGGACGCCGCAGGACCTCTAACCCCACGTCTATCCCCACAGGCGATGTCGTACGGGATAGAAGCGCAAAGCACGAAGGAAAAGATACATGAGGAGAAGAAAGAAAGAAATGAGAGGAAGAGTTATAGATCGAGTGTTGCACAGAACTTGATAATGTGTAAATTAGAAGTGATCGGGGCATGCTCCTCCTCACTTTCTTTCGTGTTTTCCTTCACTTGCGTTCGCTCTTTGTGCATCTTCATTCTCGCTTGCGATTGTTCTTCTCCACTCCACTACGACCATCACGTGTAGATACATTGATAGAGAGTTGGTGGTGGGCGCACATCTCGTACCAAGATGAACATTGAACATTCGTACAATGTGTGAGCGGGATAAAAGAAAAAGTGGGTGCAAACACATTTCTTCTCAAAAAGTTATATTGCGTTTCAGACAAAAACGATCGCCGACGCTGATAATTGAGGATGTGAATGCGGACGCCTTTTTTTGGTGCACAAGCTAAGGAATGGGGGGTAATAGGTGCAGGTACTTTATTGTACCGTACCACTTGCTCTTATTAGCATTTTTTCCTCACCGCTTAATTGTACTGTCCCTTTAATCCCTCAGTCGTTTCCTCCACGCCCACTTACATAGCCCTGAATGTTTGTGGCAAAAGAGATAGAACAAAAAAAGGCTAAAAAAACAGGATAATGGTAGAGTAGTGGCGGATTGTAAAGCGATCGAGCGCAATAATTGGACCTTGCGTTGACCTTGGAAATTAATAATTTCAGTGCTTTTGTGCCAATTGTCGTTAGTGTCCTTTCTGTTTATTGTCTGTTGGATCTCAGCCTTCGTCTTTGTTCGTTCTTTATCCTTCTGTGCTTTTTGAGGTCTAATTAACCGGTCAGTTCGTGCGTTTGCATTTGCGCTTTGCGGGAAGGCAAAAAAAAAGGCAGAGAATGTGTTTTGTCTCAAGCATTATCAAAATGACAGGGAGTGGAGATGGAAAAGTGATACTGGTGCAAGGCGCCCTTTCACTCCCATTCACATTTAGTTTATCCTTTTGACTGACCTCTGGCTCAATGTTTTCCAGCTCCTTGCCACACTAGCCTGCTTCGTATTGTATGTAACAAGACCTCACTCCTTTAAGATAGAAAAACGACTGATTGTCTGTTTACTTGCAAGCCGTTTTGTTTGTGTGCTCTAATTGAATTCTTTTTTTCTGGGCCAGGCAGATAGGTAAGCAGGGCTGGTGACCTCAATTCCTTTTCCCCCTGGCTTTGCTTGTCTTCGATATGTGTTCGTTGTTGTTCTCAGCCAGCCCCAAGAGTGTCCTTTGTTTTGTTTGAATTGAGTCGACGGACAAATTGCCGTCAAAGTTTAAATGAGAACTGAGGGTCAGATGGCGCGCGCCCACTCTGAGAGGAGAAGTGCTAGTGGTCTAACGGCTTTCTCCCGTTGTGCTGTTTTGTTGATGTTGCTGACAGGAAACAACCACAGTGTATATGCAGTGCTGTACCAGTTACAATACAAATTTGCGATTCAGTTATACTTTTTCTCGGAAAAGAATGCTATCAGAGCAAATAGAGGGTCAGGGCATCCCTCTTTGATCCTCTTGATTCGTCCGAGGGTGCCTACCTCTTTCACTAATTCACTCCCGCTCCACGTCTTCGAATGCCATAATTTCCGGGTCCTTCTCTCACTTTCCTCTACCCCTTTGTTTTAAGTGATTCATTCATTAGATTACCCTCGGTTTCTACAGCTTCATTTACTATAAAAGCACCAACCGTTCTCCCCAATTCTCATTTTTTTTTCCTTATCGAACTCTCCCTCCTAGCTATTGCCATAGCAAGCAAACAACAACTCCCCTCACCCCCCCACCCCTACACTACAACACCACCTACCCTCATCTTCTCTCTCGCCTTACCATCGAGTTAAACCCCCAACTCTTCTACAAACAACTCCACTTCTACACTCAACCCTATCCACACATTAGCCAACATGGTTTTCAAGTCCACCTTCTCCATCCTTCTCGTCGCCACCTTGGCCGTCATCTCCAACCTCACCCCCCAGGCCGAGGCTCACTCTTGGGCCGACTGCATTGACTGGAAGCCCGACGGCAGCTCGAACCAGTGGACTAAGGGCAAGTGCTTGGGTTACGCCCGCCGCTACCCCACCAAGCCCAAGTTCGCCTCCCTCGATGATGCCGATCCCAACCGCCACTACCAGCAGGCCCACAAGAACGTCAACAGCCAGCCCGCCTGCTCGGACGGCAAGGTCGGTGAGGAGCCCGGTGCTGACGAGACCCGCCCTGCCAAGATCCCCGATGCCTACTACAAGACCTCAGGCAAGAACTCTGCTTGGGGAAAGATGACCGTCACTACCGCCGGTGATACCCTTTGCGTCCGCTGGCCCGCCAAGAACCATGCTGGCGATCGTGATGGTGGCCGCGTTCTCATCAACTGGATGAAGGATGACTTGAAGAAGAACCACCCCCAGTCTGAGTTGAACAAGTTCCAGATTACCACCCTTGATTACTCTGCTTGTGACAAGGCCCAAAACTCTGACGTTCGTCCCTGCGGTGGATGCTTCAAGGTCCCTGCTAAGTCTACTCCCGGCATGTACCTCCTCCAGTGGCGCTGGCGCCTCAACTCCAACGAGTGGTACACCTCGTGCGCTGACGTTCAGGTCACCGGTTCAGGATCTTCGGCATCTACTACTTCTGCTGCTGCTCCTCTCCCTACTTGCAAGTAAATCCTCTCATTTCCACCATCATACCCCCTTCCCCTCTCCTTTCCTTTTTGCTCATTCTCTTCTATCCGCTTTTGTCAACAAAAACCCCTCCTCTCCGCCGTGTAGTGTATATCAGCTCAGAATGTAGTTAGTTTTCGAAAACAAAAAAAAAGTGTCGAGCAAAGCTTTCGGAAATTGTACAAGTTCTTCACCCCCCCTCTCCTTTCAGTTTTTCTTCAAAAATAAAAAGTATACCTCCATTTTCACTTATACATCTCTCCTTCTGTATTGGCACTTGTGTGAAGCAATGGCTCTTGTATGTATGTCTCCAATTGAAAACAGAAAAAGCAGGTACAATTGTGTCTCGACTTGTCTACGATGCAAGCCAAAAAAAAAAAAAAGCGGTTTCATTTTGTACCTCTACTCTCTACATTTGCATATATGCAGTTTGATTACGATTTGTGTTTTGCTGCTTACTCAACTCTTTCACTTTCATATCCCCTCTCCGCTGGCCTGGTTGACTGTCCAACTGTCTGTCGTGTGTCAAAGTAATTTACTGTTCCCCTGCGCAGTTTTTTTTTTTTTTAATTCTCTTGCGCCCTCCTCCCTCTTTCTCCGACATCAAATGACGCCAAAGCGCTTGTGCTGATAGGTGCCGTGTCATAAATTAATCGATGAAACAGGGGTGACACAGGGCAGTGACAGAGGTGTCAATTTCAGGAATGCAAGGGGAACTATGTGTTTCCTTGTTCCTGTTCCTGTTCCTGGGGATTCAAATCTTTTCCCTGGGTAGAGATGGAGAAAAGGCAGAAAGGCAGGATAGGTAAGGGGGGGGAGTGAGATTTCTTATCCCCGGGTAGAGATAGAGAAAAGGCACAAAGGCAGGATAGAGATATATGTAGCGAGATTTCTGTCAGTGCCAGTTACAAACCACCCCTCCTTTTTTGCCTTCTTTTTGGTCTCTCTCTCTCTGCCAGACTACCCCTGCTTTCAATGAAATCCACAACTGTTGTCTGTGCCATCATTACTGACATCGAGTCCCTTTAATGTCTAGGTGTCGTGTGGTGATCAGATGAGGAATCGCCTAGGTGGTGTTGACGAGATGAGTGTTGAATGGCGAGAGGGGGGAGAGATGAGTAAGCGTAGTAAGCCTTGTAAGTATGGTAAGCGTAGTTAATGGTTTGTTATAATGAGTAGGCTTGTAGTGGTGAGTTGGTGTTAGGTATATTTAGATAGCCTGGGACCCGCACATAATCGGTCGTGTACGTACACACCACAACCACAAACCACAACTACATGTCCAAAAATCAAAGGGGTACCTGAAGCTCCAACGCCCTCAATCAACCACAACAACAGAAAGTATCCGCTGACACAGCCCCCGGAGGATCAATGTGACCAAGGCGGATAAAATCAACACAAACACACACACACACACTTTTGCTGATGTAGGCAATGTAATGAGGATGACGCTATGTAAATGAGAGCAATGGGCAGAGCCCGTCTGGTGAGTTGTGGTGTAGCGGGGAAAGGGTCACTTGGCCACCCTTTCTCATTTCCCTCTCCCCTTCCATGTCCAACAGCCAAATCTAATCTTAGGTTGGTGGAGCATTGATTATCCAAGCCACCCGCACTGGCGCTTGTCACCTACCCTCGGACTAGTCTAAATGCATAATGGATCCGGATAAATCCTATGCAACATTCAATAATATGACAGTGTTGTACTATGAAGATTCGCGCGTAGATTCTGGTCAGTCAGCATCACTTTTTTTCCTTCCGTGCGTTGCTTTCATTCTATCTCCTTCTTTTCACGGTCCCCCAAGCAGCAAGAGATCGTAGGTCGACAAAACAACGTGGCCGCAACGCACGCATGCATCGGGAACACGAATTGGTTTGTGCCTTGGCCGCCTGTTTCTTTTGCCCACTTTGTCGCTCATGCATAGGAATGGGTCGAGCGGGAATACGGGAAGAAAATGAAAGTGATTGGGAAGAGAGAGATGGAAGAGTGGGAGTGGGATGAGGAAGAGTCTGTCCGCCGTTATGTTTATTGCTCACCAGAATGAGTTGTTCAATCTAAGAAGAAGGGCACGGAAGGAGAGGACTGACATGGCCACGTTATGTCAATTTACTCTATGACTGGAATGGACTCGTCCTTGGACGAGAGAGGAAAAGAGGAGGGAGAGGGACCCGTTCCACCGTTCCACAGAAAACAAAACAAGACACATAGATAAATTGACTTGCATGCTTTGACCAATTTCCCGTTTTGTTTGTTTGTTTGTTTGTTTGTTGTTATTGCTAGTCTAAAATTGTTGTTGTTGGTAGTTGTAACAAATAAAGTTTTCCGAGACCATTTTTTTCCGAGACTCTTACTACATACATGGTGCCTGTGGGCATTGAAGGCACCATGTTGATCGATTTCATGGCCAGGGGTACTCCTCCATCCATCCATGTTTGTGTGTTTTGTGTGTTTATTTGTTTTTGTTTTGTTCGTAAATGTGTGTAGTTTATTAAAGTGCTACATCACGAGGCAACGATCTGTGTTCGTCCCATTAAAAATGGCGAAAACATACCTCTTGAGATCCGCGGAATTTGCCACACATAGTAGTCCTTGGCAACAAGGCATCAAACAACAAGGGCACTCAACGGGATAGGAGGATCTCTTGGAATGCCCTTTCAAGATTGCTACTGGCAAGTAAAAGTGTCCTGTTCTCTATGTCCTTTACAGAGTTGAGATATGGCATCAGTCTAGTATATACGTCCGTCTATGAATAAGGACTGGATGATACCAGGCCTATTATTGATCGTCACTCGCTCTACCTTTTCTTCTCCAGTACGCAGTTCCTCAAAGTTGATCATATCCTGTCACCTGTATATCGAGACCGCTTTGGGTGCGGAGAAGTTGGCGAGAGGAAAGGACAGGAGGGTAGGAAGCACCTTACCTTCCAAAGCTCACGTGATGAGGACAAGGAGACATGGGTTTGAGCTGGAAAGAAAAAAAGGGCACACCTACGCTCTTGTCTCAACCTCGGTCTATGCCCTCTGCTTTTTCGCACAGCTTGTGCCACTGAACGAATGGCGACGAGTTCGGTCCACTTGTTTGGTTGACCAGTCTTCCATAGGAAGTCGAGTACTATATCACCTTTTCCATCTTGCATCACTTGTCTCTGCTTGAAAAGGAACGATTACACGATGGCCCGCCTTTTACGTGAGTGTGAGTGCTGCCTCATTACCATGATAATATTAATTGCCAAGGCTATGATAGAAACGATTAGGATGAAGGTGTGAGAAGAAAATAAGTGAAAGGGTGTCGATTGCAGGTGACAGATCAACATCTCACTTTTAATTATTCTAAGAGGCGCGTCTGTTATTACTTGTTAGTGATGGTGCCTGGATTTGATAGCTGTGGAGAACGATCTACGATCTGATCCTGATCGTTTGATCTTTGCTCAGCACCCTGCGGTTTCAAATGGAAACCCCACCTTCACCTCACTCCGAAGGTTTGAAACCAGACAAACCAGCTTGGCACTCTTTTGCGGCTGTGCACGGCAGCAGTTCATGAAGGGGTTGCACGAACAAGCAGTTTACGTAGCTACCTAGATAAAAATATACGCTCTTCCCTTCCCGTCATAGAAGCGACTCATGGGAACTGTGTGGTGTCTCAGTGGCGATCACAGCCCTGAAGGAAAACGCTGTTTTGTCAAGAGTAGGAGTCTGGTTTTTTTTGGCGACGTTTATTGGATTACTTTGTCATGTTTATCTGTCTACATGCAGGCAGCGGGCTAGTGATCATAAACGAACGATCGTACTATGCATGTAGGCCTTCCACCGAAAGAAAAAATTGGAGATCGCACCCTCTCCCAGCACCATTTTATCTAATGTTTCTCCGCTGTAAGGCGGACTGTCCGAATATTTTCTTTATTCGTATGAAAAACCAAAAGTAGCTAGGACAGAAAGTGCCTGAGAATTGAGAAGTGAGCGAAGAGAGTTAGAAATGAGCGAGCGAAGGATTGGTAAATCGTAGAAAGAAGACATAGCTTTTTTTCTTCCGGCAGTGCTCCGGTCCTTTCTCCGACATTTCATTTCTTTATGATGAATGTTTTATTGAGCGTCGTACAAAACCGGTTTTCTGTCAAGGGCGTGGCTCTTGGCTGATGTGTTGAGTTTTTGATATGGTTCTCTTCCTTGTGGCGTCTGTCGTCTTTTTTTGATCCTCGGCAGATTGGAGTGGAGTAAGGATCTTTTATGACAGCTAGTTACATATGAAGGGACTCAGTGCTCTTGAATAATCGGGCCGATGAACAGAAAGAAGAATGAAGAAAGAGGCACGCTCCATTTCTTCCTATGTTGCAATGGTTCGTGGACACGTGGACCAAAGAGGACAGAAGCGCGTGTGTGGGTGCATGTCTTCGTTCCTCGACTGCATGGCGCTCCCGGATCGGACTTTCATAACCCATTGCATCAAGAGAACAGAGGGTGGACGTAAAAAGAAGAGACACGACATGGTTACATGCGATCGAGTGGGGTTCATTGGGGAGAAGACAGGCAGACGAACAGAGAGGGCTCAGTGTTTACTTTAGCGCGCGTTGAACAACTTGGCACCCCGCAAAAATATTGACATCGCCGCTGACTGCATTGACCTGATCCTCTCGTTTTTCTTTGTGGGACCAGGAATGAGTTGAACACAAGATGGGACGGAGGTGTCCCACGCCTAAGATTTTTGTGTGTCCAAATGGTTACTGTAAATGGTAGGCAACGAGCGAAAGTTAGCTTTGTCTAGGTCCCAGAGGTTGTTTTGCGTTCATACAGGAAATGATGGATAATCGCCGTTTTGGAGTGAGACAAAGTGGCCCTCTCAGTCAATGCACCAATACTTTGTCCGAGAGGGAGCAGAGGCGTCGAACCGTCCCTTGCATATCCCCACATAAAATGGTCGTTTTCTTTTTCAAATTGGAAGTAGGCTGTCGAGATGTTATTAGAGATCGATCTTTGGGTGAATGGAAGGAAGGAATGATAAGAGGCGCCAATTCCTGCATCAGCCGTAACTTCAACAAGAAAGCAAGCAGATAGACGGATGATACTTGGAGATACCTTTGCAGTCGTAGGCAAGGTTTTCATGTCACGCTTTTTCCCTCACCCCTTCACCCACTTTTGATTTTCCCCACACTTTTGATTTTTCTTTTTTTCAGTTTTCGTTTTCGTGGTTGAGTCGTGGACCGGAACATTCCGAGAAATGGATCGCGTGGCCTCCGAGGCAATTTTCCTCCGCATTGTCGTCGTGATCCGGCTTTTTTTCATTTCTCTTTTTTTTTTTTTTTTTTTTTTTTTTTCGTTTTTTCGAGTGGGGTGAACGAGGGGGGAAGGAAAGGTGTGCGTGTGGTCCGTATTGCCAATTGAGAAAGGAAAATAATGCGGAGAAATCGAGAACCCTCGTTTTTCTCACAGCCCGAGGCTATAGGAACGACGGAAAATGATGAAAGATGGGGTAAAGGAGTCATTAGGCTCGCGTAGCTCTGTTCCTCCTCTTTCCGGAGAAGCTTGCTATTATTCCTCCTTCACTTTTGCTTTACCTTTTCAAAGATGGTGAGGTTAATGAACTAGAGCAAAACAAGCACAAAGCAAGGCAATCGGTTTTCGTACGACCATTGATACACCTCCTCACTTTTCTCTTACGGCTGTACCCTCTTCCTTCTTTGAGGAGAAGAGCAGCACCTTAGCGAGATTTCTCTTGATTCCAAATAAACCGATCATTGAGCGGCGCGCACACTCGCTGTGAAAGCTCAGTTCGCTTGTCAGAGGCAGTAACAAAAAGTAGATCGTGGTAACTCGGAGAGCCAGTAACGTAGGGGTTTAGATGAACACGAAAATAAAAACGAGTTTTAGGAAAGAGAATTGACCATAGTCCACAACGGCCCAGAGCACACCGCTTCTCATTTTTACTCTTTTGGTATGTGTTGAGTAAGTGAGTGAGCTGAGTAAAAGTAGGATGATGATGGACAGACGATTGAATGGGTGTATGAGTTGTAAGTTGAAACTTGGACGACTTGTCGCAGTACCAGAGTGGCATCCCTTCAAGAGACATTTGAGTTCAACTCACTGTCAACCCAGTCGACGCTCAAACTCTCTTTTGCAGTTCTCTCAACTCCTTAATCATCGTTCTCACCTACAGGGGATGAGAGGGAGAGCCGCTCTCTTTTTGCTCTGACCATCCGAACCTCGATTGAATGGCTGAATGCTCCATATGCGATGTGTGTTTGTGCTTGTGCAGGTTGACAGGGCGACGAGGCAATAGATCTGCTAGACTCTACCTCTTAATCTTCGGGTCCCTTTTCTCCTTCTATAACTTCTATAACGTCTTCCTTCTCTTTCTTCTCCTTTTTTGTTCCTGTTCTTTTTTTTTTTTTACTTTTTCTGTTCTCCACCCTCACAGCTCCCTTTTGTTCATTCGTTTTTTTTTTTGTTGTTTGCTCATTTCATTTGACACCTCATTGTTTTTGCTTTTTCCTTCATTAATATTACAAGTAACCCCTCCTCATCGACGCCATTACTCTCTCACCAACACACTCGGCAGCGCTCTTCCCTCAGTAGAGTATCCTGCTACCCTTTTACCCTTCTCCACGTTTTATATTTTCCATTCTTTTTTTATTTTCTCCGCACACCCTTCCAACCTCTCTCAGTACCTACCAGTCTGTACCCTTTCGCCCATTGCTCGCTCAGCATCCTCCTCCAGTCGGATCATATTTCAGGCGTAAACTCACTTCAATTCAACCTTACGCCCTCTCTCTCTCGAAAGCCAAATCTTTTGTTGTCCCCTATTCATTAATCCTCAACTCAAAAAACGTAGACCCAACCTTTCTTAACCAACAACAAGCGCCCATCACCTGGAGACCCTTCTCCAGCCCAACTCTCTTCCATCACCCCGGGACTATCACTATTTACCTAGATAATCGTAGACCAGATCCTCCTTCTTTTGGTCTCTTTTCTTCTGGTTCAAAGTCGTCCAACCCTCACATACTTGACTCTCTTTCAGTTTTCTTCATCTGCACAGTTCTTTTTTTTTCTTACCTGATCATATATCAACATGACATTCTCGGGTCTGCCCAGTCTTCGCGATCCCAAGCACAGTCTCAAAAACTCAAACTCGGGGTCGTCGGTATCTTCCTCCCCGAACAGCTCACCCAGTTCATCACCCACCACCGAACCGATTTCTGGTCTACAACAGCAACACCAGCAAGGTGGGCCTGCTGTCCTGGGTACTGCCGATCATCCTACAGTCAATGTTGCCTCGCCTTCGACAACAACTACGTCAGCGGTGGAGGTCGTGCGACCCGCCGTCACTGGGAGCAGTAGCGGGGCTGCTATGATATCGGTCGCGGTGGCCAATGTCCCGACGGAGACCACATCCATTCCCACAAGCTTGATCGAGAGGTCGTTCCAGGGGCTGATTCAGTCGTCCTTTGGACATGTCCTCAACTCTCTCCCTCCTCAGGGGATGGCTGCCTCTCTGAACAGCATGAGCAACCCGAGTACAATGGATCTGCACCAGCAGCAGGTCCAATCACCCTCTCCTGTATCGATGCTTCTACCTCCAATGACTGCATCGCCAACGCCCATTGTGACCATGAAGAAGGCTACCCCACAGAGTCTAAGTCCTGCCCACAGTGCAGCTTACCGCAAGCGGCTGAATGTTAATCAAGGTACAGTACTCTGCAAAAGCAACATGTCCGTTTTGTCTCGTCCCTTTTGGCAGATACTTGGGAACCCTATTCGTTGCCCTCTGTTATTCCTATGACCCCCCACCCCCGCGTCCTATTCCTACCCGACTGGACGCAGAATAACCTTTATTTATCATTCCTTGTGTGGATCATCAACGAACAATGAAATGAAAGGAAGGAGACCGACCTATTAGATCTGCAAGAGTACCCTTCACCTATTCATTCGCTCCTTACTCTCGTCGTCTTCTGCTCGTTCTCTCCTCCTCTTCGTCTTCCGTCATCCACGAATCTCCGACCCATCGTATTAACCGTAGAACATCTTCTGTCTTATTTGTCGTCTTTTGTCATTGTTGAACGCACTCTCTCTTCTGTACCTTTCCATTGTTCCACTCTGTCTTCCAATTCAACTGCAATCGGCCTGCCCCCATACCAGTCTGCGACTGGTGCAGATACAGGAAAATCAGATGCGATCGCGAGTCGCCCTGCAATTCCTGCCAGCACTCAAAGCGAGAATGCATCCGTACCCCGCCATCTGCCCTCCTCGCCAATCAACTACAAACCCCTACCGAAGACCAAGAACCCATCGTCTCCTCCCCTGCCAGCTCATCAGGAAAGACGAAACGCGTCCGTGCCGCCAACAAGGACGGCAGATCCCGTCGTGCCTCCAAGTCCTACCGTGGAAGCAGCATCAGCTCCCACCATAGCTCTTCCTACACCTCCCTCTCGTCCGATAACGACGGCTCTGATGAGGAAGATGAAGATGAGGGCGAAGATGAGCAAAAGTCGACGAGTGGTTCAAGAGTTGGCGAATCGTCTGTCTCGCCTGTGGTTGGGTCCTTGACCTTGGCTGGCTTGGGCTTCTCCAGTTTGGGTTTGGGCCTTGGTAGCTTTGGTTCTAACCTTGGTCTGGATGCAAGACGTGGGAGTGATTTCCATATGGCGAGCCCAACCACGTTCGATTCCAGCATGGCCGCCGTCCAAGAGAGTGCCATGCCTCAGCAGATGAGCCTGCAGGATCAAGAACACCTCGAGCGTATGCAGCGGATCGAGATGTTGCTCTCCAATGTGATTCCCGGTGCTGCAGAGTTCATCACCGGCGGCTCGCAAGGCTCTTTGCACGTGCAGCAGCAGCATCACCAACATCTCATGCAACAGCAACAGCAGCAACAGCAGCGTCGGACCTCTGTTGTGAAGAAAAAGGATTTGTCTCTTTTGACCCAAAACCTCGACCTTCATGAGCAACAGTCCCAGCACGATCGCATTTTGTCCCCTCAAGACCGCTTGGCCAAGATGGCTCTTTCGTCGCCTGCCATCAATACGGCCATGTCTATGCCTTGGTCCAGCTCTCCCTCTGGCCTGTCTTCCCTCTGCGAGAAGACCGAGTCCACCGAGCCATCTCAGTCGTCCTCTTCATCGTCGTCTTTGCCATTGATGTCTGGCTCTGACTACATTGAGCGCATGAAGAAAATCGAGATGTTGCTGGGAACCATCCAGGATGTTCCTCTTGCCAAGGCTTTGATCTCTCAATCCGAGGGTCAGACTCTCTCCAGTGGATCCTCAAGAAGTAACAGCGTTGATGTCGCTGACAATACAATGTTGTCCAAAAAAGTTTCCAAGGTAAGCAGCACCCTCTGTTTGTTAATTTGGTGGCGCGTGTTTCTTATCATGACAGAGATACATTTTGCTAAGGTCCTCCGGCCCTCCCCTTTGCATACCAATCCTTCTCTCGATCTAATAGAGGAACCTGAAGAAGAAAGGCAGGGGCTATGGTAAAAAGTCAAACTACAACAGCGACGGTACCATCATCAAGCGGCCTCATGTTGCCGCAGGGTTCGCCGGACAGAAGCCTCCACCCAAACTCCCTCAGGCCATCGCTGAGGCCGCTCAGAAGAAGCAAGCCACCCGCAAGAAGCGTGTCTCTGCTGCTGCCGCCGCCAAAGCCGCAGCTGCAGCAGCAGTTGCTGCTTCTGCTTCTGCTGACACCACCGCTACTAGATCTGAGACTAACGATGTCTCGTCTCCTCTGTCGTCGGTCTCGATGCCCATGGGTGGGTCGTCATTGAGCACCGTACAGGGCGCCAATGGGATCAAGATGGACTCGAGGATGATGACCATTTCGACAATGGCCTCCCTTGATATCCCATCCACCTTTGATAACGAGTCCTCGTCCTCTTCTTCCTTTGCGCACCAACGGCAACAGCAACAACAACAACAACAACAACAACAACAACTGAGGATGTTAAACATTCAACAGCATCAACAACACCAGCACCGGTTGCAGATGGCCCAACACCGCAACTCGATCTCGTTCCAATCACAAAGTCAATTGTTTAACTCCTACCAACAGCAGCAACAACATCAGCAGCTTCCTATGTCTGGCACCAGCTCAATGAACATCCCTATTGCGGACTCGACGTCCTCCTATGGATCCTTGGTCGTCCCCGCCTCATCTTCGACAAGCTCCTCACCGTCCTCGTCGCCCAGCATCTCAAGAGCCACCGTCATCGGTCAGGACAACAGCACGAGAATGGCGGGACAACAGCACCTTCAACCACCGCAGCAACAGCACATTTCGTTCCATCAAACTCAACTCTCGGGTGATTTCGAGATGGGCTTTGATATGCGTCAGGGCATGTCCTCTGATTCCGTTCTCCAGGCAACCAATGATACCCATATCCACCCGTTTACGCACTCTGATCAACAGCAACAGCAACAACAGCAACAGCAACACCAGCGCCAGTCTATACAGATTGACCAGGACGGGTTTGCGGATTTCGGATTGAACATGGACGAATCGCTGGAGGGTCTGATGAAGAAGAGTATGGGATCGTTTGACCGCCTCATGGAGAGTTTCTCGAACGATTCTCCTTCGCTCTTGGAGCATCATCACCAACTTCATCAACAGCAACAGCAACAGCAGGTACTTGCACCTTCGACACCCGCTGCCTCTGTGGACCAGTTCTCGTATTTCCAGAACTTGCAGCAGACTCCAACCCCACAACAGCAACAACAACAGTTCCTCCACAATCAACAACACCAACAGCAGGGTCAGCAGCAGCAGCAGCAGCAGCAGGGACATATGAGCTTCCAGGAGGTGTCGAGGACGATGTGGATATCAAACCACTCTGGAGGAGCCGCATCCTTCTCCGTCCCCACCAACTCCGAGTTCTCATGGTCGTCTCCTCCACCACACCAACAAACACCATTGCAGGCACTTTCCCAGCAGCAGGGCACTATGCAGAGTATCAACATCTCTGCTAACGATTCGCCACAAGAAGAGTTGGAACTGGAGTTGGGCCTTGAGAGCCATCATGTTGTGCAACAACAGCAACAACAGCAACAACAGTTGAGTGCACATGTGCTGTTCCAGCAACACCATCAAGAGCAGCAGCGTCGTCATATAGAGCAGCAGAAACAACAACATAGGGCATCGATCCAACACCAGCACCAGCAGACGTTTTATATCCCACAGATGCAGGATGATGAGGATGAGGATGATGAGGACGAGAGTAACGGTGGCCTCCCTGATCATGTATGACAGGTCCCAATAGCGTCTTCTTCTCCTCATCAGTTACCCTGCCCAAGGCCAATGTAGTGCATTCTTTTGTTTTCCCTTCTTGTTACTTTTCATCCCCCATCCTATCCTCGCTTGTATCATAGTCATCCCCTCCTTTCCTCCTCCCACTTTTTGTACTCAACATTAAATAATTATACATTATTCATCGCATGTGTCTTTACTGCCGATCTCGTATCATTGTTTTACTGTAAACCTTCAAGAGGCTGTCATTAAAGACGTAAAGTACTCATCCACATCCGCCCAAGCGGGACTACCAACACCCGAGACTCGGAACGCGATATGAGTATCTGGTCGCAGAACCACGATCCCTCCTCCTTGGACTAGAGACGCGCTCTTCTTGGTCGGCGGCGTCGATGACAGACCTGTGAATCCGAACCATTCGTGCAAGCGTCCTCCTTCAGGATCGATGTAGATCTTTCCGTAACCTTCTGTCCTGTCTGCCATTGCTGTTGCTGTCCCATGGTTGTCTGACTCTGAGAATGTGGCGCTAGAGATGACATGGACCATGAACTGAGGCGTCGATTTGTTCTTCTTGCTCATCATTGCCTCCGAGCTCGAGCTTGAGCTTGAGCTCGAGTTCGAATCCAACACGCCTCGGAGGCCTGGCCACCTAGACGACCAAACCCGTTGATAGTGCTCGATATCCTTGCCCAGTCTCGCATCCAGGTCCTTCTCCGCTACCAGACGATCTGCCGCAAAGACAAGGATTTGGAAGACTCCCGGGAAGGCGAGGATGTCGTACAATCGTACATCTTTCGATTGTTGGTTGGTCCCTTCGTCCTCCAGTTCCGCTAACGACTCTGATCTTGGTAGTGATGTATCTGCAGGTGCAGGGGCGAAGGGGACAATGATGTCGTCAGGAGCGCGCTGGCCGATGGAGGCGGGTCCTGTAGGTGGGTAAGGGTGAGATTTGTGCGACTTGTTGATTGAGTTCTCGTGGTACCTCAGTCCCAACTATGAAATACAACGGTTCACAGTTAGTTAGGTTCTCCATTACACGCTCATCAAACTCTCAAAAAAGAGAAAAAGTCATGCAAGATGCAGTTTAGTACCATAGAGTAAGGAGTCGGGCGACCGCCGCCCATTGGCAAATACCGCATGATATACGGCAAAAGAATAAGCATCAACTTTCTCAGATTAGAAGATATCCAGCCCTGATAGACACCATTGTCGAGTGTCGTTGCAGAGTATTTGATGATCTCGTCAGCGATCGGGATACGTTCGTCGTTGTAGGTGTCCAGGAGTGAGGGGGCTGCTGTGCCGTTGAGGACTAGGGCGATCTTCCATGTTAGGTTGTATGCATCCTGTAGACCTGTGTTCAGTCCTGATTGTTGTGACAAAGTGAAGATAGGTTAAGTTTGACATGTGTGGTACAATGAACAACAACAAATCGGCAACAGCCAATGGGGTATAACATACCTTGACCACCAGCAGGGGAGTGACAATGAGCAGCATCGCCCGCCAAAAAGATACGTCTCTTGTACCCAAATTCCTTCGCTCTCCGCTCATTCACCCGATAATACGTGATCCAGTTGTAGCTCACGACCTTCATCTTCAAAGTGCCCAGGGTCTCCTGGAGAAGGGTTTCAAAGTACTCTTTGTCGACGGTTTTGGGTTCTCGTGCTTCGAATTGGTCTTGGGTGAGGAGGCCGTCGTCGAGCATGAGGCGGACACGGTTTTCGCGGATGGGGTACATTGCGATCGAGTGACGGTTGTCGCCCTTGATGAACCTATTTTTGGACAGTCAGGACAGAAGGTGTAAGAGAGATGGAGATAAGGGGTTGAACGAAAGAGTGATGAGAAAAAAGGTCATCCATAAATTAGTCAGGGTCCAATTTAAAAAGTACAAGATGTCCCAAAATGACGTCATAGACTTACGAGACGTTTGTGGTGGACAGGTCAGTCTCGACATGCCCATCAAACAGGATCAAGTTGTAGTCGCGGGTTCGACCAGGGAAGGGGATGTTGAGTCGGTGTCGAACGGTTGACCGGCCGCCGTCAGAGGCTATCAGGTACTCGGATCGGACTACCTTGATCTCATACTGCTTGTCTTCGTCCTCGTCCGCCATGTCAACAGTGCCCAGGACAATACTCTCTCCTTTGCGCTTGTTAGTCCCTACGATTGCTCGACGTATCGTCGTCTCCACCCATGTCGTCTTTGCCTCTTCCTTTATCGTCACATCTGCCGCATGTTCCTGCTCCTGCTCCTGCTCCTGCTCAACAACTCTAGTATCCACTAACTCCCATCCCCTCTCCACCCGTCCCAACCCCAACTTCTCATACTCCTCCGTCAAGATCTTGACCGTCGAATTCTGCTCCAACATCCAAGGAATCCCAAACTCAGAATCCTTCGCCTTCCTCGGCCTGATCTCCGCTGTCAACTTGCTCCCATAATAAAACTGCATCGAAGGACTTATCCAGGATTCGGTCTTAAATCGCTCATAGAGTTGCGGGTCGGTGAGTTTGAAGATCTCGAGGGTGCGAGCGTGGAGACTGACAGCTCGGGAGTCTGGGGATGGGGTGAGGTCTCGTTCGATGATTCGGCTGGAGATACCGAGTTTTGAGAGGAGGAGGCCGGCCATGAGTCCGGAGGGGCCTGCACCGGCGATGAGAACCGGAATATCAATGTTGGATGGGGTATTTGAGGAGGTGGTGGTGTTTGTGGTGTTAGGAGTGGAGGATGAGGAGGATGAGGATGAAGGAGAGGCGGGTGAGCCTGAAGACGATGGTTCTGACGCCATGGTAGCACTTGTTGTTGGCCTTGGTTGTTGCTTGTGGAGTGTTGTGTGGGAATGATGTTTTGTTGAGGGTGGGGATTGGGGGTAAAGAAAGAACAAAAAAACGGATGCCCCTGTTCCTTTTTTATGCGCGTTCTTGACACCACTGAGGACTGGGAAGGAAGAAAGGGGTCTTCTACAATCCACAGAACATCTCCTCACTAGCCCATGCTCGCTTCTTTTTTCCTTTTTTTAGCACGTTGACTCGAGCAGCTGGCAGACGAAATGGGGAAAAAAATTACTTTTCAAGTCTGAGAGCGGACATGAGACATAGCCTTGCATGGAAGGTGGATGGACATGGACATGGACATGCTTCTTTCTGAGTGGACGTGTCCACTTTTCGAGACTTGGACTTCGGACAATAAAATAACTCCGGCTCATTTTCTTGACTGCAGGCACACTTTTACCTAGCATTGGTTCTTGGATGGCGTGTGCTGACTGCTGTTCATTGCTGGCTAATCCACAGTGAGCAAACTACCAATTCCATCCCTCGGAAAAAAAAAAGAAAAGTACTTTCCAGATCTGAGCGTGGACGCGAGAAGAAGAGTTAATTGAATTTTTGGGACATGGATGTTAACGTTTAAACACCGCATCCATTTTTTTTCCCTTGATGGCTGTTTAAACCATTGATCGCTCTCTATGCCTTTGCACACCACAGCCATTCCCTTACAACACACAAAACCATCCCAATGGACGGATCCTTACGTTTTTTTTGTAATTTTATTTTAGGACAAGAATGTGCTGCTCAGCTGTGACGAAGGTTGGCGTTGCCATGATGTTGTCTCAACGCATGGGGGCCAAGGGTCTCCCTCAGTAACTCGGGCGACAGACCTTGATGATGCACCGCCCGGAAAGCGCCTTCCTCATCCTCGCCTTCCTCATTGTTGTCGCCCCCGTCGTTCTCTGTGCTGTCGTTGCCATCGTCGTCGTAATGTTCGTCATAACCATTGTTGCTGTAGAGGGTAGTCGACAGAATCGCAAAGGCACCCTGACGCTTCTGTAACCGGGACAGGATATTGTTGATGGCAATGTCACCCTGTCTCTTGACGTTCCCGGGGACCACGAAGGAGGCTGACATAGAAGACGAGGAAGAATGATGTGACCGGCGGTGCTTGTGATGCTTGGAGGTTTTCCTTGTTGAAGACGAGGAGGAGGATCTGGAGGAAGTAGTAGAGTCCGAATCCGAGTCAGGAGTATGAGCTAAAGGGAGAGGTGTCTCGCAGGTATCTTGATCGGCGGAGGAGGGAAACTCTGACTCGTAGAGGACTGTGGTATTGCTTGACACGGCGACGTCGGCACTGTTGGTGTGAGGGAGGTGCTGCACCTCACAGGGGTGATAGTGTGTTGTTACTGTTGACATTGTTGTTGTGTTTGCTATATGTGCAGGGATATGAGATGTTGTTTTTTGATGTGTGGTTATGAGGTTAGGAGCTGTTTGACTGGGGGTGGATGATGTGTAAGGTGAAGGTGGAGGAGTGGGGCTGTCCTTGTCTCTTTATACCAGACGGTTCTCACTGCCACATGCATGGGAGGGAAGGGAATGCTACGAATTTGGGCGTTTCTTCTTTAATCAAACGAGGATCGCCATTGACGTGAGCTTGCAGAAGCTAGTGGTGGCAACAGAACGGCGAAAGCAATAGCCTTTGTAAAAAGAAGGCGACGTTCGTCTGCGCCCTGTGTTGACAAAAGGGTTGTTTTTTTAAAGTTCAGCTGCGACTAAAAGCAGGACAGGAAAGGAAGAAAAAGAAGGAAAACGAAGAGCACTCACTCTTTGTCAAGAAGAGCAAAGTCCGAGGAAAAGACAGTGTCAAAATTCAGTGATAGGCGATGCAGTTGAAAAGAAAAGGTCCTGTTTGTCCGCTATGCGCTCGTTTCCCCACCTGTGCCACTGTAGCGTAAAAAAAATATAGGTGAATGAATCAGCCTGACCTTCCACGAAGCTATGAAAATGATCCAAAAGCAATGCGCCTGCGGCAGGTCTAACGTTTTGTTTATTTACTTCTCAAAATTGATTGTCTTAAACGAGCAAAGCCCAGCCGGTGGCATCCCACCATGCGCCAAACCCAAAGCAAGTGCCTCCACCACCGACTCCAATGATCTGACCTCGATTTGTGTCCAACGCAGTGGCGTGTCCAACCATCACCAACTCTTTGAACGCTGACGCTCGAAGGTACTGGAAGGTACTCTCTCTTGGCCGAATCTCGACCATCGTCTCCTGCCATTTGAGCAGTCCTGGCGCAGAGACTCCGCCCATAATCCATACCCGATCGTCATCCAGCGCAATACTGGTGTGTCCGAACCGTGGCGGCAATGGGTCGCCTGAGTCGGTCCTGATATCCAGCTCCTTGGCCTCTACCCAACAGTTGGGTTCTTCTTCACTCACACCTAGGCTGACTCTCCAGACTGTGTTTAGGACCTTCTCGTCGTTTCCTCGGATACCGCCCACTACCAATAGACTGTCTTGATTGTTGGCATCAGGGATGACGACAGCGCTGTGAGAAAAGATGCCAGGGAAGGGTTGTTGCTGTCCGTTCTCGAGTGACCTCCACTTGAAATGGCCCCATTGACATTCCTGCGGATCGAACGCCCAAACCTGACTGTTGGCTTCGCCAGTGTCGAGTCTTCCTCCAAGTACAACCATCATCTCCCTGCCACCCACCGTCATCATGCTGGCGGTATGTTTGAAGAGCCCCTTGGGTACCGGGCTCTCACCCTCGTTGCTGACTCTTGCTCGCCACAAGGGATCCCAACCGCCATTTGGAGAGTAGCGCCAAACATCGTTGTGAACCTTGCTGGGTCCATCCCGCCCTCCATAGACATATATGGCCGAACCATCCAGAGAGGTCGCAGCCGAGTGATGCATCCGAGGGGCTGGTCCGTCGCTTCCTGCAGCAAGTGTTTCTGCAGACCCGTCGATCAAGTTGAGTCGCATCATAGTGTTCAGGCGTGTCTGCTGTCCTCGAGTCTGAAAGACCTTTGCGCCCTCTTGGTGACCCTCTGCATCCAGACCGAACCCCCCGAAGACAAACGCTTCGTCTCCAAGGATCGACAGGGTGTGACCCTTTCGGTTGATATCCAGGTCCTGGAACGGGCTTTGCTTCGCCCAGTCAATGTCGGTGATCAAGTCCGAAGAAATGGTGTCGTCAGTGAATTCATCATCCAGGTTCGTGTACGTCTCCTGGTCCACATGGTGAGCAGACAGCGCTGTGACATCCTGCAGTTTGGATCTCAGCCCGATATGCTCAAGCACGTCAGGACTCTTCTTGCCTTGAACCGACGAGGTTCCCGGACCGGTTGACGCAACAGCGATAAAGTAGTATGCTCCAATCCAGTACAGCTCATCGTGCTCGTCGAAGGGCTCCAACAAGGACACGCGCTGGTGCTCCTCTGCTGTCGGCATGGTAACATAGTCTGCAAACAAGTTCATGTTCAACAGATCGCACTTTGACCAACCCAATACCTTGAACCGTTCCCGATGATCCTGTAGGCTCCTGTACTCCTGTAGCGTCTTGAGTGGCGTCATTGTCTTTTGGAAGTGCCTGAACATTGTCGAAGAGAATGGATGAAGGTTCTCCTGCTCATCGTCAACATCAAATGTCGGGATGCACTGCTCGTGCAAAATGAACGTAGCTATTGGTATGTTGAAGCAAAGAAAGGTAATTAGCATATCTCGCCGTTTTCTTGGATCGCCACCACCTTTCAGGGCAATGGCAGATAGGGCTGACATTGATTACCATCGGGATATGCTGCAAAAAACTTTATCACGGCATCAGACTCAGCGGCCTCGAGGTAGGAGAGAACAACCTCAGAGACAATCAAAACAGGCAGACCAGGGACAACTCCAGCAGCCTCAAGGCCTTTCTTGAGCATTTCCAAGTTCCTTAGGTCGATTCCCAAGCACGAGTAGGTGTCTGACACAATCTCGCCCACATCATCGACTGTAGGGTTCTGTGGGAGCAAACTGCGAAGGGTGTCTTGGGTCCTGACCATGTAGAGTCGCTCCGTGATGAGTGTAGGGTAATCGATGTCGATGTACTTTAGCTTTGTCTTACTCTCCTTTGCCTTTCTCAGAGTCGCCAATCGAAAGTACGTGGGGTCACTAGGATAAACCAAGTTGGCCGTTAGAGAATGTTGTTTGAGTCGCTTGGATTTGGGTTCCATTAATCAATTGACAACATATGCAGTGTAATTCCTTATTGCTTACAATCCGCATCCAAGGGACATGACGGCGCATTGTTCAATGCCCTTGGACTCACACTCCTCGATCCACCCCTCGACCAAGACGCGGATGCTCTCTGTCCGTTGATAGTATGCACGGTTGATGACGGGCGAGCGACGACTGGGCTTGGGGACAACATACTTGAACATCATTGGCGAATCCTGCTCGGTGACGCCTGGGATGTGGCATGGATCGAGGTATCCTAGACGCTCAAGACTCCGTTTTGAGGTGATACTTGACGTGTTGGTGCCTAAGTAGAAAAGAGTCCTTGTGAGCGTAGGAACTGGATGTTGCGGTGGCACATTGCCAGTCCTCAGGGTTAACAACAGGTGGATGAATCACACACCTTGAATGGCGAGATCCGTAGCCTGGTCCTGTCCTGCGCTCATGCTGTCGTGGTGTCCTTGCTTTTGTTGTTGAATGTGTTTGTTGATTGTGCGTGAGGTCAGAAAGGGCGATTATTTGCTTTTCCTCCTCTTTGCGCACTTTCTTGAAGCGCGACTGGACAGAGTCGTCACAGATCTAATGTCTTGATAACCAAAAGACTTGTGCACGTATTTGCTCCAATCCATCCGTCCATTCGTCCTTCCGTCCTTCCTGCTTTTGTTCCCCTGTCAATTACCTCTCTCTACTTTAATCCTTTCTATTCCTTATTAATCTCTTCTTTCCTTTGCCTATTTCAATTGCCCTTCGTCAGGGTCGTCCATTAGAGTTGCAAGTGGAGTGAAGGTGAGAGTGGTTGTTGCCCATTTTATTTTTTTCTACGACGACCGTTTTCAGTGAGTGAGACAGATAAAGTCATCTCTTGATCTCTTGACTGACAATTTTCTTAAGGGTGGGAGAGAGGGGAGCCAATCTTTGATATGAATAATTGAATATCACCATGCATCTTCATCTTCCTTGGATACGGTGTAGGTGAGGAGTATTGGTTTTCTTACGAACAAAAAAAAAAAAAAAAAAAAAAAACATCTTTGGTTGACTGCGATGGTACATGCCATCGCTGTTCATCTCCACTTGCCACTGTTACAGCGTTGCATGGTGAGAGACACTCAGTCCGTGGCTGCTCCTTGCTTGAGTGATGTTAATGCAAAGCGAGACAAAAAGTAGATAAACATCAATCATCATCAACAGAATCTTCTTCTTCTTTTGAACGCGCCGCGATCATCAAAGGAAAGTCGCGTTTGAGGAGGTTCGTTTCCCCCCCTCTTCCTGCCAATTGAACTTGGCAAAGTGGCGATTGGTCGCTTAAGGGTTTTACTCTGTCGGTTTATTTCCCTTGTTCCTCCCCTGTGCCTGAAATGGCCCATGCGAGGTGTTGAAGAAAAGATAGGGGGCAAATCTTGATGTCAGCAGTTCTTCTCAATGTAAGCTACTCTTCTTCTTGCCCTTCCCACCCCTTTGAAGTCGCCTTTTAAAAGAGCATGACCATCAAGATGACCTTCCTTGTTCCTGACAATACTCCGAGGCACGCATCATCAGGACGGCGCACCCCGCTCATTTTATCAGAAGTGAGGGGGCGCACACACGCGCACAGTCAAACAACGCTGCATTGTTCTCCTACAATAATAAACACAAATACATGGCGAAGTGTGCAGACAAGAGAGAGAGAGTGTGTGTGAATGGAATGGGCGAAAGACAGTAAGTTATGCCGGTATGACACGACATTCAAGGAGTAACAGCAGCACAATTGCAGCAGCAGCATAAAAAGGGTAACAGGACAGTAGTCAGGGAACCTCGCGAAGAGTTTATCCTCTTTTCTCCTCTTCTTCCTCTTCGTCCTCTTCCTCTTCTTCCTCTTTTTCTCCTCGCCACTTCTTTCCTCCTCTCTTTTTTCTCCTCTCTCTTCCTCTTTTATTGTCGTCTCTCCTTCTTCTCTTCCTTCGCCCCCTTCATCCCCACTTCATCTTTTCCTCCCTCTTCTCCTCTCTCTTCTCCTATCTCATCCCACCGCTCCCATTCCTCAGCACCCGGAAGGGGTTTCAACTCCAAGACTCCGATCGCTATTAACGACACCGTCAGCCAACCCTCGTCCCCTCTTCAGGAACGAGAATGCTGACCCAAGGATAAAAACCACCCCCCGCCACAAAAAGGTATCCATCATTCCTTTTACCTTTCCTCCATAGCATTTGTACGCTAAATACCAACAGCCTCTCTGCTCCGATCGATCGATACTAGGACTCGACGACCCCTCCACCCACTTTTCTGACGCCAAAATGCCATTTTTAGTCATGGAGCATGCAACGAACAAACACGAAACAACAATGACAACAGTGAGCAGCAGGAATAACGACAAGCGATCAAACTCGACCACACCATCCTCTACGCGATCACCCCGGTCAAAGCCAGCTTCTCGACTCGTTTTAGTCTCGCTCCTCTTGTTACTGCTAGCTTTGGTATCATTGACAACAGCACTCCCGACCAACAGTACCTTGATCCCTATAGGAGGAAACGTACCCTTGGATGTCGGGCAGAGGGTCAGGCTGTCGAAGTTGAACTGGGGTTTGGGGATTACGCTCATCCTGTTTGGGCTCATCGAGGTCTTCTATGGCTTCAAATTAATTCGTCTATCGCTTGTTGTCACCGGCTTCTTATCTTGGGGTATGTAAACAAAGGACTTAGTCGTTTATCCTGTTTACATTTCAGACCGGCTACTCGAAAATAAGGTTTACAGGCCCATGGACTAAAATGCATTTGTTTGTGTACACTCTCACTCATGCCCTTCAACTTGTTTTAGCAATTGCTGCGATGATCATTATGGTGGCCATCCGGTGGGACCTCGTGTTCACGACATTCTCTGTCAAGTTTTACTACTTTTGGGTGTGGCTGGTGGCAGGAGTAACAGGGGCGACCCTCTCGTTTCGATATTGGGATCTGGGCGTCACCTTCTCGGGTGCCTTTGGAGGATTTGCGGTCGCCATGGGGATCATCGCCATCGCCAACATTGCCATCGGCAACGCAGGACGCTATGTACTTCTTGTGGTCCTCATCCTTGGCGGGTCGGCATTTGCGACGTTCTTTGAGCGAATCTTTATCATCATGTCGACCAGCTTTGGAGGCGCTTATGTGTTTATGTTTGGCGTGGACCAGTTCACACAGGTGGGCTACCGCGAGATGATTGTCATCTTTGACTTTACGGGCAAGACTCTGACTTACCACCCCAGCAGGGATGTCTACCTGATGATTGGCTTTTCGGTGGTCCTGGCGGCACTCGGGATTTTTTGGGAGTTTTGGCACCATTCGACGCCTGTCCTCATGGACCGCAAAGCCGTCTTTCGGATCTATGGGCGCCCATTCGGAAAGAGACCCCGGAAGCTGGTCGGTCAAAAAATCCATCATCATCTCAAAACCACATCAGATGTCTATGCCCACATCATGGGCTGCTTCTGCTTCCAGCGTTGGACCGTTGATGATCTCCTTTACGATGAACATATACCCGACAACGAGGTGGACCATATTGTCCCCGTTACACCCTCGATCCCAACTGGAATTCCCTGTCCAACATGTACCGTGCACCCCGAACCTGTCCCTGTCAAACCCTCTCCACCTTCCCCTACGCCTAAACCCTCCCCGCCTTCTTCACCAGAACCCAAGCCAAGCACTCCCAAGGAGGAGAACAGCAATGTCCCTGAAAAGTCGGCGCCGATGGAGAGTCGACCGGGATCGCCATTGGGCACGGTTGTCGTGACAGAGACATATGCAGAGATCACCGATTCCAACACCGAATCGACCATCCTCGAGAGGCAAAATCGATCTCGCCCACAGCCAAGCCCAAGCTCCGGTGCAGGCACCAAGACTTCTAGTACGGCAACGATGACGACCACTACTACAACGACAACGAACAGTTCCAACTATACCCATATCCAGCATTCTGAAACGTCCTCAAATCAACATTCTCCGTCGTCACCGAGTCCACTCACGAGTGCCATTCCAAGACCACCAATCCGCCCCGAGCCACAGCATCCGTTGTTCACCCAAAATCTGGGGGAGCGCACAATGGAGATGCTGCGATTGGTCACGGACGACACCAGTTCAGACGACACTTTGCCCCCAATCGTCCCCTTGACCCCTCACCGCCCAGCTGCCCAGACAGTGTGGAGAACAGCCGTCTTACCTCCGCCAGCATCAAGCACCGCCTCAATGTCGATGGACCGCCATGTGTTTGATCTGCTCGAGGTCATCGAAACCTCCCACGGTCACGGATCTGATCCTTCGGAGGAGTCAGTACCAGAAGATGACGGTGTAGAGGATGAAGAATATGTGGAATCAGAGAAACCTCATGCAAAGTAGCTATTTCACAATTCCACAATTCCTAAAAATATTTCACATAATATTTGAATGTCCTGCCCAATTTTTTTACCTTCCCTTTGTTTATATTCCGGCCGTTCTAAGGCGAAAACAAGGAGAGGAAGAAATGCCGATGGGATGAATGAACAGGGCGGGGGGGAATAAGAGATTAAAAAAATGAGTACCCTTTCAGTCTGTTGACAGTTGACTTAGGGTTTCGACTGGTTCCTGTCAAAAGTGGTCATTGTGGAGAGCGAGAGTGAGAGAATGAGCGGCAGATTCTTTGGGTCTACCCGGTCGAAACTATCCGTTTCTTTTTGTCCGTGGGCCACTCGATGGACGACCGTCATCTTTTTTTTGGGTTCATATCCAATGACCTAATGCCATCATCTACCTCTCTTCTTCACTTCCTTCCCACTCTCTTCCTCACTTCTTTCCCACTCCCTTCCTCACTTCCTTCACACTCTCTTCCTTCTTTACTCTCACTCTTGGCACACCTTCACTCTCGTCTCCTCTTTTCTTCACAAACCAAGACCAACTGAACTAAAACCTCCCACCTCCTACCTCACAAGCCAAAGGACCACGATGTCCATCCCGCCTTACCCCACACTTCTCACGTCTGATCATACAAAAGCTAGAACGTCCCTGTCTCCACCTCGGCCTACAACCACTGCCATCCCATCTCATACTGCCTCGACCGTTTCAAACACCATCACCACTTCCACCACCAATCCTACAAGCCCTGCGTCCTCTTCTTCAAAAAACTTCAACCATACAATTCACGCACCCAAAGCAGGACGCCGCACCTCCTCAAGACAAACAACTCTCGAGTCACTCCTCGGCCCAACCCTGCGCCTCCCTATTCCATCCAAAGCCAACAAGCCTTTCCTCCCAGAGATCAAGGATGGAGCTCTGAGAGATGGTTATAGTTATAACAGGGACGGCAGCAGCGGCAGCGAAGATGAACAGGACGCGGATGTTGATGATACCTACGACGAGGACAACGACGACTATGAATACAACAATGGCGGTCAAGAAAAAGACGACGGCGAGGATGAGAATGATGTGCGCTCCAAGGAAGATCCACTGGCATCTCAGGTGTGGAAGATGTATTCCAAGGCCAAGGACTCGTTAGACGGACAGCGAATGGAGAACATGACATGGCGGATGATGTCTTTATCGCTGAACAAGAAAGATACTGCCGCCCAGAACACAATCAACCAACCCAGGTTAGTTCACTTTTACTCTTCTCTTTCTCTTCTGTTCCTTGCACTTTTGTCCCCTTACCCCAACAGACATGTTTTTGATGCATACACATACACATGCAAATTTTACTTCCCACAGTCATCTACTACACACACATTTGGGAGGACAAGGGACATGATGGCTTTTTTGTTGTTGTGGTTCGTTTTTTGTTTCTTTTTGGGGGAGAGATATCGACCCCACTGTACATCTGTTAAGTACCTAACCTTCTTGTCGATGAAATGGCTGAATCTCTCGTCTGAGATGAAGAACAAGCAAAGAAAACAATGTTTTTCTGCGTCAACTGTAAATCCACCAATCCCTCCACGCACGCACACCTTCGAAAAAAAACAAAAAAAAAACGGCATAATTATGAGGATTTGTTTTCCTGCAGGGGGCGACATGAGGACAAACAATTTGGACAAACAATTGGGACAGGTGAGAAGGTAAGAGTGGTTGGTGGGCTCAAAAAGGTGCATAATATCGAGCTTTCTCTTTCTTTCTCTTTGTTTTGTGGAGAGCTCTAAGAAGCTAAGAAGGATGGATGATGTTTCCTCCTTAAACGTGCTTCTATTTCTCTCATATTCTCGACAATGTCTCGTTCTCATGATCTTTCTTGGACTGCATACAAAATGGCTGTCCACGGAGTTGATCGGGCTGCTCTCCATCCAGTCGGTGTTTTCCTGTGTTCCCACTCTACCTACCGATTCAACGACCGAGACTTCAAGAATAATAATAATTAAGAGCCACCAGCTTCTTACTCGTACATCCAGCCAGCTACATATTATTCTCCCTTTTCTGATGCATGTGTGGCAAAAAAAAGAGAGGGAAAAGAGGAGAGGGCTACACAAACTCAGTCCGCAGACAGACACAGGCACACGAAGATGCCATTGGGCAGGGGAAAAAGAAACAGAGATGGGAGCGGAGTGGCAAAATGGCAAGAGGGAAATAATGAATGATAAGGGAGGGAGCCCGAGGCCTTTGGAACGAACGAACTAATTGTCCGAATTAGGGTTTAGCGCCTTCACTTTTCTTCTTGTGTCTTTTCTGTTGGTTGATTTTTTGCCTTGACGCCCAGTGGATGGACAGACGGATGAAATGGACAAGTGTGGGTGAATCGAGAAGAACGATTTCAGTTTACTTTTGAACAGTTGTGCGGACAGGGACAGATAATCTTCCACCTAGTAGAGTTCAAGCAACCAGAAGAAAGGCCAAGCTATTCAATCCATCTCATTTTTGCCCCAACTATTCTTTTTTCTCGCTCACTCACTCGTTCCCTTGCCCTTGATTTCATTTCTCTATCGGGGATTTACATTCAATTTTTTCTAGGCCCGCAGACACAGTCAGCAGCGCTCAAGGAGCCCCTTCCTCAGTAGCCGCACTGGCCGACACTCATGAACTCGCAAAATCGTTCCAGGTCGCCATCTCCATCACAAGGACCATCCCTCTCTCGGAACAGAGGACGACCATCTTTTTCCGGGATCGTAAACTTGACAAGCACAGCGGCGCGGGAACTGGGCGATCCAATGCCAACAAGGACTTTACTGCTGCGGGACAGCCACAACGGAGACACTCGCCTAATCATCATCATCAACAGGAACGACCCAAAACGACGTCTCCTAAGAGTACCTCCATGACTGGTTCTTTTATTGACCTGACAAAGTCAGGTTAGACAACTTCTTCATTGACTAAATCTTGGCGCCGAGTTTGCAGAATAACCTATTGATAAGGGAATCTCGATCTGACACAAAGTTTCTTTAATTTTCATAACCTTACAGGGTCACCAGAACTAACGTACTACAGCAACAATAATTACAACAGCGTGTCAAAGGACTTTTCAGTTGCTGGATCTATCGATCACCACCAGCGCCATGTCGAGTTCCCAGGATCCGCGGCCGGCGCCTCCAGGACGACAGAGTTATTTTCCCCCACTGTCCAAGACAGCAACAACAACATGGATCATGACACATTCCAGCAGCAGGATGACCTGTCGTTCGATCCCAACATGGATATCCTGAACGACAACAACACCCTCCCTGTCGATTTCGGAAACATCTCCTGGCACCAGAACCAACTTATCCCCTCAGCAACAGCAACAACAGCGCCGTCCTTTAATGGGAGCGGTTCAGGCGTCAGCCAGTCGTTACCGGCCTTCAGTCAGGAGGATCAGCAATCTGTCGAGTTCAAGCAGCTCCAGGAACATTATGCCCATCTTATGTTGCAAGGCTTCACCGACATCCCTAACAATACCAACGACACCAACAACTCTAATAATGTCAATGCTGGACGTCCGGGACCGGATAGCGGTTACCTGGAGATACTTGGCAGTGGTGGCGTGGTTCACCACCACCACCAGCAGCAGCAGCAACAGCAGCAGATGAGCCCTCAACAATATACCCACCAAGGCATGCCGCCTCAGCCTTCTTCGACAGACGCCACTCATCAGCAGCGAAGTCTTCAGTTGTCCAATTCAACATTCACAAACTGGAGTGATCCATATCCATCCGAGAACCCAGGATTCGTCTCTCCGCGGGTGACGACTCCGCCCGAGAGTCCACACCAACTGCGCAACTTCTCCAACCATTCAGTACCCCCGGCCTTCGACCTTCACAAAAACAACACCCCTCAACATCCCATCCAACAGCCTCAGCCAGTTGTTCAGAACCACTACCCAGTCTCTAACCAATCGGCTTCCACGGATTCTGCAACAGAGGAAGATGACGGCGACGGCTCCGAAACCGAGGACGACGAACCATCCATTGCCGCTGCCGCCGCCGCTGCAGCTGCAGTAGAAGCTGCGTCGACTCAGTGCACAAACTGCAACACCCGGACAACACCCCTCTGGCGCCGTGATGCAGATGGAAACCCGCTTTGCAACGCCTGTGGGCTCTTCTTGAAACTTCATGGACGGACTCGACCCCTCAGTCTCAAATCAGACGTTATCCGGAAACGCAATCGTGGTGGACTCAACTCCAAGGCCAACCTTGCAGGCGGTGCGGCGGACAAAAATCGTGGCGGATCCAAGAGCAGTGCGGAAATGAACAAATCGGCAATACTTATCACTAAGGTTGCGCCGAACCCCTGCGGGAGAGCCACGATCGTATCCAAGGATATCGACGAGTCAGCTCAATCACCACTCCTCCCAGATCCCTCCGGCCGTGGACCTGCCATTGGACTGTTTGCGCCTCCACCACAGAGCTCAGCGACTAACCGGAAGCGCCGTCCTTCAACGGATGTGGAGGTCTTGCAATCGGGAACGGATGCGGTTGCGGTGGCATCCGCCGCGGCTGAGGTGATTTCTTATATGGATGCGAGGGATATTCAGGCGACCATGGATGCGCTTGAGCAGGCAGGGCTCCAGGCTCCCGATATGACTGGGTCTCTTCCTTTGTCAGAGTTACAGTATAACCCGGCGGCGATTGAGGAGCTTCATCGCTCGATGCAGCAGCAGCAGCAGGAGGAACATCAAAAGCAAGGGCAGGACCGAAGGGAGCATGAACAGCAACAACAGCAGCACCAGCAACATGAAGCCAATCGTCAGAACATGGCATACCTCACACCACCTGACGATATGCTCCACATGGGCCACTTTGCACCCCAGCAACAGCGACAGCAGCAGCAACAGCAGCAGCAAGAGCAGCGGGGAGTGCAAGGTTATAACGGACCGCCATTCGCCACCATGGTCCATCACCAGCATCATCACCATCACCAACAACACCAGCATCCTCAGACCACAGCTCAGCTCCCGGCACATATGTTTGACGAGTCCTCAATGGCGGCCATGAACCAGCTAATGGGCACGGACGGCCTCTCGTCCATGGCAATGTACCTTCTCTACAACGACATGATGTCCGCCACCGGTTCCCACCAGCCTCCTCAGTTCCAACAGCACCCGCTTCAACCGCCGCAGCAACAACATCAGTATCAACAAAATCATCATCAGCATCAGCAACCGTTTCAGCGGGAGGCAACACCTTCCGATATTGCCAGTCTTCTCTTCGGGATGTCCCCTGCTCCTGCTGATCCCCACGATGGCGACGATAATGATGACGATGGCGATGAAGGTGACCTTGAGGATCACGGCAATGCAGGCAACGTGACATGGATGCCTTCAGGACAGGATCCTGAACAACAACAACTCCAGGCTTTGACGGTGTTGATGGGTCAATACCAAGCGTCCAATAACCCACTCCCTTCCGGTCGTTAGTGTTCCTGATAAATAAAACAACAGTCGCTTTTTTTTTTTTTTTTTTTTTGGACTGATCCCTGACTGAAATGAAGGAAGAAAACTTCTTGGGTTTTTATTCGATAGATGCTAAAGAGGATAAATGATACATATTATGAAAAGGGAAGATTACAGAAAAGAGACGGATAGGGGAAATAAGTGGGCAAAGGCAAAGTGAACAGACGAACAAACGAAAAAAAAAAAAAAAAAAAAAAAAACCAAAAGAGATCTAGAAAATAATGACAACGAGAGCTACTGCAAACGACGACGGAAATCAAACAAAATAACACGACGAAAAATCAAGCAGAGGAAAAAAAACAAACAGCAAGGAAGAGAAGAAATTGGGTTCCAGTGAGAACAGAGTTGGCAAAGATCAAGAAAAGAAACAAAGAGACTTGGAAGAACGATGGGTATGAGGGCGAAGGGGGGGGGGGATGGTTTAGAGTCCAGGCATTGACATGATCGAACGGTGCTTCCAGTGAGACTTGCTCATCAACTGGCGTTGATGTGTCTTGATATGTTGAGCTATTCAAGTATTTACATCGAAGACATGGTTAGTAAAGTTTGCTCTGCACGATGATCACGAACACATCACAGCCAACAAGAAAACTAAACTTACAAAGATTGTCAGATCGGGAGAACCGTTTGTTGCAACCAGAGCTAGTGCACGCAAAGGGACGTTCCAGAGTATGAGTCTTGGTATGTCGCTTCAGATGCTCCAACCGCTTGAACCGCTTCATACATCCAGGGACAGGACAGCAATGGTTCTTGGAGGGTCCACCCGATCCGCGGACACGGCCTGTTGCGTATTGTGAACCACTTCCTCCGCCACTACTTGCGTTTTCTGCTTCCAGCATGCGATGCTGTTGTGGGTAGTGGTGTATACCAGCATCTATGCTGGAAGAAGAAGATGTAGCCATGCCACATCGAGGGTATCCTTGAGAGTAACTCGATGAGGCCTCAGTATGGTACGAAGAGCCACGAGGACCTTGCGAATACCCAGAAGAGCCCTGAGGTAACGACGATTGGAGACAAGGAGACATGACAAGCATACGACGACTTCCAGCCGACGAAGAAGGATCAGGAGTGTAGCCCGATATCGAGTGGCGATGGTACGCGCCATCACCATTTCCCTGGATCGGGTTCCCATCCTCATCCAACATCATTGCCGAACTAGCATACCCCTCAGAGCTACTCCGGATCGGCATCATGGGTGATGGCGAGACAGACCCGTTCATATGGCGGTGACGCGACGTGAGGTTGAGCGATGACTGATAGGTACCCATCATCTGCAATTTCTTAACCCTCAACGCGTTCTCGGCAACCTCTTCCTCATCACCTCCATCCATGTCCTCGTCATCCTCTTCTTCTTCATCGTCACCAACATCCTCGTCTTCCTCACCATGATCCAAGAAGCCTCCTCGGCTCTGCCGACTGCTACTACCGCCGCTCTCGTGACCAGCCTCCATCGGCATAAAGTGCGACGAGAACCCAGCCGAGTTTCCTTTGAAAGAAGATGAGGACAATCTCTGCGGTGGTAGTGTTGGAGACTCGCCGTTTGGGTTTGGGTTTGGGTTGTCATGGCTGCTGCCAAGCATCACCCTATGGTGAGGATGCTGCTGCTGCTGTTGTGACATATCCAAAGACCCATAGCGACGGTGGGCAGTAGACGACGAACGCAATGGTGGTGGACTAGGAGGTCTCAGACTAGGACTGTTATAGCGCGCATACGGCGGACCCTGATTTGAGCTGTGACCACCAAACTCGTGCTCGTGGTATCGATCGTCTTGGGAGCGATGGTGATGGTTGCGATGTTGATAGTCCCTGTCGTCTTGGTAATGGTGACTGCGGTGGCTATGGCGGTTCAAAGAGTCGGGCTTGATGTTGTGTTGGTTATGGAGGTGGACGTCGTCAGGATTGTTGGAGACAGCCTTGAGGTCGATTTTGATAGGGCTGAATTTGGGGAGGACAACAGCAGGTTTTGATATATTATGGCTGGACATGGCTGTAGATGCTTTGGGCGATAGGGATTCTGCTGAGGTAGTTGAAGTGATTGAGAAGGTGCTGTTGTTCTTTGTAGACAGGGTTGAAAGGGATGATGAGGATTCTTCCCGCTTTGTAATTCGTGATGCTGTTATTGCTGATTTAGTACTGATATTGTATTCCGTAAAATGGCTGCATGGTCCATCAAGGGGATGGGCACCCAGTGATGGGCTGCGCCGTTGATGGTGATGGTGGTGCTTGCTTAGCGAGAACCGGTGGGATGGAGACGTTGGGGATGAGTCCTCAAAGCCCTCATAGTCAGGGCCTTGACCACCGTCGGCTGGTAAGGAGTACGGGTCGCGTGATGTAGGCCTATTAAGTTTGGAAATGGGATTGGCCCCATGGTTCACATGGACTACCAAGGCATTATTAGACTGTTAGAGCGAACAGAACACAACAACTTTGGAAAATGCCATATTGTAAGAAGCAAACAATAACGGCTGAAGAATGACTGAATAATAATAAATTACCAGAGTCAAGAGAGCCATGTCCAGCTCCGATGGCCTGTGTGTGCGGTGGTTGAGGTAATGGCGGAGAATGGCGCGAATCGTGATATTCGTGGTGCCCATTCATGCTTTGGCGGTAGTGCGAGGAGGGCTCAGCCGAATATCCACGACCATCGTCATTTCCTCCGACTACACAGACCATCCCATTGGCAACCATGCCGCCACTACCGACATTGGGGCTATTCAGCGACATAAAGCTGTTGTTGGAGTCCATCATCAGGTGGCGATCAAACTTGCGCATGTGCATCGACTTCTTGGTATGTGTCCGCAAATGGGCCGAAAAGTTATCTGACCGACTGAACGACTTCTCACAGCCCTGAAACTCACACACAAACGGCCTCTCCTTGGTATGGACCAACATGTGTCTCTTCAAATGCTCGTATCGCTTAAAGCTCCAGCCGCATGTTGGGAACTTGCATGGATGTTTGTTGGCAGTCGAGCTGGACGAGTTGGAGCTTGCGTTGGACGAGATCGAGTTGTTGCGTTGCTTGTCCATCATGGCGTTCCCGAGTCGCATATCCATGTCGCTGTCGAGATGCTCGCTTCTGGGTACGCCTACTACTGAACCGTACCGGCTATCATAAGCACCGCCGTGCATGGTGTAATCTCCAAGGTTCGAATGATGGCTGTCGTGACCGCCCTTGAGACGGTAGTTCATGCCATTGTCGGTGTGGTATGGATGATGTACTCCAGAGTGCTGATATTCTACATGATCGTCGTTATAGTAGCTCGAGGGCTCGCGGTGAAGAGAGTCCATTGTCGAGTCGTGGTGTCCAGTCCACTCGGTGTGTACGATGTGTCCGTTCGAATACATGTCCTGCTGACTCAGTCGACGTTCTCCTGAAAGGGCGCGTTGACGATCAGAGATGGGCATGGAGTTTCGGCGAGGAAGTTCTGTTGTTAGAAGACCAAAAATAAAAAAGCAGTAAAGGAAACAAAGAAGAGCCAGGGAGAAAGAAGAAGGGAGAAGAACTAATGGTCAGAACACAATATTCACTCAGGGGGCAAGAGTGACGTCGACATAAGGGTTGGTGGAGAAGAGAGAGGGGTCAATGAGAGAAAATGTCAGGGGGAGGAGACAAATAGCAACAGTGAATCTTCAAGAGTGAATCATGATTCTTTCTGGGCCTAAAGAACGGACAAGTCAGGGTGCTTCTTGAAGTAAATAATAATGAAAGGAGTAGGTGAAAGGAGGCGGGGAGGAAGGGGTGTGTAAGAAGGAGGGGCCAACAAAGAAAGGGACTGAAGGGAGAAAAAGGAGCGATAAAGAAGGATGGACAATTCAAAACCGACAAGGTCAGCCGTCTGGCCTGGTAAAAGACGATGGAATGGCAGGATAGGAAGACTGGGAGTCGGACCAAATGTACCGCCTGGGAGAGGTGCGTGATGGTTGGGGACGATTGCCTCGACTGCCCGAGTAATTATTATCAAAGGACATTTCCTTTTTTCATGCGCATTATTAGTCAAACTTATTGTTGTTGGCAGTGAAAGTATTTTTGTCCTGGAGTCGGGATTGGGTATCGTTGGAAAAAAGGGAGAATACCATACCTCGACTGAAGTGAGAAAGTCCAACGTGAGAACGATCTGGAGATGCTGCCATTGTGTGAGTATGTGTAAAGGAGAATACGTAGGTGTGCGAACGCGTTCGATGGACTGGATGGTTTAGGATGGGCTCTTTCGATGAAGGGTGAGCTGTTTGTCGTACAAGAAAGAAAATTGAAGTTGTCGGTAGAAGATAGAAGGCAGAAGAGATGAAGGATGGCCGAGGTTAGTGAAGGACAAATTGGTAGAGGTGGTACGATGAAGCTGAGATACTCAATGATCTTTCCAGCATACCTCTTCTTTCTACAGCAGCTTGATCCAGCGAGTAGAAATTGAAAAATAAGATAGATTTTGATGCGAAGATGAATAAGAGTTGCGGTGTTAATATTAAACCAAGAAACAATTCATGAGGAGGAGAGGAGGAGAGGAAGAAGAAACAATTATAGAACAAGAAGGGAGGGAGGGAGAGAGGGAGAGAGGGAGAGAGAGAGAGAGAGAGAGAGAGAGAGAGAGGAAGAAGAGAAAAGTGAAGTATACCTGTTCTTGTTGTCGAGGACAAACGCGATAATAAACCTTCCCAGCTTCCTTTTTCCTAAACGTCTAACCACAGCTGTAGGGGCCAAGGCGGACAGGCCAAAGTTTGTTGTTGGTGTGTGCTTTTCTCAAAAAAGGAGCCACGAATGGAAAGGAGAGGAGAGACGGAAGGAAGGAGAAGGAAGGGAGAGGGCGATTGTGACAGAGAAGGAAGGAGGGAAGTAAGGAGGGAAGGGGGGTAAGGGGGAAAAAGTCAGGAGAACAAAGACCTACAGGAGTAAGTAAACAAGGAACAATTTGAGAAACCAAGGATGGGAGGAGGAAGGGATGGCAACTGTTTTTTTTTCTTCTCAAAAGGGATGAGCCCAAGTAGACAGAGAGGAGAAAGAAAGAAATGAAGGGAGGAGAACGAAAAATAAGATAGCGTTGTCCTTTGTCCTTTTGTAACATAGAAAAGTCTCCTTGAGTAAGACCGAGTCAGCCTCTATCTGCCTGTTATCTGTTTGATAATTTGTCGTTGTGTCGTTGTTGATGTTTGTGGAGGTAAGTGGATGTCGCCTTTGTCCTGAGGGTGCATTGGTATCGGGTGTCCCTCGTTCGATTGAGGTTGTTTGCTATTGTTGTTGTTGATAGCTGTAGTAGGGGTTGTAGTTGATGATGGCAGTTCCTGCTGAGGAATTAGGGCGAAAGAGAATTGGAAAGCAAAGGTAAAGTAGAAGGTGGGGGAGGATGGCTGAACTAAATAACAATCTCGTCGTTGTTGTCCTTGTCGACTGATTGAGTACTGTTGATTTTTTTCAAGGGGAACATAAACCAGAGAAATCTCTTTCGACACGAGGACGATGTTGCATCCAAACACAACTCTGGGCAATTCGTGATTCTCTTATCCCTAGAAAACTAATAGATGGAGTCTCGAACTTTTGAGTAAATAGAAAACGAAATGAAGAGATTGAACAAGTAGAAGAGGAAGGGGTGAGGGTATGGAAGAGGAAAGAAGGGCTATTGTAGTTCAAAGTAATTAGAGTATCTCCATTCAGATAGAAAAAAAACTGAGCACGCAAGAGGTTCACGCGTCGACAATATGAAATATTGTTTTTTTAGCAGATCAAACGGCGATGAAAAAAGAGAGACAAGCAATTGGATGCTCAATTGATAAAAAGAGGGTTATGGGGGACTAAAACAAGAGTATTACTTACCTACTTTGTAAATGAGAAAGGGGAGAGTGACTGACGATGGCGGGTTTGAAGGGTTTATGTGAAGAAGGGGTGAAAAAAATTGAATGCAGAGCGAGTAAGGTTGAGAGCGCGTTGATTAACGGAAGAGGGTTCAAAGAAGGGATTGATGAAGTAAAAAAAAGGACAAGGGGGAGCAGAGAGGGTGAGGCTGGTGAAGAATAAGAGAAGAAAACAGCACAATGGACAAGGAAGAGGAGCACATCTTAGGAGAAAGAGATATTTGCACACTAGATCACAGACAACGCCCGTCAACAGCGCGGTGTATGGACTAGGGGCACAAGGGGGGGGGGGGGGGGATGTGAGGAAAAGAAAAGGAGGAAGTGGATCCAGGAGTCTGTATATGTCGACTGACAGCCGACAAGCATGGTGGATGAACAATTGTTGGAGAATGGTCCCTCGTCTTGTTTTATTGCTCTTGTTGCTTTCAGTTTCCATCTCAAAACAAGACGTACTACAATAGGTCGAACGGAGCTATACGAAGGTGTATGAAGAATATGAAGAATATAATAGATGGACGACAGCAAAAACGACGTTGTTGATGGTGAAAGGGCGAAGGAAGGGATAAGAATGGGCGTGTTATGTACTTGAAGTTGCGAGAAATGTCGTGGACTGTGAAATACTGAAAAATGACAACGCGTTGGTGTATACGACGGAGACACGGACAGATAAGGTTTGCCCACGCACCCTACCTCCCTACCTTGAACCGTCCATCTCTTTGTTCAAACGGAGAATACATTGTCGAATTCAGGGGGGCGGAAAGGGAACAGAGAAGGAAGGAGGGAGAGAGTGAGAGAGTGAAGGTCAGAAAGAGAGAGAGGAGGAGCAAGGGATAGAAAGTGAGAGCAAAAGAAAGGTGCAAGGAACCTAAACCAAGAACAGAGACAAGTGTCGTGCCACCCCTGTGGAGAGACATATATATCTTTTTTGTTCAATGAGCAACGAGTAAGTTATGACCCATGGACGAAATGAGATCCACGAGGCACTTTTATTATTCAGTTCGTGCGACAAAGAATACAGATGCAGCTCTTGTCTCTCTTTTTTATGTTGTAGGTGGTTTTTATATTTGCACAAGGATGAGGACGGGATGCATGCGACGGAGCCAACACTGGAGAGTAAGAGAGCAAAAAAGAGTAACAGATGAGACGGAGGTCGTGGTTGACGCGAAGCAGAGCGATGAACAAGTCGCCTTCCCTTTGTTCTCTCTCTTTTTCGCGTGTGAGCGATGGGATGAATGTCTGAGGCGAACGTATTGAACACACCTTGTCCCACTCGAAAACCTGCCTGTATGCTTACTTCAATGAGAATCTGTGACGACCTCATTCACCCCCGCAACTCCTCATCATCCACCTCCTCTTCCCCCCCGCAACCTCTCCGTCTCTCAGGACCAAAAGGGGGCTGTTGCAGATGGGGAAATAAAGGAGTCAGTGAGAAGCACAGATCCATTCACTTACTCGCCATCTCTCTCACTCTCTTTTACGTTTAACAGAAAAAGGCAGCGACCGAACGAGAAAGAGAGACAAGGAACAAGGAGGAGCGTCAACATGCACATCTCTCATCAACCCAGGTCAACCCAAAACCCACCACGCATACACCTAGCTACATCCATTCTCCTTTTATTTGGTACTCTTGCCGTCACTGTGCTTCTATCTCTCTCCTCGAGTTCTCTTCGACTAACCCACCGATAGAGCCAATTTCTCCATTCTTAAACAACACTGCCTTCTAGGGAGACGAGGTAGAAAACGGATCAATTTCCCTTTTTTTTATTGCTTTGGCCATGTTAACAAACAAATACGCAAAACATATCCTTGAAGGTACTATTGGATCAGCCCCTGGATCTTGGGAAGGAGCTGTTCTTTTTTCGTTTTGTGTCCAATTTTTTCTTGTTGTTGGACGGATGTACCCCTAACTTTTCTAGCTCTCGGATCATCGTGCATACACCCACATGCACAATGTGGGCCATTCCTCGACCACATACCCCTCCTCTCTCGTTCCTTCTCACTTTCAGCAAGCAAAACACACACAGCAAACAAACAAACAAACAAACTAACAAACAAAGAGCACGAAGCGCGCGTATTTTTCACTCCTTGACGACCCTCCTATTCAACTCTTAGTTTGTAGGACAAAACAAGTCTGTTTTAGATCCAACAACAACAACAACAACTACAACTACAACTACACCTTCCCACTCTCTCTTGTGCCTCTGTTCCTTTCCCCTGCCTAAAAATCCGTCATTCTTGTCACATCTCCTTTCATTTAATCTCTTATCACATCATTTACCCAATCAACAGGATGCTCCACCATCCAATCGAGGTGAGAATAGCAAATTGACAACTAGGCCAACCATGGAACAAGCATCAGGGAGAAAAAAGAGGACCTTGCGTTCAAGGGGACAGAGCTACAGGATGAGTGTATGAGAGGTTGTGTACGAAAAAAAGAGATGGAGTGAGTGTGTACGAAAATGAGAAGGAAGCACTGATGACAGAGAAAAAAAAAAAGAAAGGGGTAGGGGGTTAGAAAAAAAAAAGGTCAAGGGAGGAAGAGGAAGAAGGACGGAGGGGAGAAGGTTGGACCTCATATTCACAAGAGGGACGTGTGCATGCTCACCTTTTCTATTCTTGCACACGAGATAAAACCCCTTGATCTATCTATTTTTTTTATGTTGAAAGTGGAGAATGGCTTTATTGACCATAGAAGTTGGTGTCTGCCAATGGACAATGGTCAATGACTTCTGATGCACCCCACCACTCAAAAAAGTTCTTGTCCCAGCTCTATTGAGATACAACATACACGCAAGGGTTCGTTAGAAGGAGAAGTTGATGTAAAAATAAACTTGACTGTGATACGAAACGAAGACGCGTCTGCTTACGCGACAGAACTAAACAACTAGATCTCTATTACCTGGAGCATAAAGTAGCAAAGGAGGCCGCTAAGTGCCACGCCGGTGTCCATGGCGGCAGAGGTGACATAATTATACCGCTTCCACCACCCGTTATGGTATCGCCGAATGTACCACATAAAGATGAATCCCAGAAAGATGCCGTTAGGATAAAAGTACGCCTGTGCTGGAGGCATGTTACTTGTGGCAGCGAGCAGGCCGGGGAAGTGGATCTTTTTGAGCCATTTGACTCGCGGGTATCGATGACATAGCCACCAGGCTGGGAGAGGAAGGAATGCGCCGATGACAAAGCCCCATTGAATGATCGAGTACTGGGTCCCTAGGCCAAACATCCTTCCAGGTCCGATCACTCCCCAGATCACCGACGCCGAGTAGAATGCTAACCAGTGACAAGGTTGGTGTGATCAGGTATGAATGTCTTAAGTACGTTTGCACACAGAGACCACTGATAAATGATAAGATATAACTTACTGTTGGTGTTACGGCAGGTCCAGGGGTATCCAGCCTTGGTGCAGATATTCGGCTGAACCTTTAACAACCAATCCGTCGTCGCCAGGTTAATGATCCCCGCGATCACACTCGAAACTACTTGCACCCAAAACATGATCCTCGGCGGGATCTTCATGTAATGACCCAACTTCAGATCCTGTGTAAACTGGAGCGCTTGGACATTGGTGATATATCCATAGGCCTTGAAGGTCACATTGGCGATCGGGTGACCAGGCATTAGATATCCGATCACGTACTCTGTGATTACATTCAGTCCTGGTTGTTGGTTCGTCACGGCTTGGACGATGCCGACGGGGAGCGCAAAGATGAAAGCGATGGCGAGCGAAACGAGAGGTAGTACCAGGGAAGGTAGTGCCATTTCTCGACGCAGAAAATCGACATTGCCAACGAGACCAAAAACAGCGTCGCGTACCACCTACGAAGAAATAAATGAAAAGATGTGTCAATCTTTGTGTTGCTCAACAGTGGCAAAGTACATACGATGGCAAATAAAAAAAGGAGGGAACGGACCCCTTTGCACTTGGAACCACATTTAATAAAACCCTGTGTTGTTTGTTTTGTTTGTTTTGATTTGCTCTGTGGAAGTTTTCACACCCAGAGTCCAAGCCAGAAATTACCACCCCTGGTTGCTCATCCTATTCACGTTTTTTTTGTTTGCTTATTTACCATTGAGGAACTTCCTTGTATTTCATCATCATCCGGGAGTGTATATCGTGGTCCTTCATTGCAATAGCGGCCCTCCACTGGTCACGGATGTCCTTGCCATGGTACAAGGCTACATGTGTCAATGTCGCCGTCAACCCCGCGAATCCAATCCCGTACCTACGAGAAAGCAGACAAAAACAACATGAAAGTGAGTTGTCACCATTCGCCTTATTTCATCGGAAAAAAAACCACATCCATAGACATAACAAACTAAAGTAGCTTACGTGAGGGCAAAGAAAGAATCCATTCTGAGAGGTCCATACGCCTCATACTTCACAGGGTGCAACACATTGTTCGTCATCACCATTGCCTTATCATACGGCGTCCCATCCTCCCTAAACAACCCCGCCGTCAGAATCGGGAAGTTCTTGGAGTTCCACAGGTTGGAGTAATACACGATCGGGGCAATAATCCAAGCGACAATCACAAACCCAACCAGGATGTTGACTTGCGCCCACCAAGGGGTTACAAGTGGTGAGAGAGCAGAAGTTGAAGTCGCCCAGTCAAAGGAGAGGGTTCCGATCCCGAGGCCGTTGGATCCTGTTAGTTGGGAGAGGATTACGTTCTGGGGGTTGATCCAACAGAGGATTGAGAATGCGGTAAGAGTTGGGAAGATGTAGTTGGGGAACCAGTACCATATGAATGAGCCGAGGGAGACGTAGGTGAAGAACCGGAGACGGCTCACTTTGCGTTTCTTCCTGATTCCGCTGAAACGTGATGATGCTCTGCTTCCTTGTTTCATCTCGTGTCCTTGTTCACCTTCTCCTTGTATATGATCCGTGTCGATGATGTCGTCTTCATCGCCATCCTCGGAGGACTCGTGCAGGGTCCTGAATAGCGCCACGGTGACAAGGTTGGCGGGCCAGATCATGCTTGGAGGTCTAACCAGAAATTTCCTCAAAACGCCACTAAAAATGAAGAATATAAAATAATCAAAACATGTTAGTATCTCGCATATTTTTTTTCGTTTTCTATATCCCAGCCATGCAACCATTGAACGAAAACAAGCAAGTAAATGAATGCTCACGCTAAACTGAAACCGGTGACCTGGGTGGTCAAGACCAACATGAACCCCGCCATAAACCCTTGGTCCTCGCCATAGTACTTCTTCTGCAAAATGACAATATCGACCGCATACGCGGTCCCCGAACAACACGCGACTGCCGTCCCGATCAACGCATGCTCCTTGATATTAAATGGTCCTGGGTTGAGCGACACGAGGGGTCCTCCAAGAGATCCGAATATCCGGAATTTGGTTGTAGGTAGGACGCGGGCGAGAAATTTGCCGATGGGGAGGGAGATGTGGGACACGACGGTGTAGGTGATGGAGACGGGGTTCTGGCGGAGGTAGAAGAATTGGTTGACGAAGGAGACGAGGAGGGTGAAGAAGAGGGCGAGGAACCACATCCGGAATGTGTTTGTTGGCATTGACGGGTCATCCGTCACTGATTGGATGTATGCGTTGAATATTACTGTTAGTTGGTTGTTTGTTACCATGGCGACTATGTAGCAATCGAAGGAGATAGCAAACCATCGGATGTTGATTTACCTGGGACGATGGTGCGTACTTCCTCAATTGGCGAATTATCTTCTAAGTCTACCGACGAGATCTGCGACTCCACATCTCCTCTCTCACGTTCATCGCCATTAGTACCCTTCTCCTTCTCACTAAGAACATCCTTGGTTGTGGCAGTACTGGCAAGACGAGTTCGAGAAGTGTCAGAGTACGATGAAGCGGCTCCTACATCTTCAGGCCCACTGTACCCCGACCCTGCTTCTTCTTTTCCTTCTCCTGCCATCTCATTATAACCGTCATTGTTCCCTATAGAGGTATCGTTGGTGCTCCTGCGTTGTTCAGCCGTCTCTGGAGCTATCCTTGTCCGCGTTGGTATTATTCCTCCTGCTGCTTCTACTGCTCCTTCAGTGTGTGGGTGCTCTACCATACGAGGTTTGCTGAAGAGGATGTAGAAAAGAGTCGTGAATGTATGTGTCGACTGTGACTCCTTTTCTATCTTCTATTGATCAAGCGGATGTAGGACTGGAAAAAAAAGGCGGTGAAAGGAAGAGGTAAGCGTGAATAGGCGAGGGTTGTTTACTGAAGAGTCGATAAAGGAAGAAGTGGAGGATGCAAAGAGCACTACGATGACAACACTTACGAAAAGAAGGCTGGACCATTTTCGATTTCATAGAATGATTCCAGGGATAAGGATAGAATAGCATCCATTTGGGACGATATTCTACATGCTACAACCACGTTCATCTCACCCCTGTACCTGGTATGTCATGTCATCCTAATGAAGGTTCTGATATATATACTGTTTATTGTTTTGTTTTGTGTTAGCAATGCTTGCTATAGGTAGAATGCAGGGTAAAAAAAAGAAATAACTATGTACAAGTGCGGAAGGAGAAGGGGTATCGGGAAGTGTTGAAATAGGCATGAGAGAGGGAGCGAGTCGTTTAGAAGCCAGAGTCGGCTATGAGGCTCTTGAGCTTGCGCTGCTTGACAGCAGTGCTTTGAAGGATCTTCTTGGCAACATCGACCTCGGTGGCAACTTTGGAGGGCAAAGGGGGAATAGCAGGTGCAGGCTCCTCCTTCGAGGCCTTGCTGGACTTGCCCAGTCCCAAAAGACCGCCTTGCTTGCGAGTTTTAGAGCCAGATATGGGGAAGATGGACGAAGAGGCCAGGAGAGGAGAGGACGCGGGGGCATTGGGAGAGATACCTTGGTGCTCCAGGATACGTTCGGCCATACGCATACGCTTGGTCTCGCCACGCTCGCCCTTCCACTCGGCCAGAACAGACCTGCACAGATCCTGAGCCTCCCTCGAGGTCCTGGTCTCGCTGAGGGGTGCCTCAACAGCGTTGACAGCATAGGACAAACTCTTATGATCAGAGCTACCGAGGTCAGTTAAGAGGAACAACTTCATGAGGTCGACACGAAGGTAGCGAGCAGTCAGGCCGAGAGCATTGCCCTCATGGTGAGACTCGATGCTCAGACTGGCCTCGCCCTTCTCGCGCAAGAGGGTGTACAGTTCCGATCCAGCAACAGAGACAATATCGCTGAGGTTGGCGTTCTTGATGTACTTGTGGAAGGGAGTCAAACCGCGGTTGTCGGCGTCGTTGACGCTAAGCTGGCACTCGTTCATCAAGAACTTGGTCGCCTCCAGAGCCAAGGCGTAGTTGGTCGCATGCTCGAGAACAATGTGGAGAGCATTCTGGTTGGTGAGGGTGGTGTACTGCTGCATGTTGGCACCGTTCCTCTGAAGAGTCTTGAGAACATCCATGAGCGTCTCTGGCTGGTAGAAGCAGGCGACATGTATGGGCGTGACCTCGGCAAGCATAGAGTAGGCGGGAAGCGAGGCCAGCCCATTGGGGTTCGCTCCATTGGTGAGGATGTAACTCTCTGCAAGATCGGCGTTGCCCTCCTGGCAGGCCTCCCAGATGGTCTGTGGGTTACGTCTCTTTGGAGGGAAGGTGTACTGAGGGATCTCCTGGGAATGGAAGGAGGCCATGGTCGAGACGCGACGAGCATCCCTGGTAGGGATGGCAGGCACACCGCCGCTCATAATGGACGAACCGCTGGAGCTGCCACTGCTGATAGACATGGATCGGGATGAGGACGTGAAAGAGGGCGCGACGGATGCCTTGCGACGCTGAGAGACTGGTGGCACGGGTGGGGGCACTGGTTGCGGAGGTGGGAGGTAGTCGGGCTCGCGTGGAGACAACAAGAGCTCGCGCGACCGCAGAGAGGCTTGACCGTCGCTGTCAAAAGAAGGCGAACGGCCAACCTTGATAGACATGGATCGATTGAGGATTGGTGGAGAATAGGGAGCCGCCTTTGGCTCGTCATCTGCGAATGGAATGAGAAGAGAAAAGTGTGCATGGTGAGAACAAGGAACCAATGAACAAAAAGAGAATGAAGACATATAACTGCATAGTCAATACGGCGAATAGGACTTACCCATGGTTAATTCTTCCAATTGGCGGAGGAAGGTGCTGGAGGGCTGCTTCAACAGGACACCGAGGGTCTGGATGACCCAGTCGAGCGAAGGGCGGTCCTGAGGGTTAGCCTGCCAGCAACGGGTATAGATATCTTCAAAGGTAGGGTCGGTGCCCTTGACAGGACGCTCGCGTCTTCCGGAGACAATGTTTTGCGCCAACGAGACCAGGGCACCGTTCTGGATGTTTTCAGGGGTAATGAGGTCCTCGAAAGGGGAACGACCGCTCGAGATCTCCCAAAAGACCATACCAAGCGAGTAGATGTCAGCCTCGTTCGAATAGCGCTGTCCGTTCTTGGATAACCGCTCGGGAGCCAGGTAGGCCATCCTGGTGGTGTGTTCCCTTGATGATGCGACCTCTGAATCTCTGCTGTTTCCAAAATCCGAGAGAACTGCGGAGCCATTGTCGTCGATGAGGACACTGGCCGAGTGCAATTGGCGGTGGCGGATGCCCTTGTGGTGGAGATAACGGAGTCCGAGAGCGATATCCATGGCAAGATTATAGCGATCGGGCCAGGTGAGATGGGGGTGGAAATTGAGGAGGTACGAGTGGAGGGTACCGTGTTCGTTGTGGTTGAGGACGAGGTAAGGGATTGAGGATTGAGGGTCGAGGGTATATCCGTGGAGGTGGAGGATCTGGGAACACTTTTGCAGCTTGGTAAGGAGGCGAATTTCCTTTTCAATGGCCGCAAGCTCACCAAAGGGTTCTTTGAGCTCGATGTCGTGTTCCTTCCATCGGCCCATATGCACCAGACCAGACCGGCCAGGGATGTGGTTGTTGTAGGACTGTCGGGAGATCTCCTCAAAGGGGATATAAGCGGTCATCTGTTGGAGGATCGACATGATGTCGTGGCTAACTGGTGGTACTGCAACTGCCATATCTGTGTGAATATATGTTTGTCGTGTGGTTGTCGTGTGGGTGGGTGTTGGTGAAATGAGTGTGTGTCCGAGTGCTAAAGACGAGGAACGGTGATCCCAAGCGAGGCCGTTAGTTGTTTGTTTATCGAAAACTGATAAGGGAATGAGGAGGGGTATGAGCGAAGCAAAATTAAAAGTGTGGGGGAAGAGAGATATAGAGAAGGAAGGAATGACGATCGAAGATGAGAAGGAGGAGTGGAGAAGAAAGGAAGAGAAAAGAAAGGTGGAGAAGAGAAGAGAAGAGAAAGAAAGAGAAGGAAGAAGCGGGATGATGCGCATGAATAATTAAGAAGAAACAGAGAGACGACGGGACAGAGAAGGAAGTGCCCTTAGTAATTTGGTTTGTGCTTGTTTTGTCGCTGTGGCGGATTGGTCCATTTACGCCCGCAACCTTGGCGAGGCGGGGGAGAGAGGAGTTGAATGAATGAATGAACAGGGTGAGGGGGTGGGGTGGGGAAGAGGGCTCTGCACCTTCTTTTTGACAGTTCCTGGCCAAGAAAGACAAGAATAAAGAGATATACAAACGCCAGCCTGGTCATTGAGACGAGGACCGCAGTTTACAGTTCAAAGAGAAAGAGAGCAGGACCCGTTCATATTCATTCGATCGATCATTATTGTATGTCGAGTGGAGAAGGACAACGATACCTCAAAAAAGTGGAGGAGAACGAGTCAATAAAAATGGAGAAGGGCCGATGAATGAGTTGAAAACAATCCTGTTATGACCTGTCTGTCATATCAGTGGTGGGTGGAGAAGTGAAAACAAATAGAGTTTGCACCTTTTTTTCATCTCTCAATGCCCTCTCCAACTGGGCTAACAGAGTGTTTGCCCACTTGGCCGAGGCCCGAGGCCATTTTCCTTCCACTTGGAGTCCGTCTGCCCATGTGCTGGTCATTGTTGTTGCTGTTGTATTTGTATTGCTCCGATCATCAAAATAGTCGAGCTAACTGAATGTTGCTGTTGTTGTTTGCCGTTGATGTTTTGCTGTTGTAAAAGCTGAGAACCCTTTCTCAGATGACATCCATTCAAAGGTATCCTCTCTCAGGTACCCCCTTTTTCGCATCTCATTTTTTTCTGCACGCTACTCCATGTTGCTTCCACAAGTACACACACAGACCCCTGCGTCGTTTTTTTTTATTGTTTTCATCACAGCGTCAACAGCACATCAACCAACGAACAGCAAAAAAAGAAGGGTGGCCTCTCGATCACCCTTTGCGCGAGTGTAAGTAAGCAACCACAACAACAATTGTCAAATGCAAAACGCCGCAACAAAATACACTCAGTGCTAATACGTTAGTGCGGTCAAGAAAATATTGCTTCTGATGCCATTTTTTTGGCATGATGGGAAAGTCGCTCTTTTTTTTTCGTTTGTGTTCTTTGTTGCTCCAAATAAGCATGTGCTTGGAGAGATGGGGATTTAGGAAAAGTGTGGAGGCCAGGAGTCAACAATAAAGATTCAGGAACAAAAGATGAAAACGTCACGTGGTGTCTTGGAATCGAGGTCTCGCCTTAATACTTACACTGCGGGTCGGGGTTGGTGGAGGGAATGTGTGCCATAGGTAGTTGTGATCGGTGATATGAAAAGACGAGGAAGAAAGTGAGAGAGGGAAGTGAAGGAGTTGAAAAATGGACGGTGATAAGAAAAGGGACGTCGGAAAGAAGAGGAACAAGGTTCTACAGGCGAGAGGAGTCTCTAGAAAGTATTGGGCGCTAATGTAATGGCGGTTTGCGAATACGTCGTTAGGATGATGAGATGACAGGAAACAAGGAAAAGGGCACCAAGTGTTCGGGATATGAATAGGAGGAAAAATAGTACTAGGAGGGTAGGGAATATACAAGAGAGAAATGGTGAAGAGCACTTTTTGAAAACAAGAAAAAAAAATAGGGACAGGTAGGGTTCATTTATGAAGGAGAAAGAAAAACGAAATGGCCATTGAACACTGCCCAAACATTTTAGGGTTCATGCGCTGTCATGACATTCGATGTGAGGATGGACAGAGGAGCCGTGGAGAAGACGAGGACAAAGACATATGCACATACACGCAAAATGAATAATGGGTCAAGTGAGAGTGAATGAGTGAATGAGTGAATACAAAAAGAAGGGTGCGCAACAAGCACAGGGCAGAAGTGGAGAAGAGGCTGAAGTGAGTTGAGCAGAGTACGCAGACAGAGTCAGACAGACAGACAGAAAGAGACAGACAGACAGACACACAGACAGACAAGATATAAACATGCACATGAAAGAGACGAATATGAAAGTGGAAGGACACAAAGGGCGTTCACTGTTTTACATTATTCAATCATCCTTGTGGAACCAGCGTCGTTTTGTCGAAGGTCAGTAACCTCTCTCTGTTTGAACTCATGCAGAAGAATAAACCTTCGGATAAAAGGCGGACTATCGTTAAAATGACATGGATACTGGCACAAGCCACTAATTCGACTCGGCACTCTTCCGGTTTGTTGTCTACAGACGCAACTCATTTTCCTGTGTGCACTTGCGACATGGTTCGATAAAGCATACGTACAGCCTCCACAGACCAGCAGGCAAAGGAACGAACGAGCAAACGAACGAACGAACGAACGAACAAAACAAGAACGAAGAAAAATGGCGCTTGGGACACACCTGCGAAGCTCACTTTCAACTGTTGACCAATGGTGTTCCGCAAACCAAGTAAGAAACAGGAAAGACCATAGAAAACAGCGTCCTGTTGCTGTGTGTACTCTTGCCAAGTACCCAGTTGGTTCTCCTGTTTGCTTTTTCCGAACTCGCACTCCTGTTATGCCATAGACATCGCTAACGACGACAAAAGATACTCCTTACCCTTCTTTTCTTACTTTCCCTTGAGCATCATCAACTTTGTCTGACCTTTTTCACTTTCATCGATGGAATATCTTTTTTCGTTACCCGCTTACGCTCGTGCTGTTTCGTTGTTTGTTAGAAACTCAGATTGTATACGTTCAATTGAATAAGACAGATAATGCACACGCTATTACACTCCAAGGTCCGCAATGGCTCGTGATGCAGTCCCCTCCATTCCTCCATGGGTCGACTTGGCGGTGCACTTTTCTTTCACCTCCACTCCACGATTTAAGTCCATCTCTCTCATTTTCTTAGTTCCATGGCTGCGACATGTCAGCAGAGATGAAAAACAATTAAAAATGATGCATGTCTCTCCTTTCTTTCCTCGCTCTCCTCTGGACCTTGCTCTCTTCCCAACGTGAAAATATGTGGAGAGTGATAGAAGGTGACGCATCTTCTCCACGGGTGTGATGGCTGGGGTGTATGGCTGTTGCAGTTTGTTTACTCCAGTGGTAGAGTCCAGACACGGCCCAATTTCGTTCTCTTCTTTCTTGACTTGATATCATCTTTGCACAACGTTTCACAAATACAAACATGAAAAGTCAGCAACTTTACAAAACAAAACAAAAACAAAAATAATAAGCGAAGCAGCTTTGTGGAAATGAACAACTCACCAAAGGATGAAGGGAGAGCAGTAGACGCGTCTACACTACCCAACAACAAGAAATAAACAACAAACAATAGTCAATAACCAACACCTTACAACAAAGAAGATTGTGCATACATCAACTCGACTTTGGCAAGCTGGCTGATGGGGGTTGCAAAATATATGCGTCCTATCCTGCATTTGGATCCAAGCTTAATGTCTTCTCCCTCCATACGCGATCATATGTAATTCTTTCTCCACGGTCCTGTTCATATCATTTCGCCCCTCGAGATTCGTAATCATCATCAACAAAGGGCGTGTGCCTGAAACGACCTTACTCCTCAGATAGTTGTCAACGCGCATAAGGAGAAACAACGAACAGGCCTAGGGAAAAGGAGCATGTACCTTTTTTTATTCTACAAAAATACCGATCGACAACGTACCGCACCCTTTTACACTCCGTTTGTCAACCGTTTGGTGACAGAAAAATGTGAGAAAGAAGATAACAGCAATAAACAAGAGTGGAGGCTCAGTTGGTTGCTCTTTTCATTCCTTGACTCTTCGCCCTTTTTCTCTCTCGTTCTCTTCCTTGCTTGCTTCTTGCCTTCGATGACTTTTTGTCTATGGGAGCCCGCACCTGGCTTGTCTACAAACATTCATACACGAACACGAACCTTGCCGAACCCGCAACATATGCTAAAAAGTCTGGGTTTGTGTATTTTTTTCTTGTGTTCAGTTAGGCCAGCTGGTTGGTTAGGAGGTGAATAGGTGAGGGTGGATGCTTTGTTGGGTGAATGACACATGCTTGGCTGATGGTTGAGTTGGGTTTGAGTTGAATTCAATTGTTTGGCGCAAGACAAAAAAACTTAGCATTATTGGAAGACAGATATCTTTCTAACAAATTCGGTCACTACGGATATTTTCTTACAAAATCGGTTCATAAATATCTTCTCCATTTGCTCACCCATGTTTGCTTGTACCTTGCGCAAGGGACGAATGCTTGGATGGCTTGTTTGGTGGCCTTGTTAGCTGGGCTGGGCTGGATGGTGCATCTTTTTTTTCCTCCGTTTTGTATGGTGTGGGTGAGTGAGGCTGTGACCGCATGAAGCGAGCGATTTCGACGTCACCGTATTCTTCTACATTTGTCAGCGGTGTCTTAGCTGCGCTCCAGAAGTAGCAGGAGGGAAGGGACGGCTTTGAAATTGGAGCAAACGCCCATGTGTCTCTGGCATTCACTTCTCACTTTTGACAGCATCATCTCTTTCGCCCCAACAACCACAACAGCTCTTACTTCAAACAGACACATACTACGACACAGCAACTACAACAGCTATAACCATGGGTAAGGAGGACGCAGCGCAGGAGTCTATCATACCAGGAACAACACACAATTGCGCATTCACCACAGGCGTTCCATCATCGACCCTCCCTGAAGTTTGTTGTCTTGCTGCCATCTACCACCTGCCAAGGCAACTCATTCAAGGGGAAGAAACAGGGAAAATGGAATCACACCACAAGTCAAAAGTTTGTCGAACGACTAGACAGATGAGGGCATCACCCATCTTTGACATCACAAACAAAAGAGATTCAGGGACACTTTGCTTTGTCGCAACAAAAGCGCACGCCAACGTTCAACTCCATGGAGAGAGTGTGAGAGAGACACACACACCAACAATACACACAAAGGAGGCACAACAACAGCACCACCTGTTTGGACCCTGGGTTGATTTATTAATTATCCCCTTTGTCCTGCCACTCTTGTTGTACCGCATTTTAATTAACTGTCTCTTCATACTTCGTTCTATTCTGCATAGGCTCGATCTTTTCTCGCATTCTTGGAAGGCTTTGGGGCGATAAGGAGGTGAGAATCTTGATTCTCGGACTGGACGGAGCAGGAAAGACCACTATCTTGTACAGACTCCAGGTCGGAGAGGTTGTAACAACCATCCCCAGTAAGTCTTCCCTTAGACGGACACTGGATGCTGATACGTTATGAAGAAGATATGGCGAAAGGCTACATTCGTGGGCTTGCCTATTATTATTATTATTTTATGTTCTATTGATACGAAAGAAGAACAGTCAAAACGACAAGGAAGAGACGATTGAGAAAAAGAGGAAAAGTAACGAACACTTTTCCTTTTATTTCGAGGCAGACGCGAAGAAGCCGTACCTTTTCGGACTGCTATCTGCCTACGACTGAATTGTCAACGCTCACTCTGCGATTGAGCCTCAAAAGGCACAGCCTGCTGACCGCGTATTGCAATATCATCTATGCCACCATGTTGCTAACCTTTCACAATATCCCTTCACCACAAAAATAGCCATTGGATTCAACGTTGAGACGGTGCAGTACAAAAATATCAAGTTCCAAGTGTGGGATCTGGGAGGTCAGACATCGATCCGCCCATACTGGAGATGCTACTACGCCAACACGGATGCTGTGATTTACGTCGTCGACTCTGTGGATCGTGACCGTGTATCGACTGCCAAGGAGGAGCTGATGGCCATGTTGGAGGAGGACGAGCTCAAGGACGCTTCATTGCTGGTTTTTGCCAACAAGCAGGATATGGCCGGCGCCATGACCGCCGCCGAGGTCTCTGACGCCTTGGGACTCAGCACGTTAATGAACCGTCAGTGGAGCATCTACAAGACGAGCGCCGTCAAGGGTGAAGGACTCACAGATGGCTTGGACTGGTACGTTTTTTCTTTTTTGTTTTGTCATTTTGCCTGTTGTTTTTTCGTGGTTGTTGTTTATTTGCATGTGTTGGCTGGATGGTGACCCTTTTGTGTTTACGATATCCATTTTGGACAGAGCCCGTCTATTTTTCTCCCCTTCCTTTGTATGCATAATCCTCGCTTAAATGATTGAGCTAACTCTAACTATCACCCACTTTTCTGTCCTTTCTGCCCTTCTTCCGTTCTCTTAGGCTGATCAACATCTTGCAGAAATAAAAACACAGGGTTCCTCAATCCTTTGTCCTATCACCATTACTCTTCTTTCTCCTCACTTTTCGCTCACGCTTACATAGAAACCTTCACTCCCTCCATCTATCTCTCTCCTTTTTTTTTATTAATACAAAACCTCAACTCACATACCCCTCAAAGTATAACAAAAAAAAACACGGCATATCCTCTTTGGACAATCATTGATGTATTGGTGAGGAGGTATCCTGATTTACGTACATGTCCAACAAAGGGGCGTCAACGTTCCTCCCTGGTGACCCAGGACGATGAGGACGTTCATAATGATGCTCGCGGCTCTCATCTCACCTTTTTTGTTTGAGGTTTTTTGTACTCTCCGTCCCGTTGTTGTAGTCTCGAGTATTTCAAAGAAGGAAGAGGAGAGGATGACAAAGCTATGAATAACAACCATATAGACACAGCGTACACCCGGGCCAGGTTTTCTTTCGATAAGTATGTTTGCTTGTTTATTAGAGCTTTAGAGCGTTTTTTTTCTTGTAATAGTAGTGGTATGGTACAACCCGTTCACTTAAAGTGTGTCGAGTACTTGTAGGATAAAAAGATATGTGGATCAAGGAAAGGAGCAGTGCTTCTGTTTAGAAAATGGGGCTACGAGAAGGGAAATCCATTCTGACGGGGCTGTCCGCAGAATCGGCCCTGTTGAGCTTGGATCTGGGCGCAGACTGTAAGAACTGCTGCTGTTGTGGAGACAATGCCAGCTTGGGAGGCTTGGGGTGGTCAAATCCATAGGTTGACTTCCTCTCTCGACTCTCGGGACCATTGCCACTGGCACCACTGCTGTTGCTGCTATTGCTGGCGTGGTGACGATGACCGCCCGCGCTGCTGAAGCCGCCCATGGGGCTAGGACCAGGGCCGGGGCTGAGGGAATCGAGGGTCAGGTCCTTGCGGTGATCGAGCATGATCATCCCTCCGTTGCCGTAGTAATCGGCGTTGTAGAACGAGTCAGGGCGGTTGCCGACGGTTTCCTGGTCGGATGGATAGAAGAGGGACGAATTGCATTCCAGGTCTCTGACCAAGACCCGGCTGCTCTCGACCGAGAGGCCACGATCGCGCGACCGGGCCAGCTTGAGGCCCTTGTGGGTTGGAGGAGGTGGACTCGTCGTCGTAGGCATGGTTATCTTGGTATCGCTACCCTTGCCATTGCCGTTGTAACGATAGTGGGTCCCCTTCCCGGCATCAAATGAGTCGCAGGCCGCAATCACGTCATCAATCCCACCACCAGAGCCGCGATCCAACCTCGACAATGCATGCTGGTTCTGGCTACCACCACCGCTACCACTGCCACTTCCAACTTGGTTTGAAGAATCATGGCGCGTTCGGCTGTCAGTGTTGGAGCTGCCGGAACCGCTACCGTCACCACCATTCCCACGATTGCCGCCCTTACGCCAACGGCTTGTCCAGCGGTCGCTACTGCTAGTCTTGTTGGCGCTGCTGGTCCGGAACTTTTTGAAATGGTTCCGGTAGAAGCGTATTAGCATCTTAGGCGCAGGGAGGAAATAGATGGGCCCGATGGTGATCCGCAGACAGAGATCCAGCGCTTGGATCCGAGGCTTGTAGATCAGCTCGTTCTCAAAGACATACACCAAGTTCAGAATAGCGTATGCCTACGAGGGATAAAAATGAAGGGTTGATTGTTAATTGGACAGAAAACTACAGGATACAAGAGTTGAAGAGGCGCGTGGTTGAAAAAGTTGATAAAAGTGAGACACTTACGGTGGCCAAGGACATGAGGCAGGTGAGGTACCAGACACCAATAGCCATCATGTCACTATCGACAGAACGACCAGTGGGGCCGTGGCGATGGTTTTTGACCAGAGGGATGAAGAGATACACGCAGACCCAGACACAGGTCAGGAGCATGAATACCTGGTGTCCCAGATAGAATCCCGGAGAGGGCCTCATGTAGTACGTCTGCTCCGGCATCGAAAGCTGGTCGTAGCTGGCGGCACCGTAGATATCGGTGTTGTTGGGGATGCGGCCTGCTATTACATCGCTATTGATAATCCTATCGAGCCTCGCTTGGGTAAGGATATCCGTGCTGACAATATCAATTCGCAGTTGCTTGACCTGGTCGGGTGGGATGAAATGCTTGAGGACCCGCTGTTGGAAGTAGAAGATGGTGACGCCGAGGGAGACTAAGGCGTAGAGAAAGATGACGACGAACGACATGCGAGCATAGATGCTCCGACCGCCTGTCATGGGGTAGAAACCCGATCCCACCGATACAATCGCGATCGCTAGAGCAATGACGGCAACTGACTCTGCCAGGAAATTCCAAGCCCAGTAGATGTTGGGCAGGACGGTGTTGTTGGCGCGGAGATAGCCGACGACAGCAATGGTGAGGCCCGCAAATGTAACAAGCGCGGCGATGACCCGGAGCCGGGTCATGTTCTTGAAGCACATGATGAGGGCGACGAAGCAGAGGAAGGAGAGGTAGCAGGTCGCGATCACGTAGGTCACTATTGAATCGGCATATGCCGAGTTATCATCTCGGTCGCTGTTCCACCAGCCCGGTCTGTTTCTATAGCTGCTATTGTCATCGTCGTCGTAGTGAGACCAATTGCCCCCCGGCCTGGTACCGTTCCATCGACCACCTCCGCCAGTTTGATTCCGCCAGGTGCTATTCGACGACGGATTGGCGTCTCCCATTATTCTTGAGGATTGTCGAGATTGTTGCTGTGTGGATGTTGATGGATGTGAGTGTGTGAAGAGGTAGAGTGGTGAGAGGGAGGAAAGGAGGGAGAGTGAGCAAAAGAGTGTCTAGAGCAGCAGGGTAGGAAGGAGAGGAGATAGGACGGGTGGGAAGAGAAAAGGGTCGGAAAAGGATAGCCGAGCGTTTGTCTCTGTTGATTGCTTGCTTGTTTGTTTGTTGGAAGTGGAGAGAGCGAGGGGGTGAGGTGTTTGTTACACCCGGATGGTGAATGGAAAGTGTGAGGAAAGATAGGCGTTGGAGGATGAAGTAATAAATTGGTTCCTGTGCGACCAATTAGAAGGGGAAAGAGGGAGGCAGCGAGGAAGGAGATTCGAGTGATCGCACTTGATCAATGAACAACGACGAGAGAGAGAGGAGGAGGGAAGGGGGAGTTGATGAGGAAGAAAGGAAGAAGAGCTGATGAGGAAGGAAGGACGGAAGGAAGGATGTGATGAGAGTGAGGTGAATGAATGAAGTGAGGGAGGAGGGTAGGTGATGAGTGGAGGAAGAGAGGGAAGGAGGGAGGAACTGCACCCGCAAGGGTAGAGAGTGGAAGGAAGAAGAGAGAGGAGGCAACCAAGGGAGTAGACGAAAGGAAGAGAAGAGAGAGAATAGTGAAGGGAAGAAGAAGAAGAAGAGGAACAGAGGGATGGAATGGAGCGGAGAAGATAGAAGAGGAAAAAGAAAACAACCAGACCGGCACTTTGCACGGATGTTCACTTCGCACTTCGATGGTCAATATCAATCACCTCCCCCACACCCACCCACGCCACCTCAATGTGAAAATACTCACACACCCTTTTTCATACGCTAGTGCACACCTTCCTCCATTCTCTCCTCTCCGCCTTCCTCTGTGTCGATTTCCAATAGCAAAAATAATTAGCTCCATTTCATGTTGCCAAGGCACTCAAACTCTAAACCGTTGACTCTCATTGTTTTCTTTTTGCTTTTCAGACCATCGAGAGTTTCGAGCCTTGACTTTTGTCTTTACCCGCTCAGAAGTACAAGGGTGTGCCCGCACTGGATAAATGCCAACACCCCCGGCAAGAGGGAATTAAATGTGTTGTTAGCCCCCTTCACAGTTCAGGCACCGCACTCCTTTTTCTCTTTTTATTTCGCCTTGCAATGAGTAGACGGCTGCATTACAAGTTCCATATCTTTCATTTCGGAGACTATCTGCTTACATGGTAGGTGGAGTGGGCACACAGACGCGATGATTCGAATGCCCTTTGTCACACTCTTACGAAATCAAAACAAACGCGCGGACACAAGAAAGAGTCGAGAGTTAAGTCTGACAAAATCAGCCGATATTCTCCCTTCTGACCGTTGATTTGTTTTTTTCTCCTCTCTTTGTGTTTTCTTTCCATCTATGTATGGTCATAAAAACAACAACATCTTGTTTTTCATGCCCCTTATTTTTTAGACTTTCTTTGGGGGTAAATCGAGGCATGATCCCCTCTCCTCTCTCCCTCTCCTTGTCACTTTCTCGCACACACACACCCATTTGTGTTTTTCTATCCTTCATCAAACGCTATTTGTATTTCGGGTGCTCAGGCTCGACACAAAAACAAAGCCAACACACAAACCCTCCTCTCATAATAAATAGATCCTAGAAAAACATAAACACAAACCAAAATAACAAAAAATAAAATCCGCAAGGCTCAGTTCCCCTGCTTGGCCTCCTCTCCATTTATACACATACCATAATGTATGGTCACCCCCTCCTCCCTCTCCCCTCCCTTCCCCTCTTCTCTCCATCTCTCCAAAAACACAGAAAACAACAACCAAACATGAGTGGGCGACATCAACAACAAAGTCTAATCCGGAAAAGGAAATTGCCTTCAGCAAACTCCTTTGAAGAGAGGATTAGACTTGGTTTAGATGTGAAAGAGGAGGATGTCAGCGCGTGTAAATTCATTAATGAAAACAAAGAGAAAGACAGAGAGAGAGTCGGAAGTTGTCGAATGTGATAATCCACCTTTACTACGGAAAACATATCGGATGAATACGAGTGGGAGGGACATGAAAAAAGCACATGGGAAAAAATCGACTGTCCGTCGGTCAAAGGGAGAGCCCAAGCCCCGAGTAATAACTTATGGAGAAAGATAGAGCAAGCGAAAATGATAAAGGCAAGGACAGGAAAAGAAAGTGAGAGTTGGTAACCCTATTTTTCAATTACTACTAGAGGCCCCCGGGCTTTAAACGCTAGCCGATTTGCTCAAGAGAGAAAAACAAAAGCAAAAGCAAAAAAGCAGCAAACTGGGGGCACCTGGAGAATGGTTGAGACGTGTTGGCAAGCGGTCTAGGTCCATTGCATGCGGGGCCGAACTCCGTGTCAATGCGAGTTTGTTAAGGGTAAATAATGGATATCACGGGATTACTGAGGTCAAAAAACCAGGTATCTCAACGTTAATAAGATGAATAAAGAGGGGATCAAAAGTGGGCATTGTTTGTTATTGGTTATTTTGTTTTGTTTTGTTTTGTTTGTCAATACTGGTTGGGTAACGAGAGGAGGGTGGAGTTGGTCAAGTGAGGAAAAGAGGGTGGTCAAGTAGGAAGCGCCCGAATCAAAACATAAGACGAAGATTAAGTCCGGTTTACTCAACGACGTGTTCGCGTCATTAGATGTAATCTATGAAACAAAAAGACGCGTTAGTTATGGTTGAATGTGAATGATCACTGTTCTCATCAATCAAGTAAAACATTTTAGCTCCTATGGTGATCGTAGTTGTTCCTTTCTTGTTTCTCTTTCCCTCTCTCACAACCTATTCTTTTGATCCTATTTGTTGCTCTCTTGGTTCCTCCTATTCTCTTTGTCTGTCTCCTGTTTCTCCTTGGACCGACGTGCTCCAAGGACCTTGACAGGATAGATATACTTTCTTTTGTCATCCAAGGATGGTCCTTCTTTCTCTTACTCACCCCTCTAATATTTGAAAGGAATGAGATAGTGTTTCATATTCATCCTCAACACGCCCTAAACAGTGTCCAATGGGTTCTATTACTCCGTACCCCTCTTCTTGTTCTTTCTTCCCATCCAGTCCTTTCCGCTCCCTTTCCCCCGTTCATTTCATTTTTTTTATTACGTGAGGTGGAGGCATAATATAAAAGCCAATGAGTACGGGTCAAAAGGCTAAACTGAAGCGCGATGTCTACCTTCTCTCACTTCTTAGCTTGTATTTTTTTTGTTTCTGTTCCATATATCACAATTTCTCTCTTTTTTTCCCTTCCCTCGTCTTTCTCTTGCTTGCTTCTATCACTTTCTCTGTGTCTCCGTGCAGCTTGTACCCCCCCGCGCTTTCCACTGGTCTGGACTCACTTTGTGCCAATTGTCTTGATGCAGCATAAACAAAACAACAACAATATCCTCGTACCCTTTACCATCGAGAATGTGTACGCATGAACTGCAGTAGGGTTTGGTTGTATTTTTTTCCTTCGTTCGTTCGGTCGTGCATGGATGGATGGATGACTAGCTCATTTTGTTGTTATTTTTGTTGACTCCCAATGGATGTTGTACGTGTGTTGGCTCGAGGGTATGCATGTCCTGCGTCACCCCCATTGGACGAAAGAAAGAAAACTTTGAATGCAAGCGACCATCAAAATTTATGGGTGCTAGTTTGCTCAGGCACCCTACATAGGAGCGCATGCATCAAACAGAAAGAAGGAAAGGAAAATAAGGAAAGCACTGTTCGCCTTTTTTTTTCTTTGTTACATCTTCAAATGGAGGGAAGAGGGAAAGGGGACTAAGACCTTGTGAAAGAAAGATAACAAAACTTAGAGGGTTCCCTTTCCATTTGCCTTCCCCCGTGTGTCTTGTCTGTCGTTTTGTCTTTTGCTGTCGATCCCAAAAAAAGAAAAGGGGATCATCTGCCTCACAAAAGTACTGTACACTTTCTCTCTCGCCTGGTTTGCGTTCCGTCTCTTTGCAGGCAGTTCAGCCTAAACAAATTGAATGACACGAAGAAAGTGACAAGACGAGAAATAAAAGGGAGGAGAAGGAGTGAGTCGCGTACACGACAGAAAGAAGGAGAAGAAAGCAACGCAACAGCACGCCTGCCTGCCTTGTCTTTGTGCAATTACGTTCTCCCTCGGCCCTCTACTTTTTTTTTTAGCTCCCTGAGTGCTGGTAGAGAAGGGAAGAAAAGGGAAGAAAAGGGAAGAGAAGGGAAGAAAAAGGTGCAGTGACCAACCAACTAACCAGCCAACCACTTACCCCCGTCTTTCAAAAATGCTTCCTTTCCGTGTTGATGTCTGTTAACTCTGCCTACTCTGTCACAATAGCAGTCTGCTCCCTTCACCCACCGCCCTTCCCCTTGCTTTTTTTTTTTTTTTTGGGTGTGGTTTCTTTCGTCGTAGGCAGTCCTCTTTGAAGTTTGTCTTCTTGTCCCAGATAGTCTTGTGCTGCTATGTCCTCCCTCCTTCTTCCTCTTCGTTGTCTCTGTTCAACTCTCGTCCCTCCATCCCCCTTTTCTGACCGTTTTCGATGCATGCCGCAGAAAGGCAGAAACACAGAAAAAGGTTACGAAGACGCGAGCGGAGGATAAACTCGTCCTTCATTCTCATCCAGCAGTCAATTTCAGATCTGCTCTATTATGTTCTGTTGTTCCGAGGGCCCGACCGCTCGTACGCCTCTCTTGCTCTTCTCCTCTTTTCACGTTGCATGTTTTTATTCCACAGGTGTTGGACGTTTTGTAGTTGTTTATTTTTTTTCGCTTTTTCCCTCGAGGATCTTGTTACTGTTACTTGTTGGTCATCCTCTCTCTTTTTTTCTTGCTTGGTGCGACGTGATGTTGTATTTTTTCCCTTTCTTTCTTCCCAGCTTTGCGTTAGATCGGGATAAGCGTTGCATTGATTTGTCGTCTCTTATCTTCGTTAGCCGAGAGTATGCACCGAGAGTGTAGCCCGAGATAGATGGAATCGCCGAGAAAGAATGCCCGAGATGTTGATGAAGCAAGGAAAAAACTGTGTCTGTTTATGCCAATGGATGTATGCAAAAATAAAATAAATTCGAGTGAATGCATGCTAACAGTGGGGGGAGGGGGCGATTTTTTTTCTCTCGTACAAAGTTTTTTTTATCAATGCACGAAGAGATGGAGGAACGGCAACAGAGTTATTTGTGGTATGTGGCATGTGGTATGTTGGTATGTATGTTTCTTTGAGAGCGTTGCATGGAGCAACCAAATTAGTGATCAATGATGATGGTAGTGATGACAGAATGGAGGAGAACGACCAAACGGGCACGTTGATAAGTTGATTGCTAAATACTCATTGGATCAAAGACGCGTCGCAGCCAGTCGCCGCGCCTTCGGTCGTACTGTTACCCTCATTGCTGACATGATTGGCCTCTTGAAACTCTCTAGACGCATAACAAAATGACTCAGACCATTTACACGGCCCCCTGCGTTAGAGTTCGAACTGACCAACGGCAGTAGAGCAACCCGATAATGAATATATAGATTATGGATACCCATCTCCGCAAGGAGCAGAGAGTTCGAATGTGAGGAGAGAGTGATGGAACAAGCGAGGAGTACATTCAAATTGTTCCTTGGACTCCATGGTCTATGGGGCAATAATGTACAATGAACAAAAAAGGGTTCTCATCTTCCTTGATAAAAATACTCGCATATCTTTATTATGCTTCTTTGTTGTTTTGCAATGTTGCTGCTGGTATTTGTGCTTCATGCTTCCTGCAAAGCTTCTCGTAGATATGTAGCTAGTGCTGCCGAATGATGTCTCTTGGAGGCAATAATGTTCTTTTCTCTTTCGCGCGCGCAATGTTTTATCTTGTATCATGCCTTCTCTGCGCTGGTTGGTTCTTTCTCCATAACGCCGTTTTTCTTGTGCTCTCGTCTTGCTTGCATGTTTGTCTCTCTGCATGTTTGTACATCAGGCTGTCTGTCGCTTCGCCCGACTTGTTGTTTATTCTTGCTTCCCTCTCTTTTCTTCCCTCCCTCCTTTCTTCATCACTCCCTATGTTTGTATCCTTTTTTTGCTTTCTTCATTGCGCATATGCTTGGCTAGATGCATGTGTTCCATCACAAAGCAGCTGGTCTTTCCTTTTCCTTCCAATCTATTCAGTCTTTTTTGATCCGATGGTCGTCCACTTGCATGATAGGCCAAGAATGTTGCACTTGCTTTTTTGTTGTTGTTGTTTTTGTCAAATACCAAGCAAAAGTCAAGAGAGGCAAAAAGATTGTAAACACCCAAGTGCGCGCGTAAAAAGAAACCCAAGAGCAAAAAAAAAAAAAAAGTACCAATGGACGATTGACAAAACAAAAAAACATCGAATAGGGATAGATATGCGGCGAGAGAAAAGAAATAGAAAAGCGCAATGACCAAAGGCTAACGCATGATGCAGGCAAAGCAGAAGCAGCAGCAAGCTTAAGAAGTAGCAGCACCTGCCTTCTTGTGTGCTTGCCGGCTTTTTTTTGTACGTCTCTTTGGAGCGTCACCCCTTTCTTTTGGGTAGGATGTCTCTCTGTGTATGAGTTTGTGATTTTGCTCTACCTAGCTTGCGTTTCTAACATATTCGCATCTTTACAAAAGACACAAAAGAACAACTACAAAATAACGCGTGTGAGTTCATCTGCAGTGCTTTTCTCTCGTATCCCCCGTCCCTAGAAAACCAGATGTCATTCATGCTCAAAGTGCGTACAGTGGTAAAGAAAGTGGGCGAAATAACTAAGAAATAAAATAAAGAGTGCCTCGGTCCAGTCATCCAGTCCATGTCATTAAAATAGCTGTTATTCATCCATTCAATGGTGCATTTCAAATTGCTCCGGCAAGGCGACTTCCTTTCTTTTTTTGTATCCTCTTGGCTTCCTTGGCCCATCCATCTGTCTGTTCTCTCTTTTCCTGTCCTGCCTCTTTGCCTCTGTCTGTTGCCTATTTTATTTCTGTGTGTTGATTTGTGTTTGCCCCTGATTTTTTTTCCCCCTCCTGTGATTGTTCCTCTGTCCGCTCCTTCTCCCCCATTGCCTTACATCTTGTATTTACTACCCTTCTTCTGTTGAAAGCAAACGAAAAAAAAAGAGGGAGCCAGAAAACAGAGAATGAGAGACAGAGACAAAGTGAACAGACAGAATAGGCGAGAAAGGGAGGCGTGAGTTGGGTGCAGCAATAAACAGAAGACGCATAGAATCTAGCCTTCAGTTATTTTTTGTTGTTGCGCGTTCGTTTTTTTTTAGTTCTTAGAATAGGACAGACTGGAACAGGGAGGGGGGTTGCAATTCGCTCAAGAGAAGAGAGGTGAGTGCGGAGGGTAAGAGTCAAGGTGAGCGAAAAATTGACGGAGAGCAAGGAAGGGAAGCAAAATGAGTGTGAGTACCAAAGTGCATGGCCAATGGCATCCCACCGAAGGAACCTATGGTGATGCTTTTTACTCTATACCCTTGTGCCTCTTGTTTGTAAAGAGAACATACCCTTGTTTCCTTGTTTGTTATACTAATTTGATGCTCAATTGTATTGTTCAGGCATATCCATATCCTCATCCTCACCCCATGTCGATGTCTCCCCTTTTTTTTTCTATTTAAAAAATAAAGAATAAATCAAAAGAATAGAAGAATGGACCTGCCTTTCGTTTTTCAATTGTGCTCTACCTTCACCCATACATATCCCTATTGTCAATCGCTCCATTGCCCAATGCCCATTGACATTGGGCATTGGACCCCACATTCATTCAGTGCTGTCATTGCTTACCTTCGAGTCTTAGTGTTAGTGCTTTCCCTATCAACCTCATAGCCTCACTTGAGCCTCATCCTCGACACCTACCAATCCTATCCGTTCGTCCATTCACCATCATCATTGTCCTTTTGTTCTCTCTGTTCCCATAAATCCACGTCTATACTCAATGACTGACTGGCTGTCAATTGGTATGCATTCACATATCTCAGCACACTTTCCTCCCCTTTCCTTTTTTTTTTCTTTTCTTTCTGATCATCCCCCCTTCTCTCTCTCCTTTCCTTTTCTCTCTCTTCTCTCTTTTCTCTCACTCTCTTGTTGTTTCTTCATCGTTCATTCTCGCACGCATTTGCTTCTCTCTTTCTCTCTGCCTTCTTGTACATACATTTGGCTTTCAGGAATCTATCAGCACATTTATCCATCCACTGACCAGTAACTAGTAGCTTGATTCGATTTGCTCTTTAATTTACTCGTCTTCACCCCTTCTTTTTTCTTCTTTTTTCCTGCACCTTCTTACTTCCTTACTTTGTTCACGTTGACATTCATCTACATTACTCAAAGGCACATATATCCGAAGCGGCTCTCTGTTCCAACCCCGACTCTACATTTCCTCTCGTGTTTCTGATCCCTCTTTTCTCCTCGTCACTTCTCCTTGCAAATCAACATCTCTTCAACTGCTTCTTGCAAGAACAGAAAACGTCTTTCACTTTCTTGCTCTCTCGCTCTCGTCCTATCGTCCTCCTGCTCCCTCGATCTCTGACAAATCCAGGTCCCGTATCTCATCCCGTCCTCATCCAGCCAACCAGTCAAGCAGTCATTGAACCAGCAGCCCAGCCTAGCATTCAGATCCCGTTGACCCCGTCGATCAAGAGTCAACAGCTTGACCCATCCAAGAAAACCACAAACCATTCCATTGCACCTCGGGTAAGCACAAAGGCATCATCATACCTTTGCTATCCTTTTTCCAACATCGCTGCTCTCCTATCTCTCCGTTTGCCCCTCTTTTATCTCAAGGTTGAATGGTGTAAAAAAACATTCAATTCACGTTGTGCCTCTTTCTTTACTCGAGAACATACTTCAGTCATTCCTTTATCTTCTTCCTTTTCAACCACTGTCCTTCTTTCGTTTCTTTCTTTTCTTCTTCCTCTCTTCCTTCCTTCCTTCCTTCATTCACTTTTTCCTTCTTTATTCGACACAATTTGCTCTCTTTTTCCTTTTCTTCTCTTCTCTTTCTACTTCACCTCTCTCTTCCCCCTTCATCCTTGTTCTTGCTCCCTTGCACCTCACAATACATATTCCTTCCCTGCACCCCTCCCTTCTCCTTCAATTCCTTCCTTCCTTCCTTCCTCCGCCACCACCGCCTCCTCGTCTTCTGCCGGTTCCTCTTCTGAGCCTCTCCTGTCGATTTTCGAGTACGACGACTACCATTACTATTACTCCTACGACGCGCTGCCTGTGAGTTTGTACCCCCATTCCACGAGCCATGATCCGTTCATTTTCTTCCCCTTCTTCCTTCAATTGAATAATTGAGTATAGTACTTGTTTTTGTCCTCCTCGAACAACCACAACTGGTTCTTGTGCATTGTCTTAACTTGCTTACCTATGTGGAGAAGAATGCAGTCCTCCTCTTTTTCTCTTGTTGGTGTTGTAGTCGTTACCCTTTCTTTTTACGTCCTTTCGAATAACATCACCAACAAAAGCAAAGAAGTGGGCCTGAGAGTCACCCTAAGATTTCCACCTTGTTTGGAACTTTCCTGAGCTCAGCTCTATTCAGCCGAGATGCTGGGCATTATCTTTTGTTGTTTTTCTTTCTTCACTCCCTATTTCGCGAGTTCTCTTTTGCCTGTAATGTCTTCTATCATGTTTAAATGAACTCATTTCTCAATTAGTGTCATGACACGCGGAAGAACAAAAACAACAAAAAGATACACGCCTTATTTTCCTTCGTTTTCAATCTCGTCCCCCTTTTACAAACCTGAGGAAAGAAAAGAGAGCGCGGCCTAGCAACAATCCGTGGGTATCGACTTTCGTGACTTAATCGATGGTCCTTGTTTTTTCGTCGCTCATTTTTTCTCTTGCGCTCAGTCACCCCCCCCCCCCCCAGACGAGGATGCTATGCCAACCCCCATGTGTGCACAGGGCGTTTTTTCTTCGTCTTTGACAACATGACAATGAGAATGACAATGATGATGGTTGGTTATCTTTCTTATCCTTGCTACCTCAACTGTATGATTGTTTCGCCTTTGAGAAAAGAAACCACCCTTGGCACAGCCTTTTTCCTATCCCGTCATTGTCGTTGCGTATGTGTGCGTATACATGTTGTCTCAATGGTTTATTTCTATATTTTTCCCATTGCCCCCCCCCCCCCCCCACCTTACCATTGCATTGTACCCTTCCTTCCCGTAAACCACTGCACTGTCCACCCTTCCCTGCCTCGCTCTCTTGGTCAATGTTTTCTTTGTGTTTGTTGTTTTGTTTGCATTTTACCCCCCGCTCTGTGCTCTTGATATTTATATTGTGCAATGCATACACTACATGCACGATGGATGGGTGGATGGTTGGATGGATGGTGCACAACCAACAAGTTAACCAAGAGGAAGAAAAGAACGTCGTCTTGTCACTCTTGTTGTTGTTCAATTTAACACTAACGCACCCCTTGTGTATTGACGTTTCATGATCCACTTCTAGTACCATTGCTTGGATACCTCTTCTCCCCGACAGGACCCTCTCTTTTTTCTTTCTCTTAAATACTTTTACCTTCCTCGTCTTCCCTCTTCTCTCAATCCAACGTAACTCACCTTATCGCCGCCAATCACTCCCACCCCTTCGTTCTTATCTTCCTCACCTTGCCTTGAACTCCATCCATTCACATCCACCCAGTCGGATTACCATAGCCTTGTCGAATAAGCATGGCCGAAAGCACTGGTAACAACCCTATTGGTATTTGGTGCAACCTTGTCACATGCGGTCTTCCCGATATGTTTATATATCATGGGAACACAGACGCTAATGCCTTTTTTGTTATCTTCTCCTTTTTGGTCTCTCTCGCTAATAGCTATCGTTGAGTGTAACCCCTCCATGGACGCGGCGACCGAAAGCAACCAAAACAATGCGCATTGCGCCGACAACTATACCAACGAAGCTGGTCACCACCCCACATCCCCCATGGAAGATATCAAGCACGAAGACATATCCATGATCCCACCCATGCCTCTGAACTCCACTCCCAAGCAGAGGCCCACACCTCTCAAGGGCAGCAAGAGCAGCAACATGCTGCGCTCCGTCACTGCCCCCCACCCCCTCTCTCTCTCATCCAGCCACAGCTCCCTCCACCACTTCCAGACCTCCGGCAGCCCCATGTACACAACAGCCTCCGCCTCGGTCGGATTCACCAGCACCAACAGCGGACTCACCAGCACAAGCAGCAGCAACAGCTCTATTTATACACCCAACACGCCCGTCGGCCCTCTCTCTGCACCCTCTTCACCCTCCTTCCCCAACTCGGTCGCCTCTGGACCCACTGTCCCTCCATCCTTCATGGCGATGCATGGTCACAACAGCAGTCTGTATGAGCCATTCCGACGAAACTCTGTCCCCATCCTGACGGTCGACCAGGCCGAGCACAAACGCAAGGCCTCTGAAGAGAAGCATATGCACCGACAAGGATCGTGGTCATCCTTGACCTCAAACTCTCCTTTGGTCAGCGGCCCCATGAGTGGAATGGTTAGTTCCCAGCCACCACCCGGTCTCCACCACATCGACGCCGGCCATCTGGACCCTGCCACTATGCACTATTACCGGACACAATTCTCTCAACAACATGCCCTGCAACAACAGCAACTCAACCTTCAGCAACATACCCTCAGCCAGGTGATGCCCTCATCCAATTCGTCCTCACCCATGCCCGATGGCTTCATGACTGGCAATTCCATGCACAGTAGTCACCTCAGCTCTGGATCAAGCCACCACGGCAGCACGACAGGTGCCATCCGCGGAAACAATACCAAGGTCAAGCGCAACAACTCGATCTGCTCGACAACATCGGTCTCCTCGACCGGCAGTGGTTCCAACAACAAGCACCCATGCAAGCACCAGAGCTGCGAATGGAGTTTCAAGCGATTCGAGCACTTGAAGAGACACATGTTGGTTCATACAAAGGAACGTCCCTTCCAATGCGATTTCGCCGGATGTAACAAGTCGTTCAGTCGCTCGGACAACTTTTCGGCCCATCTCCGTACCCACTCTAAGAAAGCCCTGGCCCATCGTCGCTATGACAGTCGTGGACTCGAGACGGGAGGAAGCGCAGGTATCAAGCAAGAGTCTCAGGATTCGTCGCAGTCGCTCTCGTCGTCGGCGGAGCATGGCTCCGGGGGTATGGCTGGATTCATGCCCCACCCATCTCTCCATCTGCCAAACAGCTACAGCGCCGGATCTATCAGCCAAGACGCGTCTGAGTATGGCCGCGACTACTCGCCCCCACCTTCTCCTGGTGGCACTCCAATGGGGCGCCCTTCCTCGGCCATGGGAACATCGTCTTCGATGAACGACGATGACTCGTTCGACATGATGGGTCACTCAGGCTATTCGTTCGGCAACAGTTCGATGTACGCCTTGGACCACTTGGACCATCTTAACAGCATGGTCCCCCGCTTTGACTCGATCCGCCTCGACCTCAAGTCGGTCAACCCTGGCGATATTCACAAGCAATACGACGACGCGAACCAGTCGGAGGTACTGCTTTCGAACTCGAACCCTAACGGAGAGTCACCTCGCGCTTCGCCCTTGCCCCAGTACGAGCACTTTTCCTTCCCGTCATCGATATCGACCCACTTTATGCCCATGATGCCTCCAGGATTCTCGTCCGACTCTGGCAACAACAACATCCAACAACAGCAGCACTCACAGCACCAGCACAGCACACATCACAACGGTGGATTCAGTTCTGAGCCCGACTTCAAGTCGCTTCACTTTTCGCATGGCTCACATGGTGCTGGTGGAGACTCTGACTTGCATTATTCGCCATCTCCTCCATCGAACGAGGACAGCTCTCATCTTCACCATCCCCAGCCCTACCAGCACGCTTCGTACCAATCCAAGGTCGCAGCAACGCCACAGATGCTCCAGCATTCGGGTTACGGCTCCCTTCCTCCACTGTCGACGTCGGCTGCGTTGCCTCCTCACCCATTGATGTCCATGTCCTCATCCCTCACTTCTGGTCTCAATGAGGTTGCATCTCGTAAATAGGTTGGATGGCTTTCTTTTTTTCTCCTCCCATCCGCCTTCACTTTTATTATGTAACTTGGTGTTCGTGTGTCTTTTGCTTTTCATTTCTACTTTGACCCATTACGCGGCTTGTCGCGCCCTTTCTCTCCTCCTCCTTTACTTCTATTGCCTTTTTCTTCTCTTTTTTTTTTTTTTTTTGGCCGCAAACCGTCACACGGCAACCCATTCGCGGTGTGTATATATCCCTCCTTTTTCTTCTCAAAACTTTCAGTATTGGCCCTTTCTACCTCTTCTCCTGGCCTTTGCTATAGACCCTCCTCCTTCATACTTTTTTTTTCTTTTTTCGTTGCAGTCTCTCTCCCTTCCTTGCTTGCTTTCTGTTGTTCTCAGTAGACCTTTTTTTTTTCTTGCTTTGTTTGTTTGCTACTTTTTTTTTCTACTTGCTTTTGCACCTGCTGTTATTACCATTGCTCTTTTTTTTTGTCGCGCTTTGCTGTTTGTGCTTATAGAATTTTTCCGCTTCTTCTATCTTCCGTTTTCGCTTCTTTGCAAATACCTTTTTCGATAATAAACAAACCCAAACAAAAACAAGGTGCGCTTTGGTTGTGGAGTGCGGCGAGACAAAGGGTTGTGGAGGAGGAGGCGCGGAAATACTTCGAGGTCTTGGGTTTTTTTGTTTACGTTTCTTCAAACGCAGACATCAATTTCAACATACTGTCAGCTACTCTGGTCGTGCCGGAAGAATAGAGAGTAAGGAAAGCAGCATGTTTTTTTGGTCGATCTCCAATCCACTATGTATCGTTCTGGTTCTCACACGTCCTTTTCGACCTTCCATCTCTCCCCTTTCTTCGCCCCTTGAACTAAATGACCTGAGCGAAGGGGTGAGTGGGAAGAAAAGAAAAAGAAGAAGCATAAAGGAAAGCAAGGGCTGGTAAGAGTGAGAGGAGGTAATAGTAATCCACTTTTTGACCCTGGAAGGTGTTTGTGTGTGCAAGTCTAGAACCCTCTTTGTCCTTCTTTACGTTATCAAAGGTCCATCTCAAAAAAAGCATCAACAATAGCCTAGCGATGGTGTGTGAAAGGGTTCTTGTTATAGTGCGTGTGTTGTGTGTCTGTCTGCCGTGGTACAATCGAATTGGCCATCTTTTGTTCACTTCCATGTCCTTGTGCCCAGCCTGCCCCTTGCCGTCGAGTCAAGAACGACAAAAGGACAAGACACTTGTTTCCCATTATCTTCCGCCGCCCTTTTTTGTTTCTGTCTTCTTTTTCTTTCTTTGTCTTTTCCACTCTTCCACCTCCGTCAAAGACAACAGCAGCCTCTTCTCTCTCATAACCCCATCCTTCTCGGTAGGTTCATCACAGCTGCACCTCATCACTCGCGGTCATTATGCGCACTATTGTGCATCTCGCAATAACACGCGCTCTCATCACCTGCTCTTGTCACTCCATTGCGAATGCCACTTCATCCTGACGACACGACATCTCTCGCGTTGTCGAGTCAATGCTTCTCGAACTGACTTCCTTTTGTTTTTCTCCGTCCTTGTTCACTTTGTTAGAAAAAGCAAATGTCCGACCACCCTGAAGATACCTTCTTCCCAGTTCCCGCTCGTCTGCTGGACAAGGCTCAGTGCCCCGAGCCTTACATTACCTCCGTCGAGCAGTATCAAAAGATGTACCGTCAGTCCATCGACCATCCCGAGGAATTCTTCGGCAAGGTACTTTTGTCTTTGCTTAATCAAAGACAAGCATTGACTCGAAAGTGGAGCAAATTGCTCCTCAAGAAAAAAAGATGGAACAAAAGAAACACCTGCATGCACTCGCCTCTTAACATATCGGTACATGTTTTCTACCTATATGATGGGATAGCTGGCGACGGAACTGTTGTCATGGTCAAAGCCGTTTCACACGGTCCGCCATGGAGGACTTGAGCACGGCGATATTGCGTGGTTCTTGGAGGGACAGTTGAATGCTTCCTACAACTGTGTCGACCGCCACGCCATCTCCACCCCCAACAAGGTATATTTTATTTTCTTACCGCTTTTACACTTTGTCGAAACCATGGTGTTTTACAATTGCTAAAAGGACTACAGTACGGCCCTTGTTTGTATCCCTCACTGACCCCATTGTTCAATAAAACACTCCAAAAAATAGGTGGCGATGATCTACGAGGCAGACGAGCCGAACCAGTCAGAGAACATCACCTACGGAGAACTCCTCCGCAAAGTTAGTCAACTCGCAGGAGCCCTGCGCGCCCGTGGAATCCGCAAGGGGGACACTGTCGCAATCTACATGCCCATGATCCCCGAGGCCGTGGTCGCCTTCCTAGCCTGTGCCCGTATCGGTGCCTTGCACTCTGTCGTCTTTGCCGGTTTCTCGTCCGAGGCTCTTCGTGACCGCATCAATGACGGCAACTCTCGAGTGGTCCTCACCTCGGACCAGGGCAAGCGTGGAGGCAAGACCATCGAGACCAAGAAGATTGTCGACGAGGCGCTCAAATCCTGCCCCTCGGTCGAGACGGTCATTGTTTGCCAGAGGACAGGTCATTCGGAGGTGCCTATGACTCTAGGAAGAGATGTCTGGTGGGGCGATGAAGTCTCCAGACAGCCCAACTACATAGCCCCCGAGGCTATGCACTCTGAGGACCCTCTATTCTTGTTGTACACTTCTGGGTCGACTGGTCAGCCCAAGGGTGTCATGCACACGACGGCAGGTTACCTGTTGGGAGCTGCGGCGACGGTCAAGTATGTTTTTGACTATCACCCAGGAGATATCTTTGCCTGCATGGCCGATGTCGGTTGGATCACCGGACATACCTACATCGTCTATGGTCCCCTGGCTTTGGGAGCAACCACGGTCTTGTTCGAGTCCATTCCCACCTACCCTACTCCCTCGAGATACTGGGAGTTGATTGCGAAGCACAAGGTGACCCAGTTCTACACTGCCCCCACTGCCATCCGTGCTCTTCGTCGATTGGGCGATTCCTGGGTTGAGGGTCATGACCTCTCCTCCCTCCGTGTCCTCGGAACTGTCGGTGAGCCCATCAACCCCGAGGCCTGGCACTGGTACAACGACAAGGTCGGCAAGGGCCGCTGTGCTATTGTCGACACCTACTGGCAGACCGAGACTGGATCCCACATTATCACACCTCTTCCTGGAGCCATTGCGACCAAGCCCGGTTCGGCCACTTTCCCCTTCTTTGGAATCGACCTGGCGATCTTGGACCCTGTCACTGGCAAGGAGTTGGATGGCAATGATGTCACAGGAGTCTTGGCCGTCAAGAAAGCATGGCCTTCGATCGCTCGCACCATCTATGGTGACCATAAGCGGTTCATGGAGACTTATCTGAGACCTTATCCTGGTTACTACTTTACAGGCGATGGTGCGACGAGGGACAAGGACGGATACATCTGGATCCGGGGCCGTGTCGATGATGTGATCAACGTCTCGGGCCATCGTCTCTCGACGGCCGAGATCGAGTCTGCGCTGATTATGCACCCGACCGTTGCCGAGGCGGCTGTCATTGGTGCTAACGACGAAGTCACAGGACAGTGTATCCATGCCTTTGTCTGTCTCAAGCCCGGCATCTCATCCCACTCCAATGACCTGCCCAAGGAGCTGGTCATGCAGGTCCGCAAGGTGATTGGACCCTTTGCGGCGCCCAAGAAGATTTATCTGGTCGAGGATTTGCCCAAGACGCGGTCGGGCAAGTTGATGAGGAGGATCTTGAGGAAGCTTGTGGCCGGTGAGAAGGACTCCTTGGGAGATATCTCGACCCTTGCTGACCCCTCTGTTGTTGCTGCCTTGATTGTTAAAGTCGAGAGCTCGTGAGGGTTCAATGAAGAAGGAACGAGAGGCGGTGGCTAAGAAGACATATCAGGTTCCACAATCAAAGAATAAATATACCATTCGGACGACATGAACATGACTGTATGCCCAAGAGACATGACTGAGGAGAAGGAGGGGGTCAATGGTGAGTCCAGCAATTGTTAACAAAATGGATGGAGCGTTCAAACGCAGACGTCCACAACGTCCACAACGTCCACAACGTCCACAATGTCCACAACGTCCACTTTCTCGCGTCTACGTTCAGACCTGGGACGTACGGGTTTTTTTTGAGTGATGGAACTTTCTTGGAGGGGAGGCGGAAGTCCACGGTGCTCCTCTTAACAGCCAGCACGCCATCCAAGAAACCAATGCTTGGTAAAAGTGTACTCCTCGTCCGTCAAGAAAAAGAGTTGGATGCGCATATCCAAAGTCTCGAAAGGGGTGGACACGTCGACTCCAAAATAGGCAAGTCCATGTCCATCCACCTCTCACGCTCAGACCCATGGAGGCGTACTTTTTTTTATGCGCCACCTAAGAATAGCAGCCAGCGTGTTTTCTTTAACTAATACTAGGCAAAAAGATGCGTAGATCGTCGACTTCATATGCCAACCAAGCGGTTTATCCGGCTGACTGGCTGGTTGTCACTTCGTCAAGTGACAACAAAGCCCCCTCCGTCTTTATTGCCGCGCTAACAAGCCTAATTCAAAAGGCGGCGTTATGAGAAAAGCGCAAAAGAGGCTCGGTCCTTCCTGGACACTTACGAAGTTACACTAGAATACCTCCCTTGCGAGCATGAAAGGAAGTGGGGGGCATATCGCGCTGCCTCATTCTCCACTTGTAGAAAAGAGAATATTTATTTGCCTCAACTGTCCCTTCTTTCCTTTGTCCTCTTGTGCTGCTGGCATCACGATTCCCTTCTTTTTCATGTCTTTGGAGATGCTGGAGCAAAGGGTTTGAAAGCAAGAAAATAAAGGAGGCAACGAAGGATGAGGAATGAAGAGGGATGACGTCGGGAATAGGATATGCCGCACAACATTGTCAGGAGGAGAATGGTAGAGAGATCACTCACTACGTAGCATATCCATTTTCATTGGGGACATAACGATGTGCAGTGAACATTGTGAAGATGGTGGACTGTTTTGTGATCGAAAACAATGGACAACAAACAAGGAACCTCTTCAATGGCGTCGAAGAACGATACAAAAAAAGGAACACAATAACATTTTTTAAACCTAAACGGACATAAACATCGCTTCCCAAAAAAACACCGCAGAACCTCCACAACAACAAAGAAACAGCAACAACAGCCAAGAAACAACAACACCCACCAAGAAACATCAGCAAAAGCAAAGAAACAACAACCGCAACCACGAAACAATAACAACCACCACGAAACAACAGCAATAGCAAAGAAAAAAAACAACAGCAAACAAGTTTAACCAACCATGGCTTCAGAATCATTGCCGTCCTCGTCGGGTTCACCTGCTTCACCTGCATCTTCATCTTCCTCCTTCACACAACCACCACCACCTCATTCTCCATCCCTCAACGCCACCACCTCATCCAACATCGACATTCCCGTCCTCATCTCCGGTGCTGGTCCAACAGGGCTCATGGCCGGCCTCCTCCTCGCAAAGATGGGCATCCCCAGTCGAATCATCGAGCGTGACATGGCCCCCACCCTAGACTCTCGAGCCATCGGAACCCACGCAAGAACTATCGAAATCTTCAAGCTCACAGACAAAGCATTTTATGAGGAGGTTGGAGGCCAATCCTGGAAGTCCGAGTCGATGCGGTTCTACTTTGGGAGCAGCCTGGTGGCAGACATCAAGCCGAACCCAAGCAAGGATTCAGAGTTTCATGTCCCCTGGATGTTAGCGCAGACAGAGACGGTCAAGATTCTGACGGAAGCGTATGAGAAGACGGGGATCGGGAAGGTGGAGCGTGGGTGGGAGTTGTTGGATACCAAGGTTGTTGAGCAGGAACAGGAGCAAGTTGAGCACCAGCAGGCAGAGGATGGAACGACACAGGATATGAAAACGACGACTGCAACGACCTCATGGGTGGAGACGACGATGCGAAGGGCGATTGAGGGAAGCAACAAGCGCAAGGGCGAGAGTGTGGTGTTGGGCACTGTTGACATGGCAGGGGAGGATAAGGACAAGGATTACGAGGTCAAGGTAGTCCGGTCCGAGTACTTGATTGCCTCTGACGGTGGCCGGTCGACGGTCCGACACCGACTCAACATCCCATTCCCAGGCCGTACTCGCGACAACAACTTCATTCTCTTTGATGGACATGTCGAGACCGACCTATCCAACACCCATATCACGTAAGTTTACTTGTTCATCTGTACATGGTGCTCTTGTCCCTTGTTCTCTTGTGTAACTGCAACATGCACAATGCATGATCGGTATTTTGTATCTCCTCCTTTTCTATGTTCTCATCTCCCCTGACCCCTTCTTGCTTTTTCGCCTCCCTGAAAAAAAGGTTCATCAATGGAGATAATTGTCGCTCTGTCGGAATGTTCCCCATCCGCGACAACAGAGTCCGTTTGATGCTCGACGACGGTATACTAACCCAAGAACAGTTCAACGCACGAGAGCCCAAGACCCCGACCAAGGAATACTTTGAGAATCTCCTTCAGGAAACCTTGGGTACCCTCAAGCTCAAGGTCCTCAGCTACAACTGGCTGGCCTACTACAGGGTCAATGAGCGCCGATCTGCCAAGTTTGCGCACAAGCGACGGATTTTTTTGGCCGGCGATGCTGCCCATTGCCATTCTCCTGCTGGTGGTCAAGGTACGTTACTGGAGCTATGTTGTTATATGTATCTTTGCTAGGAATCAAAATGTTTTTTGTTGCCCCTTGTGCCCTTGCGCGTTTTCTTACATTTTACATCATACTATCCAAACGCGCGCGAACCTTTCTCATCGTACTACTTGCTACACACACACGGATGGAATAAACAGGAATGAACACGGGTCTGCAGGATTCATACAACCTGGCATGGAAGATCGCGCTGGTCCTCAACGGAACAGCGCCTCAATCGCTCCTGGACTCTTACAGCGAGGAACGCATCCCCATCGCTGACGAAATTATTAAGCTCTCGGCCAAGACCCTTGAAAATGGTGTCTACCGAGGCTGGTTGTCGTCCAACATGAAGCGAATGATGCTTTCAATCACGCCCTTTCTCACTCGTTACTTACCCAATGGCAGAAGCCGTCCTTCCTTCTCCATGGTACAAAAAAAAAAAAAAAAAAAAACACGGCGCTTTTGTCTTTCGTTATTTTTTTTTCTCTTATGCAAACATGGTGGGAACGCAGCGCTGTCTAACCTTTTTTTTTTTTTTTTTTTTAATTCCAACTTGCCCAAATGCAACAATAGTTGGGACTTCGGTACCACGAGAACTCGATCAACAAGGCCCACAAATCTCAACACTACTCGGTCACAGGACCTGCTTCCATCGGACAAAGAGCCCCTGACGACATCCTTGTCCCTTTCACAGCACCTGCAGATACATCGATGCCAAGGTCAGAGTCGCTAACTGAACTGGAGGATGATTCGACTGGTCAACCCGCAACAACACGACTCTACGAACTCCTCGCCTTCCCTGGTGTCTTTCATATTCTCATCTTTGCGGCCGATCGTCTCGCGAAGGATAAGGACTTTGATTCCAGTCTGGTCAAGGATGTTGACCACTACCAACGGGTATGGTTGTCCAGATGGCCAGGACTCAGAGGAGTGTTGGAATCAAACGCGAGCTCGGAGGCGATGAGTAGCAAGAAGACGAAGTCGACACCTCAGTTCATGGTTCATGTCATCTCCAGCGCCACACCCTCCTCTTCCTCCTTCGACTCGGATCCCCATGAAACAACCACAACAGCAATGGCGGATAGGGCAGCAGGCTTTGGAAAAATTTATGTCGATCGCGAAGGAGGGCGACTGCATGAGCGATATGGATTCGTGGGCGTGTCGACTAGGAAGAGCGGAGGAGGGATTGTTATTCTTCGCCCTGACACGCATATCGCGTTCCGGGTGTCGAATGTTGACAGTGCTGCGTGGGTGGAAGTGGATGAGTACTTTGAGTCTATCTTGGTCAAATAGGTTACTGAGGGTAATGTGCTGGAGTTTTCTGCAGCTCTTGTAGAAAAGTAAATGGATGGACAAATGGATTAAAGAGCGCTGTTCGACTCAACGCTTTTCTCACTGCCTTTCCATGATTCCATCCTGTCTCCCTTGTTGAGCTGCCCGTTCGCCTGATCTGCCGATTTCTGTCACAACCAAAGCAGCAAGGAGGCGCAAAACAACAGGGTTGCTGGAGGGCGTATTATTTTCTTTATTTTAGCCGCAGTGTAAAGAGATCAAAACACAAAACGCGAATCATCGTCTCATTATTTTTTACACGGCACGCCCATGGACACGGACGCGGTAGAGACAAGTGAAATCAGGGTGGCCCCAGTTTGACAGCACCCGGACAACAACACCATACGCAGGTACGTTCTGTTTCGACAGCGGGATCGAGAACCTCTGCGCCGTCTCTATCTCCGACTCCGCCACGCCAACCCTATCCTCATCCCCGCTACGATCACAAGTCCCAATGGGCTGTTCCTGTTGTTGCTGGTACGTGATAGTCACAAGGAGCGAGGCGCCAGGGAAGGGCGACCCAAACTTGTGCCAAGTCGCCAGGATCGGAGTTTCGCCCGCATCCTCATCATTCGTCATTCTCCTTCTCACTTCCTCTTCCTCAGTTGAAGAAGAAGATTCGGTAGTAGGAGCAGCCAAACGCCAAATCTCAATATCTCTCGGCGCAGTCCCCCGATGAAGAGCAACCCTTGGATCCACGTGCTCGATCACAATCTCCGTCACCACAACCCTCTTCGCCAATTGAATCGCAACCTGACCCCACCCACCCTGCATAGGCCAACAGTCCCCAGGGTTCATCTCTGGTTGGATCACCTTGTTCACCTGCACTTGGTCACTATCCGAAAGTGAAGGAGGTAAGGGAGGAGGGATCCAGTTCTGGAGTCCAAAGAGTCGTCCGAGGATGGTGGTGGGTTTGTAGCGGTGGTAGGTCTGGGTTGTGAGGTGGGGGATGATCCGGCCGCCCGAGTTGTAGAGCGCGTAGTCTGGTTGTGCGTCGATATGGCGATGGATACTGTGGCGGGCGCGGTATCGCTCGATGGCTCTGTCGATCACCTCTGTCAGGATCTGTTGCTCGACACGCGACACGATCTCCTGAACACCACTGCCACCGCCATCCAGTTCCCGCTCCACCCACTGCGCAAGCTGTCGTTGCACAAAAGAATCCACCCTCCCCTCAAGACTAGCCCAGACAGCATTCGACTCTGTCACGACCAAATACAAGAACTCATGCCTCGAGAGCACAGCAGTCCGTCGCGAAAGCTTGTTATGAGTATCCGAAACCAAACTCCTGATCCTGTTCTCATTTTCCTTCAAAATCTCCTCCCACTTCCCCTTCTCCCCTTCTGCAGTCCTCCTCATCTCTTCTTGCACAACCGCAGAAAGGTACCCATCCCTCGCCCCTAGAATCTCCTTAACCGCATCCCAGAACTCCTCCGGAACCCGAGCCTCCCCCGAAATAGGATCCTTGGCCAATACCAACTCAGCGGGGAGCTCATTGCGGATAACCTCCAAGATCTTGTTCTCGACCCACCGGTCAGACCTCAATTGCTCGTAGATCAACCGGAAGTCGACGTTTCTATTCCTTTGCGACCGTTCGAGGTTCGTGATCCTCCGCTCGAGAGATTCGTATTCCGTCCTCAAGTCCATACCCACGTCGCTGGAACTCGAAGGAAGTCGATCCGTTGGTGATCGAATTGAGGAGCTATCCAAGATATCATTGGTCGGTGATTGATGATGGGGATCCCTGTCCTTGGAGGCTGATCGCGAGGTTGAGAAAAGGTGTGTCAGTAAGTGGAAGGCGGAGCGGGTACGAGTCCAGCGAGACCTCAACGACGACCGCCACGACCCCTCATCTCTCCCTCTTATTGTCCTCCTTACTCCACTTCCACTTCCTACCTCTCCAGTATCAACAACAACTACAGGTGTCCGCCAGGAGATATTCAACCTGCCACAATAGCGCGGTGTCGAAGGAGAATGCGACGGCGACTCATCTTGAGGGACGATTAGACAAGGCACTAACGTCATGATCAGCCCCATCAAGAGACTGATCAATATCCATTTGACGATAGCCGCCTCGTTGTTGTAATACGTAGTCGCCACCTTGTCGGTATAATAGTGGACCTGGTGGTAGTAGAGGTGGTTACGAGCTGTACCTGCAGTTGCAACAATGGTGGTCTCCTCAGGAGTGTAATTGCATCTCACATCCAATCTGCGACAAAGACCTCGGACCCAGGACCACAGCTCTGTCATAACATCGATGGTTCTCCTCCTAGCCCTGATCTTGTTGTCGTAGTTGTCGCATTTATCTCCTCTGTGAGCTGCCATCTTGTTAGACACCCGACCTCGACGGCGGCCGTACAACGGCGTACTCCTACTCCTACTCCTCCTGGTCTTCCCCATGGCCACAGTAGGACTCTCACTCGGATCATCAACAAGCCAAGGAGGAGGAGAAGGAGTAGGATAGGAGACACGAACCGTGGAGGGGTTCAAAGACCGGGTCCTCGCATATAACTCCCGTCGCCTTTCCAATAGTTCGACCATCATGTTCTCCTCATGGTAATCCCTACAGTCACCCTCCTCCTCGTCGTCATCATCGCTGTCATCGTGGTCGTCTGGTGTTGGCGGGGCTGTTTCGGTACTGGGTGGAGGCTCTCGGTAGTCGGTGAATAGGCCACCTGTCGAGGGGATCGGCGTCGCCGGTTCAGTCATGATCGGTCGTAGTAGAGAGCAAGGAGCAAGAAGAAGGAAAGGGGAGTTGTCGTTTTTCTTGGAGTTTGTGAAATTTGGTGATGTTGCGTCTTCTTTGAGGAGTGATACCAAGGAGAGGAAGGAGAGAATAGGAGGAGTAGAGGTAGTAGATCCTGAAGACTGACTCACTGGGTCTGTTGTTGCTTTGAAAAGAGAGAAAAGTAAATCTGTGGGGTTGAAGACAGAAGAGCGTTTTTCTTCAAGGCAACAAAGGGTGACGAGGAACCAAACGACAAAGAAGCAAAAACAAAAGACGTGTGTTTGATTCTTACAAGTCTGGGTGAAAACGAAAGGGTGATCGTGGGTGGGTGTTTAAAAAGGTCGTGTGGGTGTGGTGTAAAAGAAAGAAGTGGGATAGTGTTAACACAACAAAAAAGCGGGTGGAAGGGGAAAAGAGATAGAGATAGAGGTAAAGAACGAAAAGAGGACAAAAGGAGAGATAGTGATGGCGATCCATAGCAAAGCCAAGGGTCATGTGTACGGCGTGTTTGATCAGTTCACGAAACAATCAAGAACTGTGGTATATTTTTTTGGTGGCGCATATCTTTTTCTGCTTGTCTTTGCTGAAGGCAGGACGCCCTTGTAGTGTTGTATTATGTTGTGTTGTCTCTTTTATTATCATCACAATCGTTCATCCAGGGTCGTTACAAGGATAAATAAATAGTCTCTATGTCCTTACAACACAAACGCAGTAACAACCCCAACAGCTGCAACAGTCAACGCACGCGACACTGATAACAACTGGCCAGCACCACTTGTAATAACACCACTATTACCATTGTTGTTGTTACCACCGCTTCCACCGTTACTACCATTTCCGCTTCCAGTATTTCCAGAGTCTCCTGTCCCGGGTTGTACAGTTCCGACTGGTCCAGTACCAGAGTTTCCTCCAACAGCCAACTGGGCGAACCCGATCCTTCCTCCAGGGACAGATGGGTCAAAGTCATAGATCGAGTACACGTTCTTCAAAAACACCGCGCCCAACAGCCAGTCCTAAACATGGGTAGGAAACTATAGAGTTAATATTTCATCGGGGATGGGATGAGGGGGGGGGTCGAAACGGAAACAAACGCGTATTAATTTGTACCTTGATGGGGACGGTGGCACCCATGGGGTACATGGCAGAACTCAAGCAGATGACGCGTCCAGTGTTGAGCGTGGCATAGTTGTCCTGGATAGCAAACGACCGGTAGGGGATGGTTGTCACAAAGTTGCCGAGGGTGATCGTGATGGGCGTGTTGCCATCACATGGCACAAACCAGCCATACTCCGTCTATGTTCACAAAGAGGGATCGACATATTAGCAACCTACTGCTTTCCTGTGTCATATTCTTTCATTCGTTTCCATTTGCCAACAGAAAAAAAGGTGGATCGCCTTGCGCTTACGGTTTTGAAACTTCCGGGGATGGCGGCGTGAATAGAGTCGGCAACGGCCTCAGGGACAACCATGAGGGAAGTGCCTGTATCAATAGTTGCTCTGGCGCCTCCTGTTGCAATCTCCTTTCCATTGATGTTCATACCAGTGACAGAAACCTATGTTCACGAATAAAGAATAAAGACAACGTTGTTATAGCTGACAATCATATTTGCAGCGAGCAGCCAAGACATGTTCAACATAGGCAGACGTGATTGTAGTACCATCCAGGGGGTATCGCCGACACAGTTGACATATGTGATGGGCTCCTTGTAGCGAGCAGGGTTGGCACCTCCGAATGTAATCTCTCCACCGGCAGCATTGCTACGCTTAGAGGCCTGGGTGGCTGGGTCGTTTGCCTGGAGCCACACGCCGATTTGGTTCTTGCCCAGAGCCTTTGATGTCGAAAGAACCTTCAGAATTGGAGCGTCGCCTACAGTTGGTCCAAACAAAGAATTAAGGTTAGAACTGAAGCTTGCAATTCGTTTCCGGGGTGGCACGACAAAAGTCCTGCTAGGCTTACCGGGTGCGGTGGACCAGAGACCCATAATTCCATCGACAGTGGGAGGCAACGATGCCTGATTGACATTGACGAGACCAGCTACGCCCTTGAAGTTGAGGTTTCCAATGCCATATTGTTCCTGTAATATGTTCAAAAATATGGCTGCTAGTCAGTTGCTTGTTTTCTTATGCCATGAGAGAGGACCAAGGTCAGTTTCATCATAACATAATAACTTACTGTTATGTAGACCCCCGAAACCTTGTCTCCACTGACATACTGAGCAGCGAACGGGACTGTCGACAACACTGCGGAGCTATATATCAAACAGAAACAAAACAAAATGCCTGTCAGGGTTACGAGGTGATCTAGTTGAAAAAGTGAGGAAAGCATTTTGCCCAAACTGTAAAAGAGAAACGAGAGAGTCATGAAAAAAGAAGGGCTAACCTGGAGAGGGCGGGGTTGAAGTGATTGGTGATGTTTGCACATGCACCTGCGATGCAGCCACTGGAAACGACCCAGGTGACAAAACTGCCAGTGTCGATGGCCAGGTTGAACTTTTGTGGAGGCGTTCCCAATGTTATTGGCACCGCTAATAAAGAGAGCGAAGGGAATGACGATGACATTTGTATTTCCCGTTAGTGTTAATTTTAGTGGTACCAGGGACAAACAAACAATGAATCCGAACCCGAACCCGGTTCAATAAGGAAGATAAGAGACGCACTGTAGAGGACATCGCCATAGACGCTGGTGAGGGTGATATCCGAACTAGCCTGGCGCTTCCTGAGGTAGTGTTTTGCTGCTGCGAACGAGTTCCTGTTCTCGGGGATGTTGTGGACCTCGATTGGGACACTATTTAATAGGCGGTAAATGATCAAAAGTGTTATACAAATGGTCCGTTGGAGAGAAAAAGGGAGTGTGGTAAATGAAATGATTGGAGGTTCTCTAGTTCGTCCTTTTTTTCTTTTCTTGGCTCGGGAACAAATAAGCAAGCAAGGAGGACCAGTCTTTTTTTATAGTAGTGTCACTCCACCTTGTCATTCAAAGCGATTACTCCTATGAGTGTGTAAGGAATGAGAGAAAGTCTAACTTTCCGAGTGAATCGCAAACGTCGCAACGTCTTATTGTCGGTTCGTGGGGTTCCGCTGTAAGTTATATGGGAAGGGGTTTCCCTGAGAGAAGCGAGAACGTACGTGAAGACGGTTCCTAGTTCGGTTCCTACTACCGTCTCTTCTTCAGCAGCGACAGCCGAGGCGGCTGCGAGGACGACTGCGGCCGCCAGGGAGTATTTGAAGAGCATTAAAATAAGATAAGGAAGGGAGAGAAGGAGGAGGGCGGCGTCGTAAGGAGAGCGGAGGAAGGGTGGAAGTAGAGGAGGTGAAGGAGAAGGGAGCAGGTCAGTACAGGGATGGGCAGTACGAAAGTAGGGGTAAAGCGAAGTGGAAGGAAAGGGGATGAAGGTGTAAGTAAAGGCAAGAGGCAGATAGAATAAACAGAAAAAGAAAGAGTAGACCAAGGAAGTAGAGAGTCCAGGTCAAAGAATAGGGTATGGATGATGAATGAATGGGAAACTGACGCTCTTATTCTTCTTCCCTGGGCATGGTCAGAAGAAGGGAGCAGAGCAGAGGGAACAGGGGGCGTCGGTTTTGAAGTGGTTACAGTTCGCCACTGTTGAAAATTGAGAGCAATAAGTAAAGAGAATACAAAATGCGCCGCATATGTCAACAAGGCAGAGGGCAGCCTGTTTCGCACTTGCTCAATGGGAGTGGAGAGGAAAGGAGGGACTGACATCTCATCTTGAAGCTCACAAATAAAGACACAGGGAAAAACCACGCACTCGTTTCTTCTTCCTTCTCCCACCATATTCATATGTGATTTTCCCTCTGTCAACTCGTCCTTTCAATTGGAGCGTCATGGACCGAGAGTCGTAGTGGTATGGGAGAGACAACGCAATGATCACCTCCCTCACACCTTTATTGGCTTTTGCTCCACATCTTTGTCATCGACATCATAGATAAAAGTAGATTATACATGTACATAAATTCTTTCCCCCCACCCCATCCCCGCGCCCTTGCTGGAAGTGGCATTAGGCGAATATGGCCACAGCAACAGCAATCGCAGTCAAGGCCTGAAGCATACTCGACAACATTGCTCCTCTACTTCCTGCGGCATTACCACTGCTACTATCAGTGCTGTTATCCAGCGAGCTGTTGCTGCTGCTGCCGCCCGACCCAAGGGAAGCAAGGCCAATCCTTCCCTTCGGGGTGCTGAAATCAAACACCGTGTACACGTTCTTCAGGAACGCGTCTCCCAACAACCAGTCCTATCGTCGAAAGAAAAAAAAGGTGGAGAGAGGTTAATTCAACGAAACAAGTGAATGCGTTTTAAAGTGAAAATAAAAAGAGAAGCAAACTTACAGCGATGGTGGCGGTGTCGCCGGTGGGGTACATGGCAGCACTCAAACAGACCGTTGCACCAGTGTCAGTGGTGGCAGTCTGGTCCTGGACTGCCAAGGCAGTGTAAGGGATCGTGAACTGGCGTGTCCCGAATGTGATCGTAATAGAGTAATTTCCCTTGCATGGCAAGAACCATCCCACTTTTGACTAATTCACAACGAAAAAAAATGCGACAAAGAGAACCATTAGTAAGGCCGCAAAAAATCCAGCGAAAGGGGGGGGAAGGTGGGACATAACACAAGGAAAAACATAACAAAAGAGCTGGAGATGAAGAAATCTTTACGTCTTTGATAGCGCCGGGGATGGCACCGTTGATGGCGTCCGAGACAGTTTGAGAGACGAGCATGAGGGAGGTACCGGTGTCGAGGGTTGCCATAGCACCCGAGGTGTTGATGGTCTGACCGTTCACCTTTAGCCCTCCCACTGGGATCTATTTTCAAGAAAAGATTATTCCATGGAACAAAATTAATACACAGAGCATGGTCGCCAATCGCTTTTCGACTTTCAACAAACAAACAATCAACAAATACAACAGCCTTTTTCTTGTTCGTTTATAAATGACAAACTTACGGTCCAGGGACTGTCGCCACCGCAATCGACGTACGAGATATCACCCGAATACTTCGACGTATCTGCGCCTCCAAAAGTAATCTCTCCACCAGGCGCATTCTCCTCAGAAGACGAACCCTTGAGCCACACTCCGATCTGGGGCTGGGTCAGTGCACTAGAGTTCTTGAGGACGTTAAGGATAGGCACGTTGGATCCTGCAGGGTAGTACCAGAGCCCCATGATGCCGTCGACTGTTGGTCCCATCGCCGAGCTGTCCTGTGTTACTAGGCCGACTGCACCCTTGAACGATAATGATCCTAAAGTGTACTTCTCCTAGTAACATCAAAGGATAGAGTATTATGCTTTAGCTGGAGGTGAATGCGCGTAGTGATACAGTTAGCGGGTAATTGTGAAATGGGTGTACTCACGGAGATGTATGACCCTGCGACTTCGGAACCATCGACGTATGAGATGTTGAAAGGCGTTGTCGACTGTTGGCACGATCTACGAGGAGAAGCAACACAACAAGGCGGTCAAGTAAGTCAAGCAGGTCAAAGTCAGACATGGGCGAAAGTATTGTCAAACGAACACTCCTTTTTAAGAAAAAACTTACGATGATGCGGCACAATCGAAGCGATCGGTGACTTTACTGCAGAGGCTTGAGGTACAGCTACTGGCGACAACCCAAGTGACGGGACTACCTGTATCGATCGCCAGGTTGAACTTTTGGGCAGGTGTTCCAAGACCCAAAGGGACAGCTGTTGCATATATTTTTTTTTCATTACGAGACAGTTGGATGCGATGTTATTCGTTAGATTTTATTTTTGTTTCTGGTGTTAGTCCAAATACCAGAACACAGGAGGATGGGAACTTACTATACATGACGTCACCAGTGATGCTGGTTAATGGACTTGTGGAGGACATGCCCCGCTTGTGGAGGTATCGCTTGGTGGCAGAATCTGCGTTTCTGTGGGCAGAGTTGGAATGCCTATCCATCTGCACGCTGGGTGATCAAACGAGAGGAAGGAAGGAATTTGTCAGTCAGGGAAGAAAGGGATGATCAGTTATGAGAGGTGATAAGATCAAACGATGTCGCATATCACACACGTCGAGTATCAATCCCTTTTGTTGATGAGGGAATGGAGAAGGGGAAGGAGAGAGTGGGTGAGTGAGTGGGTAGGTGGGATAACATACGTGTGCAAACCTGCTGCTACGACTGTTGTCGACGCACACAGCAGAGCAATCGCGGCAGAGAAGTTGAGCAGCATTCTTGGTGAAGGGTATGAGGGATGAAGAAGTAAAGAATGGGGAGAGTGGGGAGAGTGGGAATGGGTGAAGAAGGAAACGAGAAATAAGAGGAGTGACGATATGATAAAAAGCGAAGTAAGAAGGGTGAAGATGTGATAAAAGGGAAGCAAAAAGAGATGAAAAGGAGGAGAAAAGATGGTGTAATAAAGATGGACAAAGTTGGCAAAGAAGCGAAAGGGTTCCAGGGTATTTAAAGGTGTCGAGCTAATTCAAGAACACCACGGAGCAACCCTTTCTCCGAAGACAAAAAGACCCTGCCTCAAAGGCGTGTGGAGTGACAAAGGTGAAAAATCTGTATTTGGGAGAATCAGCATCTGCTGGACGAATCGAATCACGCAAGGACCACGTTCTCTCTTCGAATAACTGGCAAACGAAAATAAAAAAAAAGCACAGGCATGATATTATTGACACTATATGACACCCTCGATAGGCTTTCGTTTCAATGGTGTGCTGCCATCTATGACCAGCCTTCACCCATGCCAAGAACAGCCTTAACAAGGAGCCCCCTACCTATCTCGACAGTCTATGGGTAAAAGTGAGTGTATGCCATCATTACTTCTCCTTGCTCATAGACGATTTCATTCCGGCAAAATGCAGGACATCGTAGCTTTTTGAGGCGAAGTTTTCTCCGTTGTCTCCTGGCCTGGAGCCACCACAGCCCATTCAAAATAATTTGCTCTCTTTTGCTCTATCAACAGAGAGGTATCATACAGTTCATACAGCTCGTTCGCGGTTTTTATTATTTACACGCTCACACTCTTTACAAATACAATGACTGGTCCTTTGCTCTCTTCAGCTGGTCAAAGGGTAGGGCGGAGTCAGTCAACTAGGGGAAAGGGGTGTCCAGTGCATTTATAGCAAATCCTTGCACCAATTGGCCTGCTGCGAAGTCCAAGACGATGCTGCATATGTGTAAGAATTCGCCACTCTGTTTGTCTTTATGGCCCAGTATGCCAGACTTACACTGCGCCATCTTGACACGATAGCTGGACGACCGTAAATAGACCAAGTCCCATGGTCTCCCAAAGGCAACCACATCTTTCTGTCCGTCTGTTCTTTATGCACCGGTTAGGAGAACTCCACAATCTCCTCAAGACCGTTGTTAATCCACTTGGGGCTAGGCCATAACTAGAAACAAAAGAAGTCGGGCAGTTAGGACAATGGCAAACAACACACGGACGTCAAGTTGATCCTAGGTGAAAATAAAGTAGGATCTGGCCAACTAACTTACCCGGGCAAAAACGCGCCCGAGAACTAATCCTCCACTGACAGGACCATAAGCACGCGAGTCGGTCGAGTTGCTCAGGTTATCGCCCATCAGCCAGTAGTGACCAGGTGGGACCTATAAACAGTCAAAAACAAAGGGAAGCTTGGTAAATACAATAGTCCCGAATGTCTCTCGGCCTTGTTCTTCAACCAATTGGTCCATGATCTGAACAGAACAAACCCAATAAGTGCATAGAAAACGTACGGTAATATACTGGCGGTGAGGAGAGACGGGATCGATGACAACCTTATCTCCAGGGACACCAATGATCCGTTTGCAGACGAGCTTCGAGGGGTCTGTAGGGGAGACGGCCACGACCAAATCTCCAGTGCCGAGCTTCGAGAACCGTTGGGTCAGATGTTCAAAGCCGACGATGTCACCTGTCATGTTGAGTGTTGGCAGCATTGAAGGACCAAAGCACTGAATGGGTTGTAAAGTGTCGAGGGAGAGGGAGGAGTGTTCATAGCGCAGAAAGAAAGAAGGTGTTAATGTGTTTGTTGAGTGGATGAGTGAGTGTTGACATTTGAAATTGTGAAGAGTGTTGTTGAAATGGTCGCGTGATGGGTGCGAGTGTGAGTTTAGAGGAGAGCGCAAAAAAGGTACGAAATAGTACAATAACGTGTTCATTCGAGGAGAGCAAAAGTGAATTCGAAGAGGGCATGCCTTACCCAGGTGAATTCGGCGACGTGGTTGTTGAAGAGCTGGACTCCGCAGGCAACCTGGAGGACCAGAGCTGCACTCTTGAGGTACTTTGACATGGAGCCGTTGTGGGTTGGAGGAAGGTTAAAAGGAGAGCAAAGGGAAGGAGAGAAAGGAAAAGGGGGGCAGACGACCAACAGTCAGTCAAACCAGGGCAGGGCACACAACAGGGCACACCAGTGCACACCCCCTCCCCCATCATTTTTGAGAATGGAACAGAACGGCAATGATTCAAGGATTATATACACGTGACCACTCGTGACGTAGAGATTCCGGTTGCCCGGGTTGTCTTCTGGCTACAGCGAATCATCTCACCTTCTTCACCTACCTTCTTCATCAACCAACAACACATCCAACATGGGAGCTGAGTACATCGTCTTTGGCCGCGCCATCCCCACCTACAAGGTACTTTTGGCTGCCAGCTTGCAGGAGCTATACTTTTCAGCCAACATACAACGGCACAGCCAGTACCCGAGAACAAGGACTTCTTCCGACAACGGCCGCAAGAGTAGATCGGATGATCAGCGTCAAGGAACTCATAACAGATCACCGCGGATTGCATACCCAAGAGTGCCGGGAACGAAGGCATCAGGAACAACAGGAGATATTTTCATAGTCTTTTTTTTGGAAAACGGAGGCGAGCACTGGTACCTTAAACGAGATCAATTCACCTTTTAAAGGACCCAGAAAGGCGATCAGGGAGGACATATCACCAATTTTGACTAGGAACGCCACACATACAAGAATACTCCAGGAGAGGAGAACACTCGCCTGTTCACATCACTCTCGTCACAACCAACAATCATACCCGCGACCCATCAGCAAATGTACGTCCAACACGTACCACGCACACATCTGCTAACCACCGTCCCTTCGCTCCTCATACCTGCCCCCAACCAAATTAGTTGGCTCTTGCCACCTACGCTGCCGTTGCCGCCCCCATCATCCTCATGCAGGCTGGCAAGAAGGAGGCCCCCGTCAACGTCATCCAGGCCGCTTCTCAGGACGAGGAAGCCTTCATCCGCGAGTTTATCAAGGCCGCCGAGGAGGACCAGACCAAGAACGTTTAAAATACATTTAGGAACTGGATCGACATTAAAATCATACAACCATTACACGCCCATTACAGGATTTTTTTTCGTAATACAATAAAACCGACACTTTTTGACGGGAGACACTCAGGCAGGGGGCTAATTTTTTTGATTGAAAAAGTTCAATTGGATTTTTTTGGTTCAGATCAAGAGGAATGAGGATTGGATTCGTTGAAGTGCGAGTTGCCGTGTTTTTTTTTTTTTTTTCATTCTTGAAGGAGAAAGTTTTTTAAAAAAAAAAGGTAGTCTTGCTAGGTTTGCTAGACATGGATGCGCGACGAGTTCTTCATCAATATTCCAGACAGACGAGAAAACGAGGCAGCTTTTGTTGTTTGTGTGTTCAAAACATTCAAGATGGCATTTTAATGATGTGTTGTTACAAAGAGAAAAGTCGAAAGATAAGAAGAAAAAAGAAAGAAAGAATGGGGGGTATGTGGATGTTTGTGTTATCTATGTACTATGAATAATATGAGTGGAGTATATGCTTGTGCATGTAAGAGTGATATGAGAAATTAACCTCGCCTTTTTTTTTTACCAAGCGAGGGTGGCAATGATGCTCTTGGGGAAGGCGCGAACAGCAGCTTTACGGATCTCATCCAACAACAACACTGCGACAGCGCAAGGGATAGGCAAAAGCCAGTACTTGATAGGAACCGGGTTGGTCAACATGACCTGATTGATCCAGGGCACCTCCGTGACAAGGATAGCCATCAACAAGGCGGCCAACATACCGGCAAACAACCACAAGTTCCTGCGCTCGGCACGGATAGGATCAGCCTGGAGGATCGACAGACGACGGTTACGGATCGAGAGGATGTTACCCCATTGCATAATCACCAAGGCGACAAAGGTGACACATTGGCCGGTGTTGACGTAGTAGTTGTTGAAGGTGGCGTCGTCGATGTGTTCGAAGCGGTTCTGGAAGTTGGGGGATCCGAAGGTGAAGACAAGGTCTTTGAAGGGGACGCCAGTGTATTCTTTGATGTACATGTAGAAGAGCATGTTGGAGAAGAAGGTCATGACGGAGCCGATGAAAATGTAAGATTGGAGGTAGATGCGACCGGTGATGAGATGCTCCTTCTTGGCGTTGCGCGGGGGGAGGGCGAGGAGGTTGAATTCTTGTTGTTCCATGACCAGGGCTGTGCAAGGGAAGGAGTCGGTGAAGCAGCAGATGATGATCATGAGGAAGGAGGACAACGAGAGAGGCGTGCCGAGGAAGGTGTTGATGAGGACGGGGAAGATTTCGGACCAGGAGCCAGCGGGGAGGAGGTACCCGATGACTTTTTGCAAGTTCTGGAAGACCAAGCGACCGAGACGCATGGCGACAGGGATAGAGTCGAATCCTCCGAGGAGGATCAAGTCGGCGGCTTCAATGGCGACATCGGAACCAGAAACGACAGCGACACCGACATCAGCGGCCTTGAGGGCGGGGGCATCGTTGACACCGTCACCTGTTACGGCAACCACACCGTCGCGCTGCTGGAACTCGGTAACGATCTTGAGCTTTTGTTCGGGCGAGGTGCGGGCAAAGACAATCTCCTCGTAGGCGCAGACAAGGTTCCATTCGCCGGGGCTCATCTTGGTAATATCTGAGCCAGTCAAGACCAACGAAGAACCTTCACGGAACTGGGGGCGGCCGAGCTCATACTCTCCGAGATCGTCAAAGTTGCCTTCAGAGTTGATTCTGTAGCCCTTACGGGTAGGGTCAACGATGTCCTCGTAGGTATCAGGTTCGCGCTCAGAGGAGAAGAGACCGATCTGTGCGGCGATCGCAGCAGCAGTGAGTCCGAAATCTCCAGTGACCATGAAGAAGCGAGCACCGGCACCGCGGCAGGCAGCAATCGTGTCCTTGATCTCGGGGCGAGGGGGGTCCATGATTCCGACAAGACCAACAATGCAGAGCTCCTGAAGACCCTGACGAGTCAACTCTTCCTGGAGACCAGAGCCAGAAGAACCAGTAGCAGATTTAGCGAAGTAAGGAACGAAGCGGCCCTTGCAGAGCATCAAGACACGCTGACCGCGGCGAGACCAAGTCATCTGGATCCGAGAGAGTTCAGCAATCCATTCAGATGACAGGTTCTGGGGGGTGTTGGAGGCACCAGAGAGGAAGGAAGTACAGTAGGGCAGGAGGACATCGGGGGCGCCCTTGACGAGAACCAGCTGGGAATCCTTCTCGTTTCCAGTGATGCTGGCGCTCATCATGTCGGAACCAAAGAGAGTCTTGATGGGTTGGGGATTTTGTGCCGATCCTTGATAGACAGCCATCATCCACTTGTTGCGCGAGTTGAAAGGGATCTCCTGAGTCCGCTCAAAGCATGACTCCAAAAGCGAAGCATCCGCAAACTGAGAACCAAACCGCAAAAGAGCACTATCAGTCGCATCACCATGGATCTTGCGCTCGGTAATGGGGAGGTTGAGGGTGTCGGTGTCAAACTTGGCATTGTTGCATAGAAGAGTCGCCAGCTGGAGTTGACGGAGGGCAAGGATTGAGGCTGAGTCGTCGGGGTGAGGGAGGGAGTTGGGCCGGGTTTCCTTCTCAAGACGGCTGCGGGCCTCTTCAGGGGTGGACTCATTGTCGAGGAAGGCAAAGTTGGTGACAAACATCTTGTTCTCGGTCAAGGTTCCTGTCTTGTCGGAGCAGATGACATTGACGCAGCCGAGGGTTTCGACGGTGGTTAGGGCCTTGGGAAGGATATTATTGGAGCGCATGCGGCGGGCGATCATCATCAGCGTCAACGAGACACACGCAGGCATTCCTAGTTGGCAAAGGATGAGAATAAGAAAACTGTTAGACATCTTTGTCCAAAGGAGATCATGTTACGCTCTCCAAGTGAAAACAACTGACAGAAAGAAAAAAAGAGAAGGATCAACAAAGGTAATTACCTTCAGGGATAAAAGCAACAACACAGCCCATGAGGGTGACGAGCATGACCTGGGTAGGCATAAAGTCCGGGTACTTTGGATGAAGCCACGAGATCCAGACGACAAAGATTATAGCCGCAAGCAGGACAGTAAGGCCGACAATAATCAGAACGAAACGACTAATCTCCTGCTGGATAATCGTCGGCTTCTCCTTGCGACCCGTCGTCAGCTTGTTGATGCGGCCCATCAAGGTATCGTTACCCTTCAAGATGACAACACCGACACACGATCCTTGGACGATATGAGTACCCATAAAGGCAATGTTCTTGGACTCCAAAAAGTTGTCGTCGGTCGAGGCTGTGGCAGCTTCAATGGCTTCAGATTCACCGGTGAGGACGGCACGGTCGAATCGGGTGTCGTTTGAGGCTTGAACGAGACGCAGATCGGCAGGGACTTTGTTGCCGAGTGAGAGGTGGACGCGGTCACCGACGACGAGAGTTGATGCGGGGATCTTGATGAGTTGGCCGTCGCGGTAGACCATGCAGTCGGCGGGGATCATGTCGAGGATGGAGGACATGACCTTGGCGGTTGAAAAGTCTTGGAAGGCAGAGAAACTGGCTTGGAGCAGAATAACAAACATCTATCAGAAGGAGAAGCACGAAGTGTAAGACATGGTTAGCATTTCCTGTTCAATAAAAAGCTATGCATCAAAAGCAAACAAGAAAAAAAAGAGTGGATAACGTACGACAAGGATGGCAAGGGCGAGGTTGGTAGGAATAGGGTCAGGCTGCAGAATCGGGGCCCAGCAGATAAAGAAGGTGATAACACCAATCCATAGGACCGAACAGAACCCTCCGAAGACATAACCAAAGATCTTCTTGACATAATTAGGCTTGCGAGATACCAAAGTATTTGGCCCGTTGGTCTTCAGACGACGCTCAGCCTCGACCTGTTCAAGGCCCAGGGCCTCATTTGAGTTGAAGCGAAGGTTGATCTCGGCAGGGGTCAGCTTGTGGAAATCGACGGTCGCAAAGAAATCGGTCTCGGAGGTGATGCCTTCATCCTTGGGGGCTTTAGACTTGGACTTGCCCTTGGACCCGAAAGCGCTGGTGGTTCCTCCCTTGTTGGAGCGGTGGGTCTCGGTGACGTGAATGGAGAGAGTGCGGAACTCGATGGGGAGGGCGTTGCCCTGGGCGCGCTCCATGGTTTGGGTGCGGACTAGCGCAAGCGACTTTCTGTTTTCTTTTTCAGTGGTCATTTTTTGTAAAATTTTTTGGGGTGGAAAGGTGGAAAGAGGGGAGAAAAGCGAACGCGATGTGTAGATTGGGGGTGTGAGAAGGGTGGGCAGAGGGAGACCTCAGGTGCCTAGATTGTACTGGAGGAGTGAGAGCAGAGAGAGAGAGAGATCGCCAGACGAACTTTTCTTGGATGAAGATGATAGCAAGTTTGGTGAAGAACAAGAACAAAAAAGTGGCGACACCTCCGGAGGTATTTATTCAAAAGGCAGCAAAAAAAATGAAGAGATGGGCGGAGCAATCATCAAGGGCGAGGAGATTTTTTTATTTAGTGTATGTTGCTGTTGCTGCTGTACTGCACATGTGCCTGAGTGCGAAAGGAGAATTGATCGGTGGAAAAGAGAAGGCTTCCTTTCTTGTCTAGTGTGCATCTGGACATCATCGTAGTTATTAGCAATGGGAAGGATAGTAGTAGGTTCTAGCCAGTGGCAAACGAACGATAACGACAAATAAGTGAGGGATTTTTTCTTTGTGGTTCCTTGCCTTAGTACGTTCAATCAACTAGCCGCCACACTTTGAGCACAATTGAACTTTTGTCCTTGCGCCTGCTCTGCTATAGCCAGGCTTGTTCTGGGCTGGTCTGGTGGAGATACGAGCTGGGTGGTGAAAACGACAAAATATCCTCTCTGCCCCCTTGTACGTTACAGCACCAAGAAATAGGCGAATTGGTTTTGGGCGCTCCATCTTTTTTTACCTGCAGCAATCTCAGCCCTCTTATTTTTTATCTTTTCGGTGAGGCATTAATCTGACTGGCGTAGAAGTCCAAAAGTGCGCGATTTCTTTTTTTTGGTTCGTTCGAATGTTCAGAAGAAGAGAACGAACAGAAAACACAGGTACGACCCACCCACGTTTACGATAAAAGAGAGCAAAAGCAGTTTTGGTGTAGATGGAGAGACATGTGGTGCATAGAGCATTCTTTTATTTTTCTTTTTCTTTGTTGGACCTGCAGTACAATGCAGAGTCAAAAGCATATTGCAAACAAAAGCAAAATAATTCCCTCACTCTTCCTCATTCAACGTCATTGAGCACAATCCCTGTGCACCATACGAAACTAAAAAACAAACTTCACACAGTCCATGCGATGGATGCGGGGGTTAGGGGTGGAGCAAAGGTTAGAGCAATTGAAAATAAACCATAGGTTTTTTGTGAGGGATTTTTTTCTAGGCGTAAGTAGGCTGGCTGGTTGTAACCCGACAGGGGTTGATTTCTTTGTTGTTATCAAGCAAAATGCTTCTCTCACGCGTTGTGTTTGATTGATAGTATCGTTTGTGAGGGATTTTTTTTGGTTCACAAACAAAGCAAACAAGAAGGCAGTGATGGGTACCTTTAAGGGTCGTGAAATAAAACCAAAGGCGACAAACGAAGAAAGAAAGAGGAGTTGATATGGGTGCACTTGAGAACAGGGACAAAGCAAGGCGTGAGGTGAAGTTGAAGCAATGTTATGATGTGAAGCGGATGTGCATTCTTTCTTACAGCATGGGTGGGCAAAAGTTCGTCCACACCCTCTCAACTCTCATCCAACTCTCCCTTTTCCAACTCCTACTCGTCTCTGCCTGGACAGTTGAAAAATCACAACTTACCTGTTTGACATTCGTGGTTGACTTGAAAACAAGCCCTGTCGGCATCTTTTTCAAGTGGAATGAACCTGAGGTTTCAACACGACAGAGGGTAAGGCGGGGGTTGGAATGGAAACTTTTCACTGAAGGAAGTAGTAGAGGTGAGATGAAGGAAGAAGCGAAAGAGTCGTGAGTGTAACAGAGTGGGCCTGAGAAATAACGATTGTATTGGAAAGGTCAGCGAAGGGATATAGAATGATGTAAAGTGAACGAGAGACTGAAATTTCTGGCAAGCTGAGAAGGGTGATGATGTGAGATCGTGGAAAAAGTGGAAAAGAAAGAGAAATGAGACGAGAAGAAGAAAAAGAAAGAGGAGAGAAGCGAAAGGAAAGGTAAGAAAGCAAAATATGGAGAGCGATAATTGAACAACTATGGAAATTGAAAGAAAAGAAAATGCACCTGAGGGATTATCGTGTAAGCCTAGCGACCTTGCCCAATAGGTGAAGACATGGGCATGGATGAACCACGATAAAAAAAGGCACGTCCTTCAGGGTTCTACCCAACAGGGGTTTCACAAGTGGTTAGGCGTGAAGAGGAAGAGAAACAAAGACAGTACGAGAGAGGTAGTGCCAGAGATTGCATCGGTAAACGAAAACAGCGCACTGAGGTAGGCGGCTCAGGGATTGGCAGCAGATAAAAAGAGCGCATCTGACGCGTAGGCGATTGGTGGAGCAGTAAAAGTGCTTGAGATGAGAACGTGAGGAGAGTGCGAGAAGGGAAAGGAAGGCAACGGTGGTAGTTGGTGGAACTAGACGCGAATCCTGGGTAAGAAGGGTATCGGCTCAAACGAGCAAAAAGGTAGAAGAAAAAATATGCGCGCATTGTGTTGTTTTGTTTTCGAAGTTAGGGTACAAATTGAGCCCTTTCCTTTTTTTTCTTGCAGGCTAGGACAAAAGACGTTTAAGAAGGAGTTGACCTCTGTGCGGGAAGCAGGTGTCGACGTGATGGTATTTTGCGGGGTCGCCAAAGTAGTCAATCAAGGAAGGCTGGAAGCTGAGAACTCCAACTATGATAATTGCGAAGAAGACGCACGGTTACATTTTTGTTCTTTCCATTCCAAGGGGCCGAGCACCAAAATGACAATGCGAGTCGAATCTTCACACGCGGAACACCTTTTCGAAGACTTACTGTAGTTATTAATGGGCAGTGTGATGGGTTGCCTTATCTATTGTTTAGGAACAATAATGATAAAGTGATTGACATGATATATCTGGTTCCTATTGACCTAGGAACCATTAGGGATTAAACGCTGATAGGTCAGCGGTGAAACAAACATACGCCACTAATTCCTGAGACAAGGAACAAAAATTCGATCGAATAAAAATAAAAAGTGGGAGGAAGGAAGGAGGGGCTGGGCAAATACATGTGGTGCATCGCAAACATGCTTGTCTGTATCTATCCGATCGTTTGTTCTTGAAGCAATTGACGACAGTAATGAAGGGGTGCAATGCCCTCGCTTGTTTTGTGTCAGCAAATAAGCAAGAAGGCAGGTAATCACAAGAAAGATAGCCCTTGTCTGATTCCTTTCTACCTTCCTTCCAACTGCTCTCTTTTTTTTTTTTTTTTTCTTTCCCTTTCCCTTCCCATCCCTTCCCTTCCTTTCGTTTTGTCCCTCCGTGAGTTGTCCCATTGCATCTACTCTCTTGTTCTCTATCTCCTCTCCCTTCCTTTAATCTCCTTTTTCCGTTCCCCTTTCTGTCCGCTCCTTCTCTCGCCCTTTTCTCCTTCTACTTCTCTCCCTTCTTTTCTCGCTGCTTGTCTTTGTTTCTCTATCCCGCCATCCATAATAAGATACCCTTTGGCACGCATACCTTCGATACCCGCAGTGTAGAACACTCCTCCTCCTCCTCCTCTCACTCTCACTCTTCACATTCAACCCCCACTTTACTCGCCATCAACATAACAGCAACAGCACTCACCTTGTCCCCTTCCTTCCTTTCCACCCGAGCCTCATTCGTACAATGTGGCCGATCGACGAGTTCCCAGAAATCAATGTAAAAATCGACAGCTTCAACACACTGTCATTCGTTACAAACTGGGCATCCCGACGATCTCGAATGAAAACTCTCTTTATTTCGACAGTGAGCCTTTCTCTCTTTGGAACTGACAGTTCACCCGGTGTTGTTCCTCTTCCTTTCTACTTATTGTAGGTCCACTCGTACATTGGGGTTATCATCGCCATCTCTGGAAACGTGAGTAGCAACAAAACGACAACCGACATGAACGAACGCAAGAGTCGCCTCATCACACATACACCTTCCACTGTTGTTCAAGGAGCAAGAACAGCGGACACAACGCAGCAAGGAAGCTGACCTAACCGAACTTATCATGGACCTTGACGTTGGGACAATTGACTGACCTTTGGCCGGGCCCTTTTCTTTTTACTTTTTTCCACACCATTGGATTCTTGTCATGGAGCAGATTCTTATCTCAGTGGCGCTTAATATCCAGAAATATGCTCATAACCAACTCCAGCCTGGCGCAGGGACGCCGAGCACGGACCCTAAGCTCTCCATCGCCCCGATTCCTTACCACGCCGAGGATCAATTCGACACCCACGATACCCAGGGACTTTCAAGCGTAGTCACCTCCAACCCTTCATACCAACACCAACATCAACGCCATGTGGACACCGACAGTGCAAGTGTACACAGTTATCAGAGCAGTCATAGTAGCGGGATCAGCATCCACTATGACCATGGCAACCACGACAGCGATACCAGTGAGCAGAGCGACACCTTTGCGGCGGCACCACAAAGACCCGGACAGGACGACTGCAAGAGCACCGATTCTGGCTCCGACACGGCCTATCTGCATTCTAAGGCCTGGTGGACCGGAATGACTCTGATGATTCTCGGCGAGTGCGGCAACTTTATGGCCTATGGCTACGCTGCAGCGTCCATCATCGCACCCTTGGGCACCGTTGCTCTGATCAGCAATGTCATCCTCGCACCACTTATGTTACGGGAACCCTTTCGACGCCGCGACCTCTTGGGCGTTGTTATTGCCATCATCGGGACTGTTGTCGTCGTGGTCAACTCAAAGGAAAGCGAGATAAAGGTACAGACAGAAGATGGCTGTGTTCTTGGCACTGTTGCTGTTGCTGGCTTTTTTTTGTGCAGTCAAGGGGGGGGGGGGGGGGGGTGCACTTCCATTATTAACAACAACTTGTTGTCCTTTCCCTTTTTGCCCCTCTTTCGAACTGTATCTACAGTTGACCCCCGAGACAATGGCCGCGGCCTTGTTACAAACACAGTTCCTCGTCTACTTCATCATCAGCAGCGTTGCCCTTGGGGTGCTTATTTCACTCTCGGACACCATTGGAAGCGAGTACATCTTCATCGATCTCTCCGTTGTAGCCATCTTTGGTAAGGAAAATGAAAAGAAAAGAAAAGAAAAAACCTGTTAGTAGATTGGAGAAGATTGGAGATGCGCAGGGAGATGAGAAAGGAAAAAAAAATTGGCGGCGGACAATTAACACTGTGCTCTCATCTTTTTTTTTTTGTGCCTGCATCCCCAATATGTCATAGGTGGTTACACCGTCTTGGCAACAAAAGGTGTCTCGTCTCTGCTGAGTCTGTCCTTTTACAAGATGTTCACATACCCAATCTCCTACTTGTTGGTCTTTGTACTCGTCTCGACTGCTGTCTTGCAAATCAAGTTCCTCAACAAGTCTCTCCAGCGGTTTGACTCCACTGTAAGTGCCAACACGTCGCAGGTTTTTACTTCTATACCTTTGAGCCTTGGCTTCAGCTAACAATGGATGTCTGCTATTGCATCTGCCGACTTTAGCAAGTTATCCCTACCCAGTTTGTCCTTTTTACAACCAGCGCAATCATTGGATCAGGAATTCTGTACAACGACTTTGACGAGATGGACTTCAACAAGGGGCTTCACTTCTTGACTGGCTGTTGCATGACCTACCTTGGCGTTTATTTCATCACCTCACACCGCGACAAGGACGAGCCCGACTCACCTATCGTCAATCCAGACTGGACCGTGGCCTCACAACAACCTTACGTCCCTATCCCGCAGCGCTCGTCGTTTGACCTGTACCCACCAAACAGAGTGGTATACCAACCCGAGCACAGCAGGTCGGATCTTTTCCTGGAGCAAGGACGAGCTCAACCTCGGGATATGAGCTACGGAATCCCACCGCACCCCAACCGTCCTCTGCGCCCAACAAATGCAGGAGATTCGTTCGGTCGGGATGCCTCTGTACCGCTCTTGGGAACGTCTGCCAAGCAGTCAACGCCAGTGCCCAGAGAAGCAGGATTCTCGCTTACCAGCAGCATGCACAATGTCCTCGCCGCCGTCGGCGCTCGCCACACAAGCCTACTCAGTCTAGGTACATCACATTTGTATGCTGACGAAGTGCATGTCTGTTTCAAAGAAAATGAAGGTGTGGTTGCTAATGTCTGATGTTGTACTCCACGACAATAGAAAAAGTTTTGGAGAACTACACTCACAAGAATGATGAACGGCGCGGGAGCACACACAGTCTCAATCAAACAGCGCCATTGCAACCACCACGGCCGGGACTTGGATCACGATCGAGTTCAGCATGCAGTGGCGTCTTCCCTCCACCTTCCATCACCACATACCCTTCAAGCACATCCCTCCTACCCCATGACCACAACTATGGCAGTTCATACCAGACACATATGCAGTTCTCACGCCCAACTCAACCAGGAAATGGCGGTGGTGGATCCATTGATCCACGGTTTCATGCGCCTCACCTGCAGGAGCGCTCTCAGTCTCACGATGGAAATTACAACCAGCCTCGGCGCAAGGTTTCGACACCCATGCTGAGAGAGAACAATCACAACAATCACAGAGAAATACCGCCATTGCCACCAAAGATCAAGACATCCGCAGGAGTGGCTGTCCCAGGACCTTCTTCAGGACGGAGAGGAGACCGGCACGCGTTTCCGTCGCCCAGTGAACACGAGTTTATGACAAGTGTCGCTCGGTCAATCGACTCTGTCTCGTCTTCGACCCCTCGGGCGTCTTCAAAGTTCCCTGTAGCTGGAGGGATTATGACCGCCAGTCCGACTAAGCTTCACCATCATCCGGCAGGCGAAGGGTCAGCGTATTCGTTCCGGACCCTGAAATCACCTACGGGATCGACTCACCCGCCATTGTCGTCGTATGAGCAAGAGGGTTGGGCGTCGGCATTGCCACCATTGCATCCGTCGTCATTAACTGAAGCAGGTCAACATAACCCTCATCAAGCCCAGCGACCTAAAAAGAAGACTGGTAGTATCAGTGGAGCGACTATTGTTCAGGATGAGGATTTGTCTACGGTGTCGCCCTCCCAGGCCAGACGCAAAGGTAGTGTACCTAAAGGAGATGATTCATCTCGTCAGCAACAATAAATACATTCCGGCCTGTCACCCTGTTGTGATTATTATGAAGATATTTTGCCGCGCGCGCGTTGATGTGTTCGAAGTTGAATGATTTTCTAGGCGTTTTTTTTGTTTCTTTTTTGGGGAACGCGCAAAACTACGACGAACGAGATGGATACACATGGGAACGATGAGGTGACTATGATCGTTTTCGGTTAATGATGCTCGGTTCGGAAGGAAATGGAGAAAGGGTAACTTGAAGAAAGAAAGTACGGAGCCGGCTTATGACGCTCGTGGAGTTGAGATGTGTGAGCGTGTGAAGAAGGCTAATTGGGTTACAGAAGGCAAGTAGCCTTTGTTGAGTTTTTTACGCGGGGTGTTCAAAAAAGCACATGGAAGCGGTTCAGTGGCGAGGAGACAAGCTGAGAAGGAACGAGGGTGCCTGACTCGTTTTTTATCCGGTGCTGCTGTATCCATGAAGCGCGGGTGCAGCCTCTTTAAAGCAGAGTGTAACTGTCTATAATCACCCACAGAGACAAACAAAAAAAGGGGGGCTTCTGTGAACATGTGAGAGCACCCTGGGCCTGGCAGAGCAATGAGATGCATTGCCAAAAGAGGTCAATTGCGCTTTGTCAGACATTCTACTTGATTGGGCGTCTGCGCTCCAAGCTGCCTGTGAACTGAATGAATTATGTGCATTTGTGTAGGAAAAGGATCCAGTTGACTGTTTGCACTGTGTTCTCCACATCGTCCATTCATGGGCATGGAAAAGAGTACAAATAGTCCGAGATACGGTGCTCTGGAAAACCTTCTTCTCCACACTCTCGCACACCTCTCTAGAGAAAACATCTCTGGTCACACAACCTGTTCCTCTCTTTTCTTTCTTTTCTTTCTCATTCCTGATCACCTTTTCTTTCTTTCTTACTCTTCTTACTTTTCATTCCAACTCATTCAACACCCACCAAGAACAGGAAATAAGAATGACCGCGTCGTCGTCCGAATTGTCGTCCGAGTTGAAGCATGTCGATCCCGAACAAGAGCAGGACGCCTCCCTCACGGACGAATGGGGACCCACCGTCCTTCACTCCACAAAAGCCCTCTTCGAAGTCGGCGACGTCTTCTTCTATTCTGTCGTCATTGCCATCTTCTTTGGCTCCCTCCACACCTACGGCGAGCGATTCTGGTCCCATATCCTCGCGACCTACTCAAAACCCGTCATCATCCTCGGCGGATCCTTCATCGTCTCCCAAGTCGGCTTCTGGTTCTGGGTCTCCCTCCTCGCCATCCTCGACCTCTACCAATTCCCAAAGTCATTCTGGAGGTACAAGATACAACCCCAAAAGGTACCTACGCAGGAGTGGTATTGGAAGGCACTTTGGGTGGCGTTGCAGAATCAGTTTCTTGTAGGAGTGCCGACGGGATTGTTGTTGTACAAGTTGATGGAGTTGAGGGGGAACCCGATTGGGATGGAGTTCCCCACGATGTTGGGGGTTGCGAAGGAGATGGTTGGGTTTTTGGTGATTGAGGAAGTGGGTTTCTATTATGGACATCGGTTGTTGCATCTTCCTAGGTTTTATAAGAGGATTCACAAGCAGCACCATCTCTTCACTGCGCCCATTGGTATCGCCGGTAAGCTTGCTAAGATGGATTTATGCAATAAGGCGTGTTTGTGGCATTTGAAATTGCTGTGTTTAGTTGACCTAGTCCATGTTTTTTTAACTGCCTTTTCTATTACTTTGCGATTGGGATGTGTGATTAGCGATTTATTGCCATCCTTTGGAGCATTTCATGTGCAACTTGTCGCCTTTGTTGCTGGGACCTGTTGTCATGAAGTCGCATGTCTTGACCCTCTGGCTCTGGATCACCATCGGTACGTCTCTCTCTCTCTCTTTCTTCTCGTCACTTCATTCAACGATAACCCCAATTGACAAATGCCCTGGACTAACACATTCTTTACTGTTGGTATCTTACCTCTTATTAGGACAAACGAATGCGATCAACTCGCACTGTGGGTTCCAACTGCCATTGTTCCCGTCGCCGTTGGGACATGACTACCACCACGAGGTGTTCAATAAGAACTATGGTCCTGTGGGCGTGCTGGACTGGTTTCATGGAACAGCAGGCACTCGCGAGATGGCAGAGGAGAAAAAGCGGCTCCGTGCCGCTGCGGCTGCTGCAGCTGCTAAGAAGCAACAAGCAGAGCTCAAGCAGGAGTAGCATATAGGTGTTGAAGATCTGGAGAAGCGATCAGAAATATCAGAAATACATGCAATTCAGATACCATTAAGAAAACGTGACATGTGACCAATTGGGTGAGGGAAGCCATGGGGCAGGCATGGGTAGCATCGATGGATTACATATGTCCAAGAAGGTACATTTACACAAAGCGAGAGGCAGCAAGCGAGCAAGCGACCCCCGTTCCCGTTTCTTACGTCGTACATCGATGAGACACGCAGTGTGTATGTGTCGTTAAAAGAACTACCAAGAGGCATAATATTTATTATTGATTGTTCTCTTTGTGTTCCCATCCCTCTTTCTGTCTCTCCTTGTTTGCTCCTTCCTTCACCTTCTAGAGTCATTTCTACAACGACGTAAGACAGAAGTGACAAACCCCCGCAGCGCTTTTCTCTCTTTTCACGCCCCCGTGCTTCGCCGCGTCTGCTGTTGTCGTCTTCTCTTTTCTTCTCGTTACTCACACTCTGCAGCTGCTGCCTCTTCGTCCTTGTTTTCCTTCTTCCTTTCCTTCCCATCTGTCACCCCACCCCTCTCATCTCATACATCCCCACTTATTACCATCACCCCGATCCCACACTCACTCTTGCACTCGCCCATACCAATACTAATCACTCTTTTGAAAAACAGAAAAAAAAAGGATCACATCCACACCCACACCCACACCCATACACGACCAACAGCAACAATCGCTTCACCTTTCAACGTAGCAAACAGCACCTACAACTACAACAAACCCTAGTCACCCTTTTTGCATACTCTTTGAACATACTCCTTTTCGTTGTTAATCTGCTGGAGTCGTCATTCGCTTGACTTGCTTCGCCATACCCTTTTATCGCCTCCCTTCTTTTTATTATCCTCTGCTTAACCTGTTCATTCTACGTTCTTTCGTCCTTCTCTCTTCCTTCCTCCTTCCTTCCTCTCTCTCTCTCTCTCTCTCTCTTCTCTTTTCGCTCCAACAACTTATCCACAACGACTTGCACTGACGCCACCCTTGAGCTTGTGCACCAACACCACCTCCTCTCACACTCTTCCCAGACTCTCGTCCTTCATTCCTTGCTTTCTTGTATCTCCAACAGACTCCCATACATTCACTCTCACTCTCTGCCATTGACACCCTTTTCCATCAACAAGGAAACAAGGACCAGATTAACTAAAAGAACAACTCCCAGCCTCGACATTCCGATTTCAACCTTCGACCCCTCTTCAGACGACCCCTTGACCTCGCATTATTATCTCCTTGTCCTCAACTCTTTGTCTCCTATTGTGTCTCGTCTGACAACCATCGGGTTTCGAGATACGCTTGCCTGGACATGAAGCTCTATCGAGCAGAGACGGGCAAGCGCGTGGTTATACCTCAGCTTCGGCCCAATGACGGGTAAGTTGTCATGCTTTGTGATAACTCTGACGATCTTTGTTTTTGGTCACCTAACTCGTTAAGTCTTGTGTTGGTTTGCATTTTGCCACCATTTTGCAATGAAAGCATCCCTCTCTGAGGGAAGAATTGACCCTTCCTTTCGTTCACACAGTGTGATCTATAAACAAGCTTTATTTGCATGGGTCCTAGTCCCGATGGGCAAGGGAGAGAAGGGCCCTTGAACAATAGGAAGAGTGTGTGTGAACGTGTTTATTGGGGAGAAAAGGGGAAAAGGGCCAGAGTGAAATACGATATGAGCGAGTACCCCACAACAACAGTAACCCAACAACACGAACAACAAGGATCTCTCATATCGCTCTCTGAATAAGCTGTTCTCATGACTGACTGACTGACGTTTTTTTATTAATATTCTGTCGTTCGTTTCATTGTCTGCTCCTCTTTTAATATTCTCGAATCCTTGTCTCGTATAGACTCGACACATTGCGCCTTGCAATTGAAAAGGCGACCAGGGTCCCGCAAGGCTCTCAGATCCTGATGACTTCTGATGGCCTGCAACTGAAGTCCGATATGATGTTCGACGCCATCACATCAACTGGCAAGGTAAATCACACATGCTGGCATTACAAGGTGTATCATTGGGCGAATGAAGCGAACCTTCTTCTTTTCATGGACAAAAGCAAGTAGTAAAAAATTGAGAAAAAATGGCGCATATGGTTTATTTCTCTATACCTCGACAATCGTCTGATTCCAATATCGCCTGGGCCTCATTAATGTCGCTGGGGAATGAAGAAAGGCTAGCAGGATATTCGAGGGATGGACGCAAGGAGGCGTCGATGAGATCGAAGGAGAATAAGTTGGGTCAGTGAAGAGGGCCCGAAAAAGGAGGCGCAGGATAATAAGAACAAAGAAAGGTTGATTTTTCAGGAACACGCACCATACATTCGACTTGTTGACCTTCTCTGGGCAACCACACAACACAATACGGGACAATAATTCTTTGATGGCACTCCAAAAGACATACCACCTGAGCCATCTCTTTCGCTATTTATGCGCTGCCTTCTTTTTCTTCGGACGTGGATTTGGCGTAACATTAACAAGCACAAGTAGGATAGAACGGACCAACAATAGCAAGGACACACACCTAACTACAAGACCATGACACGACTCAGCACCAATGGCAGACGACCAGTCTTGCCCCCCCTTCTTTGCAAAGCGCAAAAATTAATTCCCCTTCCAGACGCATGCAGTACAAAAGGAAGACATCACATGGTTCTAATAAGAGGGGACAAAACGCTAACCCAGGGGAGGTGCAAAGAACAAGGAAGGAAGGATAAAGAGAGCGCTCAGATGACTCGGGTTATCAACAATAACAACAAACGGGACGCACACCTGCTTGCGTGGGTCCTCGACTCGGAACACGGGCACACGCGGTCATTCTTCTTCCTTTCACGTTCTTTCAAACCAACCAGGGCATACGTGGCATCCAGACAACTAATCGACCCATTTTCCTTCTCTTGCTGCGCCCTTAGGATGAATACACCATTATGGTCTACAACAGAGAGGTCCTCACGACGGACATCTCCAGCAGCATCCTCACACTCACGGAACAAGCACGGACAGAACCAACCATCCTCGCACTTACTGTATCGCAACTAGAGGCAACAATAACACCCTCTCGACCAGAATCACCTTCGGCAAACAGGGCATGGGGTAGTCGGTTTCAGCGGACCTTTGAAGCCTACGTCGACCATATCATGGCTTATTACAAGGCCATTGTGGCTCATGCTGGAGTGTGTGAACGGATTATGGAGGAGCTGAGGATGCAGTCCTTGGCTGTGCAAGTCGCCTTGACCAACTTGGACGCTCACAGTCGGTAAGTGTATCAGGACACCTTGATAGACCGGAACCTTAATTGCACAGTGTGTTTATAACCAGAAGCACATGACTAACATGTTTCGTACAATAGGTCTGTACTGGAGACGTTTGAAAAGTTCAATGCCTTTGCTACCAAGGAACTCACAAAGCAAGCGCGACTCCTTCAATCGTATGTTGACATTTCCCGTTATTCCATTATTTTGTTACTACGTTGGTATGCATTGGTGTGTGCTAACATTTTGTCCGCACCTCTTTTTTTTCATGACAGATTTCCTCGGGACATTGAGGCCCTTCGACAAATCAGAGTTCACCCTGCGCTACTTCCACCTGACTCACCGGAACGGTACATCTCCGACTTTATCCCGACCGACAAACTCATTCTGTGGGCGGAGCGCTGTCGAGAAATCCACGAGGAGCTTCTTCGGGACGGGAAGAACTTGTCCAAGTCGATCAAAGAGGTGCAGGAAGGCACCGTTGCTATCCGCAGCAACAGCGGCATCAAGTAAGTCTTCGATCTTCAATCCGATCCGCACAGTGATATTCTTAATTGGGCAACTACTAACCACGGTGCATTTCTCTTTAACTCCAATTACAAACAGTCTTGCACAGCTGGAGAGCGCAATGGAAGATATCCTTCACACTGTTGAGCAACAAAGTCAGATCCGACAATGCGCTGAGCGAGGTATGAATGCCTCTAGTCTATTTACTGTAGTTGCACGACTGTCGACTCTACAGGGCCAATGCTAACTCTGCATCACTACTTTTACATATGCTTAGATCAATCGCGAGTCAAGGAACGCGTCTTGGAGATCTCTAGGGCTGAAGGATTTTCAGGATCGGCGTCAACGCTGGAGGCACTGGGACGTCTGGCAGAGGTCTACAAAACCGACTACATCGCCACGTCTCACCAGTCGGACGAAATGTTGCGGGACAAGCTTAGCATTTTTATTTCCGCCAAGCGATCGCAGACCGCCAACCTCATCTCCCAGCTGATGCATATTTCCAAACTGCAGTCCACCATCGCCAGTATACCGCCCAATCTTGCCAGCTTAGACGATGCACTTCGCAAACGAGATGCTGACTTTAGCCAGCTTGTGTATGTTCAGCGGATCCCAATCGCATACGGTGCCCTTGTGGTCGAGATTGTACGTCGACGGGAGTACGCAAGACTCCTTCTCCAAAAGTCCCAGCAGTTAGCCGAGGTCATGTCCCGATTCAGACAAATGGAGCAGAGGCGGCGAGACTCATTCCGAACTGAGGTCGCCAAATTTGTGCCTGTCGTTGTCCCAGGACTGGACGATGTGCCGCCATTCTGCGAGATCAACGCTCTCCACACCCGCGACCGACTCCCGCCCTTCACCAGAGAACATGTCACAGAGTTCGAGCGCCTTGTGAATCAGCTGAGTGTCGGACTGGGAGGACAAGGATCGGAAACCGCCGAGAGTCACGTCTTGGGAGCTGACCAATCCATGGCAGGAGCGAGCTCCATCAGCGGCGAGTCCAATCAGGATGCTCTTTCGAAACTGCGAGTAACCCTTGTCAAGATGACGGCTCAGATGGATGTCATGGGCGGCGAGTTTGACAGGATTCTCGAGAAGAGCTTCTTGACAGAGAAGATCCAGAGATTGGAAGAGGACAATGCCAAGCTTCGAGCGGACATGTCGCGCGTTGATATTCAGCAGCGTTCAGGAACTCCTCAATTGGCTCAGCTCCCATATCCACGTCATAACACACCAGTGGGAGGTGCCGGTGGCTCTGTCGGTGCAGGATCTTCGACGGCTGTTGCTGCTGGAGGGGCATCTGCAAACATACCGGCCTCGCCCAATCTGAGTAGACAGCCCTCGCGAGGAGGAAGCAGCAGTAATGCTGGACGTAGCGCGGAGACCGATGACCAACAGCCGGGCTTGCAACAGCAAGTTCAACAGAATCAGCGCCTCACAAAGGAGAATGGCGAACTCGCAAGCAAGATCAAAGCTTATGAGGCTAGGATTCGGTCACTTGAGGATTTGCTGTACCAGAACTTCCGTACTGGATCCAGTGCCGATTCTTCGGTTTCGAGCAAGGAATCTCGCCATCATCTGTCCGTCTCCCCCAACTCTGACCAGCCCTGGAAGGATCCGGAGGATATCCAAGCCGCCCGCACCCAATCGCAAGCCAAGGAACAGGAGCGGAAGCGTGATGAGGAGCGGTTGGTGAGTCTGGAACAGGAAGTACAGGAAAAGGCTCAGCAGTTGGAGCAAGCAGAGGTGAAACTCCGTCACGAGCGCGCCCACAACGAACAGGCTACCGCTGTCAACGAAGAGGCATGTTTTATTGACTATTTGCAGAAATTATAATATCATATGTGAGACTGTCGCTACAGAACTCATTCTGACTAACGAACTTATTTTTATTTCAACCTTACTTCTTGCAGCTTCGTCAAGAACTCTTGGAACTCAAGTTGCTTTCAGCGACGTCTGAGGAAACATCGGATGACAACTCTGTCAGCACCACCGCGATCCAACGTCGATCTGACGAGCTCGAGCTGGAGCTGAAAGGAATGATCACCAAATACGACCACCTCCTTCAGCACCACGAGAAGGAGACCGAGGTTCAGGCGGTTGAGACAAAGGCATTCAAGGAACGGATCGATGAACTCACCAACCAGATGGCACTGGAGAAGGAAATTCTCGAAGGTCAACTCGATCAGGTCAAACGATCCGCAGAAGAGGCCTCGGAGAGGGTGGTCGAGCTGGAGAATGAACTCGAGGTCGTCAACGAGGAGCTGCAGAACAAGGTTCTAGAACTCGAGGAGGAGCTGGAGAATCATGCTGCGGAGCACAAGGACGTCACGGCTCGCGCAGAAGAGCAGGAGAGACAACTCGAGTCACACCGTGCTGTGCATGATGATATTCTGGCCCAGTTGAAGGATCGCGAGAAGGAACTCACCACCGCATTGGAGGATGGTCAAGCGGCCAAGGTGGTCCATGCCAAGATACAGGAGGACTACTCCAATCTGCAGGACACCCACGCCCAACTCAAAAAAGATCATGCGGCTCTGTCCGAGTCTCTTAAGGACACAGAGTCGTCTCGAGATGAGCTGGCGCAGCAAGTCGAGGCCCATCGCAAACAAGTTTCGGACCTAGAGGCGCAGCGGGAGGCATACAATGTTGATGTGGAGATGCGACTGGAGGAGGCCAAAACGATGGTGCGACGTGCAGAGGCGGACTGGAGGGAGAAGTCGGGGCTGTTGGATCAAATGAAGCGCGCAACCAAGGATCTCGCCAATCCCCTCAAGCAGTGCCTTATTGTCGTTGGAATCCAGCAAGCGGAGCTCGAGATTTCCGACTTGGAGCAGGTCCGTGAGAAGTTGCAGGCGATTGAGGATGGAATCCAGGCCCTGATCAAGAAGCACGCTGATGAGCAGAAGGAAGAGCGTGCGGCACATGAGGCTCATTTGACAGAGTTGCGCAAGGAGAACGAGACAAGCCAGGACGTCTTGAACTCGACCATTAGCAGTCTCAAGAAAGCCTCTCAGGATGCCGCAGAAGGAACAGCTGCAGTCAGACAGGAGATGGAGTCCACTGTCAACCGTCTCAAGGAGGAGCTAGAGAATGTCAAGGTCCAGCAACGAGCGTCTGCCATCCCCGTGCCTCTGTCCACAACACCCATCTCTGAAATGCCAAAGGCATCGACTTCACCCGTCACCCCTATGCCTCCGACTCAGCCCCACGGACTCACGGAGCCATCCGCCACCGCTGATTCTATGGTGGAATCGCTTCGTATCCGTGACCGTGTGTTGTTGAGCACTCTGGCCCTTGACCTGGGCATTCCCTTGCCCACGCTCTCTTCTGCAGACGATCAGGATGCTGCCTCCTATCCCACCTCATCTGTGCTTCTGGACCAGTCGGAAAAGAGAGGCAAATCAGGAAGCGCTTTGCTCGCACCTACCGCAGTTGTGGCAGGATCGGTCGTGTTGGGATCCACCAGTGGAAGCAGCCGCAGCTCTAGCACGACTGTGCCTCTGCCCAAGGACATTCTTCAGACGTTTGACTTTTCCGACCTGAACGTCCCAGAGGTCACAGCCCTCATCAAGAAGAAGCTGTTTGATACGGAGCATCTTCTCAAGAGATGGCAGCGGGAATGCAAGAACCTCAAGGAAAAGTACAACCGTGCTTCGGCCGAGGCCCACGAGAAGATTGCCTTCCGAAACTTCAAGGTGGACGATCTGACTCTGTTCCTGCCTACAAGGAACTCGATCTCCAAGCCCTGGGCTGCGTTCAACATCAACTTCCCGCACTACTTTTTGCAAATGACGCCATCCATGTCGAACCAGCTGCGGAACCGGGAGTGGATTGTTGCCAGGATCACGTCCATCACAGAGGCTGTTGTTGACAAACGCTTGGCTGTCGAAGCGGCGGCAACGGAAGACGAGACCGGAGGAACATCATCATCCAGCTCGAACGCCGTGTCTGCTCACAATCCCTTTGGTCTTGCAGATGGCGTCAAGTATTACTTGCTAGATGCGACGAGCTGGAATGGATACCAAAGTCACAGCCACGGCCATGGAAAGTCATCATCGTATCATTCAAGCAGCGGGCGCGAGAGTAGCAGCAGTAGTAGCAAACTGCGACATCACTCCTCCACCTCGGCATTGAACGAGTCATCGTCCTCTTCCAGACGCGATCACGAACGGGCCCGAGACAGGAGAGAGCGAGAGCAAGATTCTGAACGTCGCAAGCATCGCGAACAGGGGGACGCTCAGGACGACGAATCTACGGCCCGGTTGAAAACCCTGGCTGAAGGCCAGGAGGATGATGCTTCATCTGTTCGCAGCAAGGAAGGAATGACGACTACTGAGGCTGACCCTTCCAAGACCTCCAACGCCAACCCATCTCTTTTGAGCTTGCTCCAGCCCGGTGGCGGAAGTCCGGAGAATTTCGCTGCAGGCGAAAGTCTAGCCAGCCCGGCGTCTACAGCGACATTGGCGTCAACATTGGCGACATCATCCACACCTACACCTAGAGGAGCTTTTGCAATTGATGTCAACAAGACTGCCGGTCATCAAGCTTCCAAGCCTCGCAGACCCGACTCGATGCACATTGATTCGACAGCCTCCTCGGTCCACGAGAGTTTGACGACCGCTCATCTTCCTCCAACAAACCCCTCTGGCATATCTGGAGCAGGAAATCGTTCGTCGCTGGGGGCCTCCGTCTCTGGCTCAGCACCCATTTCGATTCCTTATCAATCGGCTGCGACGAGTGCCCTCCGCGCGATTTCGAGCTCTGTTGGCAGCACTGGATCGGGAGGTTCAGGATCAATTTCCTCACTGCTGGCTCAGCAACTGGGGGGTAGCGGTGGTGGAAGTGGCTCGTCGACAACAGCGCTCGCCACCAACAGCCCTCCTCGGCCAATGATATTGTCGTCTTCGCCCCACAAGATCGGAGTGTCGGCTGTGTCTGCGATGGGCACGACTGTAAGTGTCAGCAACACGACCGCGACTGGCACGTCAGTCCCTACACATGGTCACAGTCACGGACATGGACCTGGCAACCCACAAGGAGGATCGTCGTCGCCCAACCTTGGGTCGTCTTCGGGAGTGTTTGGGTCCTCATCGAGCGTGCCCGTTCACCCAAGTCGCCTAAGCACCAGCAGCAACCGGGATGACCTGGAGCAGTTCGCAGTGTTTGCTACAGATGAGGACCAGGAGGAAGAGGATCGTCAACAGCAGCGTGAACACCAACAGCAACAACAACAACAACAACAACAACAACAACAACAGCAGCAGCAGCAGCAGCAGTCGCATCGAAGTGGATTCAATAGAACTTCATCCTCCAGTTCCACCTGGCATGGCCAACCTGCTGGAGGCTTGTAAATAGACCCCCCCTCAATGTTTTCTTCATTTTTTTTTCCTGACTGTTTGCACCAATAAACACTCGTCCCCATTGGACACTCGAACACTGTTGATCTTTACTGAGCGTTTACAGGAATACCTCTCTTTCACCCCAGGAAGATGGATGTTTGACGAAAGGGTCGGGCCCTTTCCATGCAACACCTTCCGTCCTTAATCGTGCTTCAATCTTTCTGTGCCACTGCGCCTGCATAGTCCATCAAGAGATGATCATTGTATACACCGTGTGAAGAAGGGCTTTGGAATTGTTCAAGTGGTCAATAAGCGCGTTCGCTGCCTTTTGTTTTTTTAGTTCCTAATGGAGGAATTCACCAGCCCAAAATCAAAAAAAGACCGCTTCTCAAAGCGGTCCTGGCCTCCGTCCGGCTCTTATTGGCCAATCGTTTGAACCGCTTCTCAAAGCGGTTTTTTTGATTTTGGACCGCTTCTCCAGAACTTGCTGTTCACAGCCATTCACACCACTCAGAATCAACATCCTCCATCCCTCTCCGTCGCTCTTTGTCGTCCGCATGCCACCACATCCGCTCGAGATCTCAGAAATACTCTCCCTCATTGAGAGGGCGGCTTTCAAACATAGGGCCTTCTGCCGCTGTCTCCGCGTTTCCAAGCTCTGGTGCAAGACCCTCCTTCTCCCGATTCTACAGTATGGGTTTTGGTCAGCACGCAACATGTACCGGCAGCAGCTATTGAGCGCTCATCGCCTTCTACTGAGGGAGTTACACATCTGCGGATGGGGCTCCACTCAAGTTCGATATGTCGCGTTTTCCATTGTAAAACCTCGTTGAGCTATTTATCTATGTTGAGGAGGATGAGGACAACAGAGATAACGAGGAGAATGAGGACGATGAGGAAAGAAGAATACGACGAGAATGCAGGAGTATGGATTTTTTTTTGCTCGCCCTTGCCCGAGAGCCTTCGGACCATTTGCCCCGCTGATTTGACACCCTGCGGCTGGAAGCATCTTCAAAGAACGCGGAAGTGTCGATTTCCTTGATTAGGGGTAGCTCAGTATCAGGATTCTATGACTTACACATCACACTCGATCACGACATGGGCAGTCTGGGCTCTCTGGTACTTGCGCACGCGTCAACACTGAAGGAGGAGGTGCATCTTGCCTTAGGCCAGGATAGGGAAGACGGTCCTCTCTGTCTTCGATTGCGGGTCAAATCCACAAGGCTACGACGATTTAGTCGCCAGTCCTTAATCGCTCGATTGGATTCGTCCTTTCTGGAGATATTGAAGCAGCAGGTGTGTGTGTGTGTGTGTGTGTGTGTGTGTGTGTGTGCGTCGGGGTGCCTTGCTGGAATCGGATTTGGGCCTGAAAATCTTCCACGGGTCGCGAGAGAACGCGAAATGAGACAAAAAAGATGATGGATATGTTGTCTTCTATGGGATGGAGGGGAGTAGAGGATGGCACCGGTGGTGGCTGCGGTGGGAGTGGCTACGTGTACGAAAGAATGAGTGCGGCAAAAGCTATTCATGCGCTCGAGTTGGTTCAAGTTCAACGGCAGCAGAGTCTCCGCGTGTTGGTTTTAGACGAATTGAAGCTGGAGACGGATGGATGGGTACCTTTGAATAATGGACGTGGTTTATTATTAATGGCCGAAATACCCTAGCTCTTGGTTGTGCTTTCAGTTCAGTTCAGGGCAATTGTTGCAGAGATTGTTGGTCGTTGGGGTGTAAGGTCGGCCATGGCATTGTTCTTTTAGCACGCCGCCCCTTTCAACCATTCATCCATGACGAGGTTTCTTATTCAAAAGCACGCGGAATCTTTCATGCATTGCCACGTATATTTTTTGATCAACTGCGTCACATAAAAACCCCATTTCCTCCTCTTTTCCTCTTACCATCTCATATCCTCGTTTTTCCCACCACAACCCCCACCATTCTTTTCTCCTCCTTCCTTCCCTCCTCTTCTATCTCTCCTTGTGCCCCCGTCAAACATGCAACATCATCCACTCAAGATCCCCGAAATACTCGCCCTCGTTGGGTCTTTTATCCACCTATGGGCACACAACAACAACCCCTGCCGCCCATCTATCGCATCAGCTCGTTTCGAGCCCAAAACTCTCGTCACCTGTCTCCGGGTCTCCAAGTCATGGTACAAGACTCTTCTCCCGATTCTTTGGTACGGCTACTGGACGTCTGACACAATGGGGAGCATACCAAGGGAGGTCATCCGCCGACATAGTCATGTCTTGCGGGTTTTGTATTTGGACCAGTGCCCGCCAATTACTGTTGAGATGACATCTTTTGAATGTACGAATCTTGCTGAGCTGTCTGTGTATGTGGGCGTCGATGGAACTGAGGATCGCCAGCGACCAAAGGCAGAAGGAGAGGCGGAAACGGCAGGGGCGATTCAAGGATCTGGGGAGGTGATAGCGGCTGGAGAGGGCGAGGTGTCCTTACCTTACGAAAAACGACTTGTTCGAGCAAACCCAGGGATCAGGAACCTCGAGTGGAAAGGATTTGAATGTCCTAACGAGGCCAATACCGACGTCGTCTGTCCAGTTCTAGATGTTGAGGATTTTTTGAAACTTGATGGTTTGGAAAGACTTTTGCTGGATCATTGGGATTGTTCGAAGGGGCGGTTGGAGCAGGTGTTAGGGACTATGGCTGGAACGTTGAAAGAGCTGGAGGTTGGTACGAACTATGGCTTTCAAGCAGAGCAGCTCAAGGAGGGAGGTGATTGTGGGTGGGTGTTGGACCGGCTGGAGTCGATCAAGTGGTACTCCAGCGCGCCCGATGAAGATTACCTGTTTGAGCTGGTCAAGCGGTGTCCCAACCTCCGAAAACTCAGGTTGCAAGTCAACCACGACGGGTGGGACTTTTCTTGTCTAACCAGCCATCTCCGGACCTGTTGTCCCAAATTTGATAAGCTGAGGCTCCACGCAACCAGGACGACACGGCACATGGATGCCTTGATCCGCGACAGTTCCAGATCGGGATTCCGCAAACTCAACCTCACCTTCGTAGACAGCACAGACATGGTGATGGGTCTCATCCTCGGCCATGCGGCGACAGTGGAAGAAATCTATCTCTCTCCGCATGGAGATAGTGGAGACGCCAACAACTACCTCCGCCTGATGGTCGAGTGCACGCGCCTTCGACGATTGGTTTACAACCCACTCGGCGTATGTTTCGCAATTGGCTTCTTCCGCATCTTGGAGCAGCAGCAGTGGGGGTGCCGTGAACTTGAGGAGATCAGGATTCAAATTGGGGCTGGGATGTTTAGCCAATGTTGCCAGTATACCGAGGAGGAGAATAGGGAAGTGGAGGGGTTGCTTGCAGAGATCGGGTGGGAGGAGGTTGTTGGGGTGAAGGGGTGGGTGAGTGAGTGGCCGATTGACGTTATTGCACTGAGGAGGATGTTTCAGTTGATTACGATTCATGGGTTGAAGGATATGAAGGTGATGTGGTTGGATGACTTTACTTTCCGAAAGGTTCGTTGAGGTATAGCCATGGAAGAAAATGCAAACCACATGCGCCTGGCGTAAGTTATAAAAAAAACGATCGCATTCTTGTTTTTCATTATTGATAGGGTTGCGATCGTACCTGATGGCTTCATAAAATGTCGATCGTAACTGAGGGTCTCATAAAGTTACTATTCGCCTTTGATAGACTGGGCGAGGATGTGTTTGATTGACAGGACGCGTTTGACTGAGACAAGGGAGACTGCTTATGATATCTTTGGCGCTTGATGATGTGATACCATCTCGCCTGCTGATCTGATGTGAATGTATGCTCCTTACAGTTGGAAGCGATAGCACGTCAAGAGTCGACACTGAGAAACAGCAACTGAAAGAACATGCTGATGTGAGCATGCATGCACTACGGATGTAGCATAACAACCAACACGGCAAGAATTTTCTTGGAAAAAGATATGCTCTCTAAGCTTCGGTGAATATAAAACCTTTGGCAAGGCAAAAGAACATTGAGATCTCCCCACATTTACTCGCAAAATCTACGGCACCTCTGCTATCCAAGTCGGTACTCCATCTCCTTCTCCTTTCACCCCTCATGCATTCACCGCGGATCACATTCTTCCTTCAGAGTCCAGGATTTTAATAACCCTATATCGCCGATGTCACTGTAGGTCGTTCTCTGAGAATCCACCCGCCGTCATGGAGACTCTCTTACTGATCCTTTGGTACGGGTACTGGAATTCGGACGCAATAAAACCCACCCCAGCGGACGCCATCCGCAGGAATAGTCATCTCCTGAGGGCGTTGGAGCTGTACAAATCGCCAAAGCTGAAAGTTGATCCGGGGCCTTTTGTGCGTACCAACCTTGTTTTAGCCATCGATGTTTTTGGATATTGAGGAAGCAGAGGTTGAGGAGGTCAGTCACAAAATTCACACGCAGGTGGCCTTTCTGTCAACCCCCCCCCCCCCCATCCACTTTTTCTTCCTAACATCAACCCTTCATTCTCTCCGCATGCAACAACAACAAGAACGACATCCGCTCGAGATCCCCGAAATACTCGCCCTCGTTGGGTCCTTTCTCCACCTATGGGCACATGACAACCCCACCCGCCTATTTTGGGGTTATTTCGAACCCAAGACCCTCATCACCTGCCTCCAGGTCTCCAAGGTCTGGCACAAGACTCTCTTGCCAATTCTATGGGCAGGGTACTGGTCGTGGATACCAGAGATGCGGTACATACCAGCAAGAACACTTCACCACAACAGTCATCACCTCAAGATGTTGTACCTGAATCGATTTACTACAGGAGACATCGACTTGGCGCAAATCAATTGCACCAGCCTTGTCGCCCTTGATATCTACGTGGAGGGAACCAGGAAGGAATCAGAGGGAGGAGGTGGAGGAAGAGAAGGGGTGATGCCACTACTGCCCGTGAAGCGACTTCTCCGGTCGAACCATCAGCTCAGGACCTTAGGCTGGAATGGAATTGAAACCCCTGCGCCTTTGCTGGATGTCGATGACTTTGTGGGGCTTGTAAGTCTCAAGAGCCTTACCGTGGACAATTGGGATGTCTCTAATGGGCGGCTGGGAATGGTCTTGAGGAAAGTTGCAGGAACGTTGAAGGAACTTGTGATTGGGAGGATGTACAATGTCGAGCCGGTGTTCCTCAATTGTGAAGACTTCATGCTGGACCGACTTGAGTCGCTTGCATGGCCGGACTTTGAACGTGGCGACGGCGATAAGACTCTGTCAGAGTTGGTCAAACGGAGTCCCAGACTCAAGACGCTTGTGTCTTTTGCGAAGCACAGCGACAGAGGTCTACGACGACTGGCCGAAACCCTCGGAACCTCTTGCCCCGACTTTGAGTCCCTGGAGCTTCATAAATTCTTGCAGATCCAGGAACTGGAGATACTCATTCGATACCATTCACCCGGTCGACCTCAACTTCGTAAGCTACACTTTGCAGTCCAGAGTCTCGAGGACGGTGGTCATCGAGGCCTTGTTGCAGCGATTCTCCGACACGCCTCGACACTGGAGGATGTTTATATTTGCAGGATCAACCATGGCAAGGATGCATCTGTGTGTCTCCGCCTGTTGACCGAGTGTCCTAGACTGACACGCTTTGCATTTTCCGCACGGCATCCTCCTTTCGATCTGGACTTCCTGGAGACATTGAAACAACAGAATCAACAGCGGCAGCAGGCGACATGGGGGTGTCGAGAGACGTTACAAGAGTTGAGACTGGACCCTGGGTCCTTTTATTTAAACCGACGACAGACGGATGCAGAGAGACAGGAGAAAGCAGAGATACTTTCTGAGATGGGGTGGGAGATTGTTGATAAGGATGAAGAGGATGATGAGCCGATCGATGGGGCTAGGATGAAGGAAGCTCTTGAGTTGGTTTGCTTGCAGATGTTGGAGGGGTTGCAGTTGTTGATATTGGACCAGATCACGTTCCGGCGTGTTCCATTGTAGTTTCTTGTATTAGTTGATGATAGAGAGACTCTCGAACAAAAAAAATATACCCCGAATTAAAGTAGGATGGTGTTTATGCGGACAAAGATTACTCTCTCTTGCAGGGTGCGATTCGACGCCACCATCACCAACCATCACTTTGTTTCTTAGATAATTCTTCGTTGTTCCAGATCAATTGACGCACGGCGGCCGTCTCATCTCTTCTTTCCTTTTCTCATCAACTCCTTCCATGGGGGTGCCGTGGCCTTCAGGAATTGAGCCTTAAGGTCAGAATCTTTCACAGGCAGATATTAGAGACAGGAAATGGTAAATCTGCTTGGTTTTTTGGGCGGGTGGTGGACGTTGATGGGCTCAGGAAGGTACGTTGTTCAAATTCAGGAGTTGAGAGGCCTTCAGCGTAAGATAAAAACGGTTGCCTTAGAAGTGACATCTGATCAAATGTCGATCGATCACCCAACAGCCACAGCTACGTTTTTTTGCTCCTTTTTTATTTTGTGGCCGCACTTTTTTTTTTTTTTTTTTTTTTTTTTTTTTTCTTGTTCACCATCCACTTCCTTCTGTCATTTCTTCTCTTCCTCCCCCATTCTTTACCTTTTCCTCCGCAATGCAACCACACCCACTCGACATTCCAGAAATCCTAGCTGTCATCGGCTCATTCCTCCCCCTCTGGGTAGACCCCACCCCTAATTCCACCTGCAACAGCAACCGCAAACGCAACCGCAAACGCCCCCCAGACATAACCGACCTCGTCTTCAAACCCAAAACAATCCTCACCTGCCTCCTCGTCTCAAATCTCTGGTACAAGACACTACTACCCGTCCTGTGGTACAGCTATAGGTCGGGATTCATGGATGGGGTGCCAGATGCTGTTATCCGTCGGAACAGCCCGCATTTCAGGATCTTGAGTATCTCGCAGTGGTCGTATCGGTGTTTTGATATTGCGTGGTTTGAGTGCACTAAGCTTGTGGAGTTGAACATTTATTTGGATGAAGGCGGTGGTGGTGGATCGGTAGAACAGGACACAAATAGGGGAGAGGATGGCAGGCGTGGAGAGACTGGAGCATCTTCTGAATCAAGCACAGGACGAAGAGGAAAAAGAACAGGAGAAGAACCTGAGAGCCGAGCTGTTGTACCTCTACCGGACGCAAAGCGACTTCTTCGGACGAACCCACGACTCAAGTGTCTCTCCTGGGCAGGACCCGCCCGCTCCACGACTGCATTGGATGTCGAAGACCTTGTTGGACTCGCAGGACTGGAGAACCTTAGTTTGGACCGCTGGGATTGTTCTGACGGACGGTTGGATATGGTCTTGAAGAGCGTTGCAGGATCGTTGAAGGTGCTTTCTGTTGGTTGGATCTGTGGTGTTGAAACGGGACTCTCCTCGGTACCACTACCGCCAGTATCGTCAGCGTCGCCATCATCATCACCACCACCAGCAACTACAGCAGCAGCAACGGCATTGCAATCGTTACGGGAGAAACCCCGCAATGGCGTGGATAATGGACGCAGCAATACAACAGACATCTGGATGCTACCCCGACTAGAAGAACTGGTATGGTCCGGCGGCGATCTGGACGACGAGTATCTTTCAGAGCTGGTCAAGCGATGTCCCAAACTCAAGAACGTGACCCTCTATGTGAATCACGGCGGATGGGACTTTGATCGCCTGGCCGCCAGTCTGGGAAGGTACTGCCCAGACATCGAAACACTCGAGGTCGATCCAGTCATCGAGACATTTGAAGTCGAGACCTTGATCCGTCACTGTTCACCCAACCGACCTCAGCTCCGCAAGCTCCGGATTGCAGTCAATGGGCCCAATGAACTCGGACTGGTCTTAGCGGTCCTCCCGCATGCGTCGACACTGGAGGATTTTGAGATTTACAGGACACAAGAGGAGATGGATGGACCGCTGTATCTGCGGCTGCTTGTTGCGTGCTCGAGGTTAACACGGTTCGCATTCTTTTCAAGGGCGGCTCCGTTTGATGTGGAGTTTTTGGAGACGTTGAAACAGGAGAGGTGGGGGTGTTGTGAGAGGTTGCGGGAGTTGAGTCTGGATTTGGGGATCTTTCACAAGTATCGGAAGCAGACTCGGGCTGAGAGAGTGGACACGAAGGCGTTACTTTCTGAGGTGGGCGGGTGGGTGGAGGTGAAGGCAATTGAGGAAGAGGATGGTGGTGATTATGATGAGTATGAGGTTGAGCCGTTTGATATGGTCAAGTTGAGGCAGGTGCTTGAGTTGGTGCAGTTGCAGGAATTGAAGGAGCTTGAGGTGCTGATTTTGGATGAGGTTGAGTTCTGGAGGAATCGTCCTATATCTTAGCAATGTGCTATTTAATAAAAGATGTAAAAGATGTGGCCATGGTTCACAATTCACCCAGTAGTGCATTAAAGAAGGGAGCAAGAAAGAGTCAGGCGACAAGAGGAGAGATCAAAGCAAACGCGTCTTGTCCCTGAAATGATCAATGGGAATGTAAAAACATAAAACAATAAAAAATAAATAGAACCAATGAGAGACAGCCAAGATGGAACTCTTCTTTCTCCTCCCCGCTCGGGCCGGTCGCAGTAAATTTTTTTAGTGAGACTGAACCGCATGACCAAACGAACGAACTTTCTGGGTTCACTTCCCCTCTTCGGTTCACATTATGTAATGGATACAACTCGGAAGGAATGCTATGACACTGCAGTGCATTCAAGTCGTTGGAGTCATGTTTCTGTAAGAATCGGGGGATAAGTCATCCACGTCATATGTTAATATCATGGTCGAATGTTCTAACAAGTTATGACTATGACAACATTTTTGTGTGGACCTGCTAATTTTACTACCAAGATTGCTCATGACTACTGCGTGACCCAAACTCTTTCGTTTGCTCACCATGGGGTCGTTTCCATTTGTGAGGCTCACAAAATGGTATTACCATGGTAAATCTGACATGACAATGGGGACGAGGAGAGGAACACACATTCACACACAAGTCTCTTGCAGTTTGAGCTTTGAAGAAGAAAGACAAACGACAGTCAAGTGAAGTGAAGTGACAAGACACAATGGTAGACGAGTTTAACCTGATAACAAAAGGACGAGAGAAGCGTAACACTCTCGGTTTATTGGAAAAGTAGTTTACAGAAAATACAAGGCCTCGCTGGTAAGCCGAAAGATAAAAAAAGGGGTAACAGAAAAGAGTGGGGAGTTGTTTTGTTGTTCGCAGCCGGCGATGGCTCGTTGTTTTGTTTTGTTTGTACAGATGCACCGTTTGTTGTTTGTTGCGTAGCTGATGTGGTCGTGTGGGAGAAAAAAAATGTCATCAAATGGAGGCCGAGTGGTGTTACTGAGCAAAGCCAAAGGGAAAGACCATCGTCGGTTATCATTGCTGTCGTCGTACTCCAGCTCCACCCTACTTCGTAAATCCTGCTTGCTGTTGCTGGCTGTTACTCTCTCGGGTCAGTATCGTGCAACGGGTTTTAGAGGACGCGGACTTGGACAGAGGGGACGGAGGGTTTGACGGTGGAGTTGAGGGGGTTAGCCTTGCCGATGATGGACATGATTTTGGCCATGGCATTCTCTTGGGCGGCGGGGCGGACGAGGGGAACTCTGTGTCTGTGAGCTGCGGTAGGGATGTTGTAGTTGTTGCGAGTGCTTCTGGGGAAGAAGGTACGGTAGTAGGTGAGTCTTGGCCTTTGGAACATGTTGTTGTGAGTTGGTTGAATGTGAGTGTGAGTGTGTGAGAGAGTGTGAGCGAGTGAGAGGGAGTGAAAGAAAGATGTGGAAACAAGAAAACGGTGGCGAACGGTCTTTAAGTTTCGTTGTTTCGGTCGTGTGCTTTGCCCTCCACTGCGCCGCAGTATTTGCGATTAGCAATATGCTCGGGCACGTGAGGGGATCATATCAGATTTTGACTCTTGGACATTTGAAGGAGAGGCAAAAAGCGGGATCATCTTTTGCTGTTTGTTCTTTGCCATCTCCCATCCATCCTTCTCCTCTCTCTCTGGTCACCCCTTCCTTCTTCTTCTTTCTCTTTGTCTTTTTCCTTCTCTTTGTTCTTGTTCTTCAACAAACAAAGGAATCGACAACTTTTTTTTGCCCCCCCTGGTTTACTGTTTGACCTATTCACTTATCGTCACTCACCCGCCAAACAGCAAGAAAACCCCTCTCCACCCCCAACAAACCACCAAAAACAAAAACAACAACAACAACAACAAAAAAAATACACCCGAATCCCCAGGAACCGACTACCCAGAGAGAAAAAAAGAGCTGAACTGGAAGAGAACCTCAGATGACTGAAGATCCCCAGGCTCTTTGGTTGGAGCTGTATAAGTATGTCCACGGCATTCTCTCATTCAACAATCATAACAATCATTCCTTTTTTTTCCCATGCCCAGGAGAACCAATACAAAAACAACAAGAACTACATCAACTACATACGACGACTACGAGGAGAATTAGCTTTTGAGAAAAAGATTCAATGTCAACCATTCGACACCTGTTCCTTGCTTTATGATTCGAAACAAGTCAACCTGCAGTACTGACACACCCCTTCTTAACATTGTTTTCTCAACCGTTTCCTCAATAGGTCAACCCAGGCACAGGAGAAGAACCTAAAGGACCTTTTGCATCATAAAGGAGCGCAGTCAGTCACCAGCGCAAGAGACAGGTAACAGCGCCAATGCCAATCCAAAAAAAATCTTACTCTTGTTACGTTCCTTTTTCCATTTCTTTCTACCTTTTGCTGCACAAATACCTAGCATAAAAATCAAGAGGAGACGAAGAAAGAGGGATGGACTGCGCTTATCTACTTCTGATTCACACCAATGGCGCACCATTGTTAAGCTGGTTTTGTTCGTTGTTTTTGCTAATCAAGTTGTTATCTCTCTTTTTTTGTTTTCTTTTTTCAACTAGATTGCGGGAGGATTATGAACGATTGATTCTGACGGACATTGTGCTCGCGCATTCCAAGGAGATCGAGTCGGCACTCTGGAAGCATGTCTTCTACGTTGTCATCGACGGCTACCGGCGCAAACTGGCCATGCTTAGTCGCCCCGACGAAGGCAATGAGCCTTCAAACCAGCAGCAGCACCAGCAAGGACGACGAGGAGGCGGAGGCGGACGAGGTAGTGAAGGCGGTCGTGGGGGAAACCGTGATGGTGGGAGATCTCGCCCTCATGGTACCCGTGGCAACAAAACCGCCGTTCCCTCGGTCGAATATCGAAAGGTGTCGACCAAATTCAGGGCGTTCATTCAAGAGGCGACCGGATTCTATCATCGGCTCATCCAGAACTTGGCGTCCTGCTATGACCTGAACGAATCTGGTCACAGCATGCATGCGGTCCCCATTGGAGGTATGGAGCTATAGGACCTTTTTTTCTTTCTCTTTTTGCCAATCGGTGCCACTAAAATGGGTCTGAAAAAATCAAACACACAAAAAATAATTGGATGCTAATTGCCGTTGTTTTCTTCCGTTCTCCCTCACCATTCTGGGTACTAGACAAGCGTCCGTTGTCGGATATTACGGATGTCGCCCGAGATAGCGCCACTAGCAGCTGCCACAAGTGCTACGTCTATTTGGGAGATCTTTGTAAGGACAGACGGATAACTACAAGCGATATTGATATCTACCAGGACAGCGACTGGCGTATGCCTGTTGTGATTCCAGCACAGGACAATTAATTATGCACAGTGCATCGATGACTAACCCATCTATTGAATTCTTCATCATAATAGCTCGCTATCGACAGACATTCAACGATTCCTTCAAGAAGAATTGGTCCGCTGCACGTGATTATTACAACGAAGCCAGGAACATGCTCCCTTCGAGCGGAAACCCTTACAACCAGCTCGCAGTCGTTGCAACATTCACCCCCAACAACTTTTTGGCGCTCTACTTTTACTACCGCAGTTTGGCTGTTTCACTTCCCTTCATGACGGCTCGCAACAACATCAAGGTCCTGATTCAAAAGATCGCGTCTGACCCGGAGAAGGGCAAAAAGTTTGTGAAGGACGAGCGCTACACGGATCGTCAGGCAATCAACTCCAAGGATTCGGCCCAGCTGGACGACTTTTTATTGAGGTTCATCTTATTGCACGGTGCACTCTTCATGCGTTCAGCCGAGGAAGTTGATGACGATGTAATGGGCGATACTCTGGAGGGCTTATTCGTTGCGCGCCTATTGGAGCCAGATTTGTTGCTCAAGATCCAGATCATCAACATGGCGAGTCTCTACACCATGACTTATATCCCCCTTCAGGACGACAACCCAGCTGCGTTTCAGAAGGAGATCGAGTCAGAGAGAAAAGCGCTGCAGTTGATTTTGACTTGCTTTGCCACCGTTTTGCAATACGCGACCACGGAACTGGAGAACCACAGGAACGGAGACCACAAGAAGAACGGACGCCCCATCGACTTCTTGCCTTCGAATGTTCATCGCTCGATGCCGACTCTGAGACTTTCGCTGAAGTGGATGCAGGTCAACATCCACCATGTCAAGCGACTTTCGGAAGGCTTTTCCGATGTTGACGCAGAGAACCGATTCCATCTGCGACAGATTTGGGGAGACCTCTCTACCTTTTTGAACTTGCTCGTGCAAGCCTACCCCTTTGCGGAGGGCGCGATCTTTTGTCGTGATGTGCTCAAGGAGGACGACGAGTTGAGGGGGTTTGCTGCGCTTAAGAGGACCATTGATGAGCGCCCCCTGTCGATCATCCCACCCAGCAGGATCAGCCCTAAAGCAGAGATGCAGATGCGGGCGGGCGATATGTTCCACGATGCTCTTAGCCTTGCCAAGATGGACTGGCCCGAGTTTTACGGAAAAGTTATTGAGGACGAGGATGACATGCAGACTGTTCGATTCTCTGTTGAGCGTGACGAAGAAGGCAAATCGACTGCCAACGCCATTCAGTCAAACATGAAGGATTCTGCCGAGCAGGATTATGATGACGAGGTTGATGATGGAGAGGATGAAGCCAGAGAGGAGAGTGATTACGAGCGCAAGGAGGAGGATGAGGATATGAATCCGTTCCACATCCGCAAGACATCGGTTTCAAATGTACTGGGCGCTCATCGTGATCAGGATATCGACCAGCGCCAGGCTGTCGCTGCTTTGCTCTCGGACGACGACAATGACCTCTCGCTTATTGTTGGCCAGGACGATGACGATGAGGACGAAGATGAGGATGATGCGGAGGAAGTTGTTTTGTTCAAGGGACGAAGCAGCACTATTGGCAGCAAGCCAACTCCTAAGCCAGCCCACCTGAAGACCAGCACTGGTGTCATTGGAGCGGGGAGGCGTGCGTCCATGTCTCCCTCAGGATCAAACCAGTCGTCCCCTGGCTTGGACATGAGCGGATCCTCGTCTAAATTTGGATCGCCTGGAGAGATGCGCATGAACCCCTCGCCCACCGTCGACAGTCTTTTCGGCAGATTTCAGTTTGATGTGGCGGACGAATGGCGCCACTCGATCAATTCACTCCGCACCTCGCGCACTACGGATGGCATCAGCGGCAGCACTACTTGGGGTGGACTTTCGTCGAACGCCTTGGGAAATGGCATGATCTCGCCTACGTCTTATGAGCCTCGGGATGCGAACGCGCTTGCAGGATTCACATCTATTCCGACTCAAGGACCTCCAGGAATGTCCCTTCCGACCAGCCCTTTGGCTGCGAGCCCCCCTGGATTCAGTGACGATCCTGTTTTCCAGCAATGTCAGAAGCAGCCTCGCCATGTTCCTCAAGTCCGACCTAAGTACCAGTACCAGCCTCAGGCGTCGCAGCAACCTCAGCACCACTACTCGCAGCGGGACAGGAATGGCAGCCCACAGGCCATGAGAGATGGCGATTGGCGATGAAGGAGGAGAAGCATTGCTCGGCTGCAAGCGCGAGCAAACTTTATCTGGCAACAACAACTACTCGCACCTGTTATTATTTCAGTGTGACGAATGACAGACGCTACACCCCTCGTGAGACCCCCCAACCATTCCACCACCAAAAAAACAACAAACAACAAACCAGCACAGTGGAGTTCCGAGTCATGTTTAGAGTGGGACGCGATTTGGATCAACCATGAACTGCAAAGACGACGCAAGGCAAGAGGCAAAGCGACGAGCCAGTTTACCGACCACACCGACTGACACTCCCTCCATTTTCTCGAAGCAGGATCTTTCATACTTTTTTTTAATGCAACAAAAAAACTCCAACAGCAGGCGCAAATACACTCTTCTACCTTTCTGCGTCCTGTTGCCCTTCCTATCTCTACATCTTCCCAAAAAAAATGAGAATAACAAAAAAAATGCGCCCTACCACAATAATGTTTTTTTCGATGCACACGCCCGTTTCGAGAGTGTTGCAGTTTCTCAGGAACAGCCTTGTATCCCACTTTTTTTTTTTTTTTTTTTTTTTTTTTTGTTTACCAACCTTTCTTTTTCTTCTATTTTTACGACCTCTTTTTCAGTGTCTCTTTCTTCTTTCTTTCCATTTTGTGTATTCTTTTCTCTTCTCTTTTGGACGCGTGCTATGTAGTTTTATGCCTGTGTCCCTTGCTCCGCATTCAGCTACGCCGCTTTCTCTTTTGCTTTCGTGTTTGAAGAATAAAAGAACCCCTATCCATCATGCTTCCTTTAATCGAACTGATAGGAGTGAGCCCAGTGAGAATGTGTTTGTGAGATATGATTGAACCCGTTGTCAATTATGGAAGTACCGGCTGAAAGTTATTTTTGTCGTGAGCCCTCTGTTCATGCAAACGGTTTCCAGTCGGCGTTTCCCGATTGCGATGTGAAACCCATTGTTTTTTTTCCGCTGTTCCGAAGTGGGGAGGGAAAGAAGAGGCAGTGAGTGCCAAAAACTGAAATGACAATAAAGAAAAAAAAGTGAAATCGATATTGAGAGCAATGGCCGAGATAAAATACAAAGAGCTTTCAAAAAGGCGGGTGGAGGAAGGTAGAGAGAGAGAGAGGAGAAAGAAACACACGGACGCTGATGTGCGCCCTGTTCGCATCGGAACAGAAAAATAAAAAAGCGATCTTTGTAAGTAATTGGGTTTTCGGGCAAACTTCTTTTGGGCGTAAAGCTTTCAGTCCTTTACTTTCTTTACAGCGTTTCTTTACAACGAATGGTCAGGCCATCGTTTTTTTATCTCTTCCATTTTCTTCTTTGAAAGAAGAGGCTGAGCTGGGACCTAGATTGTTTATTTTGGTGCAAGAGTCGGAGGTGTCAGACTTCCTCTTGAGGCTGAAGACAAAGACCTGCTCCAGGTGAGAGAAAGGGAAACGATGGGAACCAGCTGTTCTTCAACAGTGGATTTAATGTGCCAAAACACACAATGGAGGGAAGGTAGATAATGAGAGATATGAATAAACAACAGTCGGTTCGCGTTTGTTTGGAACGAAACGAGTGTTGTGTCGGCGTGTACATCCTCTTTTCATTTCTTTTTGTTTGCATGTCCTCAATATTTTCTAGAGAATCCAATTGCTTTCAGAGTCTGCGAGGACAACAACCAGCATCAGCGTGGCCAAAGTATCGAGCATGACCTCAATTCAATTGTTCGTTGCATCAAAAAAACTGCGCGGTTTAACTGATAGTTTCTCTTTTTCTCGTGCCATGTTTTTTTTTGGTGGAGGAACTCTCGGAGGCAAAGCAAGGGCGAGGTGTGAACATGGGATAAAAAGTTCTATTCTTGGGAGGGTTGGATAGGCGTGCATGTGCTGTTCTTGTTTTGTGTTTGTTTTGTACGTGGGGGATTGGTGCTTTTGTTTAGTTAGTTGGGTGCGTAGTTTTGGAGTAGAGTCGTACGAGGATAGAGCAAATAATTATGAGTGTGTGTGTGTGTGTGTGTGTGTGTGTGTGTGTGTGTGTGTGTGTATGAATGAGTGGGAATGATGGCATTGGATGTGAGGATAATGGGGTGAGCGAAATGAGAAAAGAAAGTGAAACACCGGTGTGCCTGGAAAGGGAATGGCGATGCGAAGAGAAGGAGGGAAAGGTCACTGACAAAGATAGCACCGACACAAATGTTCACAACCGGCAGGCTGAACACATTTGAGTGCTGTAATGGTCAGTCCGGGAGCGGGGTTCTTACGCCCACTTTTCTCTCTCTCGAAATCTTATAAAAGACAGGGAATCCTCCTTGTCAATTACCAATACCTACAACCAACCAGCAGCCCAACTTCCTTCAACAACCACCAATACCTCCACTCCTCTCACCCTCATCGTCAATTACAGATATCCTCTACGCCCACTTCTCTTTCATTCTTTTATTTTCAACCCTCTGCATACCCATCTACTTCTTCCAATCCTCCAATCCTCCAACTCTCCACTTCTCTTTCTTCTCTCCTTCTCACCATTCCGTCCCTTCAGTCTCTCGCTACTCGTTCCGCAGGCCTCACCTCCGTCTCGCTCCTGCAGTCCAACCCCATCCCCCTCCCTAAACCAATCTCCCGCCCAGCCTACCCTCGCTTCCTCCTCCCTTCCACCGTCATCCTTGCGGATCAAGTTCCTCACTTTTACCTCCCTCGTCTCCTCCCTTTTTTCCTTCTTCAACAAAAGTCCCCCCAGTTCCTTGCCCTTCACAAACTCGACCTCCTTCACGACCACACCGAGTCCATCTCCCCTTCAGCTAAAAACACCACAGCCGAAGTTCAAGGAATCAACAATCCTCTGGACGATATCGATCACCCGTTCGACCAACCCCTGCACCAACACCACCCCAACGACAGACAGCTCCAATGGCGATTGTCCGAAAGCTGGGTCTCCTGCTTGCTGCCCTCTCAGTCGTGTCACTAGGCTTGATAGTCACGACAGCAGACGCTGCAGCCTGTAAATATAACAATGGACTGGCCTGTCCACAAGCAACGCCATGCTGCAGTCTTGTAAGATATCTAATCGCTTTTACTTGACAATGCTGCCACTTTTCGCTGTCGAATTTATTCCCTCCCTCTTCCTCTGTCATCATGGATATCGAACAGGGTCATGATAACAACACACAACGACGACACAGGAGGTAGTTGTGTGATTATCTACTCTGACGACATTGGCAGTTATCATCTACCACCCATCAGCTTACTGGTTTTTTTTCGAGCGTACACCTTATCCTTCCCCATCATCATCCCTCAAATACCTCCCAGCTTGTCCTGACTTTTCTTTCCTTCTCAAACCTGTCCCAAATCAACACATCGTAAACGCACAAAGCCTTGAGAAACACCCGACAATTCCGCTCTCTCCCAACTCACCCATTGTTTAACTATTCGTTTTACATATAATTAGCACGGACACTGTGGTAACTCTCGCGTTGCCTGTGCGGTCGGATGCAATGCCGCCGCAAGTTTCAATGGTCGATGTGTGCGTTCCCTCGGCACAGCTCAACAATTGACCGACGGACCTGGTGCCAACGGAAAACCCCGTCCCGTCCCCTCACTGCCCAATGGTGCCTTCAAGGTGGTGGGCAACACTGGTGTGGCCGCACAACATATTGCCTTGGTGACGCCTACAAAGATGTTGATCATCGACAAGGCCGAGGCCAACCCTGTCAAGCTGCCGAGCGGTATCTCTGCCTACAATGCCGAGTATGATTTGGTGACAAACAACATTCGTCTACTTGATGTCACGACCAACACCTTTTGCTCGGGTGGCGGGTTCCTGCCCAATGGTACCATGATCAGCGCTGGAGGTGCTGAGGCACGCGTAAGTTGTCACATTTTTGCTCTCATTTCATTTTCTTTCATTTTTGTCATATCGTTCGCTTATTCTAACAGCTGTCGTTGTCCTCCTCAAACAATAGAAATCGCGCGCGTTCGCCACTGAAGGTGGATTCCAGTCTCTTCGTATGTGGAACCCTTGCGATGACGGGACTTGCGAATGGATGGAGAACCCCGCAGACCCCGCCTGGACCATGACCGGAAACCGTTGGTATGTTTCGATCACGACCCTCCCCTCCGGCGAGCTCTTTATCCTTGGAGGCAGTAACGAGTCCCTGGCGATCAACAGTCTCGCCACCAACAACCCCACCTGGGAGATCTACCCCAAACCCGCCAATGTCAAGGCTGCCGACTACACGCCCAACTTTATGCAGTTCATGGTCGATTCGTTGCCCAACAACCTTTACCCGAACGTTTATTCCCTTCCCGACGGCAACATCTTTATCTTTGCCAACCAAAAGTCGATGATCTTTAATGTTGCCAAGAACGAGGTCATCAAGCGCATGCCCGATCTGCCCGGTGGACCCCGTTCGTACCCCCTGACTGGATCGCATATCCTGTTGCCTTTGGACCCTGCTAAGAACTATGCACACGAGATCTTGGTTTGTGGAGGATCTGAGGCCAAGACCGAGAAGTCCAAGGCCCTTCAGAGCTGTGGCCGTATCAACCTTGCCGATGCCGATCCTCAATGGGAGATGGACGAGATGCCTACCCCTCGTCTGATGGGCGATGCGATTGCGTTGGCTGACGGCAAGATTATGTTCTTGAACGGATGCATGACTGGATATGCTGGTTTCCGCCACGGTCATGACCCTGTCTTCACCCCTGCCGTCTACGACCCAGCCGCACCCCACGGACAGAGATTCACGGAATGGGAGCCCAGCAACATTGCAAGAATGTATCACTCTGTCGCCATGCTCCTCCCTGATGGCTCTGTCTTTGTCGCTGGTTCGAACGAGAACTCTGAAGTCCGTCTGAAGGACGTCCCCTTCCCCACCGAATACCGCGTCGAGAACTTTACGCCCCCATACTTGTCGACCGACTTGGCTCGCCCCGAGATTGTGAGCAAGGTGCCCGAGAAGGTGGCCTATGCCCAGAAGGTGTCGGTGACAGTCGATGTCAAGGACACGAGCAAGTACGACCCCGAGGTTGTGTTCATGTTGGGTCATCGCGGGTTCGTGACCCACAGCACACACATGTCGCAGAGGATGACCAAGTTGGTTGCTCAAGCTACTCATACCGAGGGAACCAAGATTACGTATGAGGTTGCGATGCCACCCAACGCCAACATTATGCCTCCTGGTCCCCATTACATGCATATGTTGAACAATGGCGTCCCCTCTGTCGCTGTTCACTTCCTCCTTAACTAGAGAGATTCTGTTTGTAGAAAGAGAGAAGCGTTCTTTTTGCCTACTTTCTGATCCCCTCACTCCTTTCCATCTTGTAAATCATCATACCATATCATACAAATTAAAAATAAAATAAAAATAAGCAAAAACCAAACGATGCTAATGCCAACACACGCGCTAAACAGCGTCACTCAGTGATGATTGAGATCTGGTGAATGTTTTCGCGTTTTCGTTTTCGCGAACAAAAAATCATTTGGTTTCTCGATTCAGTCGTCTATCTGTCTTTCCATTCTTTCCTCTCCTCAACATTTATTTCTCTCTCTCTCCCCTTTCTTCCTCTCACCACATTTTATTATTATTATTATTATGCTTTCCGCAGGACAAGATACATAATGCTGAGCAAGACAGTCGGTCTCTCGACCCTAATTGTCCTCACAACAACAGTCGCCATGCTCGCTACCACCATCACCACCAACGCAACATCTTCACTACAACCACCAACTGTCGAAACCTGGGCGACAGGAAAACCAAAGAACGATAGACAGGAACATCGTGTTGGACCGTTACCATGGGCCGCTGGACAGGACCCTATCCTTGAGAGCAATGCAGGAAATTTCCCGACCCGTCAGTGGACAAATAAAAATGGATCTAAAGCCAATGCTGAGATGTAAGTTGTCTCTTTTTTCTTTTGTCATTAAGGTTGTGGCTTTCTGACAAAGTGAATGTGTGACCCTTTAGGATTTACAATTACTAAAACACCCCTCTCCCCATGTTGTTATCTTGCTTGTAGGTTCTACTGGTTCTTCCCAGCGCTTAAACCAAAGTAAAGAACCCACCTCTCATCATGTAAGTCTCACCCCACCATCCTCACGCCGTAAACAAAAAGACCAAAAAAACTATAATTACTCCTGCCTTCAAACTACTGATCACAACTTTTTTCTATTTTCTGCAAACATCAAACAAGAAATAGTTAGCTACAGGGAGGTTCAGGTGCGAGTTCGATGATTGGATTGTTCTACGAGACGGGGCCCATCCATGTGACGGAGGATTTGAAGTTGGTGAGGAATAATGATACTTGGGCGAATGAGTATTCGATGTTGTTTGTTGAGCAGCCTGTCGGAACTGGGTACTCCTTTGTTGATCAAGGTGGCAAGAAACGGACGAAGCGCAAGAGGGGGTCGGCGCGTCGCGGTGGTGAGAGGAATGACGATGAGGGTGATCGTGATGGCGGAGATGATACTCCAGGATTCGATGCCAACGACGAGGAGGGAAAGGGTGAAGACGGCAGGTTTGAGGAGCTGGATGCAGAGTTGGAGAGGGACCAGGAGGAAGAAGCGGCCTTCTTTGCGACTCTCCCGTCTTCTCTACCGTTTGATTTCAAGGTAGCGGCGGCGAGCAAGCGGCGCAGGGGGAGGGCCAAGACCGGCAACAACACTGACGAGGATCCAGATACGATATACACAAAATCGGGATATATCAAGGACCAGCGGACGGTTGTCAAAGGCATGATGGTCTTCTTAGACCAGTTCTATGAACGGTATCCTGAGCAACAAAAGGCGTATCTTTATATCACGGGACAGAGCTATGCGGGGAAGTTTATTCCGTCGATCGCGCACGCTATCATTGAGCGCAACAAGAAGTTCCAGTCCAAGTTGCCTCAGAGCGCGAGTGGCGATGTCATGAGACCGAGACGGCGACGGAAGAGACGATCGAGACTCAGGCGACTCCCAAGCAGGCGGTGTCCCGATCAAGGGATCTCGGTGGGCAATTCAATGACAGACCCCATCACCCAGATCCAGATCCACGCCGACCACGCCTTTTACCTAGGGCTCCTCACCACCCTTCAAGCAGACCAAATGCGAGAGTACCAACGTAAGCAGTCAAACTGGTCGAGCAAGGCCGTTTCCTGGACGCGAACCGGTTCCGAGGCAAGATCTTTAATCTCTTCCGAAAGTCGACCGGACAACTCGACACGTTCGATATCCGAAAGGCTTCTCATGGGATGAACTGGAAGCCTATGGCCGCTTTGTTGAACCAGCCCGAGACCAAGGATTCTCTGAACATGTTTGAGCCTCGCAAGGCGTACCTACTCCAACAGAAGGTGCCAAAGGAGGAAGTGGCACGGATCGAACTGGGTAGATGGGATACTGAGTACCGAACAGATCCAGAGGTGAAACAGGCTATGCGAGTGGACATTATGCGGTCGACAAAGCCATTGGTCGCAGATTTGTTGGATAATGGGGTCAAGGTGTTGGCGTATCAGGGGATTTTCGATTTCAGGGATGAGCCGGCAGGGTCGACGAGGTGGATTGAAGGGATGGATTGGAAGGGGAAGGAGGAGTTTGAGAAGACGGAGAGGAGGGTTTGGAAGGTTGGTGGGTTTACGGCTGGATATGTGAATAGTGTTATGGGGAAGGGTAAGGAAGGAGGAGGGTTGACAATGGTTGTGGAGTTAGGAGGGGGGCATTATACGCCGATGGATGAGAGTGAGAATAGTTTGATGATGATTCGGCACCTCACTGACGGGACACCTCTTGACGAGTTGTTTTTTCGATAGAGTGTATGCCCCCCTTTTTAAACCCCGTGTAACTATTTCTCAACCCATTCATTCACGACCACCACGACTGCACATATCTTCACTCGCAATGGAATTAGCTACGGAATGGTTCTTCAAGACAGCAGAGCTAGTCGACAGCCTCCATTAGCACTTACCGAAGAAAGACCTCTTCAACTTTATGCAGACCTGCCGTGCGCACTTCTTCCAAGGACGTTCTATCTTGCATCGAGATGTATGTTCGGGTCTACTCTAGCTTCTTGGCAACCACGATCTCTGAAATTATGACACTCGAGACCCTGTACATGAGTTTCTTTACAAAGTGGGATTTGTCGCAGGATGCTTTTCGGGACATTGACTGGATCACGCTACACTGGCCGAGATTGATGATGATCGAGTACTATGCGGAGGCGGCACAGTATCCTCGCCAGAACTGATGTTTTCAGACGGAATCAACCTGTGTGAAGCCATTGTAAGAGAAGTTGCCCAGGTTGTATGTGAGGCCCTATGATGTGGATGAGTAACAAGTCTATTCGCAGCTTCTTCCCTTTTTCTGGGTCGATGAACGAGATTATTCTTACTGGATTCGCGTCAAAAAACAAAAGCCCTGCTGCAGGAATCCTCTTTGCAATTATCTCTTTTGTATGCGCGCGAAATGCAGTAGCATGACATGAACGGATCAAGGTGTACCTTGGTTGAATTGGAAGACAAAGGTAAGGGACACAACAAAACTTGGCACGCCTGAAAAAAACGGTGCTGTTATTAGGGGATTCACACGATCTACGGCGACGTTACGTTTTTCATCAGGTCATGAAGCTTTGACCGCATCCGCAGGACTCCTTGACATTTGGATTATTAAACACAAACTGCGCTGACAGCTTGTCCTCGACATAATCCATCTCTGATCCAAGAACCGACAGTAGTGCCTTATTGTCCACCAGTACCGTTACACCTATTATATTTTGAGATCCAGAAACAATGTGAGTACGAGACATTAGCATAGCCTTGACTAGTAACCGTGTGTTTGGATGAATTGTAGAAATGCGTGTTGTTTACCATCTTGTTTAACCTCCTCGTCGAATTTCTCTCTCTTGGTGGTGTAATCGAGTTGGTATTGCTGGCCTGAACAGCCCTTGGTCCGGATCCCGACACGGACCATCTTTGGCTCTGGACCCTCTGTCAATGTGCGTAGACGTTGAACTGCCGAAGGGGTCTATTCACAACAAGACAATAGATAACGAAGGAAGGAATAGAAAGGATGCAAGAAAGAAGAAAGGGAGGGGGGAAGGGAAAGCGGGTCAGCCTCAGTGTGCGCATGTATTTGTGAGCTGGGCAAAGCGACAAGGACATAATGTAAGGCTAAATAATTCATGCGCAGTTCGTTGTGACCAAAAGAAAGGGACGCAAGAAGAGGATCGATAGGACATTACGAGGGTGAGGACGGCTTTCCGGGGACGTGGGTTCTTGAGTGTAGCTCCTTTGACGACTTTTGCTGCTAGGGACATTGTGTTGGGTGTGAGTTATTGTTCATGGGAGGAGGAGGAAGGAATGTCAATGGCGGGCATCGTTGGTTTGTGGGCGGGAGGCATCACGTGGAACGAGTGAAATTTGGTGGCGCGATTGAACATTGCCGCCAAACTGCCATGTAAAAAAAATGTGTGGCCCTCAGCCCTCGAGGAGGATGGCGATCTTACAGACCCTGGATGGAGCAGAGAAAGAGACCCATATGGCATACAACAGGAGACGGTAGTCAAGACAGCACTGTCCCGAATTTTGATCCAACACTTGTTTGAAAGAGCACGTCTTCATATCGTTCAACGATTATTTTGAAGGAGAGAGAGACGCGTTAGATGGAGAGCGTGCGGACAGAACCTTTGCTGATCATCATCACTTCGCGGTTCTCTGGAGGAGTAAATATCAGACAGACCCAGAACTCGGATATATTGACCACTCGTTTGATCCAAGAAAACTCGTCGCGTGTGCGGATTGAGCTAGAATGCACGGTGACTGCTTATGTGGTCAAAGTAAAAGCACGCTCCTTTTGTTCCGCGCTTCCTTCTCCCCACTTCAACTAGACCACTTAATCACACGCCTCTCCAGGAACACCAACCACGGGCGAGCAGGAGCACGATCACACACACGCAACAACACCAACAACAACACCAACAACAACTACAACTACAACATCAACACACACACACATATATATATATATATACCCACACATCTTCGCTGCCCTTGATTCAAAACAATGTCCACAGACGACATCAACTCAGCCCTAAGCAAGGTCACTCCCCAAAAGGTTGCATTCCTCGTCGAGGCCTGGCTCGTCCACCAAGCGATCCCCGACATCTCAACCATCAAGTTCATCGCTGCCATCATAGACCTCGACTTTGAAATCGTCCGCTACTGGTTCTACTGTCGCTCCAATCGCGATGGAATCAAGCGCGCGTTCGCCCGGAGTGCCGCAGGAGGGTCCGACGCTGGGATTGTATTGCCGTTGCTCGAGGAGTACCACCTCTTGGACAGGTTTTCGGACGACATTGGTTGGGACTATCAGGGCTTTGATCGTGAGTCTCAGGAACAAGGGCAGGAACCACCCTCTAGCACATCTGCAACAGCACCGCAACAGACACGACGCCAAAAATCGTCGCCATCACAACAACAGCAACAGAAAAGGTCGTCTGTCGCAGCACCGCCTTCTGACCTGATCAAGACAAGGAATTTCGACCATCTCAAGCAACCAACGAGTGGCGCTGAAACCCAGCGGAGAAAGACGACGCGGAAGCAACACAGACGCATGGAAGATTCTGGCGAGGATGAGGATGATGGCGAGGAGCAGGAAAGCGATTCTGACGAGTTTGATACACTTGGCACCCGCTCACGAGGCAATGTTCGGGCTTCCGGAGGTTCTTTAGTAACCTCTCGTCTGCTCAAGGTATTCGTGCAAGGACCTAACGACAAAGCTATCAAGAAACGAGGCCGACCTCTAGGTAGTTTCAACAAGAAGCGCAAGCTGCAGCCAACATCGACCATGAACCAGCCACTTCTGGCACCTACAGCACTGACAGAACTGCAACAACTGTCAACAGCACCAGTGCCTACATTCGATCGTTCACAACCGACAGACCCTCCCCAAACAAACATCGACGGACGATATTTGACGCCGATCATCTTGCTCCCAGCACCACGCTCATTGACAGTGCCGTCAACAGAATCAACGACAAATTCGCCCAGCGTACCGATACCAGGTCTTGTAGGGGATCCTATGGCGGGGGCGGAGAGCAGGAAAAAGTTCTTGGAGCAACAGCAGAGCGTGGAAGCACAACAGCGACGAGAACGGAATCGCGCACGATCAGCAGCTCCTTCCAGGACTCGAAGTTCAAAAGGATCGAACGTTGCATCATCGCGAGCGAAATCCGGGCCTAATAATCGGAAGATTGTTCATTTGAGCGAAGATGATGACGGCGATCAAGACGACGATGAGGAGGAGGATGCGAAGGACAAAGACGACTGCGGCTCCAAGGCTCACGACCTCCCTTCATCTTTGAGGAACGCTGGTGACGCCAGGAGGGTAGAAACAACCAAGGGTCCAGCCCTGGGGAACCCACCGCCTTTTTTTAAGGAGTATGGCGGGCTCGTTGCGAAACGACGTGAAAAACAGCCAGTGCAGGAGCAGCCGTCCGAGTCTACCACCAACATTCTGGAGATAGTCCTACCAGCAGCACCAGGAGCAGCCCTGCAACAAGTTCGGTCACCAGCAGCAATACCGATGGCGCCTATCGAGCAGACCGCGCAACACCCTCTGCCTGCAAATCCAACAACGCCGACCTTGCCCTCACAAGCGCACTTTGGTGAACCGAATCTGCAGCACCACCCACATAACCACTCGCCACCCTACCTTGGCCAAACCCCAGGGGCGACGTGCGATGGTCGCGGGTCATTCACGGCTTACGCAGGCATATCTGCTGATTATGGTGACCAGCAGGCACTTGAACTGGAGAGAGTCGCCAGTCGACAGCGGGACATGGATCGCAGGAAGGAGGAAGCCGGGCGTCACCGAGGGTATGACAATGGCCAGTTGAGCAAGGAACACAGGAGCATAGATGGGTACAGTACAGACAGGGGTCGTTCAGAGGATGAAAAGAACAGGGGCTGGTCTCGAGACAGATGGCGTCGATCGGATTCCCAAGGGTCATCACATAGACGGGATCAACCTGCGCCTGAGTCTCGAGGACGGTCACTCAGGCCGCGCCCACTCATCCTTCGTCGGCAGGTCTACCACGCAACCACCATTGAGTCCAAGAGCTCTCCTCCCAGGGATGACGGCCTTCAAAGCACCAACAACCATGCGGATGAAATTCTGTCGCCCCAACTGCATAAGCAGCATCGATACTCACGCGATGGTAGCCACTCGCCGTACTCTCCAAAGGCTATTGATCCAGCACTCTTCACAACAGCCCACTCGCCGTACTCTCCAAAAGCCATTGATCCAGCGCTCTTCACAACAACATCCCTTCCACCCCAAATGTCACTTCCACATGTGGCCACTTCTCCTCGCCAACCCCAATATGCCCAGCCGGGAGGTCACTATCCGCTCGGCGATCGTAGACGCTCTTCCAGAAACGTTGATCCTGGAGCCCACTGGGATACGCATCATGAGCATCAACGTGCCTCACAAGGTGTCAACCCGGGTATATGTTCACGTATTGAATGACATGAGTTGCTTGCTTTTCTCGTAGTGCCGAAAGCCTTGCTGACACGTTTTTTGTTTCCAATGCATAGTTTTTGATGGTTCCATTAATATGACAATAGTTCCGACCGCACCAGCATCGTTCTTTTCCAGCGGTGATCGCAACGGCAACTCTTCCTCCAACAACGAAGACTTTACGGATGTTCATAAACAACCACATCAGCTCTCTCTAACTGAGTTCTACAGTCCTCGGCCTATCAATCTGGAGCCTCATACTTCCCACCTGCCACCACAACCGCCACCCTTTTCACCACCCCGACTTTTGGATCGGCCTCCAATTTTTTCGGCCATCGTCATTCCACTTCCGAATTTCAGTTCTCGCGAGAAGCACCAAAACGACGTTTCACAGCGTGATGATTCATGGACAGCAAGACCGAAAGATCTTAGCCGAACTTTGAGTCGTCGCAGCGTTAGACGCTCTCGAGGCGACGATGATGGAGGTGAAAACAAGTCTGGCCACCCATTAGCGCCCAGCAAACGTAGCAAGAGTCGACACAGCAACAGCAGACGCCGCTCAACAGAGGAATATCAGGGCTCGAACGGTGATCTTGGACACCGCGACCGAGGGCACCGCGACGGTGAATTTGGTCGCCAACCACACCACCGACATCATGACAACCACAGTCACCACCGAGGCGACCATGACGGACGAAGATCGAATGGTCAGCGCCAACAGTTGCATCAGAGGACTGGCGGCCACGACCGTTATCGTGGATTCGAATTTGAGGAGTACGAAGTGGATAAGTTCCACCGCTTGAAGGACAACAACCGACGAACCAGGGACAAGTCTTTGCGAGCACGGAGCTCGAGGCGTCCATCGTCGCCAGGCGCGAGTCAGCAAAGTTACGATCAAGGACAGGAACAGAGTCGTCGACGACCGGATGTTTCACGGGACCAACGAGGCCGCAGACGTTCCTCTGCGCGTGGGTCGAGTGTGAGGGATAATATGCATAGTGAACCCGAGGTCGAGCATACGATGAGCGAGTGGGAGAAAAGACGCGAGCTGGAGCGTGGCGAGTAGCCTTCGTGCTTCCAATACTTGTCAATTTTTTTTTGGGCGTTTTTCTTTTTGCATTTTTTTTGTCGCGCCGGTCATTTAGCAGCTTTGACTGTATGAGACATTCCTGAGGTTCTGACAGCATACTTTACCTCAAATATATCTTGCTTTGTTGCGAATGGTCATGTTCTGCTGATTAGTGGCTGATCCTATTGTTCGTGTGTTACTACTGGTCGATAGGCTTTGTCAATGTAGAGTGATAATGATTGCAACCGCCAAGAATTTTTATGAAATGCTTGGGTGGATGAGTGAGTGAAAATAGTGGACTCTATACGAGTATTTAAGCAGCTTCCCACACCATCTAACTCGCACTCACCCCTCCTCTCCTGTCTACCAAGTTTAAGGGCGTATATCAACAACACTCGCTACTCCTGGTATGGGTTCGCAATCACAATGGCAGCGTTCGTTAGGAATATCTTTCTCCCTTCCGATAGTATATGAATGTTGAATAAAACTGTTTCCTGTATTCGCATATGCCGGTGAATGCGCATTATTACTGCTGCTAATAATTAAAAGGGAGGAACTCTACATGAGGTAACTTTATCTGCTGCTATTCAACAGAGGAGGAGACCTCTGGCGAGTCGACGGCATAATCTCCTGTGTAGAACTCAACCTTCTCCAGCCTTGGCCAATTGATAGTGATCCACGCGACCTCCTTCCCTCCCAAGATGAATCCTGGCGCAGTGTTGATATTGGCATGGAACTGTCCACGGAGGGTTGTCAGGTTCATCAGCCCTGGCAGAAAGTATTCCAACGTCGAGAGGGCAGAGCGGAAGTTAACATGTGGTGCAGGGCGTTTGACATACCGTCTCGTGTCCAATATCTTCAGCTCTGTCAGCCTGCCCAATTGTTGGTAAAAAATCTCGAGTCGTTCCATCTTCTCCTTCTGCTGGTGATCCGACTCGCCCGTGTTGTTCGATCCGACAGGTATCCGGATCATACTGCTGTTGATGGTGATATAGAGGTCATGAATCCCTGTCGACGCCCACGCCTCCTCAGTCACATCCTCCAACCGTACTGGGGTCGTCAAGGCATTACATATGTCCAGGTGTAGACAATCGAACAGAACTTTCTGGAGCAGGATGGAGTCCAGTCGACGACATTTGTTCATTTCAAACCGTCGCAGGGACTCAAAGTGGCGCATCGACGGTTTTCGTTCCACCCTCGTACCTTCATCTGTTATCACTGTCTTGGTCCAAGGGACCAACTCCACTGTGTCCATTGACTCGGTATTCTTCACTTTTTCGTCCTTTATCTTCTCCACGTCGCCTTCCTCCATGCCGTTATACCTCGTGAGTTCGACGGTTTCCAGCGTGTTCTCTTGCAGGACAGCCATCACGGCAGAAAATATTGCCGCGCACATGTTCTGAATAATTTTCAGATGCGGAATGATCCTATTAACTGGATAGCGATAATCGGAAGAACCTGCCACAAACAGTCGTACCACTAGAGAAGAAGACGGAGACAGAGAAGACAGAGAAGAAGAACCATCGGGCCTTGACGGTCGACTGTCCATCGGAACCAGATTTTGGCATTAAAACTACATCTCAAGGAAGGATGTAAAGTCATAGAACGAAAGTGAAGGGATGATCGTCTTCCACTTTGTCAGATTCGGGAGGTTGTTGTTGTTGTTGGTTAGAGCCGGTACGTTGAAAACGGATCATCAATAGCCGGGTCGACCAGGGCGTGCAGAACGTGGAGGCCTCTGGAACCGTACGATCGAAGGGTGACGGACTTGAGCGACTGGGACAGTCCGCAAAGATGGTCGGAATAATGTGGACGACACCATATGCTGAGTGCACTTTAAAATCCAAATACAACGTCTCCAGCATCTTGACAGCAGATATTGTTGTTGCCCAATATTTGACTGTGAAGTCATTTTCGATCCCAATGTTGTGGTTGTGGAGGATGTGAGACGAGGGCTGCCCTGGAGGAAGCATCTGGCTTGGTATGGGAGGCTTCTCTCTTTTTTTTTCCAGGAATATGAGCGGTGGTGGAGAAATAAGCTGGCTGGATGAAGGTGGGTCTAGAGTTAGGTCGACGGAAGTGGAGAGGACGATGACGGCGTTGGTGTAGGATAAAACTCTCTGAACTCGTCATGGTATTCACGACAGGAGCCTCCGTCTAGCACAATGGTCCTCAGATGAAAGGCGTTCATTGCTCTTGCCCCTTTCCTTTAGTTCCTGAATCGAAACCCAAGCACGGCAAGCAACGTGGCGCGGAGACTGATTTCAATCAATGATCACCAGCCTATCAATGACCTGCCCTGAAACGTTTTTGCTTCGTACGCCTTGTTCTCATTCAGTAGGCCCCAGGGTGGGACTTGTTGATACAAACGTCAATACCTGCAAACACATGCATCAACCATACTCGCTGCTCCTTCCACTTAAGGTGCCAAGATCCATAACCAAAAATACTGCCAAGAACTCCAACAACAATCAACACCAACCCTCGTTTCTTGCTGCGACCCTTTCGTTTCCCCTGTCAGGTCACTTTTTTGGACGCATCTTGAAAACGCATAGCTTCGTGGTTCCTCTTTGTTGTTGTCGCTCTCCCGTACAGACGTACAGAAAGAAAAAAGACGCGCAAAGGCTTACCATCATGTTTATTCCCACGCTTCATCCCTTCGCGACGACGCCTACTACCCCGCAACTTGTAGGCATCATGAACGTCCTCAAACGACACCTCCTTCATCAAAACAGTCCACTCCCAAACATCACCCTACTTCCTCCCACCTGTCGTAATACCAACAGGTGCAGAACGGATACTTCGCATAAACCCCATCCGGATCTCGAAAACCAAGATGCCCGAATCTTGGAGCCTGCGCTGTAAAGCCAAGTTGCTCTTTTTCCTCGACTGGCTTTGTATCGCCACCTCCTGAGCGGTTGCTGTGGACTCGAGACCGCCGGAGACTGGGAGCCGCTTGAGATTCATCCAGCGCAGGCTGTCGGGGAAGTCAATGTCGTGACTATAAGGGTCATAGGGAGTGTCTTGGGAGAGGTGGCCCATGCCAGGCTGGGGTTCTGTAGACTGGGGGTGATGGACCTGAGCCGGCGGTGGGATTCTGTCAAGTTGTGGATCTTGCGGAGGTACAAGGCGAGCTCCGCGTCGGTGTCAAAGGGTGAGCTATTCCCGCCCTTGTCCAACTCCAGCTCGGCCTCGTATTCAGCAAGGTCCCAAATACAGATCGACAGTGTCTCCAACCCTGAACAGACCCAACAAGTCCCGACTGGCGGAGGGATCGGTGGAGGGGATGGTGTTGTTGCTGTTCTTGATGGACTCGAGACTTTGTAGAATGGGTGTTGCAATTGATGACTATGCAGAGTGAGCTCTTTGAGGTTGGGAGGACTGTTCTCGATTATGGAGCAGAAACCCTTCAAGGCTTGGGCACCACGACAAACAAGTTTCAACGAATAAAGGCTGCTGCTGCTGACACTGATACTGCTGGACGGTGACGACTGATGCTTCTGGTGGGCTTGGTGGACACGCAAAGGACGACAGGGACGGATCGCGTGCACGAGGATTCGCCAGATTTTCGACATACGAAGGTTCTGCGCGACCAACTGCAGGGCGGCCTCGTTGAATTGTTGATCCTTTTTTGCCGTCACTATTCTGGACGAGAGGTTCAGCATTCCATCCCCCAACCAAGAGGTGTTAAAGCGTTTTCCTCCCTTCTTTTTTTTTTCACTACACCATCCCGTTCATGAATCCGCTCAATCTAAACAACATATCGCCTCGCCTCTCCTGTCCATCAAGTCCAAGGCGCCATTCCACCAAATACACTCACTACTTCTGGTACGGATGCGTGATCTCAGTGGAAGCTATCGTTACTTAGAGACGTACATGAGTGTGGAGAGGATGGTGTTGATTGCGAGACGGAATATGAAAAACGAACAGGAAGAACCATTGCCAGCTCTTTCTTTACTCTTCTCTTTATACTCATTGAGACCCGGCAGGATCGCGCTTCCTGAACAAGTGGGCCATAGACAACCCTCAAGCTTATACTCTCTCTCCATTCCACCAAAAACCCGCTGGCTCTTTACGACAACCAGAGTCCTCTTCGGTCGGTAACAGTGGACCGACGACAAGATACACCGATAGCGTAATTCCATGGATTATTCTCTTCCTGGTTGTTTTTGTCACTTTGAACCACTCTACCACTCAACTCTAACACCTCGAGAACTCGACACTTCAACAACTCGACCCACCGCTACTACAACAACCAGACACAACAATATCACCTCCACCTTTCACTCTCCTCTCTCTCTGCTGTGAGTATTCCTTCCCTCTATCCGCGTCAGCAACATTGGTCCACGTTTTTGCCCCGATGTCGTGAGCACACTCCTGTAGAACGCGGTTCCAAAAGTTTTGCAACAAAACAAAACAAAATAAGAGCAAAAAAACTTCTTTTTTACTTTTACCCTATAACTCTCACAACATCCTTCCCCGTTGTCCGTCAATGGTTGTGTCCGATGCCTTGCGCAACCGGATTGTGGGCATGAGCCTCGCTGGTTCTAAAGCCGCCATGATTGCCCATACTCTTCAAGTTCACAAGTCGACCGTCTCAAGGATCCTTAAGCTCTACAAAAAAACAGGCACTGTCGAGAGGAAACTGTCTTCTGGTCGTCCTCGCAAGCTCAACAATCGAGATGAACGTTCTCTTATTTCCGTTGTCAACAAGAACCGCCGTGCCACCCTGAGTGAGATCGTCAACTCCCTTCCCACCAAGGTGTCCAAGGCCACAGTTAGAAGAACTCTTAGTAGACTCCGTATCTAATCACATACAGTGAAGCATAAAAGGCGAGGTTGGAGTTTGCGATAACGAATCAACATTGGACCGCTGATGATTGGAAGAAGGTGGTGTGGACCGATAATTCGTCGTTCGAATTGGGAAGAACTTTCGCAAAGTTCGTGTTTGGAGGACCATAAGCGAGAAATACTCCAATCCGTGTCTTGCCCCATCATCCAAGAGTGGGAGGACATATATGATGGTTTTGGGGGGGGGGAGGCTTTTGTTGGAACCTGTACGTCCAATTTTGTTGTTATTCCTCCGGGTCGAAACAAACCCGTGGACTTTGTCGAGATCGTCTACAATGGGGAGTTGCTTGGCTTTCTTGGACAGACCTCTAACGCCTTTTTGGTGGAGGATGAGGCTCCTATTCATCGTGCACAAGTAGCCAAGGCATGGAGGGAGAAGCAATTTGCTCGAGACATTCAAGTGGCCGGCGCAGTCCCAGATCTCAACCCCATCGAGAACGTGTGGTCTCTCTTAAAACACACTGTTCACGTTCGACGTAACCGACCCAGAACCCCCACCGACATGATCACGGCCCTAAATGAGGAGTGGGAGAATATCTCCAAGGGCTACCTCGACAAACTCATCAATGACATACCAGAAAGAATGAAAGCAGTTATTAAGAATAAAGGTGGTTCTACACGATGGTGGACCCTTCCCTCTCCCACTCAAAAAAAACCAGCTCTTATTATTTTTGTTGCAAAACATTTGAGCGTTATGTACTGGAGGGCTGTTTTTCAAGTGTCTACTTGGAAAGTTGAGTAACAGCCCCAATATATAAGCTTACAGAGGAGACAAACCTTTATACCAGGGTATCCATGTGACTACATCCGGTGGGATGTCGTCGGCTCTTCTTTCGATCTAAACTTGGTGGCAGTTCCTGGAGTGGGTTCTACTATTAAGACAAGAACACGATAACATGAGACCCTGGTTGAGCCACTCTCACCTTCCACTTGGCATGGAGACTCTACTGAAATGCCCGAGGTCGGTTACAAAGAGCGGAGACTATTGTCGACGTTTACACACTTATACCGCTTTGGTGTTCGCATCAAGTACATCCGCTCGACAACAGGGGTATCAGACACGTTTGGACTGGGCTTTGCGAAGAGCAGCTTTCTTATGGGTCACTAAGATAGACATCTGGTATCCACCGCATTGGCTATCCGACATTATGTTAGGTTTACTGACTTGGAACGGAACGAGAGAAGAGAGGCTCAGTTAAGGACAATACTTTCATTTGAGAGTTCTTTTTTTCCGGTGATGGTTATTATGCCAAAAGGCAGTAGACGAGCAAGTGAGCCAGGTCAAACAGGCTGTGCAAGGACTCCACGGCAAGAAGGTACGGTCCTCGAGCAAACGGCAAGTTTCGTGTCCTGGTGTCTCTGTTCGTTTGTTGTGTTCGCTCACAGTGTAATCTCAAACCTGACCAGTCCCATCGCGTGTGTTCACACTGGAGAAGCGAGACTGATACATATGCTAAAATCAAACTCAGGAACACTTCCACCAACAACCATGACATCGTTGTATTATATGATGCTATACGAGTTGTTAGAGCTGACGCTGTTTCTCTCTTTTTTCCCTTCCTATGGCAAGTGGTCACTTTTTATTACTACTTCTCCGCTCTTCTCCTCTGTCCTCCTTTCGATCGACGTGGCTCTACTTCTTCTTTGAATTCACATGAATACTTGTCTTCAAGTGCCTAGTGGAAATCGTTAGAAGTGCCCAGCTCCGTCAAAAGTCTCTTGTTCATCCCTGTCCCTTTCATAACTGTGCTCGTCGCACTAGAGTTCCATTTCTTCTATACTCCTTACGAACTCTCCTCAGCTTTTGTTTACTTTCGTCGGGTCATCTCTGGTTGGTAGCAACAGTTCCTAGCCATCTTCTACCAGGTTGCGATCTAAGTAAAACCGCGACTCGTGCTACGTCTAATGTGCACGACGCGATTATTTGCTCAAGAGCTTCTGTCCCTTTCTGGTGTTGTATTCCTTTGTCAGATCTTCCAGTACAGTAGTTCCCACAGCCAGACTGATAAGGATCTCTTAATCTTCTATTTTCGCCGTGTCACTCAAAGTTCTATAACCGCTACGGTTGCACCCAGCAAACAACCTTATCTTGAATACGAATTTGGTTTGAACTCTGTCACGCCACCAACTTATCTAGTTCCGGCTGGGCAATGACGTAAAATACAATCCATAATACAAAAGAATTTGATCCGCTACAATCAGGCGCCGGTCCTAGTCTCCAAGGTGTCCCTAGTGATGTCGAGACATGAATAGGGAGTTAAAGACATGTTTCGCTGACCCTCGGAACCTCTCTCCGCTCTCACATATGGACGGCTTAGCCACTCGATCTTTATTTTTTTGTGCCCATGTTTTTCATCCCGCGCGGCTGTAGGAAAGTGAGCGGGTCTAGAATATCGCTCTACCACGAATTCGGCCGATCGATGCTGAATTGGGAGAGCATTTCGTTTTTCTTTACTTGGAGGTACAGTACACCTCATGGTAGAGAGATTCTCACGGAGAGGGACTGGACAGATTTTGTTGTTGTTCTTATTTATTTTATCCGCTCTTGGCGGTTGTTGGCCACATGTAATTGTGCTTGTTCGCTTGTTTACCTACTCTTCTTGAGCCATATCCGCATTCCCATCTTTCAACCACAATGCCGCGACGTCAAGATAACTACAACAACATCAACGAGCTACAGCTACTGCAGATCTTCCTCGATCTCTTGGATGGGCCATACAGCAACGTAATTACAAACAAACGCCGATATTCCCACTCCTTGCTCGGCGCATCTTTTGCATCGTTTTGCATGAAAAACTTCGGAGATGAACACTCTCATCCACCTTCTCCTTCTCTCACTTTTTCCTCGACTACTTCTCCATCTTTTCGTCCAAGATCTCCATGTCTCCTGGTACACGGCTGATCAAGGGGGGGGGGGGGGGGTCGCTTGATCCCTATTTGTGTTTCCACCTCCAAGATCTTTTAGTCTGCATATCCTTCTTTCCTCCAAGGAGGGTCTACGCCACGCTTCTAGATCTACCGTACATGAGCTCTGCTACATACATTGAATATCAGTCCGCTCATTCTCTCTATCTCTCTCTCTTTCCTTCAATTTTCGGTCTAGCCCTACTTTTCTCAACTCCTACTCCTTCTCCTTCCTTCATTCTACTCCTGCATCCTCGGTAAAGGCCGAGACGGAACTCGGGAGCCTGAGAATGATCGAATAAAGGTAAGAGGAGGAGGGGGGAGACAAAGTCGGAAGTCCGTTGTCCATCTGTTTTGCTATCCTCCAAAATAAAAACCACAGAATTTTCTTTCAATGGTTTGTTATGTTGATTTTTCCTTTTTCAATGGTTCGGGCTTTTCGAGATGATGGGAGGCGGACATCGATTCGTATTGTGTTTTTTTTGTTCATCATTTTACATGTTGATGGCTACAGTCGTGCAGAGAGGATAAGGGAAGAAGACGTGAGGTAAGAGGAGGAGGTGGATTTTATTGACTTTTTTCTCGGTATCTTTGGGTGACACTGCATGTCAGGGAGAGATAGAGTGAGATGGTACCTCCTCTATCTACACACGGAACGCAACAAACAAGACTCGGGTAACAGTGGCAAAAGAAGAAAAAAAAAAAGAGTGAACACGGGGTGGGAAAAAAATACACAGGCACACATAACCAACCTACAGTACTCTATGAGGCGAATGACAAGGCACTGTTTGAAAAAACAAACAAGCAAGAAAATGCGCCAAATGTGTTGTGTATTGTGTGTTGTGTGGTTTGTGGTGTGGACTTTCAAATCGGGTAGGAAATGTGCGTCTCGCTTTGGTTTCTTGAGTGTTACTGAGTTGTTTTGGTTGGGGAGCGTGTGTGGGTGCTTCCCAAAGTAGCATGAGGGACCCTGGGCCGTTTTTTTTTTGTTGTGTGCTGTTGTGTGTGCTGTTGCCCCTAGTCGTTTTTTAGACTACGAGTCCTATTCCATTCCGCTTTCAGCCATGAGGAGACTCTGAGAGTGAAAAAGAGTGAAAAACAGAGGGATAGTGGGACAGACAGACAGGGAACAGGTGTCTGGGCTTAAAAATTCAAACACAAAACAGAGTGAGGGACGAGGGACATGATTTTCTTTCTTACTCACAGGCACAGGTCAGTGCAAAAAGGGAGGATCTGATAATAAAACATAAAAGGGATCAGATAAAGGCAAAACATTTTCACTTTTTTTTTTAGGTTTATGGCACGGGAGAATACATCACCAACTGGTGTAGACAGCCATCTGATAATGAATGCACACTTTGGCAGTTGAATGACTGAAGGGATACAAAGAAGTGTGAGAAGGAAGGAAAGAAAAAGCAGAGCGCAGGTATACAACACTGATCTACTGTACCAGATTGCAAGGGTGGGGATCGAGGATCAGGAACAAGGGTGAAGGAGGGGAAGAACAGGACGAAGGAAGAAGGGAGCAAGGATCGCTGGATGACACAGCTTTGGTTGCCTGAAAAAACAGTGTCCTTTTCTTTCGCTTCTTTCTCCTTTCGTGTTACGCCCATCTCTCTTTCTCTGTCTGTTTTTCGATCTCAGGTGTATTTTCGTTGACCCTCTTTTTTGTTGATATCTTTCAGGCCCGTCAACTCTACCCTTAGCCACTTACCGCTTACCACTAAACGGACAACGGGCAGGTATCCAACTCTACTCTTTAACGATGCCATGCAGTCATTCGCGCATCCGAGACATATTCACACATACACACTCACTCGTTTATCCATTTAATCATTCACTCATTCACTTGCTCACAGTCCAAAGGACAACGCCAGATTGTATGACCCCTCGCCTTCCTTCCTCTTTCCATCCTCCTCCCCGACCACTCGGCCTAGACCTCTCCGACAAAAAACAACCCCTCAACCATTCACCATCAACATCGGTGGTACCTTTTGTTTGTTCCTTCTCTTGTTTTTTTTTCATACTATGATTACTAATGTACCTTTTGTGTGATCGCTTCCTCGGGACGTGGATGCCCGGGAAATCAGTACAATAACCGAGGGAGGAGACTTGTCTATAAAAGAGGGCCTCCTCCCACTGATCGCATTTGTTCGTTGCTCAGCTTCACCACTGCACCACCGCCACTACCTCCCCTCCTCATTCAGCCTAAGAAAAATACCCTCAGATCTTCAGCGCTGCTGTCCATCTCCCCATTCCTTTGCTTTTGTGTACCTTCACATACCTTAATTTTTTACACTCTTTTGACCACTCCCCATATACCACACTACACCTACACACACAATGGTGGAAGTATACAAGGTTGTCGCAGTTTTATTCGCGCTGGTGCTCATTATCTTTTGGATTGGAGACTACAGCTGGCTCTGGACCACCAAGAACACGGTCTTGGAGGTCTACTTTGTTGGTCTTCGCGACTACTACTTCTGGGGCTACTGCATCTCGCCGGCCATCATCTCTCACTTTGTCACCATCTGGGGCCACTACTACCGCGCTGATTCGATCTTCCAGCGAAGCATCAGCCAGGTCTCCTGGCCGTCCGCCTTGGAGTTGAGCGAACGTGTTGCCAAGAGGTTGAACCAGATCTCGTTTTGGGAGAAGAAGGATGGTTACTTTGGGTACACGGTCAAGTACTGGTTCCTGTCGTTCATTGCCTTTGCGGTCAACATGGTTTGGTTCATTCAGCCCATCTCGCACAACATCGGCGAGGCACTTGATGATCCGGGCGAGGACAGTCCTCTTGCCATCTGGTCGGGTACGTTTGTTCAACTATTGGCCATTCATCTTGGACTATAACCGCGTACTATTTTGCTGATCGGGGATGCGGTCCTTTAGCACCTATTATTTGTCTTCTAACATCCATCCTCTTTTGTCCTTCATCCTTCCTTATGTGAACTAGTTTACATTGGATTCGGAAGTGGCTATGCAGCAATGGGAGCCTGTGGCATGATCTTGCTTCTGGTCCTACGCCGCTCGATGCTTCACGCCCTAGGATTCACCTATGCCGATCTCCTGCCCCTCCACCGTGGAATGGGCTTCGCCATCATTTTCTGGTCCACTGTCCATACTAGTAAGTTTTGCTCTTGTCCAGCTTCAATATGGCTTTGATGTTTACCTATGGTGTCAAAAAAGACGCATGCTCGTTTACGTTCGTGAACGTTGAACTAACATCTCTTTTGTTATCTTCTGTTCATCACCCTATCAACAAAAATAACACGCATAGTCGGATACATGATCCATATTGGCCTTGACAACGACTTGGCCGGTCAAATTAACTTTGACGGCGAGACCAGAGGGCCTCAGAACATTGTCGGCTTTGTGGCCTTGGTATGTAATCATATTCATGCATGCATGCATGCATACTACTGCTCTTTTGGCATTCAGGACCAAAGTACTAACATATCACCTTACTATATAACTCTCTGTTTCATTAGGCTGCAATGTTTGCATTGGGACTGTTGTCGCTTCCCGCAGTCCGTCGCCGCGGCTACTGGTTATTCATCGTCTCTCACCGCTGGTTGACCATCATCTCCCTTGCCGGTACCCTCATGCACTATCCTTACTTCATGACCTGGTACTACGTCGTCCCCTCGATGTGTCTCTTCCTCGCCGATCGCTTCATCCCCAAGGTTGTCCAGGCCTTCTCTGTCGGTCGTGATGTGATCTGTACTTTTGACGAGCACTCGGACATTCTCACCATGGTCATCACCTCCAGGAACCGCTTGGAGCCCCTGAAGCCTTACTACCCTGGCGATTATATCTCCCTGCAGTTGAGATCCTTGGGAGAGATCTATCATCCCTTTACCATTGCGTCGTATTGGCCTGAGGATCCTTATTCGATGACGCTTTACATCAGGACGTTTGGAGAGAACAAGGACAGCTGGACTGGTCAGTTAGCTGGTCTCTGTGGACAGAGCGGAAAGTCTGTTCTCCTTCCCATGAATGTTGAAGGTGTCTTTGGAGACCGTATGCATGATTACCTCTGTGCTGATGAGATCGTTATCTTCGCCGGTAAGTTGTATTCTCTTGCTACATTCGATAGTCAGTGAATTGGAGTAAGTAAGCCTAGCTCGTGAACAAGTAACTAAGCAAGCCTCTCTTTTTTCTTCATCTAAATAGCTGGTGCCGCTATTACTACTTTCATGCCATTAATTAAGTCGATTGCTGCCCGCATCGACGCCGAGGCTGCTTCGGGTGTTCCACAGAAGACTCTCCGTATGTACTTGATCTGCACATTCCGTTACGAGAGCGAGCTCTACTCCTATGGCGATTTCTTGCACCAGATCACCCACGACGTTCGCTTCACGTCCTGGTTGAGAACCTCGATCCATGTCTCGCGTGCTGAGAAGATTCCCCGCGTCATCACCAACTCCAACAAGGACTGCACCATCATCGACACCAAGACCCAGGCCGGCCAGAAATCGCAGCATCACAGTGGCGATATCATCCCTCCCACTTCCCCCGTCGAGTCCATCGCAACTGTCGCCCAGGATGAACAGCCTCAGCTCCTTGGAGATGCCAAGAAGTCTGTACCCGGTAAAATCCTCGTTGACAACCAGCAGCAGCGGTATCAGGGCCGTATTTTGCCTACTTTCTTGGCTGCCGACTCTGCACGCGTCTCGACCATCCATGCTACCCGCGACTTGCTCATCACGGCCGCTATGCTTTTGATCCCCTTTGCCGCCTACATTGGAATTCGCTACACGCCCATCGAGGGTTACGGCGAGGATAAGTGGTTCTGGTGCCAGACGACCCGCATCTATGACCAGAACATGACCAACAAATGCATGTGGAACTATACCATGACCCCCGGAGTTGTCCAGATCGGTGTTGCCTCAATCATTGGATACATCCTAATCTACCTTGGTCGTCGCGCCACCCGTCGTGAGGCCGATGCCGCCAAGGCCGCTGCGGATGACGGCGCCACCTCTGGCAACACTCGCGCCTACCTCGAGTCTGTACTCCATGCCCAGATCATGGAATATGATGGCACTATCCCCTTCCAGCCCTCGCGTTTGGATGTCGAGAAATATATTGTTGACCTGATGGCCGAGGATGTTGGAATGGGCAAGACCAAGGCTGTGAAGGCTGACTCGGGCAAGAAGGAAATAGCTGGCAAGACGACGACGGTGTTTGTGGGTGGCCCCGATGGGTTCTTGGACACTGTTGAGAAGGCCAACAGGAAGGCCAAGTGGTCGGTTGATTTCCATCGTGAGACCTGGTCCCCATGAAGTGTTCATCGGTTGGGCATTTTCTCTCCTTGCATTTCATTTTTTAGCGTTCATTTTCGTACCGGTAGGAGAGTAGTTTCTTGTACATTTCTCATAATAACAACATCAACTGTATTTATTTTTTCTACAATCATCTCTTCTGTTTGTCTATCTTGCTCGCTCGATTACTATTGCGACCGTGGGCGTCCTCTTCGCAATCTTGGTCTTTGCCTTTGCCAATGCCATGAAAGCCATCACGTGCGACGCAGATCGAACTGATCGAGCCTTTGCGAAAAAATTAATGGCGCGCATTCAGGAACAGGTTCGGCGAAGCAGCATTGGGGTGGTGGATTTTAGACCAGGGGCGTGGGGACAAATAGCAGAAAGACCGAAAAAATGTGGGTCACTCCAGTTAGTCTCTGGGTTTAACGGTGAAAGGACGGCATGGAGAACGAGGGCATGACAACCCCAGGACAAGGGAGCAAACCCCAGTTTTTTTCTTACAAGAACCCATTTTTTAGAAAATGCGGAGAAGTGGGGTTCATCGGAGCGGATTTAGAATTCTTCCTTGATTTCATTTTTTTTTTCAAGAGCAGATCAATGATGAAGTCTTTTTATTTTTGAAATCCTTTCAGCCTTTCTGCTCTTTTCATTATTGTGGGTTGTGTTGACAAAGGAGGGATAATAAAAGATATAAAGAAAGATAGGGAAGAAAGAGAACGGCGATAGAGGAATTGTCGTGGGTCGTCGTTTGAGCTAAGGATGGCACAATAGAAAAATAATGTAATTTCACATTGTCTTCTTTCTTTGTTCCTCTGCTATTACGACGTCGTCGTGTCCATCGCTCGCGTGTTTGTTTGTGTGTGTGATCAGTCTACGCCCATTTTGCAGTTTATGGTTCACAATGTTGTCCCGATCGTCATTATGTTTTGGTTTGGTTTTGGTTTGGGTGAGAAAGGGAGAGGGGAAGATTTTTGATTGTTTGTCTATTCACCCCTTCGGTGTTAGTTTCCTTTACTGGATGCGTGGGAGTCCTCCCTTTGTCTGTTTACCGATGCTACCCATGACAAACAACGCAGGGATCCTCCTTCTTCTCGTTCGATGTCCCATCCCTATTCATGACTCATTCTTGTTTCCTTGTCCTGTTGGTGTTGTTGTTGACACTTTGATGGACGAGTTCTGTCGGCCATAGTTCTTCTTCTGACAAACGCCACGTTTTTTTGTTTCTCCCTTACTATTTTCCTCTCCGCCCCATTGTCTTTGTTCGTTCCATCATGTCGCAACTTCTGCTCTCAAACCCTTCACAGACTCAACAGCGATAGCACCGACAGAATCATCGTCCACTGCCTTCCCATCTCCTGAATAGCCTTAGCAATTAGCATTTTGCATTTTTGCGCTCTTACAAAAAAAATTGACAAGCAAACATCATTGGATGGATGCTCCTTCTCCGATGAACGATTTCCATTCGTCTCATTTCAACACTTCCGAGATCCTCCTTCCTCCTTTATCCCTCCTCTCTCTTGCTGTCGACACCGAGGAGTAAAAATGAGGTACAACGAGAAGGTAAAAGAAAGGAAAAGAAGGACTCGTAAGAAATATATACATGAAATGACGAGCTTGCCTTTGCTCTTGCTCCCTCCATCCCTCGTGCGTCCAAGACAATTGTACTCGCAGAGACGTTTTTGCTTCGTCATGGGTGTGGCACATATGCATGATTGTTGTGAGGGAAAATTTGAATCTTTTGTTTGTGTATGTATGTAGCGTGGGTTATGTATTTAGGGACATCCGAGAGGATTTGTCACAGGGATAACGAGAAGAGGGACGTGCAAAGGGAGGCGTTTGCCTTTTAGGATGCACAACGGACAACCAAGATGAAGGTGCACCCAATTGACCACCACTTCTCCCTTCTGTCTTGCATGATGAAGATGTTGACACCCAAGCCCCTTCTCCTCGATTGGAAAAAGATTCACACCAAGGCAAAACTCTCCCCGCACCAAGTTCCAAAGACCCCCTTCTTCGTCACTTTCTCTACACCATTCCCTCCGTCATCACCAAACGGGAACGGCAATTCTACACCCGTAGGATCTGAGGATCTCTCGCCAACAGTCGTTTTAGATTTGAATCGGCTTCTTCTTTCCAGGGTTTCCATTGAACGTAGCACGTTGACGAATGGAGTGGATGGAAATGGGGGTGCGGTCATGGTCTAATGTTTCACAGTCGATTTTTGTTCGATCCAGCAACATGTTCGTTGATGATGAGAACGTTGGCTCCTGGACTTGTCTCGCGTTGGAGGGAAGAAGGAATGAAGAGAAGAAGTACCGGAAGAACGAAAGAAGGGGGACAGTGAAAGGTGGGATGTGAGCGTGAGGAGCGATGGGAATCGGTGTGGAGTGGGGGTGGTACCGAGAGAATGGTCTGGGCTATGGTTGAAGTCGGGTTTGTGTGAATTAGTGAACGAAGGGAAGAGAAGAAAGATGAGTTGAGCATTGACTGCCGACGAGTACCTGTTGACCAAGGAAATGAATAAATAGAGTGCACTCACCCACATTTTTTTTGTCTTTTTCAATTTTGCCTTTTCACCAACTTAATTCTGTTCTTCCTTTCCGCCCTTTTTCTTCCACATCCCGCTTTTGAAATATCATCACCTCTTCTTTTTCTTCTTTCTTTCTTTCTTTCACTCGCACTTTTACTCTCACTCGCATTCATTTCCCTCACCCCTAATATCTCTGTACCAACATCACTCATTCGCATACCCATAACAAAAATGACAGCAATTGCACCGCAAGCATCGTACACAGGCCATTTCCTGTGCGACAACCAGATTAGCCCCCCTGGCTCCCCTCCAGACTCCCCCCCCTTCTACTTCTCCTCCTCCTCTGCCTCTGCCGTCGACGATTCAACAGAAATCCACTCGGATGACTTGCCCCCGGCTTTCAGCTCCGTGGGCACCACCCCCGCCCCCTCAGACGACCACTCAGACATGGTCTCACACCACTCGGAAATCGTTGTCGTCGACGAAGAGTCCTTCCATAACATCCGCCATCACCCTTCATCCACTACACCCACAAGAGCATCCTCGCCTGCTCCTCCAAGGACAACTGCGACCACCTTGTCGGTCGTTCACAGGACTTCGCCCCTCTCGAACTCGTTTACGCCTGCAGAGACTGAGGTCATGCTCTCTTCACCCGTAGGGGAATCGTCTTCTTCACGCGATACCCGGTCCCTTGCGGCAGCCAATTCGGCAGTGACCAGTTTCTTTTCATCACCTCCACCAGCTGTGCATCATAACCGTCACGACCACCATACCATACCCTCGCCCTTTTCGTTCTTTGCACATACCCCTCACTCTCACGGCGATCACCCTGTTCCTCAGCATATCAAGACCCTCAGGATCGAAGTGGCAAACAAGGACATTGTTCTCACGACAGGAAAGACTACTCTTCTGGAGGGCACTCTCTACCTCACTCTGCAAAAGACTACCAAGATCAAGACCTTGAACCTCGAGTTTTCTGGTCACTCCTCCTTCACTTGGGTCGATGGTAAGCCTCATCGTGATTGTTGCCCTATCGCGTTAAAAAATGGTCTACTTGACCCTTTTTCTTTTTTTTTTGCTAAATATAAAGTGTTGTCGTTCTACCATAAATTAGATAATGCATACTCGCCGGCTACACGATTTATGAGCGCACCGCACATCGAACATACATGGCCATTGATCGCACACCAACACAAGCAGCCCTCAACAGTCCTGCAGACCGGTCAACACGCCTTCCCCTTCTCTCTGGAACTACCCGACAACCTCCCCGAGACCATGACGACTACCCACGGAAAGGTCGTCTACCGCCTCACCGCCAACCTCACCAAACCAGGAATCTCTTTCAGCACCACCACTGCTACTACATCGGTCTGCATCTTGCGGCGCTATGTTGCGGAGGGACCTCTGTCGCGGGCGTACCAGCGCGGAGGGCGGTTGGTGAATGATATTGATGACAAAGTCAAATACAGGATTGCGCTCCCTCAGATCCGGTTCCCACATTCCATGAGGGTTCCTCTCCAAGTCGCTATCACATCCCCCAACAACGAGATTGCAGTCGAGGTGCTCCAGGTCGGCCTCTGGGAACGAGTCGTCTACCGTGCAGATGAGCAGAAAAAACGAATCGACATGCGGTTAGTCAAGATCCAAAAGTCTGGCGGCTGGCCACACGTTAACGCCGAGGGGCTCCCCACAACAGAACCCGTCACCTGGAGCAAGGTCCTGCTCTTCGAAATGCCGGAATTGGGACCCGAGAGATCCAGCCAATGTAATCCCTCGTGCGACAATGGACTCATGAAAGTCACCCATCATTTGCGGTTCACAATTCTCGGATTCGATGGCGTTAAGCGATTCCGGTTGGAGAATGAGTTGGAAGTCAAGGTTTTGGCGTTCGAGGACGAGTCGCCTGCATTCTCAGATGGGTTGGAGATGCAGGCGTTTGGCGAGAATGGGGAGCCCTTGAGTGAGCTGCCTTCTTATTTGACGTCGTTTTCGACCCCACGGGTGTCGTTCAATGCGGAGCGGGATGCTGTGCCGACGGAGGAGGATGATGATGTCCTGAGGGCGCTTGTGGCTCGGATCCATTTACCGACGTATGCAGAGTCGGAAGAAGATACCCATAGCAGGGATAATAGCCGGAATGGTAGTCGTACCGCTAGCCCTGAACGCTCTCCGTCGACAACAACGACTAGTTCACATATCAGGATGCAGAGTGACGGCAGCAGCAGTAGCAGCAGCAGCCAATAAACCACTAGAGATTCGGCTCTAACAAATCAACCAGCAACCATAGCAGTAGAAAGGCCAGGGCAACATTCTGTCCTAGCCTTGTGTACAGTCAGGCTCCAAAAAGAATTTTATAAGCTCTTTTTTTTTTTTTTTTTTTTTTTTGGAAACTGACTGTACAGTACAGTCACGCATTGCGCCTAAGTCGACAGGTTTGGATATATATTTACAGGGAGTCCAAGAGTGTCAAGGCTATACGTAAAGAATTGAGTGACGTTTGTTGTAAGACTGTAGGCGTTGACGGTCCACCAGACGAGACTAAAGTCGCAGGCTTAGTGGGCGAGGGGGTCGGATTTCAGGAGACTCGCTTGTGATGATCCAGGCTATTGAGAGTGAGGAGGACGAATGGGTAGGCACGGTTTTGTGTGATTAGTTTGGTTTAGTTGGTTCGGCGGTTTGCTGTATTGGTGAGCTGGTGAGGTGGTGTGCTGGAGTGCCTTTGTTTCTGAGGATTAACTGGCAGCAGAGGGTGGCGTTTGTGGAGATAATTTGTGTAGAGGTGGAGTGGGGTTAGGTAAGTGAGCAAGAAGAGTTATAAGAAGAGAAGGATCTGCTGCCGAGGGCTGAGGAGGATTATGTTGAACGTGAGGGCGAGTATGTCAGATAAGAGTTCTAACCTTTTACATTAGCGTTTTTCGAGCTACTAGAAGAGGAGGACGGCGACAGGAGGTTCAGCAGCCTCTTGGAGGAATGGATGGGAAGGTGGAAACGGTTACATTGCAAAAAGAACCTTTTGATCCCTAGAGCGTTGAAGTGAAAGATTGGCATTTTGATCTGTGTAGAGGGCGACCGATCCTCCCGTTAAATGACCCCTGAATTGAAAGGTTAAACGGTGTCTTTCAAAGTGTGTGGGGTGGCGACTAGTTTGCAATTCTTATAAGGAGGGGGATGGGATGGAGTAGGGTGAGAAGGGGATGGGGGTAGCTAATCAACCTTTCCGCCTGGACGCTCAATTGGACAACACGATCGACGATCAATTGATCACATAGCTGGATCTGTTCTCTCTCGTGGTTTTTTTATTCAGTGCCTAGGTAACCTTGACTCGGTGACCTTGACACGTACTGTAGGAGTATCATGACTTGTGTGTGTGCTGTCGTCGTTTTATCTCGTTCAAACGAGACTTATTTCACGTTCGTTGTCGCGGATCTCACGAAAGATGTAGTTGGTGAGGTGATTCATGCCTGTGTAGGAACAAACGTAGACCAAAAACATCGAACACCATTTGCAACATATTAGGTTTATCATTGCTCTCTAGTTAGTCATTCCTTGTCACTCTCCATCATCTCTGACTCTGTATGACACTACACCTAGAAACCTAGTTGGCGACTTTGTATATATATTTAGTTGTATTATAGTAATAATATCAATCATCACTGCTTCAACTCTCGTCCCCGTTCTATACTTCTTCGTCCCAGTCTTCGCCTGTTGCACCACTCTTGGGATCACAAACAAGATGGGCACCAACATCTACAATGCAAAGTTCCACATTGAAGAGCAAAGAAAGGAGAGAAAAAGAACTGTTAGTTTTTTCCAGGATATTTGGCGGTGCTAGGAGGACGGAGGGGGCTTTTGTAATCGTCCAATAGTAGTATGTGTATTTACGAGATACGCAAGGGTTTCGGAGCAGTAGAGGTAGAGTTGGCGAGTGCTGACACCAAAGGCAAAAGAATATCAGAGCAAGAAGGTGAGACGGAAAGAGTTGACAGTCACATAGGTGAATATCGAGCCGTCGTGGAGAGTACCATCAAACTGAGTGTAGGATTCCGATACGAAGCAGGGGATGACGGTGAAGGTGATGGAAGTGATTAAATGAGTTCTCATGGTGGCGGTGGTATATAGGTAGGGGTACTGCAATAAGTGAAGAGGGAAAAGGGAAGAGAAGAGGGAGTAGGCGAGTAGAAAGTGAAGAAAGAGCGAAAGAACAAGAGAGGGATGACAAGAAAAGAACGGAGATGGCGCGTGCGAGACAGGATTAATGTAAGGAGGATATTTGATCGACGGATGGGGCGATAGCGTTGCTTTAGATTGTAGATTGTCGATTGCGGTAGATAACACAAACGTTACATCTACAATAGAAAATTTGTTTCAGGTCTTTTCGTGCTCGTCCTGAGAAGTCCTTCTACGGAATTCCAACTCTTGGGAACATGATTTAAGTGCATCTCCCCTTCTTTTCCCCTTCCCCTTCGATCAAAGAAACAGACCACCTTGTGATTATTCCGTACGAATGCTACACGTCCCAACATTATTTTTTTTGTTTGTAAGAAGTTTAAACTGGGAAAAACAGATAAACAGAGAACCGGAAAAAAGCAGGGCAGATAAAATACAGAGGAAATAGAGTATAAATGTTAGGTAGGATGGTTGGTGTCAGTCGGGGACGGCTCCACCGGGGGATGGGGTTGGCGTTTCTCGCTCTGGCGCTTCTTCTCTGCCAGCTGAGCACGGGCTTCAGGTCCCTACATTAAGCTCAGAAGACAAAGGGCGAGAAATCGCGTGGGGGCAGTTCAGGTAAAATTAGGCTGCACCTTATTGGTGGATCACCTGCACCAATCACAGGCAGCACATAATTTTTTTGTATAAAAAGTCAAACCCACATCTTCCTTTTTCTTTTCTTTTCCATTCCCAACAATGTATTCATTCATTCATTCATCTTCATTCATGCATTCCTTCTCTTAGCCTTCTCTCATCGTCGCCCAAGGAGAGAACTGGTCTTCTCTTCTTGCGGTCGACTTTGGGTGGACTCCTCGCCAGACTGGACAGACAGTCCAGGCTGACAGGAGGCACTTCTCAATGGGCCGAGTTGCCATATGAGCTTGTGCTTCCTCTCGCTGGAAGTTCTGTTTGGTGAGTTGTAGTCCACCCTTGGTCGACTACAAGAAAGAAGGCCAGGTCTCAGTCGAGGTTCAAAAATGAACCATAGTCGACGAATAATATGAAGTGAATGCTTGTCACGTGATGGCCTGACTTCCACCTAAGTGACGTAATGTGAGAGAGATGTGTGTGCAGGCAACGTTTTCCCATGTCCACGGCGAGACCCAAGGTCCAAACATACAAGGTCAACCTCCGTAGCATCCAGGTCCAACACCAATAAGGAGCCCAACAACGCACTCTCGGCCAAGGACGTCAAGGGACATGATGCATCAGGCTTTAGACAGCACGGCAAGCGCAACAGCAAGAAACGCCGCAAGAATACGCAGGTGTCATATTCCATGGAAGGTATAGAGTCGACCTCACCTGCTACAATCACTACGCCTGTCCACCCCGCCACGCCTGCCACACCACCCATACCAGGAATGGTACAAGCAGTGTCACCAACTATATCAATGGGCCATAAGCTCTCTGGATGACAACAACTTCGACAGCAACGATGACATTTTCGGGTGCGCCCCAACCCCAACGACTGAATTTACTGGTCGACACCCGCGGGCTCATTTCGGGGGCGCCTACAACATTAGTGAGCTGAGCAGGCAATCGGCGACTCGTCTTAACTAGTTATGTTAAAGACAATCAAACCACTCTCCATGCATGCACGATTAACAAGATCACGGACCGGACAGCGTCAAGGAATTTTCACAAATGCCTCAGCACTCAAAGGACCGACATCTTGGAGTTGCAAGAGACATGTATCCAGCCAAACGGCCCTGACACCATCCAGTACCTCGACAAATCCCTACACTCTCACCACAGCTGCTGGATTCCTCATTGCGCAATGTTGCTTTTGCACTCTAAACTTACTTTTCTTTCATCCTACGTCTATGTAGACGACCGTCCAATCTTCATCAGTCGACTCAGTCGACACCGGGGTTAAAGTTTTGTTTTGAAGTGTGACCAGCTATGCACCATCTGGAGCCTAGACACCGCGCAACGCCTTCTACACCGAGCTCCTCCAACTCCCTTTTATCCAAGCTCCTGGCAACGATGTCATTATCCTGACTATCACCACCACTTACGCAACACTGCCCCGAGCGCATGGAAAGACTGGATCAACAACACCACCACCATAAACGCACTCAAGCCCTTCAACTCACTCCCATTCACGCTTTCAACAATCACCACTATCAAACAACAATCGACTACATTTTCATGTCACCCGACCTTGCCGAATGTGTAATAGCCCCTTCACACACGTATTTGTACAACAACTGGACAGATCATACGATGCTTTCATCATGTTTCATGCGAGCTGAGTCTGGAGGCGCATACTACTGGACCAGGAGACTGGCGACTGAGCACATCGATTTTACACGATAAGGAGTACATCAAGGAACTGGGCGCCAAGATCAAAGAGGACCTACTCAGAATGCGGGAGCCTCAACTATAGGATACGTTGGATCACCCTAAGGCTTCTTTGAAGAAGAAACTCAAGCAGGCGACGAGAGAGAAGTCCAAGGAGAAGCAGGATATCTCGATCAAGCTTCAACGGGACCGGGGACAAGCCCTACGGCGCATCAATTGGCAGCGCGGTGCGCCCATGCTGGACCCGGAGAAGATCCACAAGCTGGAGGAAGAATGGCACGACACCTTGCGGAGACTCGACAAACTGCAGGAGGCCTCGATGAACGCGTAGGCGGTGAGGATTCAATTCAAATGGCGGGAACTCGGCGAACGGTGCACCAAATATTTCTTTCGCGTCCTGAAAACCAGAGCAACCAAACGCATCATTACCCAACTTAAGACACCTGACTCAGACGTCACAGTCTCTTCTCCCAACGATCTGTGCCGCGTCGGCGAATCCTTCTATCAAAAAATATACACACCCGATCCATCGACAATGCCGCCGTCCAGGAACTACTCTCCAACCTCCCCGCTCTTGCAACTCTCACGCAGGAGGATCAGGATATTCTCATGCGCCCTATCGAAGCCGAGGTGATCAAAGAAGGCCTGGATTGCGGCGCGCGAGGGAAAGCACTAGAATGGTGGGATTCCCATTTGAGCTCTACACTTTCCTACTATTAGTCGATGGAGTTGACTCTCTCCTATTCCGTGTGATGCCGCGAGGCCTTGTGGAAGCCAGGATGCCCCGGCCTTGGCAACAAACGTGCATGATTCTATTGTATAAGGGGGACGCGACGGACCTCGGGAGCTGGCGCCCATTGTCGTTCATCAACACTGACGCCAAACTATTTACCAAAATCATCACACTACGTCTACGCACCCCACTGAACCGCCTGATCACCCCCTTCCAGACGGGCCTCGTCTCGGGCCGACACATCTCTGACAATGGGCTCGTCATGGCAGCCTTTCGGGAACACTGCGAGGAACAGGATCGTGGGAGTTGGAATTTTATTTGACCAGTAAAAGGCGTACGATAGAGTCCACCCAGACTATTTGCGGGCCGTCATGGAGAATATGAACTTCCCCGTCCCCCTCATCGACTCGGTTTTCACCTTCTTTTTCGGCACTCAGATTAACAACATCAACGGATACTTCGTCTCCCCGTTTCCTCAACGCCGAGGCCTACGGCAAGGAGATCCCCTATCACCTCACCTCTACAACACATCGCATTTGAACCTCCCCTCCACACTATTCTCAGAAGTCCCGGTATCACTGGATTCAGATTCAACGACCGCCCGATGGCGAAGCCGTTGAAGCTGATGGCATATGCGGATGATCTTACCACCTTTATCAAGTCGGTAGAGGAGTGGATCTGTCTGAACAGATTACAGACACCTTTGGACGAGCCCCGAATGCACGACTCAACTTGAAGAAGACGGTCTTTCCTCTGTTCAGGAACATCGGGACCCTCTCGCAGGCTCTGCAGCGAGGTCATGTCCACATCCACTCGGAACGGGTGGAGGATGCACTGGTCTATTTGAGTTACCCCATCGCCCTCACACGAACACAGCGAGACGCCTTTTTCGACAACATACGCAAAAAAGTCAAACACCATATCAACCTACAAAATGGTCGCCAACTATCGGTCCTGGGACGCAGTATCATCGCCAACTCCCTCTTACTTTCCCGCCTCTGGCACGTCATCGCCGCCCACCCGCCAACGCGCCAATGGACGAAGAGAGTCCAAGGGTCGATCGGCAAGTTCACTGTTTCTTTCTTCCCCTCTCCATCCTGGAACCACTTCTGCCTCCGTCGGTCCCAGGGTGGGCTTGGTCTTGTCAATATTGGATCCCAGACTGTCGCATTCCAGCTGCGAGCGGTTCAGAGAATTTACTCCGACACCACCTCCTTCATGGTATCCTTCCTCAAGGACCTTCTTCGGTCAGCCACCGAATCTGAGTTTCCGCTGGTCCTGTCCGCGAACCCCACTTCCTTCCTCACGACGAGGAGGAAATACTTTCGTCCACAAACGACTCTCAAGGGTTTGAAGCAGGCGGCCGAGCGTATCTCTGGACTGTCTTGGGGCCAGGAAACAGCGAATTCGTTTCAAGTTGGGGACATGATGGCAACACTCCTCCCACAATGGCTCAGGCCGAATAATGTTCCTGAGCCTCACCCTCCCCCAACTGGCGCATGGATCGTATTTTCAGACCTGTATGGACGGACGAAGCCAAGACAGAGGACAGACTGGAGTTCATTCCAACGGAGGAACGCTCCGTCGGCCATCGCACCCACTCAAGGTTGGAGGAGAACACCAGAAGAGGTCACTTCAAGGCTCACCCAGCCCTGAGACGAGCGCTAGATAATGACGGACTGTTCGGCTTAATGGACGACCTGGCGGAACGCATAAACGGGATCGCTATCAACACGTCTGAGAACGGCACCTTCGAACTAGTCAGTCCCCACGCGTTTCGACAGATGATTTTCTCCAAGTCCTACCGCCCTCCAACACCAGCACCACATCACCCACCTATGGTTGCGCCGCCCCCACCACTCACTGCCACCGTCTGGACATCCTTCTGGAACAACAATGCGCGGAATACCTGGTGGCGGCTCCTGATCAACAAACTTCCCTCTGGCCTCCACCTTCACTCCATTATTCGTGATATGGTTGAGCACCTCTGCTGGGTCTGTGGAACGGATCTGGAGACAAGCCGTCATCTCCTTTTCAGCTTTCCTAAGAAGCTGGAAGTATGGCATGGCGCACTGTCGAGATATGTGGAGGAACGAACCTGGACTGCGGACTACATCTGCAGCCTCTTTTTTCCTGACCCGGACCCAGTCAAACCACTTCATGACATCCCCATCTTCATCTTGATCGGTACCATCCTGGCTTCCGTCTGGAGGTACCATCACGCCTTTGTCCGTAAGGATTAAGCCTTTGAACCTTGCAAGGTCCTTGCCGCAGTGGATTTGGCCGTTACCCAAGTTCGCGCTCAGTTGGCTGAGAAGAAGCGCCAGAATGAGGAGCGTCAACCCCCACCCCCAGTCGAGCTCCCCCTTGTTGACAACAACTTCCCCACCTAACCTGTATTTTATTCTTTACCTTTCTGTACTTATTTTTCCTGGTCCTTCATGTTTTTCTCTGTTAACTGTTTTTTCCTAGTTTAGATACTTTTTTCGCAAGTATTTATTCTTGGATGATTTTATTCTCACAGCCCTGTGCGTTCTTATTCGGACACCCTGTCGGAATAAGAAGTTTTTTTTGTTTTCACAGGGTGTGTCGCACAGGACTGTGTGGATGCATGCTGAACAGCTAAATTTTTTTTGTTTTTGTGTGAAACAAACCCCACAGGTGTTCACTTTGGAGATAGAAAACCCTTAAGATAATGAATAAAAGCACCAGCATGGTAGTGCAGTATTCTGTCTTTTTCCCCGGTCTTTTTTCTGCTAACATGGGCTTGGCAGATTTAAAAGGGATTCGGGTTTCCGGGGTATCGGCGTTACGTCGTAAGACCTTGTTGAGGATGTTGATCGTAGCAGCGACAGTTGTTGTGCAGAGCCAGGTTTCGGGCCGGACTGTAACTGATGGATTGCGCCGAAGAGTTTGGTCTGTAGTTTCCTTTACATCCAAATACCACCTTTGTGTTGTTTGTCAGAGAAATAAATTGTGTACAAAAAAAAGGGGGGGAGCAAGAACGGCTTGTAGGAAGAAAAAAAAAAAAAAAAGGAGGCTAGAAAGGGATCAAAATCATGGACAAGGTACAGAGGTGAGTGGAGCGATCTAAATGTAGATGGATGGCAGTCAGTATGATTGCAGGTAAACAAGTTGCGAAATAGGAATAAAACTAAGCAAATTGAGGCGACAGAATGAACTTGGCTGGACAAAACAAATCATAATATTTAATAATTGAGAAGGAACATGAAAATGAAATGGTGGTGTAAAGGGTGGTATAGTTGATCTTTGAGTTCAATAGTTGTAGCGGAAAGATAAATGATCATCGCCTTCATCCTTTGTGGTCTCATTGTAATGCCTCCAGTCCTCCGATGTCCAAGTCTTTGTCTTTTCGTCACGCTTCTGGTTAATATACATTAAATGATATCGCTGGAAGATAAATAGCGCAATTGTGAACAAGAGAGCACCAAAAAGGATCCAAAATCCTCGAATGAACCGGGGAGCGTCCTCGTCGCGGAAGAGATTGACAGAGACCATGTCGCAGGCGTTGACGGAGATGATGTACATTGCCAAGGCAATCGAGCGTTTTCCGACAGGTGCTGTGTTTCCTGCGATCCATGCCGCCTATTAATTTAGTGCAGAATTGTTAAGGGATGAGGAATGTTAGCTTCAAGTACTGTTGCGTGCAAAAGAACGACAGATCGCAGGACGAAAAGACTTACGTTGACAGGATGCCAGCAAGTTTGGCCGCCCATGGCAAAGATGAGCGCAAAGTAGAGCATAAACTTGTTAGCGTCGGCAGGGAGGGTCGCAAGGGCAAGGATACAGATCGCATAGTAAGTCGAGGCCAAGGCACCATGGAAGGCGCGCTCGTTATGTCTGTCAGAGCTCCAACTGACAAATGTCATGATCGACAAGGAGATGACATACCCAGGGATGACCAAGAGATTGGAAACCAAGGCAGGAACACCAAGGTTCAAGTTCTTGATGATCAATGGAGAAAGAATGGTGAGGGGAGCGAAGGGGAGGAGACCAAAGAAGCCTATCAAGATATTGGGCCAGATCTTGGGGGAGAGAAGAGCCTTAAAGAAATGTTTCTTGGAAACAGACTTCTTGCGGGTGTCGGCCTTTGTGGGGTCATCACGGATCAGACGGGTCATGGCAATTTGTTCCTGACGCGGGGTCAAGTACCCGTTATGGCGGAAGAATCCCTTTGTAGCAGTGGGTCCGCCGGGGAGCATGAGGAAGGACAAAAGACCGATTATGACTGTGGCCAGACCTTCAAACAGGAACAACCATCTCCACCCGGCCTTTCCTGCAACGCCGCGCATGTGCAAGATACCATAGGCCAGGATACCAGCGATAGAGTTTGCGACTGCAAGGGTGGACCAGAAGATGGAGAGTCTGACAGCCATTTCTGAACGCTTGTAGTAGGATGTCAAGTAGAGGGCGATTCCTGGGATGTAACCGGCTTCAAACATTCCGACGAGTGCACGGCAGATCAGGAAGGTGACCCTGTCTTTGAGGAAGAACTGAGAAGCGGTCGCCAATCCCCACAACACCATGAGGAATGGAATCTGTTTGAAAAAGAAAGAAATGAAAAGCAAGTACTTGTTAGCTTCCTCGTGCTTGCAAACACAGTATGTGTGCTGTATCTACAGACACATTAGGCCTAGTGAATGCTAACTTACCCAGCGCTGGGGACCGGCACGGACGATGATGATGTTGGAGGGGATCTCGAAAATACAGAAGGTGAGGGTGAAAATGGTTGAGCCGAGGTTGACAGTGTTGAGCGAGATGTTGAGGTCTTCCATAAAGTTATCCGTCAGTGCGTTGCCCATATTTCCGCGGTCTAGCTGCATAAACAAGACTATTGTGAACGTTCCATCAAGAGAGAAAACGGAGAGACGCAATTAGCTCGCCAGCTCAAAAACCTAAAACAACGAACATGTGTTCGTTTACGAATCTGTGCGCTTGATTGTTTATGCGTTCATCATATGAATGCGAGGGTGTTTTGAACGTACACATGACGGCGATCCAGGAAAGGACTCGGAAATCAAATGTCCGAACAATCTCTTTTTCCTCGGCAGGTGTCCAGGTCAGGTCGTGCACATAGAACGGATTCTTTTCGCCTTGAGTCCGGAGCCATTCGTCATTGTTGAAGTCGCCTTCATCGAGGGTCGAGTTGTCGAAGCTGGCGGGGCGATGGTGGTGCTCGAGGTCGACCTTGTTGTCGTTTTCTTTTAACGTTGACATCTTGTCAAGTATATATGTCCAGGAAGGAATAAGCTCGGGCTTTGAGCAAGGGACAAGAAGGAAAGAGAGAAAAAAGGGAGGAAGGGAGGAGGGAAGAAAGGGGAGAGATGGAGACTTTGGAGCAAGGAGGTATGGAGGGAAGTCTTGCAAGTGTAAAGAACAAAAGAGTAAAGATCAAGTAAAAAAAGAGGAGAGGAAAGAATCATTGTCCTTTTTATGTTCACAAAAAAGAAAAGCGCGGTCAAAAGAGAAGGTTGGTAATGTTCAGGAACCGTGCAACGCATTAGCTGCAAATCCATCCGGACCCCCGTCCACCCGAAGAAAGAGAGCGGCTGAGTGGTCTATGTTTCTGTCGTTTGTTGACGACAAGAAAAGGTACAAAGGGGCGAAAGTAGGGGCACCTTGCACTTACATCTTGCATTGCAGCAGGTAGTCCATTAGATCACGTATGGAGGGAGGCACCTTAGAGAATTGACGGACGATGAAAAAAGACGCGATCCTACAGAAAAGTGATAGCATTGGGCGTTAATTGTCTCCATCCGACGATATCCGGCCTTAGTAAATAATTTTGTTTTCTTCCCCCGACGCGATGATGATACCAACAAGGTGTTTGTTTGTTTGGTTAGTTGGTTGGTGAAACTCCTTTACCCTGGTGTGGGAGACGAGAGAGAGAGGAGAAGGTCGGTCATCTTAAGGCAAATAAGGTTCGCCAGCACAGCGAGTAAGGGGGAAAAGCAACATAACGGCAATTGCACGACATGATTTCGGGAAATGGTGCGATCTGTTGTCCAGGTGTGGCACTAAACGTTTCGTGCTCAGATCAAGCCAATCGTCGTTTTTTGTTTGCTTTATCTTGTTTGAACACCAAAGAGAAATTGGCCGTTTTTTGATGGCACCTTATTCTCTCCCGTCCCTGTAAAGTGTATAACTCTGTTCTATGAACCTATGACTAACAAAGTGTACAGTCGAAGAAGGGACGAGGGACTTCTTGTTTTTCTTGCCATACATACATATGTCAATCGTGTCATGTTTCTTATCCTCTGTTGATAAAAAGAACCACACATCAAACATGATCGTGTAGCTGCAATCTCAACGTCCTTACTATCCCGGTCCTCCTCCTTATTCCATGGTTTTGTAGCTATCAGAAGGAAAGAAAGAGAGACGACATGATCAAAATCGCCCGCCTTTCTATTATCGTCCTCTTGCGGTGATTCGACTTGGTTGCTTCGATTTCGTCAACTGGTTCATGTCCGCAATGAGGATCAGAAAAGAAAAAGAAAAAGAAAAAGAAGAATGAGAATAAGAAAGAACGTACTCGCTACTGCGATCTAACTGCTGTTATTCGATCCGGGCACCGATCTGCGGAGGGCCGAAACTTTCTCTTGGTTTTTGTTTCTTCTCTTATCGGATTATTAGATCTCAAGCACGTCCTACAAGGTCCGCGCAACAATCATAACAGCGACAGCGACAACAAGTCAGGAAGCCTACTAGTCTATCGACGACACTTTGGAGAACTGGAGTAACGCGCCTCCTGTCAACACCATCAACATCAGTCCTAACTAGACCCTATGGTGGAATGGGTTGCACCCCTGCAGCAGTACCTGGGACTCAGAGATCTTTCTTTCCACCTCCGGATGTTGTTAACGTCAAGCGCCGCTCCTCCTCCTCCTCCTCCTCCTCCTCCTCCTCCTCCTCCTCCTCCTCCTCTACCTCTTCGACGACAAAGACTATACAAATCCAATATTCCACACTGTTGTATCTCCCTCTGCATCCTCTTCGACACCAACAACTCCGGCTACCGATGCCACTATTGCAAACGATGTCCCATCTACAGGTACAGTTACAGTCACAACCACCCCCACTGCCACTAACATAACTGCCACTACCTCAACCACCATCATATCTACTCCTTCATCTTCTTGCCACTATCTTCTGCTAGCGGCAACCCCTCTGAATGTCGACAGCGTGATCGCATCCGCGGGGATCTAGCAACTTTGAATGTGGTTGATTGGCGTGCGCTGGCCGAGCATGAGGACATTTCTATCGTACGGTTAAAGATTCGTTCTTGTGGAATGATAAATCCCAAAAAGAATTGCACAGGCCGTAAGGTGGTGCTGGTCAAGGAAGGGTGTAGCTTTTTTTCCTAACCTCCTGGAGATGGTCGAACAAAGTCGCGTCCTTGGCTGTTGGTCCTGATTCTTGCATACTGAGAGAGATTGGTGGAGCATTGTTTGTGTGAGCTGAAGGGAAACGCGGGAAGCGGCGAAGATGAAAAGAAAAGGATCGCCCTTGGCAACCGTGGTTCTAAGAGACCATATAAAAAGATTTCACACTAATTATTACTTTTTTTCCTTTTCGCCCCTCTCTGCTGGCCCTCCTTCGGAACCCGCCTCCACCGTTTAGACCCCACTCGCTGGTTCAGTGGCACTTATTAAGAGAATCACTTCCCCCTCCTTAGTTTCAAACTGATCGCCATTGATTACATCAATTCGTGCCGATCAGCGATCAGTAATCAAGAACACACTTAATCTTTTCATCATAGTCGTTGGTGATAAGAGGGTTCTGAGAGGAGGGCAAGAGGGGTCAATAGGCTTCCCCCTCATACTGGTCATGCGCCCACCATCTCAGTAGAATGGCACGGAGGTGACCCTAGAGCGCGCCTGACCTCCCCAGCACTGGCGACAGATGGCTAACTTTTTATTATGTCAAAGTGAGGTATTGGGACAGCTGTGGGCATATTTTTTATAGCTGAAGCATTCGAGATCACGACTGTCCCAAATGTCTCTGTGTGCCATAGTTCTTAGCATGTAAGCCCACAGCTGTCCTCTTATTTTGTTGCGTATTACGAATGAACGTTCTGTAACTTTTTTGGCTGTGTGGGCGGTTTTGAGATGTGAGATGGCATGAGGTTCCCCAACATCATAGCGAATGAGGTATTGTACTGAATCAAGAGCGGTGGCGACAGTGACAGAGGTGAAACAGCCATGCTTGAATAAAAGGGTATCCTGAAGTTCCCTTTGTTTTTTTTTTGTTTTTTTGCTCAGCAAAGGTGGATCGCGCGCACTTTCATGTGTTTGGAATGTGTAGTGAGTATTGTTTTTTTTTGTCACATTGAAAATAAAAAACGAAGGAATGCGGTGTTATGGGTGCATAAGAAGAGACATATGATCCCAGGAAGCTGGCTGGCGCAGAAGAAAAAAATGATCAAAGAAAGGAATCTAAATCCCCGGAATCAGCAACCTCAGATCCACGAAAAAAAGAAGGATCTGCATGCTACCATCTGCTAGTGATCAATCATGCCAGTCATCAGTGATGAACCAATTTCTAGAGCGTAGAGAAAAGGCGTGTTGTGAAGAAATATCGAGGTTGGTTATGTTTTGCTGTATACTTTGTTAAGTATGGGAGTGAAGGAAGTGGGGTGGGATGGTGTAACATGTCGGAACAGTTAGGACAGGGTCCTTTTTTCTTTGCATCATGGGTAGTGAAGGGACCAAGGGTGTTGTGTCAATTGACATCAGACAAATAGCATGAGCCTCACATGGCTAATTGAGCAATAGGCAAGGGCCTCCTTCCTTCTTGGAACAAACAAACAGGCCGACAAACCGATGAACATGGTCTGCAGATTATCAGGGGACTGAACATTCGATAGTTCGTCATTTTATTTTTAAAGGACTAGTCTGAGGAAAAAGAGACCAGTGAGTATGCAAAGTGCTCTCAAAATATCTTTAGGGTAAGGGCCTCTCTGTTTTGTCGTTTATGCCTTGATGAGATGTGGGTCTCGTCCCTCTGTGTCGTTTTACGAGCCGTTGTTTATGTGTCTCTGGATGATGAATGAGAGACAGGCAGGCACCAAGAAGGACAATTGCTCCTCCTAAATTGCAATTTAGCAGAGTGTGTTGCCTCCTCCTGGCCTGGAGCATAAAGAAGAGCACCGCCTCTCCTTCTTTTTCTTGTTCGAATGCACCTGCACCAGCCCGCAAGTTGGGCTTTCGGGGTCAATCCGATCACTCGACTGTCAATTAGAGGGGACCATGCTCACATGACCACCCTTTGGGGACAACGAGGGGGACTGTTCACTTTTTCCTGTGGTCCTTTGATGGCAACTTGCGGGATGATGATTACTCTTTTCTTCTTCTTGTTCTTGTTCTTGTTCTTGTTCTTGTTCTTGTTCTTGTTCTTTGTTCCTTCTTGAATCGCCTCCTTGTCCCCTCTCCTCACCTCCTTGCTCCTCTTTCTTTCCTCTTTGGTCCCTTTTCTGTTTCTCTTTTTTGTTGTCCTCACATCTTCAACGACGTCCTCATTATTTTGCCTGCTCCCATCTCACCCATTCATCTTACGACTTCCGACACCCTCTTTTCTCTACCTACCATCCCCTTCTTCCCTTCTCTTCCTCACACACCCCCTCCCCACTTTCCTTTCACTCTCCTCCCTATCACACTTTTCTCTTATGCGACCCGGCTCTTGTCTATCCCTATCCTAATCCCAACCCCACTCACTCTCTCACTTCCGTCACACTCTCTCGCTACACTCTCCCATAGGGTTTCAACCCGTCTCTCTTCTGTCCGTCTGTCGTCCCTTTAGCTGTCAGTCTCCCTTTCATGTCCGCAGTTTCTGCTACATAAAATACATTGTACGAGCCACACACCCCTTCTCCTCCCCCTCACTCTCAACCCACCTCACTCTCCGTCTTAATTGTGTCTATACTACTCTGCCAAAGGTACGTTCCTTTGCTCTTTTTTTGTCCGTATGTGTATCGGATTCGGATGTGCTCCCATTAAAAAAAAAGAACGTCATATCGAGAACAGCATATGCTGGGCGAATGCTCAGGTCGTCCTTCTTTTTTGAACCACCCGACTCAGCGTTTACCCCTTCCCCCCTCAATCTCATCACACTCTCACACTCTCTACACAACAATTGGCCTTGGCGCTGACTCCTTTTTTTCTTCTTCTCTCTTCTCCACAATTGCCACTTTCTCTCCAACCACTACCCTCTCACTCACTCTCTCTCTCTTTCTCTCACCTCTTACTTACTCACTTTGCTGATTGCTCATACCTTCTTCTAGTGTCCATCCATACCCTTTCAACCGCACCCCAAACCCTAACGACTTAACGACCACACCGAGGACATTTATCACCACTCACTACAACAAAAGACGACACCAGCACCATGGCCCTTGTTTCAATGCCACCATGCCACCCCGCAAGCGGAGATGCTGTCAACACCGAGGGCCTCCTGAACAAGAAGAGAGCCTCGATTCATTATCCTGATGGTAAATATCAACGTCTCCCCTACATACTCCCAATCTGCTTTAATGCCGTGCATAAACAGGTCAATTGCATGCGCAATTTATCTCCTCGCTCACACCTCGCACGCATTGACATCTTTTTTCACAATCTGATAGATTCGACGGCAGCAAAGAGATTGTCGCTGCACTTTGGCCATCGCTGCCGCTCCTTGTCAGAATCGTGGGCATTCATGCCGACAGAGACTGTCCTCCTAGAGTCTCTGGAGAAGAAGAAGAAGCAGGCATGCAACCTGGCTTCGACTTCAAGCAATACCGGCGCACTGGATGAGGAGATGGACAAGGAGCTGCTCAAGACGCTTTCGTCGTTTCTTCAAAGTCAAGGGGAACCAACATCGGCAACGGATAGCAGCAGCAAGGGCAGTAAAGACAGGAATCCCAAGGACAGGTCATCAACCGTGTCAACCTGGGATGACAAGACGACAGACTCTGGATTCTTTCCATCGGCTGGACTGGTACGCAAAACCGCTCTCATTTTTTGTCTTTTTTGGTATCTTTGCTCATCCGGTTGTAAAACAAATATCTTCCTTACCCCCCGAATTTCTCACAAGACCCAAATGCATGGCTTTCTCCCACTGACCCTTTGACCACTCGGCCCTTTATGTTTCTTCTATCTTTTCATAGAGCGACAGAGAGCCAGCGGGTTGTGATTTAGGTATGATCTTGCAAACAAACATGGTCGAAAAAAGCAAGAAGACATTATGTTTGTCGTACACGCGAAAGGGTCCCCCTTCAAAGGAAAGAAAAACTAAATATGTATATCGCCTTTTTTTTTTTCTTGTTGTGCCACGTAATAATAGTTGTTACCGTCCGCGACTTTGCTTATCCAACCTCACATCGTTTCCATCGAGGTGATTATCCTCCCGAGCCGGTCTACGAGGAGTCGGACATTGAGGAGGACTATGATGAGAACTTTGGCACCCGAGGCGAGAACGAGGATGATGATGACGAGGAGGATCGTACCCAGGGGCAGGCCCGTGGACTGTACGACTTTGACGCCGAGAATGAGAGCGAGCTCAGCTTCAAGGAGGGCGACGTTGTGTGGATCCACTATCGACAGTTTCCAGGCTGGTTCCTGGGCGAGAAGGAGGGCAAGTCTGGCCTTGTCCCGGAAAACTATGTACAATTGCTTTAAGTTTGTGTGAAAGTAATCTGCCTGGTGCAGAAATCTCCGGCGAGAGACAAAAAAGTGTGCGTCTTTTGCTGGCCAAGGCATGCATGCATATCAGTTAATAAAAATAACAATACCACAAACCTTTTCAGGTTCGACTTTTAGTTCTGTTCGGTTGACTATGCTCTCTGTCGGGTAAGAAAACTGCTAGGAAACCATTAAAGGATCCTCTCTGTAGATGTGACCCCGCTAAGGATAGCCGATTCAACGCGTCAACCGGGCGATACTGATAGACGACAAACGGTCACTTTGATCAGCACCTACTTGTAATTGCAAAACACAAATGCTTCTCCCTGAATATGCGCGCACTGGGACCAGCGATCGACAAAAATAGCTGTCCTCTCCCCATCCCCTGAGAGGACAGGAGGTGAAAGAGATATGACCCAATGCCAACAAAAAGCCTGTTGTTTCATCTTATCCAGTTTTATTGTTCGAAAGCCGGTCAGCTGAGATGAGCCTAGTCAGGTCTGGCGGGGATGGCGGGAGAGGATAAAAATGGAGGGAAAATAGAGAGGTAAGAGAGGAGAAAGAAGGGTGCAGATGTACCATCGGGGATACCATCAATGCATAATGTTGGAGCCAACCAACACGTACATAACAAAAGCAACAATAACATACACGAACGGTGGGGCACTCCAGTGCGACTGTGGGTCATGGCATCATACATCGACAAGGAAAGAAAATGCAGGGGGGGTATGGGTGCCAGTCTATTTTTTTGCCGCTGTCTCTTCTTTAGGAACATCCGACATGACAGCACCATTGTTTTCTTCGCCCGCCTCGCCGCCCTTAGTACCAACTAATAATCGAGGTTATCACTGATAGGGGCTAACGACGTCGAGCGAGAAAGATAGAGAGAGAGAGAGAGAGCACAAGGGTTGGTTATGGTTTAGAGGACCAGAGGAGGCGCGATAATATGTCCCTTTTGGCAAAGCAACAACAAACAACTCGCATGCCAATAATAGCGAGAAAAATCAACAAAGCAGGATAGGCCATCGACACCAATTGCATGAACAACATTCTCATTGCGTGAGAGAGAGAGATTCCTTGCATTTCCTTACATGGCCAGATCAGCAACCTTGGATCGGATAGGCATATAGGATTTTAGCATGGTCATGTCAAAGAAGGAGTGTACACAATGGGTATTCAAATGGTCCAATTGCTTGTCTGCTGCATGTTTGTTGAGTCCTTCTCTCTCACTCATTCATCCACTCATCCACTCATCCACTCATCCACTCAAATAAGCACACACTCGAGCACAATTGAACGAAGAGGTATTCCTTCCTGTGACGCTCTCTCTTCATCATTCCTTTTGCCTCTCATTCTACAGTTAACCTTGTCCGTCTTCTAATTGTTCGCGTTGAAAAGTGCATACAAACCTTTCGTTCCTGGCAACTAAATTGCCTCCCCTGTCTGTGCGCATGTTCAATTATGCATCCTTCCATATTTTTTTGCCGCCTCTTTGACCTCTGTTAGGTTGATAAAGAAATAATAAATACCAACAACCTGCTGCCCATCCTCAATCCTTTCAACAATAGAAAGGTATTTTTACCTCCCACCACTGCCGACACTGGCAAGCAAGCGACAACAATAGACTCCTCTACCAACAACAGACATCCCCATGGACTTTGCTTACTTCTTTGGGGTACACAAAATAAGCCCAGTCATGCTCCAGTTCTCCCAGGCGAATATATGTATATAATCTTCCACGTCCCCGCCAAAAACTATCCTCTTTTGTTTTTCTTTGCTTTTCTTTGATGGTATCTCCCCTCTTTAGTAGCCCTCCAACCTTGTCCTCCCCTTTCCTTCCCTCCTCTTTTCCTCTCCTCACTTTCCCCAGCGCAGAAACACAGTACAAATGTCTATCCCCACATTTGTATCAACGCTCCCTGGATCGACACGACAGTTTCTCGGAAACATCTTCCACAAGAGGAACAACGACCTTCGAGCTCAACAACAACAGTCTCAGTCACCCTCACCCAACAACCCTGCCTCTACCTCTAGTTCTACCTCCTCTAGTTCTACTTCCTCTGGTTCTACTTCCTCTATCAACAACATTAACAACAACGACGATATTAATGACTCCATCACCGCCAACAACAACAGCATCAGAAACGAAAAGGTTGCTGAATCACCCTTCCCGATCTCCTCGACATTCTTGGAAAAGTACCCCTCCACCCTTGGCTCCAACAACACTTCTACATTGTCGGTCCTCCTTCCGCCAGTTTCGATCCTTGCCGACAACTTTGACTACAACTGCCACAGCAATCGAACCAGCAACACTAGTAGTCGTGGGACTGGGACTGGGATGCCACTTAATGAGTGCCCGTCTCTGATGCCAATTCTGCCACCGCGGCGGTCTTCTATCGGTACCAATACCAGCAGTTCTTCGGTTGATAGTGCTACTACTCCTTCTATTGCTAGCATTGCTGGTTCTAGTTCTGGAGGTGCCCTTACTCCTACTCACGCGCACAATGGGCCTAAGAGTCCCTCGCCTCTATCTCCCAGGGGCGATAACAACACCTTCACCCAGGGTCATGTCACCATCACTTTTACGAAATTCATCACCACCCCCACCATCCCCGCCCCTGATCTCACCGTCTCCACCGTGCCCACTATCCTCACCAGCAACTACTCCAACAGTGGATTCGATTCATTCATAGTGAACAGGGATGACTCGACCGAGGACATTGTTTTGGATATGGAAGTCATATCACCGACATCGAGGAAGAAGAAGTTTGACCACTTCCTTTTCCGTCGGGGTGCCGCGGCAACTGCGACCAGTGGAGGAGGAAGTGGGAGCGGCGGTGGTGTTGGTGCAGGATCGATCCTCAGTAACCTGGCGTCCACCTTCAAGAAGCAATATCACAACAATACTATCAGCAACAACAACAACCACAACCACTCGCTGTCGAAGCTTTCTCTTGGGTTCACACAACAACAGCAACAGCAAGTTCAGCAACAATATCGACACCAGACGGTGAAATGGCAACAGGATCAACAGCAACCGCAGCAGACAATAAAATCGCCACGCTCGCAGCTTTTTTTTATTACAGGACGCAACAAGGAGTCTGTGCGCCCCTCAACATCTAACAAACATTCCTCGAAACGGTTTTCTTCATCCTCGCCACCCTTCATCCCCAATGTACCCTCCTTACCAGCGACGGATACAAAATCATCCGCCACCACTACAACTATTATCGCACCAACAACCAAAACAACCGCCTTCGGAACCTCCAGCATCACCTCACCTACTCGTGCGACACTCGTCTTGAAGAAGAAGCGCCTCTCCAAGAACCTGCCCAACACCACCACGTCTGCCGCCACCGCCGCCTCTGCCCCTGTCCCTGTACCTGCACGTGTCACTGTTGCGGACAGCGAATTAGTCCCGTCGCCGCTGTCGATGATGCACTGGCCAATCCTGCCTGAGGTGGTTGTGATCCGTGACCTCCCCGAGCACATCCCCGACGACAGCATTGGTCTCAACGCCAAGAGGAATGAAAAGTATGCCTGGACTCGATTGGTGGCCCTCCGAAAACATCAGCAGGTCCTTGTTGGACTCTTGGTTGACCTCTTGGCTCTGGATCAGCAACGCAGAGAACAGCAGTCTGTGTTCAAGGATCCCGCACACTCGGTCGAGAAGGCGACAGTGAAAGCAGCCTCACGGAAAAACAAACCTGAATTCATGTCGGCCTCACAGGCGGCAGTATTGACGACGAGCAGCAACAGGGACCCGAAGGATGCGGAGGCAGCGACGGATGTAGACTGTGGATGCGACTGTCAGAAGCGTCGTCGTCGTCTGATCCAGAAACACGACTCTGCGATCCGGGCGTATCAGCAAGCGATCCTGGATCTCTGGCAAACGGATCAGAACCTATGTCATTGGCTCAGTCGATACATCCGCACCACACGCCATATCAGTCGGGGACTGGACTACATGATGACAACAATGGCTGAGAACAATAACAACAACAACAACAACTCCACCACTATCTCGGCCTCTACTTCTTCCCCCTTCAAGTATCCTGTGGTCTTGGGTATGACGCGAGAGATAAGCAGCGGTGGTCATGGCATCGGTGTTGAGACCTCAGGAAATGATCGCCCCAGTTCTGGTGTCTCTGGCGTCTCGAACCCCGAGTTGGAGCGGATGGGGATCCTTCAGTCCCGACTGCTGGGTTACTCGACGACCGACCTTTCTCTCAAGGATAGTGGTACTGGTGGTAGCGAATACCAACCGCAGCCTCTAACGTTCAGAGCCGCGTTCTCAAAAGAGTTCGCCATGGAGTCAACAACCCTTGGACTGATCGACACCGAATCGTCGTCAATGCGACCCTTAGAGCAAACGGTCCCAATCATCAAGGTCAACTCACCTGAGCTCTTGTTCAAGCCCTTGCCCAAGCTTCCAGAGGACAACGATACTACCAGCAGCAACCGCAGGAGCTCCATTAACTCCATCACTCCAAGCTTTATCACAGTCAACAGTTTTCCTAGGGGTGTCGTCGCGACGACGAAGAGGAGAGGACCAATAAGGGCGAACAGACTCGTGACTGGACCGATACTATCCCAGGTGATCAGAGAGCTGGTCACTTCCTCGGCACCGATTGCTCCACCCCCTCCTATCCCAGCCCCCAAGCGTCCCAAACCCCCAACCTTTCCTATCAACATCCCTTCTTGGACCAGAGCAAACGCTGCCGTCGGAATCGTGGGCACTACGTACTTTCCCTCGGTCCCTTCTCCGGACATGAACGACTATTCCCGGACCCGACCTTCTTGTCGTATACATCCGGGGTTTTCTGCTTCTGCAGCTTCTTCTGGGGCGGGACGTGTCAGGTCGTCTGACTCTGTACGCAGTCCGATCTCGGCCCTTACGCCTATTCTCGAACTCGACCAAGGAGATCAGCGGAGCCGGTTTCTTCCCCTCCTTCAACCCTGCGAGTCTGAATCGTCTCGCAGCTTTGTCACCTCTGGCGCTGATCCTACCGTCGTCAACACCCACACTAAGGATGTCAAGGACGATGTCAAGGACGATGTCAAGCCTCAATCAGCTACAGTCACATCTACGACAACAACAACCACAACGATCCCAGTTCCGGCTCCAGCTTCATCAACAGCAACAACCACGATGCCCAAAAACACAATACAAACAGACAACGCAACAGCACAGGTGATGGTGATGATCCCTAACACTAACGACTGCAACGAAATTCCCGACATTGACGACTACAACGACATCGAGGCATCGGTCTTTATCGGCTACCATTTCCAATCGCTCTCAAAGGCAAACGAGTTCCTGCTGAAGTTCAATAAGGAGTCGCGACGATCGCATGCCGTCCTGCAGAGGTTTAAGGCTGCGAAGCGAGCTTTTGAACGACACGTCCATGGTCTTGGACTTGGGTTTGGTGGCGCTGGTGTTGGTGGAGACGAGGAGAGTGATGGTGAGATGTCGGGTCAGCATTGGTGATTTATTATTATTTTTACGAGCATTCTTTTTTGGTTACGACCTTTCTACTTTTCCTTTTTATTCTCCTCTGCTTCCCCTCTCTTCTTTCACTTCTTACGTCCACTCTTCTTCCCACCTCTTTCTTCTCGTTCTCTTACTTTTTTCCTTACGAGATGTTAAATAAAGCGCAAAATCAGACATTCTGGGCAAGAAGGACCCTGCTGTATTCCTCTCAAAAGACATTTTTCTTCCGTGTTTTAAGCTTGCAGGTATTGCGCCTTGCAACCAAAATAATTAATTCGAACAACTAAACCCTGATTAAGTTGCTGTTCACAACTAAAATTTTGTTCCGCGCCTGTGTACACTCCGCTCTCCACTGAATTTTGTTGGATTAGTTTTAATTTTTTTGCCTCATTTTGTAAGAAAGGCACAATACAACGAATCTCGTTATTCCTTTTTTCCTCCAAACAATCAACTGTCGAGAAACAATCAAGGGAATGTGTGTATGTGCATGAGTGTATGTATGTGTGAGCCCAAGTATGAGGATTCAATTTTCTTTTTACTCCTTTTCGTTCGGACACAACGCAAAAAATGATAAAGGATTTGACAAGCAAGGCAAGGAAGGAGTGCCTGACTTTACTCTGGCCCCAGCTATTCTCACAGATATTATACCCTCATTGTGTTGGCTTAGTAGCAGTTGTGTTTTGAGGCAGCTGCGACCTCAGTATGACGATCCTACCCTTGTTGCAAGACCGTTTTGGATTTTTGGGGTCTGGAAGGCCGCGGACCATTCAGTCAACATGCTCTTTGGAGTAATACCGCGAAGGAGATCCGACACGTTCCACTTGGGTTCTCGTCGCGATCGAGAACAGGACTGCCGCTGTGCACGGTTCGAGCTCCGCCGATAAAGGAGAATCCTCGTACATGATCCGCATCCGAGGGGAACCGCCAGCGTATGGGTACTCCCCTGGCATTTGACAACCCTTATCAACCGCGCGTTTGTGTTCCCGTTTCCTAGCTGCATTGTAGCTGTTTGTCGCCTGCGCACCCCACTCGTCATTCTGTCCATGGCCTCTTTCCAGATCACTGTGGTAGTCTCAGCTGCCAAGGTGCAGTTCTAGACATGTTTGTTATCCTCCTTCTCGAGGTCGCTTCATCGGCACAGGCATGTTGGGTACGGGTTGGACTTGCGAGCCTGCATGGAGACCAGGTGGGCAGCATTCCACCCAGCTTTTTGACGTGATGTGTACGTTGATGGGAGTCCTTGCTGTTGCTGTGAAAAGATGAAGACTGCGTGTCTGTCGTGGATGTGAGCCAAGGTTGAGGTCCATTCCACATCGTCGATTTCAGGGATCGCCCTCTTAACCCGGATTGTCGTTTGTCGTTTGAAGGACAATCGTAGATTGATTTGAACTAGTCCGTCGTAGCAATGTGTGATATCCGCCCGTTGAGTGAGATCCACCATCAAGGGCATTGTACCACTCTTTGCCGCCACTTTTGCCGCCTGATCCGCGAGCTCATTTCCATGGACGTTGTTGTGTCCCTTGACCCACACCATCTCGGCCCCGCTGGCCGAGATTCCACAACCTGCCAAAGCACCGCTCAGATACCCGCATATGTACTCCTGAATCGCTTCCTCGGTAACGTTCTTCAACATGCTTGCTGCTGACCACAAGGTTTTTTTTTATGGTCCGACAAAATGGAAACCTGGGAAAATCCTTTGTGCTTGTACTCTCCAAGTGTCTCATCGACTCTTGGGAAAGACAGCGTCCACCTTCCATGATACATACACCCTCACACACGAACGCTTAACCAGCATCTCCTTCTTCATTTCATCCTTCACTAACCCTCCTCACCCTCTATCTCATCCCTGATTCTCTCCTCCCTAATTCTCCCCTCTCACACTCTTCTCTCCTTACTTCTTTCTCTGCCTCTCAACCCTCCAACACATTTGCATTCACACGCCAAATTGACGATGCTATATGACCAGATTTTTATCTACGCGGTCGCCGTCGGCGTGCCCATGGTCTGCATCCCCCTCCTGATCCAACTCTGTGGATGGTGGAGGTTCTTCCGGATTAGAAAGTCTCGCAAGTCCACAGCCGCAGCTACCACCACTACGACTACTACCGTCACAGGAGACGGCGCCGCTCCGGACTACAACCACATTGCTTTCGACAATAATGACTATGATAATGCATACTTGCCGCCGTATTCCACAGCTATCGCAATGGATACCTTGCGGACCCCACCACCACCACTACCACCAATAGTTTCAAACCAAGCTACTCCTACTGCTACGCCTGCATATGTTTCACGGTCATAACACTGCGCATCATCAAAAGCACTCTGTGCTCACATCATCTCTTTGTATCATACCTAATCCCCTTTCTTTCCTAATCACCTAATAAACACTTATTTAATTGATCGGATGGAATTCTACTTGAAGCAAACTTGCTCTGAAGCCAAGCGATGGATGACAAGAATTGGTAGAAATACCCGCCTGTAAAAAACTCAACTATCTCCAGCCTTGACCAGTTCTCCGCTATCCCACGCGACATCCTTCTCTTTTCATACTGAGTCCTGGCGTAGTCGAGGCGTCGGCTACAAGTACTCCACGGAGGGTCATAAAATTCTTGAGGCCCGACAGAAACTAAAAGTCCTCTCCTAGGCCCACCGTTTTCACCCTTCCTCGCCGACTGTAAGTAGTCATAACAAAATGAACTTTGCGTTGGGCCATTAGTCACTACCAAAGTAATGACCAAGTCGGGCCTCCGACGATTAGCCTCGCATCAAGAACCTTCAACTCTCCTAGGTCGCCCAGTTGTCGGAAAAGTATCTCGAGTCGCCCCACCTTCTTCTGGTGCTGGTCGAATCTGCTCCTGTTGTTCGGTTCGATGGGGATCCAGGTCTCGCCCTGTGTTGATGGTGACCTGAAGTTCCCGAATCTTGGTTGAAAGCCCATCGCTCGGAAGAGGAGGAGGAAAAGAATGACACGAGGGGATGGTCGTGGTGGCACTCACAGGTTACCCATAGTCGTGTCAGGTTTGGTAAACGATACGTCCAGTAGGTTGTACGCCGAGTAAAATCCACCTTCAGCGACCGAACCCAAAAGGCGTTCCTGCGGATCAATTCCTTCTGCTGACTGAAGATGACGGGTGAACGGCCATTGGAGTGTTTGGGCTGGTTACGGAGGTATTGGAACAGGCGGACCTGTTTGTCTCTTGACTCCCACCATCGGTTGGGTGGATATCCAGTACTGCGTTAATAAATGTAATAGTGGGAGATGGATTGCCAGTGATATAAGTCCTTGCAGACAGCAAAACAGGCGCTGGTGTCTGAGGAGTCGAGATGGTGGAAGATAAGGTCGGTGATGAGGAAGTTGTTGAAGGCGGTTGTGGCAGAGACTGGCGTTGTCCCTGGGTTGCGAGGAGAGTTGGAAGAGTTGACTATCCATATTGTGAAGCAATTGAAATTGACCAAATGCAGGACTGGCTGTGACCGTTTCAAACTCTTGTGTTTGCATTTGCATACAAGAAACGAGGGAGAGCCCTTCCTTGCTCACTTGTTCACGCTCTCTTTCACCGACCGGACCGACTGACAGTCAAGACGCCAAAACATGTCCGCGACGATCCTGAACCAACATCTTCACAGCCATGGACTCGACCTCATCACCGACACCCACAAGTACCGCAAAGTAGTAGCCCTCCGTCCACTCAATAAAAGCTCTGTCGTCATCACCTCCCGTCCACTCTGCAACCCGATCATCTTCCCCACCCATCGCGCCCAGCACTGCGAGACCTGTTTCCAGACCAAGGGTAGCGACAGTGGCACGTCAGCACCAGCGGGAGGATTGGAGCTCGAGAGATGTTCGGTGTGCAAGAAGAGATACTACTGCAACAGGGAATGCTTCACTGTCGCGTGGAAGGGCTGGCACAAGTGGATCTGTCATGACAAGGATATGGACGACCTCGATTACGAGATGCTCAAGATGGTCGTCATCTCGATCGAGCGACTCCGGAACGGCGCCTTCAAGGAGTCCAAGCAGTCTGTAGTGGCAACATCAACAGCAGCAGCCGCAGGATCTCATGGAGCAGGAGAGCAGGAGTCACCTGCGCTGACAGAGTATGTTTTTTCGACACTGATGGGGCACGAGGCGATCTCGGATCCGGGAGAGATCTCAAAGTACAAGGAGATTGCGACCAAGATTCGGGAACAGCTCATTGTGACCAAGTTTCCGTTCAAGAGCGAGGGCAGCCGAGGAGAGCCGCCCTCGGTCGCAGAGCTGATGCGGTACTTGTGTCGATTTCACTGCAACAACTTCTCGATCCATGACTCACAGCTGTTTACGATGGCCGAAGGGACCTTCCCCATTGGTGCCCTTTTCAATCACTCTTGTCGGCCCAACGCCATTGTGATGTACGAGGGGCAAACTCAAGTGGTCAGGATTCTGGAGGACATTGCTGTTGGACAAGAGGTATGCACCTCCTACGTCGACAATGGTGTACAGAGAGCGGAGCGGAGGCAGCTGTTGAGAGGAAAGTACCACTTTGACTGTCTGTGCCCACGGTGCGGAGACGAGGAATCGGGCGAGACGGCGGAGAAGGCAGGGTTCAGGATACTGGATGACTTGATCGAGGGCGACCAGGATGGTGAGGATGGCAAGAAGGTAGACGGTGAGTGGTTGACCAAGCAGTTCGAGACCATTATCCTCCCAGGCGCACGGTCGTTACAAGTTGCAGGACCTTCTCTCCAACCTCCAACTATGATCAACAGGAGCTCCTTCACAAGCTATCTGATCCACTCATTGGTACCTCTGATTCAAACTGGAGCCACAGAGCAAGCGTACACGGAACGACTCTTTACAATCTACGACGCTCTCCGGACGACGCCTCATTGCACGCCCAAGCCATTCACCACCACCGTCATGACCAACGCCACCTCGTTCTTCAACACATCTCTCGAACACCAGTCCTGGGCATTGGCTTCCAAGATCGGGACGTTTATTCTGGCACTGTACTTGATGATCTACCCAAGGCATCATCCTCTTGTCGGGCTGCATTGTTTTACGCTGGCCAAGTGTCTGTGGAACGATGTAGAGGGCGGAATGACATCTGTCCGGTTGTCGCACGAGATCCTGAAGTTGTCCCGGAATATCTTGACGGTCTCTCACGGGCGTACTGGACAAAACGCCAGCTTGGTCAAGGAGGTTGAGGCGTTTATGAGAACTGTTGAGAGCGAACTCGGTTCATGATCATAGAAACAATAAACTGGAGAGGTATGAAGAACGGATATACGGAGATGTGAGGGCCAAGTTGACTGGTTGATTTTAGTAGAGCGCAGTTGCGGTTGCCGAGAGAGCAGTAGCATTGAAGAGTGAGTTTGCATAACCTTAGGGATCAATTGGTGCTGCCTGTGAAAGTTCAGCCTCCAGCCTGGACTGGGAGGGGAGCTGTTCATTTTTGAGTCGACAAACCTTGCTTCATGTCAGCCTTCAATTGAACAACACCACTCCGTTTTCCCTTCCTCTTGTTTCTACATCCTCACCCTCTAGCATCTATCCAATCCCTCTTTCCTTCTTTCAATTCTGCAGCACATCTTCCATTAATGCCCAGAAAAAAGAACCCATACCTCTCGCCACAAGACATCGCCGCCCTTCTCTCCCTCAACAACACCTACCCATCTCACCCTCTACCTCAACCACCCAGTCTCCAAGCTTAATATCCGCCTTTGGCAACTCTCTGATTGTCGACCTCATTCTCCAGTACCTCTCCTCAAAGGACATTGGAACCTACCGAGCAGTCTGCAAGACCTGGAACGCCGTCGCCCAGCCACACCGATGGCGATCCATCTCCGTCTCTCAACGCATGTACGGTGGATATAACCCCTACGTCGACACGTATTGGTCGCTACCCTATTTAAGGTGGACGACGCTCAATAACGACAAACTCTACAATAGAGTGCCAAGGAACTACTTTAATGGCCGCCCAACCCTGAAACCGGCCATCTCCAGTCAGCAGAAGGAACTAGTCCGCAGGAACGTCTTTCGAGTCCGCTGGCTGAAGATTGACTACTCTGGTCACATTCTCCTCGACCTGCCGTTCACCAACTTGACACGGTTCTGTATGGGCTGTCGATACCGCTTCACCAGGTACCCGATAGTGGAAAGGATGGTGACGGTAAAGAAGGATCAACAGTTCAAGGAGGCCGCCCTGCAGTTGATCGGGCAGAACCCTCATTTGCAGGATATCGATATCTCGTACGTCGAAAATCTGGTGAATCCTCACGGACGCGATCCATCCCTGTCGCCCTTTGCGATCCGTGTCCTCCAAGCCCTTCGACAACCCCACCAGAAGCATCAGTCGTCATCATCTAGCAGTACCAATGTCAGCAGCAGCAGCCTTTATTCGTTGAAACTTGTTTGCCATGGTACCCAATCCTTGGAGGATCTCTGCTCCATCATCGAGAACTGTCCTCCCAATCTCAAGGAGCTCACTCTGCAAAGCCACTGCGAGGGTCGTCTATCCATACCTGTCATCATCCAACAGAGACTCGAGTCCATCAAGAAAAACAGCAACAGCAATAGCGCCAACCCCTCCACCAATCCCTCCGCCAGTCGACATCAGAGGATCCCATCTCTTCGGCTTTTGAACGTCTCTTGGATCGATTTGGAGGGAGGAGACGAAATGGAGGCCCACAACCCAGAATTTTTCTTCTACCCACTGCTGAGCTGTTTCCCAGACCTCCAAGAACTGTACGTTCCCTATGGTATCACTAATCAATACAACTCTGAAGGACGATTGAGTCCCAACTGCACTGACGAAACCCTCATCTCGACACTCGCGCTGAACTGCCCGGCCCTGACCACCATCAACTTTGGCTACAATCTGATCGCAGAGGAGCACATGTTCAGGTTTGTAAAGCTTATGCCAGAGGCACTCCAAGAACTCACCACGGAGATCGAGCCAGGCTATCTCGATCGCGTCATTCCGACGCTTCTGAGACGATCGGGTCCATCACTACAGGTCCTCCGTTTCAATGAACGATACTTCGATGGCAGCAGCGCACGATCCACCTACATCGCGGATATCCTGTCCGCCTGTCCACGACTCAAAACTCTTGTTGTGCTGCCCCCCCCCCCCGGGGATGTCACACGGGGCTAATAGACACAAATGTCGGACTTCAGGACTTCTTGGACGCGGAGTGGGTCTGTTCAGGGCTGGACACACTGTCGATCTGCATTAGGGACCTTGCTGAATACGAGGTCGAGCAAGAGATGGACAAGGACGGGAATCATAGCTCACCCTCCGATACCGACGCAGAGCTCGCCTTGTACCTCCGCCAGATCCACAACGTGTCAGAGTTCCACCGCCGACTCAAAGCCATGAGCCCCAGTCTGCAAACCCTCGACCTGACATGGAATCCCCTCTGTCAAGACATCTCCTACGATCCTTACAGCCACGACATTAACTTTCTCGACAACCTGCGCTGGATGAATCTCAAATGGTTCCCAGTCTCCGGTGGTCTCGAGTCCACAACAACCGCTCTGGAAATGGTGATACAAAGACAGTTGGAGAAGAAGAGCGACCTGACTTTACAGCGCAAACTCCAAGATTCGGGCATCTCTGTATGCGAGATCTGGATGGGGATTTATGGAGGGTATTACGACAGTTGGGAGGATTCGGGGTACGAGAATTATTCGGGAGTGGACTATTTTTATGAGGAAGCGTCGTTTGAGGACCTTCATGATGCGTACAAGTCGCGGAGTAGTAGACGTTTTCACGAGGAAAGGAAGCGAAAGAAATAAATAAACATGATGGTTCGACTTGGCGCGTTACATTTTCTATGACGCATCTTCGACGCGCCGAAAGTTCAGAGATGATGAGTCTAGTTGCTGTGTAGGTGCTGTCGGAGAGAGAGTGAGTCAAAGAGGACCAAAAAAAAGAGGAAGGGACAAGAAATAAGATAGATGCTATGCTAGGAAATGTGTCAAGAATGGTCACCTGACAGGGCGATGCCAACACGGGAAGTCACCCAAAGAAGAAAAAGGGGGAGACGAGACAACGTACACACATAAGAAGCAATCGATCTTTGTCCTTTCTTTACCTTTCCTTAACGTTGCACTCGATACCAGCCGCCACCGTTTTCTCGCTCGCCCTCAATGGAACAATCTCAGAGTTTGATATCGGCCTTCGACAACATCCTCATCACCAACAACATCGCCCAGTATCTTTCCTCCAAGGACATAACCGCCTGTCTCAAAGTCAGCAAGGCCTGGTACACCCACTTCCACTCCTACCAATGGCGAACTATCGCCCACTTTTACACCTACCAGGCCGAGAACCACGACCCTGCAGCCCACCCACGCAGGCAATGGTGGAAACCCATCAACAAGAAGGACGACGACGACACTAGCGACAAGCGCAAGAAAAAACCTTCAATCCACTCCAACGCCCGCTCGCACTTCATTTTCAGCACGCAAAGGGACCTCATCTGCTCGAATGCCTTTCGGGTCCGGTCGCTCAAGATCGACTACTCTGCGGCTATTCTTCTGGATGTGCCCTTCGTCAACCTGACACGGCTCACCATGAACTGTCGACACGGCCACAACATAGATCCGACAGTCAAGGCAGCGGAAGGGAGGAGGGCAGCGGACAGGACATTTCAGGAGCGAGTTTTGGCCTTGATATCCTTGAACCCGAGACTGCGGAGCTGCAGGTTTCGTATGCTTATTGCTGGCGACCACCAACTGAGGGGGCCGCCGTTTTCTATTCGGATCCTTCAGGCTCTTCAGCATCGCCCATCATCAACAGCAACCGCAACGACGACGACGACGACGACAGGAACGACAGCAACTGCGACAACCATCAGTATCAGCAAATTGTACTCGCTGAAACCTGCTATCCAAGGCTGCCAGTCCTATGGTGATATCTGTTCAATTATCGAAAACTGCCCCCCCAGCTTGCAGGAACTCGCCGTACAAAGCTCTTTCCATGCCAACTCCAACTCCTCGCCCATGTTTGCAAGGAGCAAGAATCTTGAGCAGCGACTGGTCTCCTTGAAGGACAACGCCACCAACTACACAGCCACTACCGCCACCATTGGCAACAACAACTCTCCTCGACGACAGACTCCATCTCTCCTCTCTTGAGTGTAAATTGGTACTCGGCACGCGATGGACAGGAGCTGGATGTAGTCGACTTGGACAAGTTCCTCTACCCTCTCTTGGCCTGCTTCCCAAGACTCCAGGACTTGACTCTGCCCAAGATCCCCTGCCGCGATCTCAAGTAGGGCTCAGCTCTAGTCTCGATCCTCACCCTATCCTGCCCAACCCTAACCAACATCAACTTTGGAGAGAACTTAATCTCGGAGGAACACATGTTCCGATTCATCACGGGCATGCCACAAGGACAAGGACAAGGCCTCCAGGGACTCACCATGCGGATCACCCCTCTCTATGCCAACCGCGTTTTGCCAGCACTACTACAGCAATGTGGATCAACACTCCAAGTCCTTCGTCTTGGCGAGCTCGGATTCGCCAATTTGCGATCCACATATATTGCCGACATCCTCGCCCGCTGCCCGCGACTCAAGGTTTTTGTTGTCTCATCCGCACCTGGCAAGCTGCGACCATTCTCCAAGATTGCACTTCAGGACTTGTTGAGCGCAGAGTGGGTCTGCTCAGAGTTGGAAACACTGTCGATCAGTATCAACGAGCTCGCGGCTGTCGCGACGGCACAGGACACAGGCACGCTGTATGATGGCCTTGCATCGTTGGCGCTGGAGGACACGAAGAATGAAAAGGGCAGCCAGTTAGGATCGACGGCAGCACAGACTTACCAAGACTACGTCAAGTTCTCTAGCATGGTGCGCAACGTTTTGGAGTTTTACAGGAGGTTGAATGCGTTACCCAAGTTGGTGACATTGTCCTTACAGTGGAGTCAGGTTTGTCAGACGGTGCCCTATGAGTGTGGGATGGGGTTCTCAGACCACTTGTTGGATGTCGACAAGCTGCAGTGGATGGGTCTTGAATGGTCAGCCCGCTCTGGCGTCTAGACTGCCCCTGGCCGTTGACGTTTCGAGAGAAATGTACTATGATCAGAACCATGACTGTTAATAAATACGAACATCAATTAATTCTCGCACGAAGCACCCAGGGTGGCGCCATGATAGGGTGGTGATATGACCAGACAACCAAGGTTAAAAAATAACGGCCGTTCCTCCTTCTGTCGCAGCTGCCGCTGAACGTAGCCATAAAGTGATATACCTGTTGTCAGTGTTGTCCCTCACTGACACAATACGCTTCTATGATATATGTTCCTATCCAACCTTCCAAGCCACGAAGATCCAACAAGGAGGCGAAGGGTTACGTTTATTGATTCCTTGCACTTCACCCGTGTCAACGCGATGCATCCCACATTCCTCTCCTCCCGTCTTCGACTCCCAACCACCACCGCTGCCATAAAGTCTGCCTTCGCTCGAATTTTTAACATCCCTGAGTTGACCTTGCATCTCGAACTGTTTCTCTACGCTTGAGATGTAATGTCTGATTCAAACCAACGTTCAAAGGGCTCAATATTTCAAAGTGGTCCGTTTCAAACCCAGGTCAACGCTTTATGGTCTCGTCAGCATAGGGATAGGGAGTGTAAAAAATTAAAAGGTAGAAATGATTAAGCAACAGAGAGAAGGAAGGGGCTCTTTTATCTCCCCCTGCGCATTCTTTCATCAACACCCCCTTCACGAGTTGCGCCAGAAGGCAAAGCCCTCTTTGCTCTTTCCCCCGCCCTCTCCTCAGGGCAGACAATTGATAGAGCGGTGATCAGATCAGTGCTTTACTTACCACTTTTGAATCGATTCAGGAACCAACGCACTCGTTGAAAGGGGAACAACCCAGCCGATGTATCTTTCTCACACGGCGTCATGTGGGAACTAAAGCAGCCACGAAATAAATAAAGGGAGACGTGTCTTCCTTGGTACAAAGTGAGAAGTGAGTTTTTTTTTTCTTGTTTGCTTTGGACTCTCCATCCGAATCAAAATCCATCGACCCCGCTCCTGATGCCACCCTTCGTATCGTCGACTTCCGTCTCCGCCATCACAGACACGGAATCTGCCTCGGCCCGAATCTTTCAGATTCCTGAATTGGTTCTCCTGGTCGTAAAGAACCTCGACTCAAAAGACGTGTCTAGTGTGACAAAAACCTCCCGACTCCTCCACACCGTCGGCGAGCCATACCTCTTCCGTAGGCTGTTGCTCCTCACAGCTCTACTTGAACCCTCACACGACAATGTACCCAAACCAGCGCGCAGTCTAGAGGGCGTAGCCAGGAATGCCGGTTCTCTCACGACCATCGTATTGGACGACGATAAACTCTTGCGCCACTACTACACCTGTCTCCGCAATACCGTGCGTGACAGGGAGCTCCTGCCTCGAGTACTAACAACAGATACGTCCCCAAACCCATCAATGGCGTCGGTCAATCAGCACCGGCAGCAGCGGCAGTCTCTGGTTTCAACGTCGACTCGGTTCCAGTGGTCTCTCGAGGATCTTTGCGCAAAGGCGGTCATTCCTGCTCAGGCGCGGTATTGTCTCCAGGCTAGCCCTCTTCTCACAGCTCTCCGTCTTGACAACGTCATGATCCCAAACCGTATTTATGCTGACTATTGGGCGGTGACAATCTCAGGACTCAGGATGCTTGAGACACTGTCCATGAAGTTTGTAACGCCTGATTCCTCTCGGCCGGATGACCTTCTCTCGACCATCGTCCTCTGCAGTCCTCCATCGCTCAAGTCGCTATCGCTCGGAGTTCATCGCCATACAGATGCCCAGCGTCTCCTCTTCCGCGAGAACCCAGACAACGATCCGACCTTCAAGCTGCTGTTGAACGCCCAGCCCAGCGAGCCGACCATCACTCGGGACAAGGACTCTCTCCTTCCCAATCTGACTGAATGGAACGTGTACAGCCCCTACCTTTGGGACTACCAGACCTACCGCAGTATTCTGCGACGGCTCCCTAACCTCGTCTCAATGGAGTCTCCTAACATACGTCTGGACACTTCTGTGAACAGTTTAGCGTACGCCAGATTTATCGTCAACACTTGCCGGGGATTGAGGAACCTGTCCTTCAACGCCCGAGTGAGCGGTGGGGAAGTAGAGCCGGTGCTTGCCATCATGGGAGCCATGAAGGAAAACACTCTAGAATCCCTCAACCTTCATGGATACAACTATTCGCACAACGAGTTGGCATCGAGGTTGACCAGGCACTATACCTCTCTACGACGACTCGAGTTCCAGGGCAGCGGGATTGGTGCTGGGCTGCTTCGATTGATCCTTGTCAACTGCGCAAACCTCGAGGTGCTGAAGGCATTGGAGATTCCGGTCCGTTTAGAGCGCCTGATTCAGGAGAGGTGGGTATCTACCAGGATCCAGGAACTCCATATCAGCATCGACGCAGGCGAACCCGAGATCCCCATCCGACCAAACAACCGGCGCCATTTCAGCATGCAGCATAAGGAGAAGGTGGTGCGATTGGAGAAACTCTACCGACAACTGAGCATGCTCACAGAGCTGAAGGTGTTGGACTTGAGGTTGTACACGTCTACTGCTGATCGTCACTTCAATGTGGATGTTGGCCCACCACCCTTAACTTACGTCATGTCGGGCCTGTTGACATTGAATGACGAGGGCAAGGATGGTGGACTTTGGGGTGGCCTTCAGTTGCTGTCTGGGCTCAAGAACTTGACAGTCCTCAAAGGCCTGTTCGCATTCAACGTCGCCACGTTGCCAGGTTTCATCATGAGAGAGAAGGATGCCAGATGGGTCGCTGAGAACTGGCCAAAGCTGGAGAGGATCGAGTTCTATACAGGAGACCATGCCGTCGACTCTGCCGACATCCTGTCCTCTGTTGCGTGGCTCCGATCCATGTTGCCCCACGTAGAGTTCGTCCCCTTTAACTATATGTGACCAAAGTGCTTTCTTCCGCGTTATTAAACATACCTGTTCAATTTTTTTCTTCCGTATCCCGTTCTTCGCCCTTCAGCGACTTGCATTTCCTCACGCGATGAATCAATGTAACGTTCACTTGCTGCTTACCTTTCCAGCTCTTGGCAGCATTCTTGGTTATGGCTCGTGGCATTAGAAATGGAAGGAACAGCGAGAGTTCTTGACTTAAAAGTTTGCGATTGTCGACGCGGTTTCCACATTGTTTTATTGATAGGATGGGGATCATTGATAGAAATCAGTGTCTGCGCCACTTTGCTTGCCAATTTTGGTTGTCGATTCAGAAACCAAGAAGAAAAATGAAAACAAAGGTGCCAAGGTCAGGGCAGAGGAGGCGCGAGCAAACAACATACTGAAACGAGAAAGGGTCGTTTGGATGCGTCCTCCTTCTTACCAAGGCTACATGCATATCCACGTGCGCCGCATTGCTCCTTCCAAAGCCACGGAAGAAAGTAGGAGAGAGGGAACAGCGATCCCTTTGTATTTTTTTTTATTCCTTGTTCCCACTGCCAAAACACTCGCAGTCCCACTTTCTCCCTTTTACATTCATCACCACTATCAATAGACGCCGACACGGCGACGCCAAATGGAAGAAATAAAGCATTCAAAGCGTTCTTCCTCCTCAAACCATATTCACATCGAACAAAGATTGGAGAACTCAAGTGCGTAAACTACAGGTATTATTATGTTACAAACGGGTGTGTTGCCGTGGTAGATAGAAAAACGAGACAGTGAAATAAAGACAGGTGGACTAATCATCCAGACATCCCATCGTCCAAGAGAGCTCTCCTGACACGGTTACTCTCCTCTTCAAACCGCTGGATCCACGCCTCAGCAGCGACCTCAAGCGCCAGCACTTGTTCAGCCATGCAAGCCCGATGGAACTCCTCAACAGTCATCTTGAGCTGCGCCTCGGAGAAGTTGGTCTCCTCCAACAATCGTGTCCGCCGCCTGTGCTCCTCTGGGTCCGGATGCAGCCTCCTTCCCTTGGCATCGCCTCCTCCTCGCTGTTGCTGTTGTTGGTGATGGCGGGAGACTTCCTTGCGCGAAGAAGAAGCAGTAGTAGGGTCCAGACCAATACCAGGAGCTGCATTCGCCGTAGACGCGACAAGGCCTTGTGCAGCCGTGGTTGCTACACTAGGAACTGGCTTGGCCTGACTTACACTAGACTTGAACGCCGTTGCCTTTGCTGTTGCCGCTGACTGTTGTTGAGGTTGAGGTTGAGGTGGCTGCTTTGGTGGTGGTGGCGCATGTATTGATCTGCTTGCTGTAAAGTCCGGGTCAACATCCAGGTCCTCGTCAACATCCAGATCCTCAAGGCGAAGGAAGTCTGTCGTCGACTTTTTCACTGGCGTCTTGACAAAGGGTGACTTGGCTGCAGTTGTGTTGTTTCGACGAGATGCCGCTCCAATGGCCGAGAGAACGCGTGATACAGGCAATGCAGAAGGCGTCTTGTTCGGGGTCGTGGGGGTAGTCGAGCCAAAGAGAACTCTCGCCGCCTTCTTGGTCGGTGTCCACATGAAACTCATGTCGGGGTCGTCCTCAACCTCAGACACCTCTGGGTCCTCAAAGAATGTATCAGCTTCCGACTTCCCGGTGATCTCCTTATGCTTCAATATCGGTGCCACTGTCCCTGCTGCCGTCTCTGCCGTTGGAGCTTTTGCCTCTGCTGCTATTGCTGCTGCTTCTGCCAATGTTGCTGCTTGTCTCCGTTCCTTGTTCTGTGACCGACGAAGCTCTTTGACCTCTTCCCTCAACGCATGCTCCGCGACGACCATCACTTCCGAGTTGGCATTCTCATGCATCAGGTTCTCAAGGCGATCAATCAACATGCTCTGCTTCAACTCTGGAGGAACCTGCTGTGAGCTTGCCGCCTTCTTAGGACTTGGTGACGCGAGCTGCATAGATCTACCCAGTCTGTCGCTGTAACTAGATCGCAGAGGCGACTTGACGTGTGCAATACCAATGACATCCTTGATCCGCTTTTGACGAGGCGTGATCCCGCGGAAAGGCTGCGCAGGTGTGCGTTTGCCGTTGGGCGTCGACGTCATGAGACTCGCGTCAAGATGCCACTGTGAAGGCGAGACAAAGGGGCTTGTGAGCTCGGATGCAGTGCTGTCACGTCGATCCTCATCCTCCCAGCCTTCAATATCCACCCGAGAAGCTGCTCGCCTGACTGGGGTTGAAGGGTCGACAACAACAACGTTTGCATCCTCAATGTCCTCAAAGGTAACAGCTTGCCTCCGGGCAGGGGTTGATGGCATGTCCGTAGTGTTGCGACTCTGGCGGAGGATCGAGTCAGATTTCTGTCCTCGAATAGGTGTCGTGGCCGTTGATGGGGTGATGGGCGGTGGAGTCGAAGGAGGGACTTCATGAAGGGCATCATGAGGGACTTCCTCGAGGGCATCCTCAAAAACATCCTGAGGGTCATCCTGAAGGTCATCCTGAGGGTCATCATTGGGGACATCTTGTGGATTATCGTGAGGGGCATCCTCAAGGATATCCTGAGGAACATCATTCTGACGGACATCCTTAAGAACATCCTGAATATCCTCAGTTTCTGGCAGAGCTAGGCTCTCTGCGGAAATGGGTAGTGTTGGTGCTTCTGCCAAGGTGTCCTGCTTATCGGCTTCGGTTCCATTCTTGCCATTCTCCTCGAATTCAGGCATATCCGCTGAGGCAACCACCCGCTCCTTCTCCTCCTTCTCCCTCTCCTCCTGCTCCTTCTCCTTCTCCTCCTTTTCCTGCTCCTGCTCTTGCCCCATAACGACATCGACATCTGGTTGCTCGAAAATCTCGATCAGCGGCTTGGTAGCCCGCCTTTTGGATGACGACAATGAAGTCGACTTGGCAGTCCGTTTCGTAGCCTTTGTGGGCGCCGATTTCTTTTTCGGTTTGGTCGACGGCCGAGATATACTGTAGTCCTCGTCCTCCAGCTTGATCTTCTTGAGTCGATCACGCTTCGTCCTTGTTGGTTGTGGTGAAACGCTCCTACTCGACGAGCCTTTCTCAGAACCTTCTGGAAAATCGACCTTGGGTGAATCGCGTCGCTGCCGTGTGTTTCCTCTCCTCTGTCCCTGCACGTCTTCGATATCGCCCCCGCTGCCGGATGGGCGCGCGTGTGCCTCGCTCTCCAAATCACTCATCATCTCGCCCCACTCCTCTTCATCGGCTTCTTCCTCGTCCGCTACTACAAGTTTCCGCCGCTTCTTGAGGACTGCTGGGATCTCCTGTTTTTTGCGGGATTTCGTGAGATTCGAAAACCGGGTATCGACCGAAAACGGGTCCACTGAATCCTCGTCGGCGGGCTGGTTTCTCTTCCGCTGCGCCTGCGATGATCCTGATGATTCGTAGGATGATATCGTTATGGCAGAAGTTGAACTGGCCGAGATCGTCTTGCTCTTGGAGCTTCCTATGCTCTTAGAGCTCCCGGTGCTTTTGGTGCTCGATGTACTCTTTGATGCACTCTTGGCACTCGACGTACTTCTAGTACTCTTTTTTGAAAGGATAGAGCTGATGGACTCGTCTTCCTCCTCAGCCTTGATCCTGGCAGTGCCCGTACGAGAAGATGCCCTTGCTGAAGCCGCCGGCTGTCGTTTTAACCCTGCTTTTGATGTCGCCTCGCTACTGTCCTGTATATCGAAATCAACGTTGCGTCCTGCAGAAAGCGCGCCGGTGGCTTCTGATGAGCGACTGGATGCTGACTCGGATGCTGTTGATTTTTGAGATCGACTGTTCTTCACGGACTTTTTAGTCTCTGGTTTTGCTGTTCCCGCTCTATGCGTCGGCTGTAAATATGAATAAATAAGCGAAAAATTAACGGCCGCTTTCAAAATATGAGTGGGCTTTTAACCCCGCAAGATGCTGAAGAAAGCCAAAAGCAGTGACAAGGAAACTAACCAGGTTACTGTCTGACTCTTCACCATCAACATCCTGGGTTTTCCGTTTTTGTTTTGCGGCTTTGGCTGCTGAAGCTTTAGTTGGTGCTGCGGCTCTGGTCGCAAAGAATGGGCAGTTGGGTCGTCGTCTCTTATGCTCGTCCACTGGGTCGTCCTCGATTTCCCATCCGTCAAGAGCAGTCTCGCAGTATGGACACTGTACATTGTCGTCCGAATCGTCGGTGGGTGCATAGATGAATCCTGCGTTCGCCATCTATAAGAGGGTGCGCAGTATGTTAGTATGCACATCCATGAACAAATTCTCCTATACCGCCATAGATATCATATACGCGTGAAATGACCTACCCTCTTGGTAGTGCCAAACCACCCCTTTGTGCGTTCATGAGGCCACCATTTCCCAAACGTTTGAAGCCTAGCCTTGGTCATCCTCTCGCCCCTGGGCAAGTTTTCCTCGTCATCCCAGCGGAAGGGGAGTCCATCCTCGACAGGGTAAATGGATTTGACAATAGCCCAGCAGCAGTTTTTCGAATGGCTCATATGCTCCTCGAAGGGGTCGTCGTCTTCGGACCAGTCATCTAGAGATTTCCCGCAGAGAAAGCAGACCACGTTGTCTGGAGAAGTCGAGAACGGTTTCCAGTAGAACCCCGCCTCTGCAAGCTACGATGGACACAACCAAAGATAGAGGATATAAGGTTAGTTTCCAATTGCAGTATTGTGTCGGTAAACAAGGGCGTGTTCTGCATTACACCTCTTGATACAGGTAGCTTATGTCGTACCGACGAAGGCGTAGCTCGAAATGTGTCGGGATGAGGCCAGGACCGTGTTCCTCGAGTGAATGAGTCGATCCTTTCATCGACCGTCAGCATCGGCGTCATCCTGTCCTGACCGTGTTTGTGGTGAAGAGTGAAATGCGAATCCTGGCAAGTCTATCGTGTAGATAATAACAAAGAAGACGCGATCTTGTTCCTGGGACGACTGAAGGGCTAATGAACAAAAGGAGAGATGGTGATAGAGCACAACAAAATAGGTGATGCAAGTTGTAGGAGCTCATCACGTGCAATGTGACGTAGGTTTATTTTTTATCGCCAAGTTGTCTTTATTGACCTCCATCCATTTTTGCTATGTGTGTTTTATATCCCATTCTTATCTCCCATGGTGTGATAAGTTCTCTTTTTATTTGCCTTTCTCCGTAAGCATTACAATGATCGATAGAAACGCTTGCATAGTCAGTTGATGACAGGAAAGCAGGCAAGGAAACAAGTTTTTTTGTTTACATCCCGCACTGCCGCCTAACAGTAACCCCCATCCCACTTTCCTGGACTTAGTGTAAAACCCCGATGCTAGTTAGTTTTCAATAAAGGGACGAATCGGAAGAGGATAAGCACAACGTTCTAGGCATTGAGTCTTTACTTTTTTTACTATGAGTTCTCTCATCTTTGGTAGCGTGTTGGTCGTTGTCAGTTGAATGGACCAAGTAAGGGAGGTAGTAAGGAGGGCAAAGGCCATTTGACTCGGAAGACAACGACCGACCATCCAAGAAAGAAAAACGGAGGAGGAAAAATAACTAGGTGAAGGGTCACCAAGCCTCAGAAAACTTGCCAGTAAGAAGGCCACGGGAAGGCTCCACAAACCGTTCAAACAAAATGCAAGCTCGCAGCCTTCTTTTTATTTGTGTTTGCGAACAAGAAGCTTACAAGCTGAGAACGAAACAACCATCCATCATTTGAACATAACTGTACATAGGGCATCCTGATGGCTTTGAGAACGCTAGGCTGAATCTGAGTGAGAAACCAAGAGCCATAGAAGCTGATTGGTCCATTTCAGTGTAGGTTTGGACAGAAGGAATAGAGACGCGTGCATTGTTGCGCATCGACTTTCGTCTTACCACAGCCCATCTTGTTCATAATTTACATTCAGGAAAGGAGCGGATGACCAATGGCCTGGGTGCACATGCGATAGGAGAACGAGATAGAGTGGAAGAGGAGAATTGAGGAAGGGGCGTGTGCGTTTGTGCTCCCCACCTTCGTTCATCCATCACTGCAAGAGGAATAAAAAAGACGGGAAAACTGGTTCTTCATACAGCTTTTTTTTTTTCTCGTTTCTTCTGTCTCTCTATCACAGCATCCTATTGTTTACTGTTTTACCCTTCTTTTTCTTTTTGATCATCCTTACTTGCCTGCACCTGCACCTGCAAACCCCCCTGTTTTGTCCACTCGTCCGATTTAATTTCTCCTTCACAGTTCGCCTTTTCTTTCTTTCTTTGATAATCGATTTCAACCTTTTTTTTGCTTTCTCTGCAAACCGTTATCCCTGCAGTTTTCTCTCTCTCTCTCTCTCTCTCTCTCTCTCTCTCTCTCTCTCTCTCTCTCTCTCTCTTCTAACTCTCTCTCTCTCCCTCTCTCTCTCACCCCTTTCTCCTCCTGCACCACCATCTTTTTCTTTTCCCACAACACCATTCTTAAGCTTTCAAACCTTCAAACAGCTCCTGCATATATCGTTTCACTTCTTTCTCTCCACAGAAATCTTTATTTTTTATTTTTCAAAACAACAAAGAAACGCGCGTTTATCACACGACCACACACTCAGATCAGCATTAGCCTCCACTGTTACGCAATCCGTGAACTAGGTAATTGTCAACATTCATTCTATGCAAGTTCCCGATCCCTCTTTTTCCTCATTTATCCATTCAGAGATACCCCGATAGTACGCGCTCACGACCCAGCGCGTCACGGCAGGCCACTCTCAGCCTCAGCCGTATGGCCCTCATGTATATTTCAATAATTGAGATGAAAGAAAATGATGGAAAGAAAGCTGCGCGAGGAAGAGCAAGAGTCGACGCAAAAACTACGCCTCATGCATCACCAACTATTACAGGCGTTTTATCCTTACACCTATGTTGTTGTCGTGTACCCATATGGTCGCCGAGAGAAAGAAATGCAATTCGCGTTAGCATCGACATGAGGACAGGGAAGAGAGAAAGAACTATTAATGAGGGTGTTGTTGGGCGAGTGGTGCAACTCTGGGAGTTGAGCAAAAAATAAAAAGAAAAATAAGTGCGGGCACGTAGAGGCGAATAAGGCTGTGAGCAAATCAAAACAAGGATTGCTACTCTAACTCAGGCCATCTCCAGTGTTATTTTGCGTGCGAAACTGTTTTTTTTTTCTTCGTGTATGTGTAGTATGTATGTTCCACTCTGGATGTTTTTTTACGTGTGCATTTTGGTCTGGGTCCCAACTGTTCATTCGCCAAACCCGTCCCTGGTCAATGCAACACTTGCATTAATGCTTCTTATTTTGAGGGTTTCACCCCAATCCATACACAACGTCCAGGGAGGGATAGAGAGAGAAAGGCGAATAAGACTTACAAGAGGGACCCAAGCGTTATGCAAACAGGCGGATATGATGCAGATTTTTTTTTTTGGAAAGGAGGTGGTGCATGAGTGATTGCGAATCGGGCTTGGGGAGAGGGGCGGAGAGAGGGTTCTAGTTCCTGGGCGGTTGAATTGTTCGGCTTCCTAATCGAGTGGGTTGGTTGTTTGGGTTGGTCGCGGTTCAAAGTCCATCGACTCCTCTTTCAATCGGCGCTTGGTTTTGCCACTATTTTCTGTGTTGTTGTTCTTTCACCACGTTTTTTCATTTCTACCTGCTCCGAATTGCAATTTACGCCCAATTTACTCTTCTTTCTCTCTGTCTGTTTCTTTTGGCCCGAGGTCTAGCTCAGTCTGGGGTAGGGGTAGGGGTAGGGGTAGGGTAGGTGTAAGGCGGGAAAAGGAGGCGAAGGTTTACTTCTAGTCTCTTTTTTATATTTCTTGGTTCATGTGGCAGAACACAAGCGAACAAACTTAGACCTATCCCATCCCCACTTCTTATTTCCTTCTCTATCGCACTCCCCCTATTCAACTTTCTTTTTGTCGAACTGGGGTTCTCATCGGAGGGGCTGTGAAATTGTTCATTTCGGACTAAGACAAAGAAGAAGCATGTAAGAAGAAAGGAACCAATGTTCCGAAAGAGTGGACAAAGAGGACCCGGTCATTTGACCCCAATTCCACTAACCAAAGGCGCATTTGTTTTTCTTTATCGTTTTCCACTTGGCTCTCGAAATCAAAAAAAAAAGAACAAGGGTCGATATATAAATTGGTAGGCGCCCTGATCAACAGCATAAAGCGGTATCTTTTTTTTTCACCTTGTTTCTGTCTCCTCTTCATCTTTAACGTACATATTATATTATCACACACAACTCAAGCCAAACCACAAGGTAAAAGTCATTCATTGGCACCTCGTTTTATCTAAAAGAGCATGTTAGTAAAATGAGACTGGGGTAGAAGGAGAAAGAAAAGGAAAATGTACAACCAAAAAAAGTGGAGCAATTTTTTTTTTGGCGCAGACTATGCATGTGTTGAGCGGGATTTGGATTTTGAGAGGATGGACCATGCTCCATGCTCTATGCTCCTCTTTGTTTTTGTTTTCTTCTATTTTTCTCTCTCTCTTCCCCTGTGATTGTGGTTTTTTTGCATGCATGGAACCATCTGTCGCATGGTTGTGTTTGTTTGGTATTTTTTCTCGTAAACTCTCTTTTTATTATATCTCGCACACATCCCCCACATTTCTTGAGCTCCTTTTTTTTTCTTGCTTGCATCGTCCATTCCACTCCAACGTTTTGGCAAACAAACAAACAAAAATAACAACAACAAAACAACAATAGTGAGGTACGACGACAAAACAATATGGACAGCACTTTGTGATGTGGAAGCAGTAATCTCCCACAAATTGACTATCACACTCCCTCCCTCCCTTAGTTGTCTGTCTTTGAGTGCTCTTTATGAAGCATATTACGGTATATTGCAACTAGCGCACCTCCATGTCTCCAATCTTGTCTCTCCGTGTCAGATACTTGAACCCGTAATACTCTGTGTTGTTGTTATCGGCTATGTCTTTTTATTGCTGTTGTTTGTTTGTGCAACCGGCGAATGGGTTGAAGAATGGAGCACAAGGGAACAATTAACACAATCATTTGTTGTGTGCCTTGGCGAAAATAATAACGGCCGCCCTGCCTGACTTTTCTTTCCAATGGCGCTGTAGTTGATTGTTTGGAGTGAAGAAAGTGATGATAATGTTTGTCGTACCGACATGTAGGAAAGTCATTTGCTTAGTCTCATTCTTGTGAAGTGCTTATTGGTTCCAATTGGAGACAAGGAATGGTTCATAACAACATATAAAGAGAGAGTGTTCTCGCCCTTTTTTCTTCTCTTTTTATTCTTCATTTGTTCCCACTCACATTTTCTTCCACCTTCATTTATTTTTATCAGTCGATTCTATCTCTTCACTTCATCCAAATCACTCATCTCGAATCACTTAATACCCTCCATCACCCATCACTCATCAGTCAAATCGACTATTAATCTGTCTTGATCGATCTCTATCACTCACTTGTCACATCCTCCTCTCTCTTCACTCTCTTGCTCACTGGGCACCCCCTTCAGCTAGTATTAGATCTCTTTTATTTCTTGCTTATTCACCTTTGCGACCTGTTTCGTCTCATTCAACCATCCCAACCATACGCGTCCCAAACAACCAGCCTATCAATCTCTCTTTTTCACGACCAAGAAAAAGGCATCTTTCAACTTGAACCAACCACCAACAAAACACCAATCAACACACGTTCTTTTACACTCTTTTCCTACCAGCAGTGACCCTTCCCTCTACATACAAACCGCCACCCCTCTTCCGACCTCGTTCTTCTGGACCCCCTGTCGTCTCCCATCCGCCACACATACCACTCCTTGCTCCCTCTCAGATTGACGCCAACAAACAAACCCAAAACAATGCCTGCCAGCCCGTCCGGTAAGTCTGCCATCTCCTCAAAGGTCCACTCACAACAACTTTTCTTTCCCTTTCCAGAAAGAAGAAAAGAAGAAGATAATCTTTTTTTGAATTCACACCCAGATACAAGAGATTCGATCCAATCGAGGGCAAAGCACAAAAAATAATAATAATTGGTGAACAACGAAAGAAAGAAACGACAACGAACGAACGAACACAAAGGAACAGAAGAGGAAGAGAAAAAAAATTCCAGCCTCCGTCTTTGACACTTTGCCACTTTGCTACACACACTCACTCCCTTATTGTGTGTTTGTTGTCCGTTGTTCCTTTCTCTGTGTGTGAGAATGTGTACGAGTGTGTGCGTGTTCGAGTGTATATATGTGAATGAGTGCCACCATCATCACCAGCAACAACTTACGTCTCCTTTTTGATCCACACGAACACCCCCTGTCTCCTCTCTCCTCCCTTCTTTTCCTTTTTGTGTCTGTTCTTGTTCTTGATTTGACCCCGGACCCTGATTTCAGCAGGAACCTGTAATATCTCTTTCCCGGAGCCTTTCTCTTTCTTACATATGCAAAGCCATGGATTGGACACACGTTAAAAATGGCGCCCTTTGCGAGCAGAGTTTTTTTTTTGTTTACATTTTTTTTTTTTTTTTTTTTTTTTTTCGGCTTTCGTGTTCGGTAATCGTGTCGAATGGAATGAACACAAGAAGGGGCGTATGTGATCTTTTCCACTTTTCCACATCCCCGTCTCGTTATCATCGTTACTTGTTCTTTTTTCCTTCCTTCGTTCCTTCTTTCTTTTTCCTCCTCACTTCTTCGCCAGCACCCTCAATCAAATCCAACGTACCGTTCGTTTGTCAACCTCCATCGATTCTCTCGCTCCATTCGATCTCTCCTCTTCCTCTTCCACCCCCTTCCTCGCTCCGTTATTGATTGTTCCCCGTCCCATTATTCCTTTCTTCCTCCTCCGCCATCCGCCTCTTCGCCTCCTCCCTTCTTCTCAACTTGTCCCTGCATCCCTCCAACAAAAAGTCCATTTCTTTCATCTTCTCCTTGTCTCTTTCCTCCTCTTTCTTCTTTCTCTCCTTCCTTCTCTCCTTCCTTCTCTCCTTCCTTCTCTCCTTCCTTCTCTTTCTTCTTTCTCTCCTTCCTTCTCCTTCTCACCCATCGTCATTCGTTGTCCTCTCCGCTTTTTGATATTCTCTCCTCCCCCTACATCAACACACACGCACACATCCTTCTTCTCTCTTCGCCCCTCAGCACACCATCCTTCCTCCTTTCTTTCTCGATTCTCTCTCTCTTTCCCATTCACTCCAGCGATAAACGACAATTTTTGTGTACTTGTTTTCCTAACTCAATTCCTCGCCCTTTCTTCTCTTCTTAACCTTTTCTCTCGTCCCTTTCCGTCTCATCCGCTCCCTTGGCTTCGCGTCGTATCCTATCATCCTCCTTCGCCTTCCCGTCACATACCAATACACAAAAACAGCCATAGTGACAATGACAGCAACGACATTCACAAGCTGCCTGCCCTCGCCGGGTTCCCCCCTCCCCATCTTTGACTGTAACTTTTCGCCCATCCCCGCCGGTCCTCTCTCGCCCGACGCCCGTGCCCAGCTCCAGAACGAGCTTGACCAGATCCGGAAATGCTCCGCAGAGTCTCAGACCGCCTACAACGCCGCTCACGCCTCCATCCCATCCTATCAACAGCTCGTCCTCACCACCCACGCCCAGGTCGCCGCAGCCAAGCAGGCTTTCCTCCATGCCAAGGGCCTTACGCCAACCTCCTCCTCGGCCCCCTCTATCACCAACTCAACTTCCTCTTCTTCTTCAACTTCAAATGCTTCTTCGCCACCGTCACCTCTCTCCCCCCTCAACAACCATATGCACCAGGACCTCCTTAACGGCATTCAGGCACATGGCCAAAATCTCGAACGCCTCGAACAAGAACACGTCGCGCTCGGTCTGAAACTGTCGCAGGTCCTTCGGGACAAGGCCGAGGCAGAGGAGACAAAAAAACGCCTGAACGACTACATGATGCGCGCAAAGTCAAGGATCAGGGAGATTGAGCGGAAGCTGAGCGAATGAGAATGAGAATGGGAATGAGAATGAGAAAAATAGGAACCCTGATCTGGTCCGAACTTCCTCCTCTCTCCCTCTCTCTCTTGCTCGCTTGACACGGCGCCACCACTTTTCATATCTTTTTTTTTTCTTTCTATTTCGCCATCCTTACCTTACCACAACATACCAGCACTACACCACACCGAACTACAACTACAGCACTGACAACAACATCAACAAACAAAACAAAAAAAACCACCATATTCAATTTTTGCATACTCGACAACACCCTCATACCAATGTACCAGCCTCTCTCTTTCTCTCTCTCTCCTTCAAGCGAGCAATAACAACCAATCGCAAAACAGAAATCAACAACAGCTGCAAACCACAACCTCGTCCTCCCCAACAGCAAATAAAATAATAGGATAACAGGGCAACAGCAGTTGGAAGGAAGGAAGCATCCATTTCGGACATAACACAAACAAACAAACAAACAACAACAAAAACAAATAACCACGACTCCAGAAAAGTACCACCGACAAATCCTTGGCCAGGCAACCAAGACAGACAGGGAGAGACACGAGCAGGCCCACGGAGATGAGGGTGGCATCATGTCCCAACAACAACAATGTCATCATCATCATCATCATCATCGACAAAGCAACGCGTTCCCGTGGCAACACTCAGCCTCGGCCCTTTGATTCGTGCCACAACCAATTCCTCGATCGTATGGGATTTCGACCAGCCAACAAACAAAAAAGCGCTTTTCTTTTCGATTGTCGATACTCCCACCATCGTCCGCCCTGTCTGTCTCTTTTCGACACAGTCGCTCTCGTCTCGGTCCTCTGCCTCGCCTTGCATTTGCTTGCCTCGCCACGCCCGTTATCTTTTCTTTTTCTTTTTCCTATTTGCTGTCCACTTTTGGTTGTCGACACTTATCCTCCCTTCCTTCCTTCCATTTTACTTCACCCCCTACTCTCTGCATTGCCTGTACTCGTGGCACTGTTAGACTGTTATTAGTTTTATTATTACTCTTTTGTGCAGCAGCAGCTGTTTGTTCATTTTTTTCTTTCTTTCTCTCTTTGTTTTGCATAATGTCTGTCTGCCTCTGTCTGTGTCCTTCCCGTTTGCAACGACCCATGGATCACGACATGCGACACGTTCTTTTCTTTCATCTCTTTGTTATTGTGTTTATCTCTCCTTCATTCATTTCATTCATTCGTTCATTCTAAACCACTGTTGTTGTTTTTTGCAAGAATTCCTTTATGCATGGTCATATCAGCCATGTCATAGCACTTGGTCAGGCACATGCAGCAAGAAAAATAAGACAGAGAAGGGAGCGAAAGAAAAAAAATGCGCGCACCTTGGAGTGTCTATCAGTCTCTCCCTTTCTCTGTTGCCCTTGTGTCTCTTTGTGTCTTTCGTTCTTTCATTACTTTTTTTTGCTTTCTCGCTGCCTGTTGTCGATCTCTTTTGCCCTTGTGGCGCCAAAAGTTGGTTTTTTTTCATATCTTTTTTTTTTCTCTTGTCCCATCGCCTGCATTTTTCGTTTTTCTATTTTGCTCTTGTACAACCCCTTCCCACGTTCTTTTTATTTCCTTCTCTTTTTCACCTCGCATACCATATTACCTAGTATCTCCTGCATTTTCTTTTATCTTTCGAGTTCAATGTGACAATTATAAAAAGCCAATAACAAAAACCACCAAACAACTATCCTGAACAAAACAATGAATGAATGGGCAGTTTCGTGGAACGATGATCCTCGTGAGTGTATGTGTATGTGTATGTGGATGTGGATGTGGATGTGGATGTGTATGTGTATGCGTGTTTGAGCTGTAAATAACTTGACCCTTGCTTTCGTGTCAAATTGCCACCTGGATTTGCGAGAACACTCCTAAAGTCTTTTCTTTCTTTCATTTTGTGGGAAAGAGTGCAAGGAGAAGGAGAGCGGGAGGAGTAGTAGATGATTTGAGGAGGAGGGGGGATATCTTGAGATAGAAGAGCATTATGGACTTTCTTTTCGACCACACCTACTAGTTTGCTCACCCTCGTGTTTTCATATTTTTTTTTTTTCTTCTTTTCCGCGCGGTCTACGGACTTGCGCGTGGGGACTGATGTTCAGAGCCAAGATAGCGTTTCGCCTTTCCTTGTAAGCCGTCTTGACTGTTGAATGCCCTTAACAGTAGACCAGAGCAGTCTCGATTGGCGATGTGCTGTGGCTTAGAAGTTGGCCCAGCCATCTCCACCGACCGAACCTTCTCTCACAAAAGAACTCGATCTGGCCTTTCCACACCCAGCATCTCTTTCTTTCTTTTTCTCTTCAACTTTTTTTTTGACTTCTTACTTGTTGGGCCCTTTTGACTCTTTTTTCTTCAACCGAGAGATCTTCCAGAGTCGCATTTGCTGCACAAAACAAAAACCTTCTCTCCTTTACCATACCCTCACCCCCTTCCACCACACGCACGCACAACAGAGCAAAAAAAGGGCACATACATCCTACTACGCCCTTCCTATCCCTTGCCCGCCTACGCTCTTCTTTATATCTTTTCTTTTCTTCTATCCCTCTCACTCGTACTTTGAGTACACTGCTCAAGGCCTACTACCCTACTTGCACTCGCCATCATCATCCCCACTCCATTTTTTTTATCACCTTAATCCTCCGCACACGCACACATACCTCGGATCACATACCGCCCCGCGCCAATTTCAGAGGATCATCACATCAAGCAGAGATATGGATATCGAGAACAATCATCGCGATAAGGTAAAGCCAACAAACGAGCTTGTTGTTGTATGCGGAAGAGCCTTTTACGTTTTATATGATATGATATGATGAATAAGAGCCTATCTACAAGTGTCTTTGTGTCGGAAGGACGAGCGACGAGGAGGAGCAGGAGGGAAAGCGAAGGCTGATGGGAAAGAGGAGAGCGAGTTGTGAATGAATGCGTGCGTGCGTTTTGCATTCAAAGAGGAGTTCGCTATGTTTTTTTGATGGATAACGTTGTTGGAATATGGCGACGAGCGGAAGGGAGTGAGAGGAAGGGTAAGTTTGAAAGTTATGGACGAACGAAAGAAGCGAGGAAAAATAGAGGGAGGAGGGGGGATTTCCGTGTGCAGCGTGTGTGCGTGCTGTGTGTGTCGGTGGGTGTTTGAAAGTGGGAGTGTGTGTGACCTCTTTCTCTTTTTTTTATACCACCCCATCCGTACTTTGTTCTTTGTGGATCATCTTAAGAAGAGTCGCAAGTGTTTGCGTTTGTTGGAGCGGGGTGTTCGTCGTGTCAGTTGAGAATGATGATGGATAGGAGTAAGTGTTGTGCTGCAGCACATGGAAGGGCTATTTCACTCTGGGCGTGTTTCCAGGCTAAAGGAGGGGGTCCTGGTTGGTTTGGGGTCACGGTGGTGGTTCAATTGTCTAGATCCCTGTTTTGCGTCCCTCAACCCTTCATCATCATACCTCCCCTCCCCTTTTTTCTTGTTAAAACAAGAGAGCCGAACTAACAGTGTCCTGATTTCTTTTTCCATCGATTGCTTTCATTGGGAATACTCAAATAGACGACAGTCAGTCTTCTGGTCGGCATGAAGATGGCTATGGAGCAGCACAATAAGGGGAAAATGGCACGTCCTATCACTGACGACGACTCAACGACGACAACGACACAGCCCTCTACTGTCGACAACCCACTCGGTCATGCCGCCCCTACCCCTTCCACAAATACTACAACCAGACCGCCCAACAAACAAGGTAAGCGAATCATGGGATATAGTTAATTGTGCACTTGTTCCTGGTCTATTTGAGGAGTTTGTGAAAATAGCAAAAACAAGCGTGTCGGCAAAGGTATAGCCATGGTGTCAGACCACTAATCATCCATCTTTGCTTGTGCATATCACATCCTGACAATAGCCAAGGTGTCGGCATCGGCAAGAATTCGACCCGTCATGGCTCTGGAAACCCCGGTCGGAGCGTTCCCGATCGCAGGAATCAATAATGCCTCTTCAGCGGCTTCTTCAGCAGATCGACCGCCTCCAGCCAGCCCCGTCTTACCCCACAAACAGGCCAATGGATCCACTCATGCGCGATCATCACAACAATATGTTTCTTTCAACGGCAGTAGCAACGGTGCTGCCTCTACTACCAATGCCATCAACAATAATAACAGCAGTAGTGGCGTCACGAATACCAATCTTAACAGTATTCATACAGCCGGTGACAACCTTGCCCAGCATCTGAACCAACAACAACAACAGCAGCAACAGCAACAGCAGGCAGCACCGATCCGGTACTCGTTTGCGCACAGAGCCACCAACCCACCCGACGCTGCTGCCAGCTGGAAACCTACAATGTCTTTGGATCTCATTTCACCCGGAGCTAGTCCCTTAACATTGGCCACGAGGGAGATGTTTACTATCCGAGAACCTCTTCCTGTGTTCTACTTGGAAAAGAACTATGTCGTCCGAGCTAGTTTGCCAAGATCGTTCTATATGATCATGGCCCAGCATGGTATCAAGCACTGCATTGTGTTTGATTTCCCTGTTGGCAGCAAGTGGTGGAGTGAACTCTCTGGGTTGAGAAAGGTATACAACCCCGACTTTTGTTGGATGGTTTGTCGTTTTGTTTGTGTTTCATTGAAGTCGTGTGAAATATATATATATATATATATATATATATTAACCTTTCCTTTTCTTTGTTGACATACATAGAGCACGTACGTTGATATCAAGGCCGAGAACTCGTCGGAGCGTTGGGAACTGCACCTGAAGCCAACGCGCGACCGATCGTAAGTCTTTCTTTCCTCCTCGGTTGCTGTACTCGCGCGGGTATGCATTTTGCACTCATGCGCGCTGAACGATGGGTTTCTAACACGTCGTCCTTGTTCGTTTATTTGATAGTAACATCTTTGGATATATTTGCAAGCACGATTACCTGGCAAATGTGATCAACGGCCAAAAGATGAACTTGCTTCACAATAGGAAACTACCACTCGTCCTGGATCTGGACGACACTCTCGTTCGGCTCATTGGCAATGAACGCACCCGATATGTCTCTGAAGCCGATGCCATGACTGGTAAGAACCTGCTTTGATATTTCTTATCCCGCCTCAAGGGAGTATAGGTACGTATCAGGAAAAGACTGCTCTAACTAACTTTGTGTATTTGCGCTCGTCCTACTATTGTATAGTTCCTACAAGGATCCGCACGTTGAAAGATAGACGACAAGTGGTTTTGACGGACCATGTGGAGGAGTTTTTGGAATGGGCTTGCAGATTCTATGAGATCTCTGTCTGTTCACTTGGGTAAGTCTTAATCACCATTCTTGTTTGTATTCTGCGAAGGAGAAAATATGCATTTGATGCCATTCTTCATATGATCGCAAACTAACTAAAAGGCTGGTTTTTTTCGATACAATTAGTGAGCAGAGCTATGTGGAACAGGTGGCGGATGTGCTGGACCCGCTGAAGACACGGATACGAGGACTCAAATACTCGGCACGTCAGGAGTATGATTTCTTGAACCCTGTTGTCGTTGTGCCACCTACAACGGCAGCATCCCCTGCACTGACAGCACCCGCACCAGGTGGTGCTCAACCTAACGGACAGGTCGACGCCACTACATCTTCCACTTCTACGGCATCATCATCAACAACGGCAGCTGCCGCATCAACTTCAACATCAACATCAACATCGACACCACCACCAGCAGCGACAACGACAGCGGCAACGACGACGACGCCACCTTCGCCAGTCTCGGCCGCTGGTCTTTCAACAGCAACAATCACTGCAGCTGCTATCGCAGCCACACAGCCCCCCACACCACCCAAGGACTTGCTTTCCTTGTACGCCTTCTGTGCTGCGAACAAACCCCCCACGGATGGGTTACCTGATATCGGCACAGGGTTCTCGCTCCCCCTCATCTTGGACGATCTGACTCAGATGTGGCCTCCAGACCAACACGACAATGTGATTGTGGTCAAGGAGCAACGTGGGGCTTCGGTCTGGACTGTGAATCTGTTCCCGATGGTTCAACATGTCTTGATGGCGGTCCATTCCGAATTTTTTAGGGCTTATGATCAGTGGGTTCAGGCTCGACAGGCGGCTGTTGCGTCGATTACTATTGGCGGCGCGCCACCAGCTACAGGACTCTCTGGAAGTGAGGCAGTAGGGGGAGCGATAGATTTCACGGCGACGACGGCGGCCAAGACGGCGTTCTTGAACATGCCTGTTCCTTCGCCTATTGGGTGTTATAAGGAGTGGTTGAGAGGGTCTTTGAGCAATCAGATTAGCTTGACGTATGCGGCTCCACCGGCCCATTTGGTTACGCAGGTGGCTCAGCAGCATCAGCAGGCTGCTGCTCAGCAGGCCCAGCAGCAGGCCCAACAACAGGCTCAGCAACAGGCCCAGCTAAATAGTCAGCATCCTCAACAGGCTCAGCAACCACCTCAGCATGTTCAGCAACCACAGCCACAGCAACAACAGCAACAGGGAGGACAACAACCTCCTCAGCAGCCTCAAGCCTAGTTCTGCAAAACGTCTCAAGAAAAAAAAAATCACAATAAAACAACAACAAAAAAAAAGAACTAATATGGAACGGATGTGTTCTTTGCATCCTGGCAATGATTGTTCATTTTCTGTGCGACATTCCTTCTCAAAGATCCGCATTTTTTATGAACGGGAAGAAAGAGAGAGAGAAAAAATCATTCCAGCATGGCGCACTGCACACACTCATGCACACATTTTCAAAGAGGTGTGTCGTGAACCAAAGGACAGAATGAAATTTCCCACGTTTTGTTCTTCAGGAACTGCTAATGGCACCCAAAGTAATTGTTCAATTGGCTCTCACAGAGTCTAGAGTGGGATGATCTTTTTTTTTTTTTTTTGTGAAAGAAATGCTTAATATTATTTTTGGGATGAGAATTGAAAATACAGATAAGAGAAAGGATAAGTGTGTGGCCTTAAGCGAGACGCTTGGGGAGACCGGCGGCGTTCAAGAGACCATGCTGGGCAGAGTCGAGGGTACGAGGGCCGTCATCGGCCTTGGTGTGCAAGATCTGCTTGACGGAGCCCTGAGCGAAGACAGGCGAGATCCGTGCGTCAAAGTTCTGGGGCAAACCAGCGGCAACCTTCTCAGAGTTCTCCTTGACAAGGCTGAGGGAGTCGTCAAAGGCAGCACCGGGGAAGTAGTGGGAGAGGATAGAGTAGATCTCGGCCATGTTCTCCTTGGGTGCGTAGATGACAGCATTTGGGCCGGCGTCAAAGGTATAAGCGGCCTTGACGCCATCCTTGTTGTACTCTGTGATAATGCGGATGATGGCGCGGGAGATGTCGTTCATGTAGAAGATAGGAGGGTAGGTGTCGAGGCAAACGGCGTGGAACTGGTTGGAATCCTGCATGGTCAACTCTGCAAACTTGGGGAAGTCCTTGGCGTGGATGGCGGCGATCATGTCGTCCATGCGCTTGGGGACGACGTCCTTGATACGGTGTTGGAGGAGAGCAGAGGTCTTGACGGTCAATTGCATGCCCTCAGTAGAGGAAGTGCCCTTCTTCTCGTCCGAGACGACACAGATCATAGCCTGGAGGTCGGGCCAGTGGGTCTCGGGCGCGATCTGGACGGCTCTGCTGTCGGAACCATCGGCCTTCTCGCCCATCTCCCAGGCGACAAATCCTCCAAAGAGACTCCTGCAGGCGGATCCGGAGCCCTGACGAGCGACGACCGAAAGATCCGAGGCGTCCAAAGGCAGCTCGAACAACTTGGAGAGCGTGTAGACCAAGCAGGCGTATCCAGAAGCCGAAGAGGCCAATCCAGCAGCGGTAGGGAAGTTGTTCTCGGAGCAGATATGGATCTTGAGTCCCGCAAGCTTGGGGAGGGTGGTGTTCTCGGCCTCGAGGGTGGCGCGGAGGGCACGGGTCTCACGGAGACAGGCGACGAGACGCTTGTTCTTCTCGATAGATTCCTCGATACCGTTCAACCAGAGGCGGTCGGTGGTGAAGTCGGCGGAGGCACGGATGGAGGTCTTGGAGTGGAGCTGGTCCTGGGAGAGGGTGACGGAGAGGGAGGAGTTTGTGGGAAGGATGAGCGAGGTGTCGCGCTTGCCCCAGTACTTGACCACGGCGATGTTGACGGGAGCGGTGCAGGTTGCTTCGAAGATAGCTGTCATTCTTGTTGCTGGTTGGGCGGTTGTGGGTATTTGGTGAGAGGGGGGAGGTGTGAGGAAAGAAAAGAGGGGAAAAGGAGAAAAGAGGAAAGAAGAGATGAAAGAGAAGGGGATGATGGAAGTCGAAATGTAATCGCCTTTCTTTATTTTTGTTGTTGAGAGTTGAAGGACAGCCAGCGACACTGGTTTAGAAAAAGTGGGCAGATCAGGGCAACGGTGGCGGCTGATTGGCTGGACTGATCATGGCTCGATTGATTGATGAGAGGGAATGATTGAGGTGATATTTCTGGACTCATGTGATCCCGACAATAGTTGGATTGATCTGGTTCATCTCTGGCAGAGAGAGAGAGAGAGAGAGAGAGAGAGAAAGAGAGATAAAAGAAAGGTGCCAGGCTGGTAATTGATCAGGCAGATCAATGCAATGAGGCATCGACAAGGGTGTTTGTGTTAGGGTATCCATTGGATGTAGCCCAAGAGTGGACTCTCTAGTTAAGGACAGGACAACAAGAGTTGTGTGCGTTATTTGTGTGGGTGGGTGGTACCATTGCTTCTAGACCGACGGAAGAGGCCATGCGATCGTCCTGCAGAGAAATGAAATTAGGATTTTCTCGTCTGTACTCGTTTGAGTTCACGGAAGAGAGAATGCTCCCTTGGACCAGTCGTAGCCCGTAGGGCAAATAGAGGAAGAAAACGGCCTCAGTTGTGTTTTGTCCCCCGCAAACAAACCCCCGGCATACATAATATATCATCATCATGCCTGTCCTGCCTGTCACTCCCACCTCACACGTATTATTAGCTCCAGAGACAGTCAATTGGCCACACGGGCTTTGTCTTTTTTTTTTTTTTTTCTTTTTTTTCTTCTGAGCTCTCTACTCTTTCTGTTCTCTCCATCACCCTTTCCTTCATCCCTTCCCTTGTTCGCCATCATCCTCTCATTCTCTTCTCCTCTCGCTCTCATCCTTCTAATAACGTAGACACGAGGAAACCTTTTCTCTTCTTCCTCTCCTGCTTCCTCGCACTTTCCTGTCCCTCTCTCTCCCTCTCCTTTCCTTGCCTCCTTCCTTCCCCGTCTCTCACCTCTCTCTGCGTCTCCCTTCCGTCCCCCTCTCGCCCACTTTCTTCCATCGGTGTGCTCTATTCTCTCCTCCTTCTTGCCTTTTGACCCGAGCCTGGCACACACCCTCTCCACTCTCTCTCTTCTGACACTCTGGCACTCACTGTAGTCTCCCAGCTCACTATCCACTCTACTCTCCCCTTCTTCTATCCTTCCAGTATACCCGGTCCATTCCAACAAAACAAACAACACAACACAAGCAAAAGCAACAATATATATCTCCAGGTTCCACCATGTCAAAACTCCTTTCATCCACAACCCCGTCCTTTGCTCAGGCTTCCTACACTCCTCTCCGGGAAACCAGACACTCAACAGAATCCTTCCCAGGCGAAGAAGATGACGACCTCGACCCAGATTCAAGACAACATAGCCGACGCAGTAGTCGATCCATTGTTAATATGACCTCCGCCACCATTGACTCCAACTCCAACAACCACGTTCTCGCCAGTAACTCTGACTCTGAGAATGAGGACCAGCAGGAGTGCGATCTTCGCAAGGACGGTGCCGTTAACGAGTCAGGCAGCAACTACCCAAATCAACAACAACAGCGACAGGGCTCGGCAGACAGCAGCAGCACTATTGTGTCGATTGACTCAAACACAGACGACGCATATCCACCCAAGTATACACGCGAGAGCTTTGAGTATTCGGAACCGGGCCACGACAGGGAGTTTGGCCAGGGTCTGCCTGTGGAACAAGGAGTTGGAGACGTTGGAGGCCTTCGTGGAGCCATTGAAGGTGACGCAGACAAGGGATTGTGGATGCAGGTACGAACGAACGAACGAACAAACGACCCTCCACGGGTGTTGCTTTGCGAACGTTTCTTTTTTGTGTCCAAGACCGTCAGGCATGGGACTTGGATTAACCTTTTTTTCGTTTCAACTTTCTTTGCCCTGGGTAATTGCGTTGTCGTTTCGTTGTTGGTACGAATAGGCATTAACAACCTTGGTCATTGCCGTCAGTGGATTGATCTGTGCGGGCTGGCTTCTGGATGCTGTTCAGGTACGAACAAACTACAACTATTTCGGAAGATGTTCAGTCACAACTGCGCTTTTTTTTGTCAGTTTTTCGGTATTTTCTGGTACCGGTCGTCCGACCCTTTCTTGTTAGAGTAATTGTTCTCACCATATGACACACGGACTTCATTTCCTCTTCTCCCCCCGAACGCTCCTCTCTCTCTTTTGTTTCCAACCAACGCACCCCCATGTGATGCCAATTTTGTAGCACTGGCCAGTTTTCCTCGAGATTTCAGAGCTCATCATTTTGATACCCATCTTGCTCAACCTCAAAGGAAACCTGGAAATGAACCTTGCCAGTCGCCTCTCCACCGCCGTAAGTTGTTCTTTCACAGCTTTTCTGTATATGACTCATCTCAAATTGAGCCGCTTACTTCAACTTTGTTCCATGGGTTGCTAACTTTTTATTTCAATTGTACATGTTTATAGTGCAATATGGGATTGCTGGATACGCCCTCATCCAGGAACGCATTTATCAAAGGAAACTTGGCATTGCTGCAGTTGCAGAGTTTGACCGTCGGATCGGTTGCAGGATTGTTTTCTTTTGTGTTGGGAATGATTGTCCACCCAACGACCAACAATTTGGAGGAGATTGCTCTCATGATCTCGTCCAGCATGCTCTGTGCCTCTGCCAGTAGTTTCGTCCTCGGAAGCTTCATGTGCGGACTCGTTCTCATCTGTCGCCATTACCGCGTCAACCCTGGTACAAAAAGGAGCTATTCAGTTTACTATAACGGAAGGGACGAACATGTCGATGCCAATCGATGCAAGATTTATTGACCTTTCTATGCTTTCATTGTTGATGTCTCAATAGACAATATTGCGGTTCCGTTGGCTTCTTCGTTTGGAGACTTGGTCACCCTGGTCATTCTGTCTGGAATCGCAGTATTCCTTGGCGATTATGTCCGTACGTGACATGAGTCGTGTCTGCATATTAATGAAGGATTCATTCCAATGCATGTAGTAAGGCTCGATTATCTCACTAATTTATTTTGCTCTCACATTTTACCAACCCCATAGAAACGCCATTGTGTATCAGTTTGCTATTGATCCTGCTGGCATTGATTCCAGTGTGGCTCTACATTGTTCGCAAGAACAAATATGTCTCAGAGGTGGTCAAGGAAGGATGGGGACCGGTCTTTTCGGCCATGGTGATTGCGAGTACCGCAGGATTGACGCTGGAGCGATATATCAACCAGTTCCCAGGAATGGCCATGATCTCACCCGTCCTCAACGGACTCACGGGCAACATAGGATCGATCTATGCCAGTCGTATCAGCACTGCGCTGCATGCCAACATTCAGGAGAATTACCGGTCGACGGAGAAGACACTGTTTTTGGTTCATATCCCGATTGAGGTTTTGTTCTTGGCGGTGATCAGTATTTTGGGATTGGGCGATGTTCAGTGGAGCTTTGGTGTTGTAGCGGGATACACGGCTGTCGCGTTGGCACTGGTCACTATCTCGTTGGTCCTTGCCAAAAGGATCACCCGGTTGTTCTGGAAGTGGGGCTATGATCCCGATAATTATGCCCTTCCCATCCTGTAAGTCACCATTTTCAAGTTTTACAAAATGCCTAAGTTCATGGATGTTTGCTTTCTGGAGGTACACTTTTTTTTGATACCTGTTCATAAGTTCCTCGTCACTCACCTCTCTGCTTTCCCGTCTTTCTTTAATAGGACCTCATTGATTGATGTGCTTGGAACGGCGCTACTTGTTATTGGCTTCTGGGCACTGGGATACGGCAAAGATGGCGCCACTCCTCCTCCTCCCGACAATGCGTAAACCCCATCCTCGCAGAACTAATTTACTACATAAAACAAAGCACCCTAATTCTTCGTATACAAAGACGAAATGTCACTTCATCTCAAGCAACGAATGGTTTACTTGTTATCGATTAAAAGGAGCTACCGAGATACTGCCGAAAATCTCATCCTCGCGTAGCAAACAAAAGTCTTTGGCGAACCTTGCTGTCAGACAAGATAACCTCTTCAATTGAAAATATGTAGAGAGGGTATAAATTTCGGAGTGCCGTAGAGCTTTGAACCGCCTCTTTGAACTGATTGCCCTCACTTCGAGTTAAACTACTTTCATTTCAGAAGGTGTGACATCCATCCATTCGCCAGCGTCATCGAACATCCATCGATCGATGCATTTATACATCAGGAACCCATCAGTCGACAAGCGTGTCATCCAAAGATCGCCAGGAATCGGGATATTGCGCTAAAGTTGCGTGGCCGTCTGAAACGAATCCGTACGGATGGTGGAAGGAACTAAGTCTCGCCGGCGCATGGAGGGGAGGTGGTGTTGAGAATGGCGTAAGAGGAAATAACAAAAAAGTCCATGACGAACCCATCATCACAATCATCACGGAGAGTCGATCGCCCCTTCAACTTGCACCAGCCCCGAGTCCCAACAAAAAAAAAAACGCACCCTACAGGAACCAGGGTACCTGAACCCCCCACCCACCTACCCACCTCCCCACCTCACACACATATTTCAAGCCTGTCCTTTTCCCTAACCCTTTCTTTTCTCTTTACACTTTTCAACATCTTCAAGTCACCATGAAGTACCTCGCTGCCTACCTTTTGCTCACCATCGGTGGTAACGCCGCCCCCTCTGCCAAGGACATCACTGCCCTCCTTGCCACCGTCGGTATCGAGGCCGAGTCCGAGCGCATCGAGACCTTGATTGCCCAGCTTTCCGGCAAGGATATCAACGAGGTACATACTACTTTTTTTACTGTTTCCTTTTTGGCAGCAAAGGAAACACTGGACAAAGGACTTCTTCTCTGGATGCATACTAGCAACACTGTCAGGAACAGCAGACATATTGGGCATGGGAACGGTGATACTGGAACTGGACCCCATGTCCAATAGCTTTCAGTTGAGGAGGACATATTTTTTTTTTTGCACCAGGAAACAAGTTCTTTCATCAATCAACACCTAGCCTACCACACGAACCACGAAACAACAAGTCAACCAGGAAAAATCAACTCAAACTCAGCAAGACATGACGCTAACCATCTTCCTCTTTTCTATCCTCATATCACCAATAGCTCATTGCTGAGGGTACCTCCAAGCTCGCTTCCGTTCCCTCCGGTGGTGCCGCCGCTGCCGCTGCCCCCGCTGCTGGTGCCGCTGCTACCGAGACCAAGGCCGAGGAGAAGAAGGAGGAGGCCAAGGAGGAGTCTGATGACGACATGGGATTCGGTCTCTTCGATTAAACAACAGCTCCACTCGCAACTCCAACAATTTTCAACAACTCTTGATGAGAAATATCACCACTTTTTTTTGTTTTTGCAAAAGAATAAATCCTGGCGGCTCCTTCAGTCTTGCGTTGTTGGTTGGGTTTAATCCTTAACCTCCACCTTTCAAATCACTGTTCCATACTTGTTTCCTTTGTCCAGCCATGATAACTGAATGTATTAAGAAAACAGGGAGCCAAATCACTGGTCATGATGAAAAAGGCGCGTTGGAATATCTTAAATTTTTATTATTTTTGCTGTTCTTTTAAAAAGTCGTTCAGAAACTTCCCTAAATAAGGCGCTTTACATAACGATCTCGTTCTCGCAGGAGGACTTGAGGTCCTTGTGGGGCAAGACGATGCAGTTCCGGATGATGGTCTCGTCCTTGACCGAGACCTCCTTGCCCAAGATGGTGATCGACTGAATCTTGAGGCCAGACTTGGTCACTGCTGTGCTGTTGTGAGCTGCCGAGGGCGTGCCTTCGACACGAGACCAGCATCCAATCTTGGAGTTCCAGCCAATAATCGCGTGCAGGATACAGGCGTTCTGCTTCACATCCACGTTATCCAACACAATCGAGTCGCGGACACGGGCACCCTTGCCAATGGACACGTTAGGGCCGATCGAGACATTAGGTCCAAGCTATGATAGACCATGATATTTGTCGAGAAAGGCGTTGTCAGCAAACCACATTCAGGCATTCAGGGTACATTCAACAACGGTAAAATAAAAGGCAGGTATGCGTACCTTGGCCTGGGGATCGATCTGGGCGGTGGGATGGATGTAAACAGCGCCAACAATCTCGGGTCCTCCAGGAGTGTTCTTGGCGAGCTTCTCAGGGCTGGCCTGCAACAACTGCTCCAAGTACAATCCGTTCACAGGGACAGCAGATCTATGATTTTTTTCCATTGCCCAAAAGTAACAATTGATATGAGCGCCATGTCTTGCAAACCAAGTCCGCCTTCCAGATGAGTATAGTTTCCAGAGACCAATGCTTACCCGGCGGTCTTGATCTGTCTCCAGAAATCCTTGGTCTCGTAGACAAAGAGCTTGCGGGACTGAGCCAAAGGACGGAGAAGATCCTGCTCCAAACGCAACTTGTTGCCATCCTGGAAGACCTCCCTGCCGTAAATATCAGTCTCGACACTAGTAGTACAGGAAAACAACTGCGTCAGTTTCAATGATTCAATTGACCGCTGCAAGAAAAAAAACAGGGGGGTAGAGGAAGCGTGACGAACAGATAATCTGACAAAAAACAAAATGACGAACAGATCCCATGTTTCTTGGAAGAAAAAAAACTTACTTTCCCTTCTTGTTCTCGAGGGACTTGCGGATCTCGTCAAAGATGGCACAGTCAAAGAGGTAGACACCGCAAGAGATCAAGTTGGAGATGAAAGTCTCGGGCTTCTCGACGTAATGAAGAACCTCGTTGGTATCGGGTTTGGCGACGAGGCATCCAAAGTTGTTGGCAGAGTCGCGAGGGACACGGGTTCCAAGGATCGTGCACAGTCCACGGTGACCCTCGTGGGCCTTCTTCATTGCGACAAGGGGGAAAGTGCAGGCAACATCGGCGTGGAGGACAAAGACCTGGTCGGGGTTGCCGCGCAAGATCTCGTCACGGAAGTGGTAAAGTCCTCCTGCTGTGCCGAGGGATTGATATTCGCGGAGGTAGCTAGATAAGTGAAGGGGAAAGAGAGGTGAGTAATGAAGGTACAAACGAAGCAATTGAACAGTCAAAAAGGTCGCTTTCTCGCTGGTTCGCTCTAGGTCGTGCGAGGGGATGTCCTGGCTGTTGAAAGTGGTGATAAACACCTACATCGTGTACGTTATATCCGATTGACGATAACAAAAAATGTCCACGCTGTCTTCGGCAGCCAGTGGATGAGTCCACGTTGATGTGTCGCCAAACTATGTCTTATTTTCCCACCATCGCCCTTTTGCTGATCTGTCCTGAAATGCATCCTCTATGCCCATCCAGCTCCTGGCAAAGAAGAGAAAAAGGAGGACATACCGGATGTGGAGGTTAGGGTATTCGCGAGCAGCATCCTGGAGGAAAGAGGAGAAGACAGAGTCCTCAAAGAAACCGATGAGGAGAATCTCCTTGAGGTCCTCGACCTTGGAGAGGGCAGCAATGTGATGGGAGATGATGGGCTTGCCCGCGACGGGGAAGAGGGGCTTGGGTACGTTGAGCGACAAGGGGCGGAAACGTGTGCCGCGCGAGGGTCCGCCGACGAGGATGATGGCCTTGGGGTTCATGGTTGTTGTTCGTGTGTTGGTGATTAAAAAATGGGGAAAGGATGTTTGAAGAAAAAAAGAAAAGTAAAAAACGTTCAGGAGAAAAGGTTGAAGGCCAGTAGTGGTCAGATTGACTACCAGAGCCTAATCAATTATGAGAAAAAGGCTAATAATAAATTGTGCTCTGCTGCCATCCAAATTGGCCACGACTTGTGAACGTGGACTCGAATAAGCACATCCAGGTGCTCAACCACCGAAGGATGCTATCAAACACACCTCCCTTACTGCCATAGCCATGGCTCCATAGGTCTTTTGTTCAGTATTTCCTCATTTTTCTTTTCGTTGTTCGTTTGCGCTGTCCTGTATTAATGCAACTGAAGCCATGATACATTTGTTACTTTTGTTCAGTCGACGGTAGCGTACTGCAAAAAGAGGAAAAATAAAGAAAATGTCACTAGTTAGAACCAGGGGACGAAGCTAAATCACAAAAGGCAAGCATACGAGTCCTCGTAACAATGAGCGACGTTAACAACGAAAACTCACCTCTTCCTCGGGACGCTGGGATATCTCGTCCTGGATCATGATCTGTCGCGCAACCTTTCTTGCTAACGCCTTGTTGGGCTGCAGATTCTCCAACGCAATAGGACGATTGCATCCTACAATTAATACAAGTGCCATACAATGTTGGTCAGTGATCCGGCCAAGTTAGTCAGTCATTCCATTACTTCCTTACTTCCAGAAGAAACAAGGGCGGAAAACATACCATGCACGGGACAGACGGAGCGGGGACGGGACCTGATTAAGGCACGAATAGCGGCGCTCGAGAAACTGTGCTTGCACACCGCACTCGTCACAGGATCCTCCAAGAACTGTGTCGTCAACGGACACTTCAGACTCTGCAGGTTGTTTCCATCTCCCGTCACCATAATCTCCATATCTTCATCATCCTCATCTTCACCTCCGTTCCCAAAGCCAGATGTAGGAACCGCGCTCGTGTTGTGGTGAACCTCCCAGACCTTGGCCCGGAATTCCTGCAAATCCGGATTCATCCCCACCGTCGCAATCGCCTCTTGTTTCCGTCGAGCCTGGATATGTTTGATTTCTCCCTGTAGGATATGTGCATACGACTCCTCGAGACTGCTCGCCACCGGTAGGGCTGCTCCTGCAGCGATAATACTTGTCAACCGCTCCAAAGCCTGCTTCTCGGCCTCCATCTGATGCTGAAACTCCTTAACCGACAACAATGCGTCCTCCATCGTATGAATTCTGGGATCAGCACTGAACGCCATCTGGTCAGCATACGCTGCTTGCACAGCCTTGGCTCGGGATGTCGGTGGTCTCTTGGTAGCGCCCGTCGGTTCCTTGGCTCCTGCAGTCTTGGAGTTTTGACTACCATGAAACTCCTCGTACTCGACCGTTGCCTCGGTGACGTACTGGAGTCCCTTGGCCAGTGAGTCGTTGTGAGGCGTAAAGGTCGCAATTGCAGGTCTGAGGCTATGTGCCAAAGTCCGAGGAAACTCGAGGGGTTTGGGTTGTGTCTCTGTTGGTAATTGTGAGGAGCTGGCCTCTGTTTCCGCGGCTATGTCGGCATTGGCATAGTTGATTGTGCTGTTGTTCCTGTTGCTTCTGCTTGAGCCTGCATCTCGGGCCTGTCTGCGAGACGACGACAATGAAGCCGCAGCCGATGCTGGCGCCGGTGCTGATGATCCTGAGGCTACGCCCATGTCTGTGTCAAGTCCGATGGGGAAGTAGAAGTTAAAGATGCTCTTTGCCCTGAACCAAACAAACTTAAGAGAATGGTGGCAAATTGCGCAAAAGGGGGCGAGTGGCTTTGCCCTGTGTTCTTCCATGTTCAGAATGTATATGATTTGTATTTGGATATCTACGGTGTTTGGTTAACTATTGCGACTTCTTGTCCAAAGAGCTCAGCTCAATGTCACCCTCGTCCTTGCTAATGCTCTCATACCGGGGAGGATACTGCTGGGGTTGACGCTGGGGTTGTGGCTTCTCGCCCTCACGCTTGTCCATCGTCTCCCTCAGTTTGTCCATAGCCAGCTTATATCCCTGGTCATACACCTTCCATCCAATCGTCTCGACCAAGCCCAGCATATCGAGATACCACATCGCAACCATAGGAACTCCCACCATCGCCGCCACCATCAAGTACAGTGGGTTGGTAATCACTGCCAAGAACTCGTTCCATCCCAAAACAATCAAGGCAACTCCCACCCAGTAAGGCACCTTAGCCTGAGTAGCAACCACCGACCGCTTAGCCTCCAAGTAAAATGCATCCGACTCGCGCTTGAACTTGGTTGTGATCTCCTGCTGGCGCGTCTCTGAAAGAACCTTGAGCGACTGGTCGAAATCAAAGTCCTCTGTGGGCTCCAACTCAAACTTCTCGCCCTTGGCAGGGTCCAATGTGTTGATTTTGGCGAATAATGGCACCAGCTCAACAGTCTATATGCAAAGAAATAACCAATAAAACACATGTGAGTTGGTTGTGTACCAATAAGTGGATACATGAAAATGCACATCATGCGCATACAACATCTCAGGTTTGCATACCTCATCACGAGCCTTGCGGAAAGGGGTGTCGATATCATCATCAGGCTTCCAAACACGGGGAAGACCATGTTCGTCGTACCGGAACTTCTCCTCAAAGCGGTTGCGAAGCTTCAACAGCATCATTCCATCGACCGACTCCTCCTGAACCTTCTTGGTCATCAGAACCCAAGCCTGGCGGCGCAAGTTGAGAAGGAGCTCACCTTGCTCGTCCTGGTTGAGGTCAAAAGTGCGTGCCTTCTTGTGCAAGAGCTGCTCGCCATCCTCGACCGTCCTCTGGTAGATTGTGATGATACGCCCCCACATGCCAGGGCCAGGGTTGTTGAGGGCCAATCCAACAGGCTCATCCAACTCCTTGCGCAAGTGCTTCTCCAAGTTGTTCAGCATCTTGTTGAGCTCCTTCTCGCGCTGGGCAGTAGCAAACTCCTTCAAACCCTGCTCCAACTGGTAAAGTTCCTCATCGTAGGACCACTCGGTCTCCTCCAGCTTGATAGCCTTGGCGCCCTGCAAAAAGTAGTCGAGAACCTCCGTCTTGGAGCTGTTCACCACAACGGAAAACTCTGAGCCCTCAGTGCGAAGAGCCTGCTGCAAGTTGGCCGAGAACATGTTGACGGCTTTCTTGTGCAAGTTCTTGAGTTGACCCAAGAAGTAGGCCTCGAGCATGCTGTTCGCTTTGGTCAACATATCCGAGCGCTTGCGCTTGTAAACCTCGGCGTGGTAGCGAGAAGCATCCTTGTCGAATGATTCTATGAAACAAAAACGATGCGTTCGAATGGAAAAGAGTTTTGGGTGTTAATGAGAGCGCCGGGGGAAAATAGAAATATGGGTCACTCAGCATGAGAGCAGATGAATAAGGTGCCCCAGCTTACTCATAGCAACTCCGCGAATCTCCTGCATCTTGGGACCGAGATCCTCCACAATGTTGCCGGACTCAATGGGCTGTCTGAACTCCTTGATCTTATCCTGGAAAATGACAAAGGCTGTGTTGGCGATCTCGTCGCAACGGTACTGGGCAAGCAATTCCTGCTGGGTAGGGAGATCCAAGTCCTTGTTGGTCATGATCTTATCCCAAATGCCTCCTGCATAGAAGGGAAGACCGTCAGCAGGGACGCGCCTGGAGTACTGAGGCTGGAACACATAGTTAGGGTCTGAGGGGTTGGTGAAACTGGAAATAGAGATGGGAAGAGATCATTACAATCACAATGTGGTTAGACATTTGCTCAACTGCTTAGATAAAGCATTTTGCATTACTCCTATTCCTCCCTTCTGGCTTGAGTGCATGCATGACTTACCGAAGACGCAACTGGTCGACATCGCTCTCGAACTTTTCAGGCTGGAGCAGCTTGTGGGCCAATGTGGTAAACATGAAATCAAAGTAATCTGTGATCTTGCAGTCCTCAAGACCCTCGGGCTGTTCCAGATGGGTAAGCAGTTACAAACATAAAAGAGAACAAGTTCAGGGTTAGTCATTGTTCATTGATGTTCATTCCTAAAAACGTTGGAGATTGTTACCGCACTATACCTTTGAGAGACCGTGCCAGATGCGCTCAAGATCTGCCGTCAGGGTGTTGGCCAAGTTGGCGAGGGGGGTGGCTCCAACATGATCACGGATGACAAAGAGCAACAAGGTCTTTTCCTTTCTATAAAGTACAAAAACGAATGAGTTAGTGAACTATGCACTTGTGAAGTTGCCAAGCCAAAGGTAATAGAAAAAGGAAGGGGAAGGATGAGGGAATGCCGTTGGTGTCTTATTAGTGACAAAACACACCCCATGGACGAGTATCACATGCAAGGGGTGTTGAGAAGCCCATCATTTTTTTTGTTGGTCCATCCAAAATAATAAAAAGAATTTCCGCGTCTTAAATTGGCCCACGTCGTGTTTTTATACGCTCGGTCGGGTCACCCTTTGAACACACACACACACTCTCTCTCTCTCGCTCTCTTGGCTTGTCGCACACATGCTCATTGACAAGTCTGAAGGGCAGACGAACACATGTAAAGTCGTCCAGTGGTACATGAATAAGAGTAATGTAATCCACACATGCTCACATCAAGGGCTGCACTTACCCACGGTTGCCTCCAAACAGCTGGAGGTTGACCTCAAAGACAGTCTTGAGAAGACCCATGTTGGCTCCGTTGTACAGACCGACTTGGTGTTCCCACAAATTCACAATCAACACCTCTGAAGTCGCAACCGAGAACAACGCACTCTTGCGCTCAAAGTCCTACATATGTGAGTAATCATAACGAATTAGTTTCTTTGCCATATGACGACAATGTACCATTTCAACAAGCAGCACCTGAAAATTGAAGCCCATGACACAACTTTTTTTTTTTATCTTCCATTGCCTTGCAGCTTGTCCATACCTGGTCCTCACCACGCTCGCGACCGTCTGTTCCCTCGACATCCATGATCAAGACTTTCATGTCCTTGCCCTGACTGATCCAGATACCCTTGGTTGTCTGTCTTCTTGCAGACTCGCTCATGACATCGAAGCTGGTACCAAACAATCTGTTCAGTAATGTACCTGAAAAATAAGAGAAACAACCATGTGGCACGCAGGCAAATTAGCAATTGTTGCGATATCGTCAGCAAAACCCATTTTCTTCTTTGTACACAGCAAAAAAGTAGGCGATCGGACCGAGGGTCCAGGTCCTCGTTGGTTTGGAGTAGTGTAATAAAACAGCAAGGAGTATGAAAAAAGTGAGCCCCAGAGAACACCGAGAAACAGGGAGAAAGGGACGAGTAGAAAAAAAAAGTGAAAGAAAGAGTAAGGGTCAAAGGAGAAGGAGAGGGAGTGGAAGAGAGGAAGGAACTTACTTTTGCCGGTACTCTGACTTCCGAAGATGGCAGCGAGGTTGTAGTTGAATCCTGCATCCTTGAGTGTCCACTTCTCGTTGATGTAGGTTGACAACACCGGACTAGATTCGTTTCAACAAAAAGAGATGCATGCATGTCAGACGAAAAGGTAGAAAGAAGAAAGAGAGAAAGAACAACCCTCACTTGCAAGTCAAAACAAAGATGAGAAGCCGTACCTGAACTTTTGCTCCTCGTCGATGAGATGGAGTCGCGAGAGAACGGTTGGTGTCTGTGTTGGCTTTGTGGGAGAAGAAGGGGAGTCGATGACCTCAGGCACGACGTGGTCGTTGACTAGAAGGTTGTCGACATCAGGCACGATGTCCATGATGAGAGTAGCAATATGTGATGAAAGAAGGAAGAAGGTCTAGATAGGGGGTATGAAGTGAGAATAAGAAAAAGAAAAAAAGGAAAAATGATGAAGGGATGGTGTGATGAAGGAAGAGAAGAGAAGAAGGATGAAGAAAGAAAGTGAAGCAAGGCAGGGTTAAAGCAGAGGACAGGTGCAGGCGTCTTCTTCCCGTTCCCTGTCCTATGGCCCCAACCCAAAGGTGCGAATGTGTATTTCCCAGCCAACACAGGCACACCCTTCCTTCCCCGTCGGACTGTTTCGTGGCGTCGACGGTGATTCGCTCTCATATACACATTTGGACCACTCCCCGTTGCTCATTCACGCTTGCACTCCAAAGAAACAATAGTTGCAGCCTAGATACTCGGCTCGACTCCACCCTGCACAGTCAAGCCGAGTACCTCTTTTTTATTTTATTTCCATCTTCATCCTTCGCGATAGAGAACAGTCTCCCATCCCAACATCATCCATCAAAGGTCTATGTTTCTCGTTGGTTAAAGAGCCATCAAGGCGCCAAAGACAGTGCCTGCAACAGCCATGGCCATCGTCACAACAACCTGCCCACCACTGGCACCCGAATGTTGCGATTGGACTTCACCACCGGGCGCCGATGAAGCGCTGTTTGTCGAAGTCGAGGGTGATGAAGATTGCTTAAACGGGTAGATGTTGCCACAGGCCACACGGGTACCATTGTTGTGGATCACAACCGATCGGCCGGCGATCGTCGTTGTCTCTCCAGAAAACTTAATATACTTGTCGTTATACGACTGCGGTGGAATTGCGCCTGACTCTGTCGCCTTTAATTCACCGTGTTTGCCTAATGTCCACACGAGAATGAATATCGTGATTTGAATGAAAAGAAATAGACGCGGAAATGTTAGAGAGAAAACACGCGACTCGGAATGGCAACATCGGACATATCGCCAAATCAACCAACAAGAAGAGGAAGAGGATGAGGAAGAAGACAGAGACGATCAAGAAGGACATGAGATCAAGAACACCAACAAAGGAGAAAAAGTGGCGTACCAGAGAGATCGCCTTCTTGACACTTGTCAGGTTTGGCAGCCAAGCATTTGGCAGCACCGACATTAGTAGGATCCAAATGTCCCCCGGTCGCCATACAATCGTTATTGGGACCCACAGGGTTGACATGGATGTGGTATTCGAAACCTCCTGTCGGCGAGATGGCAAACTTTTTCGAAAGCCCACTCTTAACCTCAATCCACACCTGTGCACCGCCGTTGTTCGCCAGCGGCGCAAACATAAAGTTCGCCTCGATTCCATCTAGTGGCATTGGAGGAATGAAGCATGCGATGTAAGTAAGGATAAGAAATTTGGCAATGTGTAAGGAAGGAGGATGTGTTGTGCTGTGTCAGATAAGGAACTTCAGGAATGTTTTCTGTTCAGGAGTGGAGAGAGGTAATGTAGGAGATAGTCAAGGTGGAGCGAGTGCGTGTTTGAGTTTGAGAAAGATGAAAAAATGGAGAGGCTTACATACCCATGTTGATGGCTGAAGCCATGATCTGAGAAGCCACGAGCTGGCTCTGAGCCTGGCAGGTGTAGCTCGCAGCCGCGATCACAGAAAGTACGAATGAAGATTTGAGGAACATTTGGTATACAGTTGTTGTCGCACTCGTTTGATAAGAGTTATGAGTTGCTTTGCCTCCTGGGGTAGGGGTGGTGAGGGAGAGGTATCGGAGTGTTAAGGTAGATGTGAAAGGAAGGATGAATATATGTGCCTGTCGACTAGGTGGACGAGGGTTGTAGGGTGTGGAAAATTGGATGGATGGAGGAGGATAGGTGTAAAGGTGGAGGAAATGAGAAGAAAAGAGAGAAGGAAGGAAGGAGAGGATGAAGATTAGGATAGGCGGGAAGGAGGAAGAAGGAAGAAAGAAGATGATGGTGGACTTTACTTGAGGTCAACAACAAAGGTCAAGACAAGAAGAAGAGCAAGAAAAGGAAGAAAGGAAAGTGACAGATTTCAAACGACGTAGAAAAAAGAGTGAAAGCGATAAAGGGACATTGAGAGCACGGATAAAGAGGCGGGAAAACCACGTCCACAAAATGGTGACAAGGGGAAGCGTCCAAAGGACTGTAAGAAAGTTGAACAAACAAGGACAGCTCATTTTGTTCTCTGTCCAATGTTCAGTATCCCATTCATTGTCACTGTTGCTAATACTTGCAGGTTCCCATCCCTTCCAAAATCATCATTCATCATCCTCGTTTATAACAAACAGAACAAGGAAAGTTCATCTTCGTCGAGTCAAATTTACAACTTTCTTCTTTTCTTCAAAGACCGAAACGAAACGAAAAGGCCGCTACTTTGGTATCCACACACCCACAGCACATACACATTTTTGTGCGCAAGGAAAAACAACAGCGCAGACAAAAATAAACAAGGGACAGGATATGACAAACTAGACAAAAAAAAAGGCACGGAGACATAATCATTTTACTATCGATATCAAGGGAAGAGCTTTTACAGGCTACTACAACAAGGGACGACGACGTACTGGACGGGACAATAGACGAGGGGGAGGAAGGGGGTGTGCCGTCGTATCTCAAGGAGGTTTTGGATATATCCTTGTCGTAAACGAGCATATCGTCTTTTTAACCTCCTTTATTTTTTATCATGGTCCCTTGTGCGTAATGTAGCCGATGGTGGCGACGGCGTCAACCACTCTGTAACCGAATGAATTAGCACGTCAAAAAATAAGGAGGTGGTGCCAGCAGCAGCAGTAGTCGCTCCTCTCTCCCATTCATCATTTTGGCTGTGTGGATATGTAATACGAGAATGTACCCATTCTATCGCTGTGTCAGTAAAACGGGTTATAGTTTCTTCCCTTCAGAAAGGTGGCTCATCCAAGAAGGTATTCCTCGACACGACCAAAATATCAATGAAGTAGGTATCAACACGCCAAAGCGTAATAAAAACGCGTCTTGTCTCAGATGGACCATCAATTCTTGACGCGTCCCTTATCAATCAATGATCACTATTCTGTCCGTCGTGAACCCTTTCCATCACCCTATAGTACCAGCCATCTCGCTTATCTATCTTTCTCTCGGCAACATACTTCGCGTCACCCAAAGATTAAGTCCCCCTGAAGATCGAAAAACTCCACTTTACAAAATGCATATTCGGGGTTGAAAACCAACATCCGAGGAAGGCCTGTCTCACAGATCACACAAGAAAAAAAATGACACTTAACGTCCTTGACTTCCTGTGTTCTCTTTTTCATTCAGTCTTTGGCTCCTTTTCTATGTCATACCTTTGATAAGAAGGACCACGTTGTTCTTTCGTTCGTTCTTGCGAAAGAACAAAAAAAAAGGGGACGAAGGACGATAGAGTCCTGATACCTCTCTTGCAGGGACACACCTCTCCGAAAAAAATGGCCTAAGCGAAGAGAACCTACTCTCCGAAGGATCGAACACCGTGAGCTCGATCGTTCCCTATATGTTTTGTCCCCCTCTTACATTTTCATCTGTACACATCGTCAACTTCTCTTTCAAACTACTCCTACCTTCCCGAGAAAAAAGACACGCTCTCGACTCTTTTTTTTCTGCCTCTTCTATTTTTATTGAATCGCGGAGGTTATCGAACGAAAAAAACAACAACCGATTAGTCCCATTTTCCTTCCTTCCTTCCCTACCATTTTCCCTTTCTAAAATACCATGCATTCCGAACTGTCATTCCTCACGACCAGAACAATAGCCGTCGCCACCTTCCTCATGTTGTTCTTTAGCTCTGTTTTTTTAGACGCTTCCTCTTCAGTGGCAATAGGATATCCCGCCTCGATATCTCAGCCGCTACCACAGCATTATTCTTCATTAGCAGGAGCAGGGGCGGGTCGGAAGATGAGGAGGCGATATGTGCCACGGGGAGGAGGAGTCGGAAGTTTTTATGCAAAGGACGTCCCCCAGAGCCGGTGACAGCACCCTAACAAGCCTCGTTTTTTTTATTTCACAAGTCTGGTCGCACAACGTACAATCGCCACAGCCAACCAAACCCTAAATCCAACAACGCCAGCAAACAAAACAGTCAACGAAGGTTACTCGCGAGCAGAAAGGAACAAGGGCTGCAACAACTCAACAAACGGCCCTCTCAGCGTATCAATAACAGGCACCTTGGGAACCTTCAACGCCGCCACACCTTCCAACCCATCATCCTCATCTCCATCACCACTCAAACTAGCATGGTTCTCAAAGTTTATCATCTCCAGCTCATCAAGATCCTCCTGCTGCAACCCGAACCCTCTCAACTCCTTCGACACCCTCTCCCGATCTTTGTTCAACGCCAACGAAGCCGCCTCATCCACACTAGCCCTATCCAACCCGGCCATCTGTCGGACCTCCTCGCGTTTCTTGTCTTTGACTTCCAAATAGAACCGTTTCAGTGAGTCGGCCTCCTGTCTCAACTGTTCTACATTGCCAGAAGCGCCCACTTGGGTCTCGAGGAAGCCGTTCAGGTTGATCGCGTACCGAAGCTCTTCCTCGGTCTTGTAGTTGATTCGCGTGTGAGCGTAACCGGTCCGCATGAAGGATAGGATACTCTCGAACCATTCCAGGAGGTCGTGGAAGAGGCCGTCGTCTTGCTTGTGGACAGAGTGGACAAACTTGTAGAAGCTTGGGAGATGTCTCTTGACCAGATCCAGATAAAGTGTCGCCGTCGATGGGTTCCCACCCTTTCCATCTATCGTTGAAAAAAAAGCCATGGTTTGGTTAGAGATTGATACTAGTAATTGAACATAGAACAAAACAGTCATGTAACGTGCAGCAAGGAGGAGGACAAAGTTACCATCGTTGACATCGGCCTGCTCGACAATCTTGATCAACTCGTCAGCAAAGTCCTTGACATCCATCAGACTGTCCGCAACATTGGCACTCTTGTACACCTTGACCAAGGGCGCATAGAAGATCGAGATTAGCTCCTTAAAGATCTCGCCCGTCACTCCCTGGAAGACAAGGCCCATCATTCTCTCCTTGTCCCGGATACGCAAATGGGTCACCAACAGCTGCTGAAGCGATCGGATCAGATTCTGTTGAGGCTGTTGTTGAACTTGAGCCTGTTCCTGCTTTTGCTCCTGCTTCTGTTGCTTCAGGGACCGGAGTTTTTCAGTCGCCTTGGCAAAGCTCTTCTTGGATGAGGACCGGTACAGCTTTGGTGGTTCGTCCACACTCGAGGTTTCGCTCTCGCTCTCATCGGATTCAGAAAGATCGTGGATTAACATTTGCTGATAGGTCTCGGCGAGTCGTTCCTTCTCTGCGCGGTCCTTTTCCAACTGCTCCTTTGCATCCCGCACGCGGTTGATCTGTTGTGCATCGAGCGTGGGTTGGATCTGGGTTGCCTGAAGAATTTCCAACACCATACCCAACTCGGTAATATCATACTGTTCTAATTGCAACATAACAAAGAATGTTAGCGTGTGTCAACTTCACAACACCCGCAGTTATATGCAATACAAAAGCCAAGAGAAGAACATACCACTGTCGGGAGAGATGCTGGCAACTTCATTCTTGGGAGCATAGACATAGTTACGAAGCTTGTCGCAGAGGTCTTGATCTCCAACGGCAGCCTCCAGTTGAACAATGTCCTTCTTGTACTCTGTAATCTCCTCCTGGATGTTGACCGAGATGATCCGCTGCATCAAACTGCTCTTGCCAAAGGGTTGAGCCAGGAACAGATCTATAATCCCCTTCATCATTGCCATCGGGTTCGACACCTTGAGGATTCCCCACATGGTCCGGTAAGGCATCAAAAGGTGGGTCCGCTTGAGGTGTGTTAAGTTGAGAGCAGCGTCATCCGAGGCCGTAAAGACGTGGTACAAGGTCGACGCAAAGTTCATGCATCCCCACTCAAACACGGTCTGGTACAGGGGTGGCAAGTCTTTGACATTCTCGTACTGCCGGAAGGCATCAAACAAGCGCGAGACTCCACCAGGTTGCAAAAGATCCTGCTTGACTTGCTTGAGATGTGAATCCAGTTCGTGCACTTTCTTGGAAACCTCCCTCGCAAACTGGGCCTGTTGTTCCAAGCGGTGTTCGTCAAGTGCCAAGCGGACGCGGACATCGTTGGCCTCCTCGGCCGTCAACGTGATCGCGTTCTTGGTAAGGAAGCTGACAAAGATAGTAGAGATGACAATCTCGGGAGCCACCTTGGCGATATTGTGGAGGTAACCACGCAGGCTGAGTCGGTCCTTCTCGCGTGCTGCCTTGACACCGGCCGATCCAGACTTGGCCGACACCTTGGCAGGCGGCAGTGGGAACTCAAACTGTGGATATTCTTCTCTCAACTAGTAGACATAACATTGTCAAAGTAAGCAAGGGATGTCAGCACGCAGCTTGATGGTAATAAATACGCCTATCACATCCATGACCCGATGCTGTTGTATCTTACCGCGATGTAAAGACGTCTGAATTGACCGTGGCGCCTCGCCACCGTCGACTCTGTGCCGTCAGCTAACGTGCTGCTAACCAAGAACTCCTACAAATAAGTAGTGAAAAACGCGGCGAGTGAGTGGAGTGGAGTTGTTACATCCAACTGCGCGAAACATGCAATTTGCTACAGCCTTCCAAAAGTACGCCTTCCAAAAGTACGCTTTGCAACAGCCCCAACAAAGCGTGAATGGGAAAAAATGATAAGAAATACCAAAAGCACTCTCTCTTTCGTGCCACATCCAGTCGTGACCCCTTCATTCCGCTGACAGGGTGCATAATACTACACGTTGAAAGAAGACGTGTAAACTGTTTCACTTACCGCATGCTCGTGCTCGCGGACGTGTCGTCGCTGCTTGATGATCCGGATACCCGCAACATTGATACGGACTCCATGAATGACCGTCAAGGGCCCAGTCGTCGGAGCAGCAGCAGCAGCCGCAGGGGCACCATCCGAACTCAACAACAATCCCTCCACCCCATCCTCCAAACTCATATCCTTCTTCTCTTGCTCACGTTGCTCCAAAGTCTTGACAGCCATCGTGTACATTAACACAATCGACCGCTCGCCCTTATTCTTCAACCGTCTCCTCCTCGCCATCTCCTCTCTCTCCACCCCATGGCCCGAATCGATCTTGGCCAGCTCCTCCAGGAAGAGCTGTAGTTTCGGCCATAACTCGCCCTTGTTTCCCGTGAGGAAAGGGAAGGGAACGACAATCGATTCAAATAAGTAACGGAGAAAAGGGGTTGTGGAATCGGCGTGCTCGTCTTTGGGGTCAAAGGGTCCTCCCAGGTTGGGCAGTATGTCGTAAGGGTCTCGTTGGAGTCGGTTGAGCTCGTTCTTGATGAGGACACTGAGGAGGTACTTTTTCACGTAGTGCTCCTGACTCGGCGTCAGCACCGCTGTATCGTTGCCTGTTAGAGTACAAGGGTGGATTCGTGGAAGGGGGGAGGAAGGGGCAAGAAGTACAAGAATGTCAGCGAGGACTCCGTTACTATTATCAATTGACGAGCATGGTGGCGGTATGACTATCGACGTTAGGTCTCCTTGCAACCAAAGGGACGTGTGCTCTTACCCGTCATAGTTTGAATGAGTTGTTGAAAGGTGGAGAAGAGAAGGGAATGAACGAATGAAGAAGAAAAAAAAAAGGAATGAAAGAAGGAAAAAGAATCGGCCCTTCCTTTCTCCGTTTGAGCGAGGAGCGGTCAAAAAAATGAAGGTTTCTTGCACCTGAGTGACGCATTGATCCTCTCATTTTGGCAACCCAGGGTCTCATGGACAAACCTGCTCTCAACGCCACGCATTCGCAGATGTCTAGCGCTTGCCTGCTACTCGTTACATGGCGCATGGTGTCCTTGCTCCGTTCCATGCTAATATATTACCTTCTCACGCCTCAATTGATATGTCCTCTTATCTTTCAATGTTTTTTTATTGGAAGCAACGGATATAAATAGTTGTTTGTCGCAATCCTGCCTTTTTTTTTATGGTGCGGCTGCTGGAAGAGAGTTCCTATTGCCGCCCTCAAGAGAACGCCCCCTTCCGATAGCCTCAATCTCCTGTTCAAACTTCTTGCTCTTGATCATCTTCTCAGAGTCAATCTCATAGAATGGGTTGCTGGCATGGTTCACATACGCCGCATGAATCCTGCGGAAGATCTAGTTGTCCATAAGAGAGAGTGTAAAATAAAAAGTATGTGAGAAAGTGTCAGTAGCATCGTCCCTGAATATAAGTAATAAGCAACATCTTGGACAGACACAGGGAGGACGAGGTGAGCGTGTGTGTAGGAGAACGAGTTCCTTACATTCTTCATGTCTGTGTCCTTGATAATGACATCTGGCACCGTGAGGACTGTGATAAATTTGATCTTGGTGTTGGTCATGTATCCGTACACTGACAGGTCCTCCATCGAGAACAGCACTCCCAAATACATATCCTGCGTCTTCATCGCCGCTAATGTCCAGAGCAAAGTAGCAAAACCAAATGTCATGGAAGTTAGGTAAGCTCTCGAAGAACGAATTGCTTCCTCTATATCCAATGCTGTCTGCGATTGTCCCGATGTTATTGCAACGCTTCTGAGTAACCAACTGAATAGGAGTCGGGAGAGGAGAACGGACACTCACCTCGTTCTTCCATGATATCGCATGATGTGTGGGCGATATAGTGGTATTTGAGGTCTGCATGTGATGGGTTGAAGTTCTTGATGAACAGTGGGTTGTTCTATAGACGGGTACAAGAAAAAGAAGAGTCCGAGGGTATCGATTGGGTATGGGACCGTTAGCAAAAAGATGGTTCCTGACGCTCGTTGTCATCTTCCTGTTTCCATCTAAGCCCTGGTGCAAGCAAAAAAAATGGTCAAACAACCAGACAAAAGTACATGCCTGTTTCCCGATTATGGCGATGCAGCTGATGTTGATGTTTGCCATGGTTGTGAGTGAGTGTGAGATGTTGAATAGTCCTGAAATTGTCCTTGCTTGCTTGTCCTGTGAACGTGGATGGGTCGTTGTCAAAGAGTGATGGAACCTTTCAATGTACTTGAAAAAGTCAAGTGGACTGCTTTTAGCATTGAAGCCACACTTGCGAGGCGCGTGTTAACGCGTTAAAAATTATATATTTTATGTAGATGCAAATTACAGTTGTCGCGCGATACTCGCAAGCAACATTCACCAGTCCACGAACCGATCGAGGGTCGCGGTGCTGTCCTGGATCTCCTTCTGGACCTTCTTGCGCATGTAGAAGATGGGGCAATCCTTACTCGTGCACAGAACCTCCTGATGCAGCGATCCCTGGCATCGCTGGCATTGTGTCCAGAGTCGTGAGAAGCGCACCTCAAGTCCGTTAACAATGTTCTGTTGCTTCTGGTACAACTCAGGCGCACGTTCCTTGCAGTTGGCGCAAACCGCAGACTCGCCCTTCTTGAGCGGCGTTTTGCATCCCAGGCACGTCGCCGTCCTCACTGCAAACTTCATCAATCCTCCCACCGAAGGAGTCGACACTTGAATCGTCCTTGTGTGATCACCAGCCACTATCATTATTGAATGTCAAATACAGAGAAACAAGGGCTGTCAGCATCGTCACCCTTTACCTCCCTCGTTGCATGTTTAACCCAAATCAACTGCTGCGAATTCAAGGACAACTTACGTAGAGACTCTGCCTTCTCGCCAAGAATAGGCTCAAAGATACGGAGCAATGGTTTGGACAGCTGGTTGTCCAAGTAGTATCTTGTGTCGATCGGGATATTGTTCTCCAGCACCCAAAGAGGATCCTCAGACTTGTCATACGCTGCCATACCCTTGCTACCCTTGATAATAACATAGGCAACACGATCTCCCAACGCAGGCGCAGAACCTAATCGTACAAGCAATGAGTGGGTCGATTAGTACGACTGCACCGTATTAGCATGCACAAGAAAAACCAAGTTAATCAGACAGTTCACATACCTGCATCACGCTGCTTCATGCGCTCTGCTAACTCCACGTGTGCTTGTTTGTTTGCGTAATCTATGGAGCAGGCAAGTCGTCTGGTTAGCATCGGTCTAGCAATGGTCTGTTCATTTGCTTTCAATCTCGCTCAGATACTAACCTGTCTTGCTCAGCTGCTTTGTAATGACCAATTGGGCCATATCGACCTTATTCTGCAACAAATCTGCGATAATCTGCTTGGTGTACCTATTAGGAAAATAAGCGGACGCAGGTTAAATTCGGTACTTACCGGCTAGCTAAAGTTACACGCAGCTATACCTTTCAAGACTTACTCTTGGGCACCAATGACATCGCGGTCAATCAGGATCTTTCGGAGGCAGGTATCGATAACACTCTGGACCAATCTACAGTTGTCACGACGGACAGTCTCAATTCCCTTGGTATCCATCTTGTCGTACTTGTCGGGTCTTGTCCAGTAGAGACCGGCATAGCGCTTCTTGTTGATCAACAGGTATGGGAAGTACACCTTCTCGAACTCCAGCTTGATGGGTTTCTCAAACTTTGTCGTGACAATCTCCGCTGCTTTGCGTCCGAGCTCCATGGCCTCTTCCAATGTTTTGACGCCAAATTTGACCATGACCGAATCTGTATCTCCGTAAATGACCTCGGCGGTGTGCGTGTACCCATTCTCAACAGTGAATGTTGACTCAACCTCCTGCTTGGTTCTCTCAATCATGACACGACCGTAGGCTGTGACACTCGATGAGATCTGAAGACATGGCAGCTTTCCGACCGTTGCTCCAGTGAAACCGTACACAGAATTGGCACTAATCTATAAGATCAGAGTGAAACACGAGGCATTAGAACAATCTTTTCAGACCAATCAGTATACGCCATATTACGATTGTCAACCATGTACCTTCAAGGCCAACTGACGACCATCCAACACAGCGCGCTTGAAAGGATCCGTCTCCTTCTTGAGATCCGCCTTGGCACGCTTACGCGCATCCAGAAGATCTGTCAGAATAATAGGCAACAATCCCTTGCGTTTTTTCTCCATCAAAAAGGAATCTATGTCGCATAGAACATGGCGAAGTTACCATATGTGAGCGACAACTCAGAACTCTTCTCATGTAGACTCGCAAAATATGCAGTTAATCTTACCGTTGTTTGGGGTGACCACATAGTCGACATCCTTGACGAGGTTGAACTTTTGGATTGTGCTTGGGGACAGGAGCGTAGTATAGCAGAGGTTGTGGGCCATCATAATCGAAGGATATAGCGATGCGAAATCCAGGGTTGCGATAGGCACGTCGTAGTAACCTCTGCGAGGCTCAATAACTGTAGCTCCTTCGTACTGCTCCTCTCCACCTATAAAGAACAAATGAAGTCGTGGTTAGTCTCTGCAGACAAAAGTAATATTACAGCTCATCGCCAGAGCATGTATAGTAGCTCACCTTGACTATGCACGGCAGGGATAACAAAGTCCTTCTCGAGAGCTTTACGGAATAGCTGAGAGACGACCTTGATTTGCTGACCACGGGCCAAAAGGTAATTAAAAGGCACTCCTGTTACTCTTGCCATTTCGATGTAGTTGATGAGACACATCAGCTTGTCCATGAGTCGTTGTGGAAGGTATGCATCCTTCAAACAGTAAATCGCTAGACGTCGACGGGTTTCCTCGTTTCCGTTTTGAAGCTCCGTAATGATCGAGTGATGCACATCCTCTTTTTGCTCACCTGAATGTTCAAAATAAATACCTGGTCAGTATGCAGCAATGTCTGTGGTATCATTGATACTATGGGGGACCGGAACCCATGAATACTAAGGTATTTTCCATGAATATCAATGGTATTTTCCTTGAACGCCAGAGGTATCATCCATGAAAACCGCATTGCGCAACGTACCTAAAAACTCGGCACAGACGGAGTTCAGAGTATAGGATCGCAACTTGTAATCGCGCTGCATGACCTGAAGCATATCGAGCTGAAGACGACCTTCCATGTTGATCGACTTGCTCTCGCGGTTTCCATATGCTTTTGACGAGAACTTTGTGTCTTTAATCTCTGTCCTGATGTCTATTTAGCAGAAGAAAGTGCAAAAGTCAGTTACAGGCACTTTTGCCTAAACAACAAGAAAACAGCACCTATAATTCCTGAGTGATAGCATACCACTGAGGCGTCCGAGGAAGGGAAACTTGAGAACTCCTAGATGTTTGGCACGGTCCAGAAGGTATGGGAAATCGAAGTTGGCGGTGTTGTAGCCAATAACAACATCGGGATCGACCTTCCTGACAAAGTCGCTCCATGCAGCCAGCATTTTATCCTCCTGGTCGAACGACATGGTGTGGGTGCCGACAATGTGCGAGCAAGTGTTGAGGACCATAACGTTCCGGATGAATGGCTTGGACTCTCCTTGAACAGTGACCATGGACGCGATCTGGATGACAGGGTCGATCTTGGCCTCGGGGAAGATACCCTTGCGACCAGCGCACTCAATATCGAAACTCAAGATCCTGAGGGGAGCAATCTTGGACCACTCTCCTTCAGGTTGGTGACTGACGATCTTCTCGTAGTTGACTTGAACGTTGATCTGGGCATTAGAGTTGCTGTCGTTCCTGTTCTGGTATGATCCTGCGGGCAGCTCAATCCAGTTTGCTCCTTTAATATGACAATCGATCATGAAGCGCAGAAGATATGCCAGGTTGCTCTCATATGTCTGTTCGGTAAAGTCGGTGAATCCGGCGAACGAAATGCCTCGCTCTATGGCACGCTTTGCTGCCGCAATGTTCCTGGGGTCCTTGAGAGTGATCTTCAAGAATGGGATCTTCTCGCCTCCATGGTATCCGTAGATCGACTCTTTGAAACTCCACTCGATCTTGACAATGGTGTTTCCCTTCTCCATTGCCGTCTAAAACAGCGACAAAAAATCCGCTAGTTAGTTCCTGATCAAGTGCACATTATATGTGCCATTATACGCACTGCGGAGCTGCCAATTGTTTCAAAGTTACCTCCAATGCAGTCTTGAATGCTGGGATGTTCTCTAACTTGAACCCGATGGGTGTTGGCACATAGAAGTATGGCAAGAATCCGGTAACATGGCAAATGACGCTATTCCCGGCCTAATGAGTACAACAGTGATTGACAGTCAGTACCTGCGAAGTACGGAGCTCGTGCGTGCAGTCATATTCGAGAAGATAAATTGACAGAGGCTTACTTCTGTGATACCGTAGAAGCGGACGACGGGAGTGTGAGATGCCGCGTCCATGTACTCATCTGCTTCGATCTGCTGGAACACTAGAATTTGAAAGTCATACCACATGTTAGCGCGAAGGTCGACAAAGGCTCCAACAAGAAGTAAAACTAACATATAGCCCCGACAATAGAACTGTAAACTTACCCAATGCATCCGTTGTAGCGTTGAGCTTGTTGCAAGTTGGTCTTGGCCAGAGCACCGAAGGATCATCCACTATGGTGTTACAAACGGCAACAAAAATATATGTAAATAAATATAAAAAGTCCGAGGTGGGGGTAGAGCACTCACCGACAACAAAAAAGAAAGGCTCCTGCTTGTACCTTTGGTAGCCTGGTTAGTCTCCTGAAGTTGCTCCAGGTCTTCCAAGAAAGAGGGCTGTGGCTCCAGCTGTGATGCATGGATTCTGCGCTTCTTGGTGGTGTGTGCTTCCTGTGACATGGTGGCGTAACTTGTCAACTAACTGGCTCAGGGGTTGTGTATAATCCGGTCAGTCGAATGAGTGGGTGTACAGCCAGGAGTGTGATGGAGAGCGAAGTGTATGGCGGTTGTCTTCTTTGTTGATTTCAGTCAGCGAAGTGTCGAGAGACAATGAGAGCAGAGAGGATGAGGAAGAAGAACGGCGTTGGTGGTGGCAAACGAGTCAAGTCAAGGTATCGAAAACAAAACTAACGCGACTTTTTGAAAGTCAAAAAGGGATAAATTAACAAACAACGAAGTGGCTTAGATGCGCGTCTTCATCTCTTGCAACTGTGCAATAAACGAAGTTGATGAAACACGATCCTCTCCTCTGCTATGCTTTCCTAGGAAGTTGCTTTCTCTAGGAAAGTCAATCCCAATGGCGCCCTTTCCCTCTCAACGATTGTGTGATGACACCGTCATTCAGATCCCGTGCTGATCCCGTGCTCAGAAGTACCTTGATAAGCTGCAACCCTGATAGATATCCATTTGCCGTCCCCTACAAATGATGTAATAGGCGCGTAATGATCGCAGTAGACCGGTATAAAAAGAGCCATCATTTGCTATTTTTTCTTATTGACCCTTTTCACCCTAACCACAAACAACCCCACACGACAACAACCAACCAACCAACCAACAATACAACAACAACACATATTCACCATGTCAAACATCGCAGAAAACGTCTCCGCCAAGGTCTCCAACACCGCCAACTCCTACATCGGCGGCGCCAAGCAGACCATCGGCGAGACCATCAATAACCCTGACTTGGCCGCCCGCGGCGCTGCCCAAAAAGTCCACGCCGACACTGCCCAGAAGGTCGCCGATGCCAAGACCCAGGCCGAAGCCGCTGGCCACAAGGTCGGGGGACATACTCAGAACGCCACCGGAAGAGCCCTTGGCGACTATTCTCTTGAGGCCTCTGGCGAAGGAAACATCACCAAGGGCGAGATCGAGCGTCGTCCCTAAGTGTAGAGAGTGACAAGGCTGAGTGGGTCATTCTTTCCCACGCACTAGCTCACTCGCTCACACCCACGAACACATCCGTACTCTCGTCTCTTTTACACAATCGTTTCTTTTTTTGGCGTCTTTGTGGACCACCCTTTCACATATGTACATACACCAACCAACCAACCCTCCTTTTACTGCCGCACCTGTATAAATAAACTCGCAAGTTCAGTATTTGGCCAGCATCTTATTATTCTCTTTGTCGTACATGGTAATATTGGCGTTTACTCATACATACATGTTCGCACAGCTAGATAACTAATACATAATGCTTTCATGGAGCCGTAATCGCAAAGACGTTGCGCGCATGTGGTTGGATCGTACAGAATAAAATATGATTCAAATAGTCGTCTCTCCTTCCTCTCCTATCTCTTTGACCTCTCCCGCCCCCTTCAGCCTCCATTCTTGCGAGTGTTCCATAGCTACGTCCAGCGCAAACAGTCTATGCCAGATCTGCAACCCGCGCCTTGACACTTTACACTCTCCGGAGCGAGTTGGGGCGGACGAGGCGTGTAGTCACATCTGGAGGCTGAGTGGCAATGCTCTCGTTGGTGTTGTTCTGTTGTGACTTCTCAACAGCTAATGCCCTGCCTTTGAACACCTTGCAGGGGTCCATCACAGCTCCCAGTGCACGGCGAAGGCCACGATCCATGTAACCCAGACCGACTTGGTAACTGGCATTCATCCATCCAAATCCTTCACGAGGAATAAACTTGAAGTCCAAGCCAACGTTGCCGTACTCGACCTGGACCCGGTGAGTCATGTTCACAACATCAAACTTCTCAGGCACCACGCCGTTAAAGTCAACAAATGATTTTGTGATGCTAATGAGGTAGATGAAGGAAAACCCTAGCACGATTAGCACATATGAATGACATTAAGATATTACAAGTAAAATCCTACGAAAATACTTTCAAAGACGGAGACGGTTGACTTACGTGTACAGCCAACGGTAGCAGGTTCGCTTGGCTTCGTCCATGAATCCGTACTTTTCAAAGGCAATCCAGGCCATGATTTGGTGAGGCGCCCAGCCAAAGGGGAAATCCCATTGACGGTTAGGGCGGGAGAGGGTAATCGTACCACGCGATGACTCTGTTCCAGAGACCAATCCACCAGTGACTTCAAAGAGAGGCAAGGCGTTAACCCTAATGAGCGAATATCACGGAATGCAATAATGGGTCAATTCAGGTTCATGATTCAATCTTCCAGACAAAGTTCAAAAAACTACGCAATGATGCAGCAGACAAAACTTACATCATCTTTTCTGCTTTTTCGCGATCGGCGAGTCCTGACCACATGGTGTAAAAGGTCGTGACGCTCTCATAAGTTCCTTGGGCCTTCAGACGGGTATCGTAATCAAAATACATTCCGCGCTCCTCGTTCCAGCAGAGCCTGTTGATTCTCTCCTGGCGAACGCGGGCACGTTCGAACCACTCTGCAGAGGTATGCACAATAGTCTCGGGATGGTCGGTCGATAACGAGGTATCATACGACGCAAAGTAGGGTGTCTCGAAAGAGTCGCCAAAGATCGACTGGATGGTCTCGGCAATGTCCATCTCGTACTTATAAAGGAGCGAGTTCAAATCGACGGTGGCAATATCAGCAGCGCAATTGTCGAGCCGGTAGGTGGTATCGTGTCCTGATTCACGCACAGCACGGTCGTGCTTGAAGTAGGTATCCAGCTGGGGCTCGTCTACCAAGCCCTCGTTGTAAAGTCGGCTGTATTCCTCAACAGAGACTCCCTTGCGATCAGCGTATGGCTTAATGACATGGTCGAAATGGGTAGCCTCAGTCTCTGGAGGCATTCCAATACCCTCGCTGTAGAAGCGCGACAATCCTGACTCGGGATCATAGCGGTGCTGAGACATCCAGACGGTGAGATACTCCTTGATCGCCGCCGTGAAAGCAACAGCGAGCCACTGCTTGTTCTCGATCTCGAGACTGTAAGGGAGGCGATCATAGACCTTGAGAATCATGTCGGTCAGGAACGGAGGTTGAGTCCTGGTGAGGTAGTAACTGCGGTTGGCGTTCAGGATCTTGCCATAGTGCTTGATCTCGTAGACAAAGTTATCGACCATGCCCTTGGCCAGTTCGAGACGACCGTCGACCAGCAATCCGAGAGATTCAAAGTATGAATCCCATCCGTACATCTCGTTGAATCGACCTCCAGGAACAACAAATGGAACACCCTTCAAGGTCTCTTGGCCCTCGTCGTTCGTGAACTTTGTCATGGCCAAAGCGAGGATTCCTGGCTTATCGTTGATGGACTGGACATACTTCGGGGTGATCACCTCGGGCAGCTGCTCAACGTCGAGCTTAAGATGGGGCTTCTGCACACTGACATTCTTGTAGTACTCCAGGACCTCGTCCTCGCCAAATGGAATGTAGATTCTGGGCGCAGTGTTCTTGGATCTGTTCTTGGGGTCGTTGGCTATCAGCTCCAGTCCCTCTGAGTCGATGCGGCGTGTGAGGCCGTCCCAGAAATGATGTCTAATCATGCGAGAGAGGCGATCGACGGGGTTCTCGTTCAAGCGAGCCTCGTCCAGAACGACGTATTTGCGTCCATAGTCCTGGGCAAGCGACAGTTCCTGAAGGAGGTTACTGAGCATGTAGGTGCCGCGGATGTCGTATTTGTTGAATCCAGCAGAGTCTGCAGTACCGAGGGTGATGACCTTGGGACCGACATCGTTGACGGTGATCTGAAAGTCGCCATCCGTGTCCTCCTGCTCCAGAATCAGCTTTTGGGTCTCATCAACGTCGATGAGGAAGCGTCGTGGCTTGGTGGCCTTGTCGTCTAAAGGATGAGAGGGGACCGATGAGATGGAGAGAGAGATAGGTAACGAGAACGAATGTATGGTCAGCCTCCTTTCTAATTGTCAGTCTTTATCTGTCAATAATGTTGATAAAGAGAAAATTCCAGTCCGATAAGAGTTCCGTTTCGTTTGGCGGAGTCGTTAATTATATTTCTCTCGCTCCTTCAAAGTTCTTCCTGGACGTCGTTTGTTGTTCCTCATCGGATATTCGCGTTTGTGTTCCCAAGGATAATAGACATATGAACACCACTAACCATGTGAACCTCGCCGTGGCCGCCTGTACTTTGTCGCTGCCTCGGAATGTGCCATTGGGTCGTTGGGGCTGTGGATGCTTGCAGGCTTCCTTGACTATTGGTTCCATTATAAATAAACGTTAGGAATTAAGCATGTGCCACAAGACACAACAGGGTCCAAACACACCAACAAGGGGGCATGAAAAAGCAAAAAAAAGGGCCAAGGGGTGGAAGGAAAACCAAGATAAGCTCTTGTTGTGTTCCTTATCCTGCAGCGCTGAGTTCGACGGACGACTCAATACAAACAAAGGATGTCGGAAAGGGAGCACACAGTGAACATGGGCACACGACGATGACCGGACGAGGAAAGGAAACAGAGGGAACACTCTGATAAGCATTGACTCAGAACATGGATCAGACCATTGAAATCAAAAAGGGTAAAAAATGTGCAAGGCAATCTGGCTGTCTAATTGACTTTTCTCTCTCTCCTCTTTTGCCCAACGGGCGATCGAAAGCCAACAAGGTGGGTTTGTTTGGTTGACTCGTCTAGGCTGGCGTATTAAAAGACAGGTCCAAAGTAAAACGGAAAAAGTGGATGATCCAACCGAGAAGATATAAATCGGCGTCATCCGACACACACATATTGGTATGCAAAACTACACTACACACAACGCCCCAATTAAAAAGTGAATCTTAAAGGAACAAGAAGAGACTTACGCTGCCGAGGGTTCTGTGGCGGGAGATGTAGTTTGAGCTGGAGTAGTACTCGTTGGCAGGCACGACATTCGGTGCCGGAGTGTCCTGCTCCTGGGCTGCATTAGAGCTGGCGAAGCGAGGGCTGTCCATCCCGACGGTCGATGGACTCTCTGCGAGATTCATGCGTGGGTACTTTTTTTTTTTTGTTGCAAGGTGTGAATGTAGTTTGGAGGATGGGCTGAGACTAGAGCGCAGGTGAATGAGAGGAGAGAAGCAGCTGTTGTAGGAATGGGGTGGGGAAGGAAGAGAAAAGAAAAGAAAAGAAAGAAAAGGAATGAAGGCGAATGAAGAAGTAAGTGAAGAGGCAAAGAAAGTAAAAAAAGAAGTAGAGAAAGCGCTCAAAAAGAAAAAGGCGGCCAACCTTTCTTTGTGACTTGCCAATAATTGGTCGCAATGGATGGGGATGGATGGATGTTCCATCGGACTGACTGATACACACAAGAAGGATATAAGAAAAGAATCGGTCAATCCTTTCTTCCTTTGATGGCACAAACGCTATTCTTCCTTGTATTCTCCTGTCTCTGGGCACTCTTGTTGCATATCACCGTCTGTTCGGATCCACACCGGCACACTTGTACCTGGCACTTAATACGAGGTGGACTTCTTCGTCTACTCTTGCGTTTGCTTGTCCTCTTCTCTTGTCACTGCCTCGATGAATGCAATGCCTAATGGCATATCTTGCTGCTCCATGGCTATACTGGCCAAACAAGAAACCATTTAGCCGCGCACCCCATCCCTGATCTCTCTGCAATACGGTTGATTAGCTGGCAACAAACATCCATCTACATCTCGTTTTTGACTCTTCCAAATTGTAAATGATATATTTGACCATTGCATGCAAACTAATGCTTGAGCTGAAGTACAAAGTCTTATAGGTCATTGTTTCGTCTACTCCTGCTCTTGCTGCTGTGCCCAATTCCTCCGCAAACATAAAGCCTACCGGGCTCTCAATCTCCTTTTTTGCGTAGTTGGATCGTTCGTGTTTGTCCCGGAACCCAAACGGAACCAAGGACATTCCCGTTTTTGTGGTGAGTGTACCTGTGTCGAAATAAATGAGACGTTGGAGCCCTTCCCATCTTACCGGAGCCGACTAGGAATTCCTCTTTATGGACATTCCCAGTCTTCCTTCTTCACTCATCCTGTTTGCTTCCAGGAACAAGCAATAATTTCAGGACGATGTATTTTCTTTGCGCAAGTGTTCAAACGCTTTGACACTATTTTATTTCCTGTTTGTATATCAACATGGAGAATGGTAGCAACAAAAAAGAGGTGTATGTGCAAGGTCGGTGTTTACAGTTTAGGTACAAGTACCGGAGACCGTGTCTGTCAGTAAAACTCATTGCCCTTCTCGCCGCCCATAATACGAGCCTCCTCCCAAAGTGTCGTGCCGCTGCAATCACACACCTTCTTGGCGTTCTCAAAAACACCGGCCGAGCGAGCAATGATACCGCAGATGATTCCCTTGCCAGACGCGCCATCCTCCTTCGAAGCCTCACAGGAGCCCTTTCCCAGGTTGTCGGCTTTCTCGGTAACAACCATTGAGCGTCCAATAATATCCCAAACCTTGATCCTCTTGGACTCGAGCACCAAATCACCCCAGCCCTTCTCGTCGACCTCAACGTTGCCCAGATCTCCAACGTGACCAGTCAAGTCATCGCCGTGGGTAGTATTTGTGGGGTTGAAATGAGGACCGGTAGTGGCCGATCCACCTGAAGTGTCGCCGAGCTCGTGGATGTGAATACCGTGGTTACCGGGAGTCAATCCCTGGACGGTCACGTCGACGACGCAGGTTTCGGTGTTGACTTGGAGGAAGCGGACGAGGCCATAGGGCTTCTCGGTGCCGGGGAGGGTTGTGTAGCTTGGGTCATCGGAGTTGATGTCAAGGATGCAGACAGCGGCGCCAGCATGGGATCCTACAATTAGGCGTTATTCATGAGAGATCAAAGCCATTAGTCAGTTGGTGATTTTTTTGAGGGTGTGACAAATCAAGACAACTAAGATCAGTGACGACTTCAAATGTTTTCCATTGTTCCAACTCCTACCCTGGGCAACCCCTGAACCGCGCACAATCACGGTCTTGCCAGTGTTCTTCAACAACCGCGAAATGGCCGATGGAGGCGCTATTAGTGTCAAGAAGTGGCATCAACAGATGAACATGTATCATCATCATGGAAGAGAGTGTTAGAGTATTGCAGAATACCAAATCGCATGCGGAAAGTGTCGAATCAAGTTTCAGCGCAGCAACAGCAATATGAAAAGAATAGAAAATCAAGATGTTGCTTTACCACTGCCTTCAACAACAACGCGCTGCTCCTTGAGGTTGATGTCGTACTTCTTGATACCATCGACACCCTCGAGGACATTCTTGACGTCGCTGACACAGGACTCGCAAGTCATTTCGACTGCGAACTCGGTCTACGGAATAGAAAGTAGGAGAGGGACGTGGCGGAGGATGAGTGGCATGAAGGAGAAGTGCATGGACAATGGGTTTCCGCGGTGTCGCCAGAGCAGACAGATAGACAAACGTAGAGTAGCAGGCCTACCTTGAAGTCTGAGTCTGCTGTTTGAACCATGGTGTATATGTGTAAGTGTGGGTGGCGAGTGTGAGTGAGGGCGTAGGTGATGAAGGAGAGATGCGAAGCATTCGCCGAGAACAACATCCGCAAGGAAAGACTAGTCACGTGCTATGATCCAAGAATGATTTTCTTCGTTTGCCACCAAGCGGGAACAAGACGGCAAAGAAGAGAAGCTTGACGGAACAACGAGATGAGAGTAAACAGTCAATCGAAAGAAGACATCCTCCTCACCAGCCAGTCAGCCAGTCAGCCAGCCAGCCAGCCACATTCCGTGTGAAAGGAGCAAGGTGCACGAACAACGGACAAAGCACGAGCATTGCTGCACAGGCAGGCAGACCACGAGAAGGCGCACATACTTTTAGATATGATATCGATCCTTCTTTGAACAAGGCTCACATACGCTACCGAAGAGGACAGTTGGGCAGTGCACATTCGCGCAAGAACGTTGAGGCAGGTTTTGTCCATTGCTCCAGGGGTGAGGAAAGTATGCGACCGAAGAAGCACCTAATCCTATTTTTACATCTCGTTCCTTCTTGATGATATAAAAAGGGCTGAGGGAAAAGAGTACGTGCCCACTTCACTCTCACCCTCTCCCTCATACCCACCACAACTTTTCCCTCGCTTCATTTATTTTTTCCTGTCTCTCTCTCTTCCCTCATCCTTTTGTTTTCCTTTTCTTTCTCCCTCTTGCTTTTTGCATTCGTCCTTCTCCATCCCTTCACTTGAATCCGACTGATCCATTTCTTCCTTTTTTTTCAGGGACCTTTATCAGTCTCACCTATTTCACCCCATTTATCACACAAACACTTCTCCTCGCATCTTTTTCGATAATGTCACCGTCCATGCTCACAACCGTCGTCCCAGGATCAAAGCTGGTCCCTTCACACCTCCAAAACCAATACAAATACCAGGAGCAACAACCAGCAACCTTCAACCCCAACCGCCTTTCCCTCCCCAACGCTAATGTCCTTCGCCTCCAGCAGCAAGCACAACAGCAGCAACAGCTGCAGCAAAAGCCCTCGCACAAGCAACTCTTCATGCAGCAACTGCAGCAACAACAGCACCAGGAACAACAACAACAACAACAACAAATGTATGAAAAGTCCACTCCAAAGCCTCGACTCAGCCTTGACACCTCCGACGAGCGTCTACAGAACATCACCTTTGTCAGCCATAATAACAGGCGGTACATGAAGCTGTTCTCCCCAAGCCTTGTCGATTCCCCTGTTACTTTTCTCGACAAGAAACAGTTGCTCGACGACAAGAAGCTATGGGAAAACGGCCCCGACATGGCCTTCCAGAAGCAGCTCGAAACTGAGAAGCGGGAAGCTTGGCGAGGTAAGAATTACAACTAAACAGTAACCAGCACCGGGATCCATGAGACCCACTCCCTGCCACTTCTTCCCTTCTCATCCTTTCACTTGTCCAATCATCCAGTCCTGCTTTTTCCCCTTTTTCATTGTCATCATTCCTTTCGTCCTTTCACCCCATCCTCCCAGCCTTTCCCCCCTTTTATCCACCACCTTTCCCTTCACACCCAGGGTGGTTTGACCCTCTCAAAACAAAGGCGGATGAATGTGCTCTATTTGCACAAAGGCCTAGGAAGGATCTATCTCTCCACCTTTTTATTTTCACCCATTTGAGTACCTGACGGACCTTGTGCCCTCTCCTCCTTGGCCTAACCATTGGCCTTATAACATCATCATCCATCCTTTTTTTTGTTGGTTGTGTTCTTCCACTTGTGCCTTCCCCTATTTTTGTAATGCAAATGTCATGTGTGGATTTTATCCGTTCTAGCGACCTATCGAATCACGGCAGGTCCAAGAGATGGAGGACATGCGACCCTCTTCACCTGTTGTTGTTTTGAACGCTGACGCTAACGAGTCCAATATGTTTGTTCTAATGCCATTTACCATTTAGCGCGATCGAAGCAGCAGATGCGTGGATTCTTCATGGGCCTCTGGCTCGGATGTTTGATGGGCTTCTTGATCCTTCAATGGACCTCAGCAAAGGTGCTGTTTTGGAGGTAAGGATAGAGATTCGTCTCTGGATAAACAATCGTTTTGGTTGGTGTCAATATTATTCAATTTTCGCGAGACATGGATGCAAACACGACACTCGCCGGGTCCCCAAATTTCTTTTTTCTTGCGTCAACACCCACGCCTACCCAACGCACCATGAACTCATCATTATCTTTGTGTTTATGCACCGTCTCAATTAGACAAGAAGATTACACCACGCTCACACCTCTTGTGGCCATCCTTGTGCTTATCAGCTCCGCTGCGATCGTGCGCTCAGGCACACGGTGCACGATTGCTGCGGTGGCCACCTGTGCTGCGGTCCTAACCTGCTTTGCCACCCTCATCGTCAACCAGAGCCGCTACGCTCCCGAGTTCCATATCTATCGGAGAACGGCTACCGTCGTCACCCTACCCTAAAAACAATCACTGAACCGCAGCGACCACCTCTCCCGTCCAAATGCCTGCATAGCAAGCTTCGCCTTGCAAAAAGAAGCTTCGTTTTGCAAAGTCAACCAAGGGACATCTAAATCCTCATTTTTACATTTCGTTTTTGTACATACACCCCCCCCCCCCACCATCGTTTCTTACATAGTATTTTTCTATTTTTTGTTACTCTTCATGTATTCTAATCATAACCCTCTCAACTCCCTAGCAAAACATACCTTCCAAGCAAAACAACAACCCCCAATTGATGTTACATGGGTCATGTTCTACCCTTCCCCTTATCTTTTCTGTTCGAAAAGAAAATCACGATCTAAAATAAAAATATCCAAAGAATCTTCCTGTTCCTTCTATAGCGAATTGTCCGTTACTGCCTCCTACACTTGCCATTGTTCGTTGTCCTTTGCCACAGTTATTTTTCCTTGCCAAGGACAAAAATGAATGCACGTTTTTCTTTTGAAAACGACGCCCATTGTAGACCTACTCACCGACTATGCCTCTTTCTTCTGTTTCTTCCAAAGGTGCGCATGGCTTTCTTAAAATAAAAGAACGAAGAAAGGACCGACCCTTCCCTCTGAGCCACCACGTGCACCGATCAAGATGAAGACATTCTCTCTCTCTCCCACCCTATCCATGTCACTTCTCGACGCCCATCTCTCGCTCATATGCAGCAGCAAATGCATTGTCCTTGCACGTTCATTTTTTGGGTCGGCTGTTTTTGGAATCTGGTATGTGGCAGGGAAGTGAGCTTTGCCACCATCCCTTCTTTTTGTTGACAAAGCGCCGAGGCACATTCGTCCTCAACTCCTCTTTCATACTTTCATCCTATTCTAACCCCACGATACAAAACTTGCGACTCCCTCACATCGTTCACCAATGATCCTAAACTTGCAACCACAACCCCTTCTATCAATCTATCACAAGGCGTTACGCCGTTAACTTCACCCAAAGAAACCTAAGAGCAGAGCACAAAACAGCGTTTGGAGGGTGTGTGCTTTTTGATCAAACTCAAGTGTAGAGCGAAGGCTCATATTCACGCTTTCCTGACCGTCAGCTTTCAAGAAGGTTCTCAGTTTCTTTGTTGGCTCTCCTACCTTATTACACTCTCCTTTCCCTCGCAAGGTCCGCCGTTCTTGTGTATGGGTTTATTTCTCTTTTTCTTTCTTCTTTGTGTCCACAAGTAAGCTTTGCAAGGAGCCCTATTGGTTTTTTTCCCTGAGCCCATCTTCTCCTCCTCCCTATCCCCTTTACAAACCCGAGCGGGCCATCAAAGCAAACATGGTTGTCTTGTGGTGACAGGACGTTAACTTAATTTTATCGGGTTCAACATCCGAGGAGAAAAAAATAGTTTACCTTAACCCAGTTTGTTTGCCTTTTGAGCATTGATGACGAAGACGACACGGGGACGGGAAGAGATCACTGTCCGGTCTGAGATCTCTGCACGCGCATGCGTAAATAACAGCTTTGCGTTTGTCAAAAGCGGGCTTACAGAAGGAATGCGGCTTCACACGCACCCCCCCCCCCTCCTCTGCGCCCCCAGGCCTTAACGTGTCTGCATCCCTGTTGATCAGATTCCAGGAACGTTGCTGATGAGCCGATCAATCCATCAGGTATGTGATCGTACCTTCTTTTGTGAGTGTGTTGCTGCGGATATGTCGCATCGCAATGGAATCATCCTTTCTGTCATGTTCTGAAGGACTCTCTCGCTTCACATTTCTACTAACGCCTCTTCGCTACACTCTTTGTTCTCGCACCTTCTCTACTCTCCATGATGGTCGCTTCTTTGTTCATTGTTGTTCACCGTTCTCTTCGTCTTCGACTGCGATTAAACTATGTTTGGCTCCCATCCTTGTCACAGAAGGCTGAAGAAGCTTTTGTGAAAGTTCAGAGATATAGTTTCCCTTTTGATTTGTTGCATCTCGCTCATGTGAAAAATAAACAGGTTTCTCTTTGTTCTCTGTCGTTGCGTTAAACAGATACAAAGGTTAAGAAGGATCGTGTGCACCTTGTTTTTTGATCGCTCGCTCACTTGAACATCAAGGTCTCCTTCCTAACTGCACTGTTTACCGCACCAATACTCACAATGAAAAAAACGAGACACAGACTTACATGGGTAAAGAAGTACCTCATACCTCGACAGGCCCCAGTCTCCGGTCCCCCCCCCCCCCTTTCCGGCCCGCTGGGTTCACATGATCCCTCTCCCCAGTTCCACCCGAGTGGACAAGAGCATAACCGAAATAAAAAAAATGGCAACATGGAGACAATTTCTCACATTCCCAGGAAACCCTATTGGCTTATTTCTTTTCCTTTCCTTTTTTCTTTTCTTTCATAACCGAGTTGAGTGTCTTTCATAAACTTTAGTTAACACAACGTGGGGCTTCCGAAGTGACTGATTCTAGGTTGGTTAATATATGAACAGGTTACCTTGTAACCTTGTTGCCGTGCCGGTTCCAGTATCAGGAGAAAAATCATACGTAACTGAGACACTAAGGAACGCTGAGCCGGCTGCATTGAGCTAATGGACAAGACTGCATGGGTTTGAGTGGGGAGGGGAGGTGCCGGAAAGAAAAAGGGGTCAAAGTTTAAATACCACCGTCATCATCGTCATCGAGTAGGAACTCTGCTCCAGCTATGTCAGTGAAGAAAGTGGAAGTGAGAAAGGTTAAGTAAGGAGAAGAGAGGAAGAAAGAATGCAGCGAGTGAGAGAACGAGAGGGGTGAGGGAACGAGAGAGAGAGCACACGATGACGATGATTTTGAGGAGGTGAGTTGGGACGAAATCATTCGTCTGTGGAGACAGACTTTTTCCCATGAGCACAATAGGACAGTCGAAGTAGTTGAACACAGAAAAGACAAAGTAGACAGAAGCAGTACCAAAAAGGGACGTGTCGTGATGACGATGATGGGGTTCATGACTAAAAGGCGTTACCTTACTGTTATCTGCTCGTGGCATGGCATGGCTTCAGCCTTCAGGCTTTGCATTATCGTGTGCTCTTCTTTTTTCATGCCATGGTGTCCACTGGCCCTGGACTCAAATGAGACCACGAGATTTTTCGGCCGCAAAGGATTTCGCAAACAAAAGAGGAGCCGTTTGGCCCTTCATTTTCTTTTATCTTTGTTTTGCTTGTGGTAATTGTGTCCTGATAGACGGATGTATGGAGACGTGGGGTACCCTATCTCTCTCTTTTCTTGCTTCCCTTGTACACCCCTTCTTCTTGGGAACTTCATCAACAACCAAAACAGACACACGCGTGCACGATTCTATTATGCGTCCTCGATAACTCTTTTTTTTCCTCATGTCCAATTTGCATTGGACGTCCATCTGAGAGCGCCTTGTCTTTCCACCCGTCTGTTTAATGCACATCCTCCATCCTCCATTGCTTTTTTAGCTCCTTCTTCTTGTGTCCAACCTTCTCCAATCATTCAAGATCACAACAAAGGGGGCCAATTGTCCTTCTCGCCCTTTTGCTTTTCTGGCCTTTTGTCGTTCTGTCCCGCCTTCCCTCTCTCTCGGAGAAAAAAAAAGATGGACTAGCGGAAGAGGGTAAAGGAGGAACGATGAAAGCAAAAGAAGACATGTCTGTTTTTTTCTTGTGTTCATTTCGGACATGCACATGGTGGTGGTGGTGGCGGCAAAAATAGTCTGCTTTTTTTTCTTCCCCCATTTAATCTATCTTAATTTGCACATGCGAGTTTGGGCGAAATCTTCAAACAATGGAACAATGGACACAACGGCAGTATCACGCGTGCGTAGATGTGGGTGAAAGGTTTGGTGGACGGCACGCCTCTCTGACTATCCATCCATCTTGCAGGATCGGCCATTTATCGACTCCTCTCCTTTCCTCCCTCCCTCGCCTCCCTAGTCTTCCCTGCTCCTTCCTTGTTGCTTCCTGACTCTTCCGATTCCTCGCGGACAAAAGAACAAACAAAGTGAACAAGCAACGGTGTCCACACAATAAACCCCTTATCTTGCGAGTCCAGAGCCTTTCAATTCGCGAAACAATCCGACTGACCCATGGCTGACTAACTGGTCCTTTACTCAGAAAAACAGCACGCACACGCACGCCCTTGAAAAAAGACAGTTTTGTACGTTGCAGCATTATTGACATTTCACACTCTTGATCCTTTCTGTCTATCTTTCCAAGCAGCAATCATGAGTCGACAGAGCAGCAACGGTAAGTATTGTATATTGCATTGTAGCAGTTTTCCAAACGGCAATTCCCCCTTTGCAAGATGGCCACGAGAGAAAACGGGATGGAGAGAGGGGGGGACAGAAAGATGAAGAGGCAGGGCGAGAGGCCTTTTCTAGGCTTAGTCACAATGGCGGAGGATCCCCGGCTTTGTTGTTTTTCCTCTATTCACTCCATTATCTAACACTCAGTCGTTCGTTTACACTTCTTAACTAAAGAATAAACCATCGGTCTCAATCTTCGCTGATTTGTGAACAAATCACAATCAAAATGTGAGTGACCTTCCTTAACTGCGGGTGACGGGTAGGTCATTCAGAACAAACGACAAACAGCAATAGCAACGGCGTGTCCACCAGTCCACCTTACTTACACTCGCCTATGGTCAAAAATGACTCACTTCCTCTACTCTTTCCTTGTGTCGTCGCAGCCCCTATACCCCCTATCCATAGAGTTTTCCTCCCTTCTCTGTCTATGTCTTCGCCATCACTCCATAAACGGCATCAATCGTAGACGTTTCCATCCCTTCCACCCACACACCCCTTTTCCCTTTCCCCTTAACGCGTTGTTTGCCACCATCATTACAAATTTCAAACCGCGCAGTGAAAGAAGTGTTGCAAATAAAAGAGGACAGGTGAACTTGGGGGCAAGGAGCAATTAACCTAGTTATGCCTGTGCCTGTTCGTGTTTCGAAGAACAAAAAAAAAAAAAAAAAAAAAAAAGAATTCTCTGGGCTGTTCTTTTTTTTCCGTTTGTGTTGCTTTTGTGTCCATGAGTCCATGTTGATGCTGTTGTACGTGCATGAGATACCCTGATCCAAAAAAAGGGGGATCGAGCAACGAATGAAATGCGTGATGTCCCCCTGGTCTTTTCTTGTTACAGTTTCTGCTCACTGACAAGAGAGATAGTGATAGCAATTGAACAAGAAATAAACAAAAATTGCTTTGCGTGTATCTGAGCCTTGACCCATTCGTCGACTGCTCAGACAAAGAATTATTTTCTTTTGTTTTGTGTGTTTTGTGTTTGGTTTGGCTTTGAAGCAATCCCATTGAACCGTTGATTTTAGTGACCAGATGACTAGAAGGAGAGGAGAAATTGATTTGTCGTACGAAAGGCTAAAAAAAGACTGGAGGAAAGAAAGAGAAAAACGGCGGTGATACTTCCCTTAAGGATAGGATCATCTACAACGGATGGTGGAGAAAGGGTAACCAGGAAACCAGGGCTGGAGAGGGAATAAGCGTCCTCTCTTGAGGCCATTAAGAAAGCATAAGGAAGGAGACGGAGGGAGGCCAGGAAGAAATGGTTCAATTGCACCATAGCCTTGAGAAACTGATAAGATCTAGACCTCTATATCAAAATCTCCGCACTGAGGGGAGAAATAAGTGAGAGCTGCGCGCTCGTCATTTTATATGTATGATGCAAAACAGCGTGGCACTGTAGTCGAAAAACCTTCTTTTTTATCTTTCTTCTCGCTTGTTCTTTTTGTCTCTCCCTCTCTCTCGATCATCTCCATATTTGCCTACCTCCCTCCCCTTTTCTACAGGGTATGGAGATCCATTGAGCATTTATTTTAGCCGTTTCTTCGATATGCAGGCACAGCTGGGCGGAGGGAAAGTTCGAGGGGAGAGAGCGAATATATGTATGATCAAGGGTGTCTGATGTATTTCTCATTCACTCCAAAGGAATCTTCAACGAATAATCATTGGAGCAACCACTAGGAATTTAATACTACAGCGGCAGTGAGAATCGTTATTTTGCAATATTGGATGCTATCCGCGACGCGCGGCGATGGAGAATGTAACATCGATGGGGGGTCAATGGTAGATTGGTAAGTAGGTAGGAGTCATGAAGGCAAAGCATAAACAACCCCTATAGCTCACACGGTAATGTCCTTGACTGGCTGAAATGGACCTATCGGTCATCAAATGGTTGCTGTTGTAGGATGCCACGCTTTCGTAACATGTAAAAGGATTGGGTTGCACCAAACAACGATTGACAAATGATCTTCTTTTTGTGAGGGATATTTTTTTTTTTTGTTTGCATGAAACAAAGGTGTCATCCCAAAAATCGACCACGCGTCAAAATGAAAAACAGGTAGGGACCTGCATGGCTTTGCCATCATTGTGAGAAGGAAGGAAGGAAGGTCGGGAGTGTTCTGTCTGTATTCCGGCTACGTTCGGAAACAAATGAAAATGAATTTTAATTGCTCATGATCAAAAAAAAGTAAACGGATTAACACTTTGGAGGAAGAAAAAGGGGGATTGAAAGCAAGGGAGGAGTGAACAAGCGTGAGTGAATTGGCCATGATGAAGAACGGGAAATGATATCGAAACGCGATAATAAGAAGGAAAAAGGGAACGCAGCAGAGCCTCCAACCGAGCTCACCCCCCTGACCTTCTGTCTATGATTCGTAGAAGATGATTCGCTGCGGTAGGATTGCCAAGCTCAAATGGATTTGCACGCAGAGATCGCATGGCAAATCTATTGGCTCGATGGTTCCCTTTGTGCTCCTGCGTGGTCTGCCATCATCATCATTTTTTGTTTTTTGTTTTGTGCTGTCGTACGGAAGTAATTGGAGTGAGGAGAAATAAACAAGTGTAGAAGAGAGGGAAGAGAGCAGGGAGTTGAAAAGCGAGGCATGACCACCTAACAAAATAGCTGTCGATTCTTCATCCGTCCTTCTTCCCACTGCCACATGACGCAGCCATTTTGTTTCGTGTACGTTTTTTTTATCTGAATGTTGCAGGTTACACCTGGCAGGGGGTCATAATAATTTTTTGAACACAAAGTGGCTAAGGATTCCTCATTTCACAGCAAAAAAATCAGCTTCAACAACAACAAACAATTTCGACCCTGAAGCAAACCCACATAGGCTTAATTCGACCGAGAAACAAAAAGCAGAATGCTTTCTGTTTTTGCTCACCTACCCTATTGGCCTTCCTTCACATCCCATCAACAAGCATTAACAGACCCTGTCCCTTGTGGTCGTGGCCGAAATGCCAATTGGCCCATTTCTTATCTTGAACCCTTCTCCTTCTCTTCCCATTTACTCTTGGACATCCTTACCATGGCCATGCTTCTTTTTGTTTCAAAGAAGTATTGAGTCTTAGCCTAGCCTTGTTACCCTTCCGTTTCCGTCCCTCCTTGTCTCGTCCGGCTATACATCTCCAATACACTCCACTGCCTTCTGCGGCCCTCTTTCATGAGGATAGAATGCCTTTTTGTTATTTTCACTCCTCATGATAGAGTGGAGACACAGTGTGGTCAAATGTTACCGTCCTCGTCGCGTTCTTCATCGACAAATAATTTTGGTGATGAACAGTCTATGTGCGTGGCACTGAGACTCGGCGAATCAGTAATTGAGACCATGTGGGAGGGCGAATACTTTATTTCAAATCCAGTAGAACCTAGCTCGTTACTTTTGATGACGTGGGGCCGGTGCCTGTTTCTTTTTCTCTCTCACCCCTCTCAGAGCTCTACATTCCGTCAATTGGCTGTAGAGTATCATGAACGACAGTCCTGATGTCTTTAAGAGAGGGTGAAAGAGGTGGAACAATCTAAGCACCCACTGCTAATGTCAATGTCATAAGAGGGTTGATGTGACAAGTAAAAAGGGGTGTATTAGACTTCATTTGACTGACGGTATGTGTGAGTGTGAGGGTAGGATGGACTATTGGGGCGAAATGGCAGAACCAAGAACCACTGTGAGAACACACAGGGAGAGACGATGCTAGTTTCTTTCGCTAGTTCGATAGGGGCCGTGTGACAAATAAAATAGAGTCTACAGGATATGAAGTGTTTCGATAGGTGAAGGAAGGATCGCCATGCCTGTCTACTCTTTGACAAGGGACCATAAAAAGGAATGAATGGTGTCCTTTTTGTTGCTTTGACCAGTTAACACAGTATGATGGCCCCTCGTTTCTCATCGCGAAACTCTGCACACGGATGCCAACACGAGGGTAGAAGAATAGAAGGAAGAGATTGAAGGATCGTAAAGAAGAGTGAAAGGGGGGGAGGGGGATAATGGAAGGAAGGAAGGAAGGAGGGAACAGGGGGACTTGATTGACAGCGATGACCAATTGTTGGCACACGGGCATGGTTGATTGACGGGGTGACCACGGTTGACAGTCGATTGACTGCCAGTAGGATGTTGCCGTTGGAAACCCCGAGCGAACGAATTTTCATACTACCATGAATTGTATATACAAATGAGCAGCAGCAGCAAGAAGAAGAGCAATTAAGTTAACTGTGGTATGCAATAGCTTACTTTTGAATCGAATAGAGTACTTTGTTACTTTTCGCAATGCCCTATAAAAGCGGCGATTGAAGGTCCGCCCTCCCTTATTTTTTTTCTCTTTTCATCCAACCAAACAACAACCAACGACAACCACCACCATCAATTGCCACCACCCCTCTCCTCTCCTCTCTGTTCCCCCCGCTAATTTTACTTTTCGACCTATTTGTTTACTCTTTTTCTCTTCCTTTTCCTCTTCCTCCTTCCTCCACTCCTCTCTCCTCCTCCCACCCCTTTTTCTTTTTTCAATCCAACTCCATTCAGCTCCATCACTCCCTTCTGCCCCATCTCGACATCATCGCCCTTCCTTTTTCTCCAAACAACAACAACTAGACACACAAGCAGCCCAAATAATAACACAAAACAACAAATTACACAGCAACGCTCATTCCTTCGTCTTCTGTCGACTCCTTCACCGCCTTTTTATTACATACCATTATTCCTTTTCCTTTTCTACGCTCTTTTCTTTGTCCCGCTGTTTTGTGAAAGCAACGAGTACCTACCCTTCTAAAGACGGCAGCATCAATTCGGGAACACCAACGACAACGACCCGCCAATCGGTTCCTCGGTGTCTTCCTCTTGACTCTTCTTGCGTGCGCAGACAAACTGCCAGCACAGGACTTGCCGCAATACGTATTCGGGATTATCGGAGCAATCGCCCTAAACGGACACAATAGCAAGCACACATCATCATACACAGCTGCGCCATCATTCCCTCGTTTTCATAATACCGACCGCGGCACACACAAACAAACAAACCGCCCAACAACTCTATCCCGTTCATCCGTCCCTTGCCTACTCTCATTTTTTCGACCCAAACGATAACTCAGCACCACCTGGTCCGATCATCTCCCTTTTTTCTACTCAAAACGAGAGCAGAGCGCTTTCTTTTTTGCTTTTTGAGGCGACATATTCTATTTAGACTTCCAAAACCCCAATTTGAGGGCTCAGCCTTGACTTCATCTGTGATCCACTATCGCACCGCCTCAATTGTTGTGTCTGGAACGCTCCTCGGATAATATCCCCCCCTCTCCTTTTTCTTGTACATAAAAGCCTCCTCCTTCCCCTTTCCACGTTTTCTCTCCAATTATTCCGTCTCATTCTCGGTTCTCAATTGCTCCTTTCAACAGCACTTTTGTTACCATAGCCCTCCCTTCTCCCTTCACCTTTTCCCACATTTACACCCCATCCTCATACTTTGCCAATGCAGGCGTTCGAGTTTCAGGCCGATGCCTCTGTCAGTCTGTCCAGCCCAGCGGCCATCATTCGCAAAAGTTGCGATCACTGCTTTCTCAACCGCAAGACTTGCGACAAGGTCCGCGAGGACGCCGACACCGGTGAAAAGTGCAGGCGTTGCGCCAAGGACAACCGCCCCTGCACATTTACCCCCACCGTCCACCTCTACCACATTGCCGATTGTGTTGGTCGCCATCAGTGCCGTGCCAAGGTCATCCAGGCCATGGGTGGCCGCAAGAAGGAGGTTCAGCTCAAGACCATCGAGATCCCAATCGTCTGCGACATGGACTCGGCCGTCGATATGGCTCTGTACGAGTTCATCAAGAGCCAGCCCAACTTGCTGGTCTACAACAATAGGATCAAGTCCTTCCTCGCACAAGATGTAAGCAAAACCCCCCATCTCTCTTCAACTCGGCTCAATTGGTCCTCTGCCTTTGTTCACCGACACTAACCATTACCATTTGATAACTTTGCAATAGATGCTCGGTGTCAACCCTGATCACGACGATGTGCCTCCTCTGAATTTGGGTCACAACTACTACAACCCAAGCGCCGCTGCTCCAACCAATGTAGGTTATTTTACATGTTGTCGCTGCTTGGTCAGCATAGGCATTAAACGAAATCTACAACGTAATTAAATGCTAATATTCTCCTTTTCTTTCATCTAGATCTTGTTTCCAGTGTCCCCCTCGAATGCATCCAAGAGATCGTTTGTCGGAGAGCCATCGTCGTTTGGCAGCAACGCCAGCCATAGCAATAGCATAACTGGATCGCCTTCTCAGGGACCCCAAAAGTTCAGAGTCTTGTCGCCCATCGATCCCCAGCAGCAGCAGCAAGTTCAGCAGCAGCAGCGCTCGTTCCAGCAGGCTCAGCACCCACACCCATATCAGCGCAATCAAAAGACAACCTCGACTGACGGCGGACGTTCACCCAGGAATTCAATCAGCCCCTTCACTCAGGCCGCACAGATGTACCATGCTTCCAAGGGTGCCTCCATGGTCAACCCTGATCTCTCGGGAGTTTCTTCAGGTCGCTTGAGCCCCGTCCCTGGCTCGGATGTTTTCGGTGCCTCGCCCAACGCAATGGAGAACTACTACGGCATGTTCCAGCAGTCACTTCAGACCCAAACCACTGCTGAGCCCGTCCAGAATCACCCTTATAACCAGGTGTCGCCCTACCCTCAGGCCTTTTTCAACATGGTCCAGCAGCACCAGCAACAACAACAACAGCAACAGTCCCCTCAGCTGGAGTCTTTGTCTAACTACCGCTCTCCTCGTACCTACCCCACCAGCCCCAGCGCCAACAGCCCCTTGCAGGCGAGCCCTTTGCCACCCAGTCCCTTGGAGCTTTCGATGGCCATCAACACCAACTTTGGATCCTTTGGCAACGGCAGCAACGGAAACCTCCCCAGCTTATTTGACCAGAGCCTGAGCATGGGATTGCAGTCGCCTCAGCAGCCAACCTTTCATCAGCATCAACGCCACCTGTCTGTCTCCAGCACCCATAGCTCCTTGTCTGGATCGCCCATGTTAAACTCTGACAACAACAGCAACCTCAACAGCACCCCCGAGCCAGCTTCGACGGTTGTCACCACATTCAACGGCGATGGTCAAGAGGTCGGAGTCTACTATGCGATTCCAGACGTGAGCTTGAACCCTGGATTCACCGACTCGGATCTCTTTCAGGACATGCCCATGAGGAACGCAGTTGGCGAGGAGTTCACCTGGGTCGAGAATCTGTTTGAGGGCACCGCTGATGATGCTGGTGGTGCAGGAGGTATTGCTGGCGCCAACCCCAATGCGATGCCCATGACGGTCCCTGGAGGCAACATCACCAGCATCAACCCAAGCGCATTGTCGACGAGCAATCTGGCGGATCAGTGGTCGAGCCAGTATAGTCCCTTTGGCGATACCGGTAACGGAAATGGTGGTACTGGGGGCTTGAACCATTAGTGATGGTGAGAAGGAAGCACGATTAACAGGACGAGAGAAGAGTTCTTTTTTTCGTAGTATGCAGTACACAACACACAGCATACTCCTCTACTTTGTAAATAGTTCAATACCTTTATTTTTTCTTCATAGAGCTCTTCTTCGCCAAAAAAAATACCATGGCCTGTCTGTAAACTAGCACAACACTCAACGACAACAAAAAAAAATAATCCCAAAATGACATATTAAAAGTACAAAAAAAAAATCATACACATGCGACTTTCCAATGTGCTCTTCATACATGGATTCGGCTTTCAATTTACCGACTCATTAACTATGATCCAAGCGCAAGAATGAAGCCCATGCCTTATTCCGACGCAATTAGTTGGTTTGTCCAGTAATCTAGGATATCGGATCTTAGCACTTTCTTTAGCTTGGATGAATGTTGTTTTGGTTCTTTTGCCAGTCTGGACTGGACGTGGACCTAGACAAGACAACCATGTGCGCCATACTCTCCATTCCCCAGCCCTCACAACAAGAAATGTTACTCGGGTCACCACAAAGGCGCACGGCGCGTGTTTTACTTTGGTCAAGTTGAGCTCTGGCGATTGAATCCCAAAGTCCAAACCCCCATGTTCGCTCGTCAGCGAACCATAGCCTCGCTTGTTTTCTCCTTCCCCACCCCAATATATGCATCCGCGCCTTGCTGAGGTTCTGCTCCCTCATTTGCCACTAGCTTAACGTAATGAGGGCGTGACAGTCCATTGTAGCTGTCATGGGCACTGTCGTTCACGCTTGGACAATAGACCCTTTCCCACATTCGACCTGTTTCTTTTCTGCATTCCACTTCTCATACTATGCTACTATGCTCTTTACTCACATACACAATTTCTTTCTAATCGCCACTTCGAATCACCCTTCCTTCATCCCATATCACCGCAACAACATAAGCAAAATGGTCAACCCTAACAAGAGAACTTGTTATGGTTGAGACCCCTACCGAACCGGCGTCGTGGTCATCTCATTGATTTCTGCTTTCTTCGGTGGTTTCGACATTGGCTCCACCGTGGCTGCACGAGTAACAATACAAGTAAGAGAGGCGACCGACGTTTGATCCGGTAAGTTTCTGAACTTCGCTGTCCTAATTCTCTCGATAAGGCGTCAAAGGCCATTTTTTTCTCCATGTACAGTACTATACTTGACCTCTGTCACCACTATCCTTGAAACGCGCCAATCGCGCACAAAAATCAATTGCTAGAGCAAAAGACCACGTTACTTCATCTGCGTACGCATGTCAATACAGAAAAGGGAATAAGGGGCACTTCGTATCTCTCTCTCCTCCCCTCTCCAACCACTTTTGCACTGCAACCATGTCCTTTCCATTGACCACAAGGAACTCGTTCTCCGCCCCTCTTCCTCTTCTTCACCTGTGGCCTCTTTGTTCGACAGTGCTCACACCGCCTCTTCTCCACAACAATGGCAGTCACTTGACAGGTGATACCTTCTCCACAAAGCTTTCTCCACCATTCTTCTGTTCATTCATACCCATTCCCTTCACCAATAACAGCAACCATCCACCACCATCACACTCGAACTTACTCGCTACTCCTACAGTACCAACAGTGATAACAAGAAACCCCGAGGACACTGATATTTGGACCCTCCCAGGACCAATTGACCAAAGAAGCGGACATCAAGACTCTTTTTCTGCACCAGCACGACACAGGTCAAAGGACGGCGATACCCACCAACAACAAGCTCTTGTCGCGTCAAGGAAAGCTAGACCACCAAAACATATACATACCACTGCTACCACAATGTTGATGATTGAAGGTCCCAAGTTCTCAAGCTTCGACTTCTCGTCCTCCTCACAAGGCGGAGAACCATTTGAAATCAATGGTCACCGGATAATCCTGCCGCCAAAAGAAGCAGAAGGAGACCCGACCAAAGACATCAAAGAAGGAGACCAGCCAGATTCACAGGACGCAAAGGAAGTGCCACCACCAACACCACTATCCCATACCGCCAGCACCGCAAAGTCCGTCTGGGATTGCGTAAGTAACAACCAAATGGATCCAGACAATCAGTGCAAAAATCACGCAGTGTGGGAAAAGAAAATTCGCAAGGGGGGGCAAGCGTTTTTTTTTCTCACGTTGTTACACATCGTTTTTTTATCTGTTGTTCCTTGTAGAGTATTGTGCTGGCCAAGTACCTGGAATCGCTGGCCAACAAAACACAAGGATTCTGGACCGACAAACGAGTCCTTGAACTTGTAAGTTTCCTACCTTCCTCTCTCTCGCTTTGTCTCCAGCCAAAAAAAAAAAAAAAAAATGAATGTTTTGTCATTAATCAACCAAGTATCCCCGTCTAACCCCATATACTCTGCTTTTTTGTCTGAATACAATAGGGCGCGGGGCAAGGAATTGTCTCCCTAAGCGCAGCGGCTCTGGGCGCCGAACGCGTCATCATGACAGACATCGATTCAGCAGTGCCCGCTCTCCAACGCGGAGTCCGCTTGAACGTATTCCAAACTCCACAGGTTCAAGTCACAGCCCTCGACTGGACCAATCGCTCACAAGCCTTACAACATATCTGGAACGACCTCCTTGCCACGTCGACGACGCCACCTTCTACAACGGCAGTAACGACGAAGCCGCGGCTGGACTATATATTGGCATCGGATGTGATCTGGGTCGACTATCTCGTCCCGGCACTAGTTGAGACGATCGCTGACTTAATGCACATCTCCAAAGAACGACGGGACAGTGGAACACACCATCATCTCCAGTCGTCTTCTTCTCAGGACGAACAGACCACAACGCCGCGTCCACAGCCGCCGGTGCTACTGCTTGCGTACCAGTTCAGATCGACAAGAAGTGACCAGCTTTTGTTCGACTCGTTGGACCAACTCGGGCTCCAGAGGAAGAAAGTTACTCTGGATGGGGAGAACGCTGCCGACCAGGATTCTGTCTACATGGACTCTCAGTTCCGGAAACCCAACATAGCCATCTGGAAAGTCTGGAAAGAATAAATCATTATGAGCGAGTTTTTTTTTTTCTGGGTTGTTTTTGGTTTTATTTTTTGCATTTTTTTGTTTTTGTATTTTGTACACGAAGCAAAAAGAGTTAAGAGCAAGGGAAAAACGGGGAAGGTAGTGGAGGAAGTAGAGCGTCAACAACAAAGAAAACGCCAAATCGAAGAAAGCAAAAACCAAGGAAAGAGAGCAAAAGTAAAAGGACTACTAATCGTACTAGAAGCAAATATGAGTACGATCGTCTGCTTGAAAGAAAAGAGGAAATAAATGTGTTTTGGCTCGCAAATAAAAAAAAAAAACAGCGAGTAAGCAGATCGACCCATGCATGCCCTCCATCCAGAGCTGGCCTGCCTCGGATTCATCTCATCCATGTGTTGTAGTACTCACTCCCCTGCCTTCCAAGAAATCAAATATTGGTGAGGTTTTCCATTGACCTTGTCTATGCCTGACTGGCACCGCGACCACCACGGCCACCACGCATTCCTCCTCCGCGGCCACCACGATCACCACCACTGTTGTTATAGCCACCGCGTCCTGTCTTGTTATAATCTCCACGACCACCGCGGCCACCGCCACGACCGCCACGATCGCCACCCTGGTGAGAGTGGTGTCCTCCGCGCTGATCACCGCCGCTGTGTCCTGCTCCTCCGCGATTGCTGTTGCGTCCTCCAGCGACCCTTTGCTTGGCAGCATCCTCCTTGACCATGTCGATAATCTCATCAGGGACACGGAGATATTTAATCTACGAAAGATGTGTTGTCAAAGCCGAATTAGGTTAGCTATCAACTGTCTTTGGTTCTCCCGCGTTTGCGTAAGCAGATATGCGAAAATAATATGTTCAGACGTACGGTATTTCCTCTGATGTAGCATTCGGTCAAGCGCCAGAAACGATCGCCATCCTATCGAAACATAAAACAGCAGCCAAGAGGTTAGTTCAATGTCTGACAATCGCACATTGAGCTGCTGAATAGTATGCGTCCTGCTAGTGTAATCGCGCCAGAGAAATGGCTCCTGCTGTGAGTTGCCGCTGCAGTGTGCTGCGTCAACTTTCACTAGGGATACCGTTCAATCGTTTTGTCGATAGTGCGCCGTCGATATTTTTTTAAGTCAAATAAAAGTCGATTCAAAAGTGCGCCCAAACGATGATGGCTCCTGATCTGTGCCCACTGGTTTGCCCAGCTGGCGTCAGCTGTTGGCGTCTTCATCATTGCCTGCCTCCCTGCTCTTCTATATTTTCCTTCTCCTGTTGTGATCGATTCTTGACGACTTGTATCCAGAAAGGGAGCCTTACCGAGGAGGTCTGAATGACCTCTCTGAGGGTCAAGTTCATCCAGTTATCGCAGTTGACCAAATGTCCGTTGAAGGTCTCGCCATTCTTCAGCTCCACCAACTAAGATAGTAAATAGACAAGTGGGAAAAAAGGGGGTGAGCAAAGGTGTGTTCCTGATCTGCTGTTCCATCCGTTAACAATGCAACCAAGAGGCATTCTGGGGGTGTTCCAGAATCGAGTCCTTACTATTGGGTGAGTCTGGGATGTGTTCAACAAGGATAGAGGCAACTAGAAAAGTAGGAGGGAGAGAGAAGAGTGGGATGTGAGTACTAGGGCGGGTATGCTGGACAACGTGCACGTCCTTGAAAGTGTCCCCAGGACGATGAGGTGTGAGGAATCAACAAAAGGTAAAAAGAGCGATTTTGAATCCGCTTGTTGAGTCTGAGGATGGATGTCGAGTGTTGATGTGTTGCTGTTGTTACTGTTTGTCATAGGTAGTAGTGTGATGGTGCGTGCATGCCCTACCATGGCTGTGTGTAAAGTTACTTAAAAGAAAAAAAAAGAAGAGTAAAAAGAAGAGTGTAGAGCATCTCCACCACTCAGTCGTCGATTCGCGCTCAAGTGAGCGAGCGAGTGGAAGTGGGGACGAGCGACTTAGGAGTCGAAAAATATGATGTCACGGTAGATAATTTGGAAGCGTGTTCTGCGCAAACGCGCGACGATTGATGAGACGCGAGATTTTTCATTTTTTTTTGTAGTGCAGGCAATAGGTGAAACTCGAATGGTATTCAGCCACAGACAGGCGAGGCATAGGCAGACAGGCCCCAACGCGCCTAGAAGAAAAAAAACTTTTTTTGCTACTTTGGTCTCAAGTTCATTGATGACTTAACGAGTCGAACGAATGGGTAAACCAACGACGAGCGATCGAGCGGAGATCCGCGTGATGAGAATCTCCTTCAATTTCTTTCACCTTTTTTCTCTCTTCTTCTACCTTTACTTCCACTTTCGCCCTTCGCCTCTCCACATTTCCCATCATTCCTTTATTGTCTCGCCCTAATTCAACTCTTCCTCACCCCCGCTTCCAACAGCGACTCCTCTGCACTACCTTAATAAACCTTTCCTACATTCACACCCGCACGACTACTTGTCAGCGTAATATATTATGAGGTCACACGGTTCCGCTAAAGGATGGGCTATTCAGTCCCTCGCCGAGCTCATCGGCACGGCCATGTACATGTATCTCGCTATCGGAGGTGCTGACGCCGTCAACCGCGCAACAAACGGACAGTCGTAAGTTGACAAGCAGGCATAAACAATGTGGCTTTGATTCCGCTATCATGCTCGCCATCTACATGAACATTGAAGAAAATGTTGCGATCTTTCTTTGCTGACAACTGCCTTGACTATTGACGAACATAGTGGCGCTCTCGGACAGGCGTTCGCGTTCGGTATTGCGCTCATTGTCACCGCATGGGCCTTTTTCCGCATCTCTGGAGCCCACTTCAACCCAGCGATCAGTTTCTCGTCCTTGATCACTGGCCACCTTAATATCCCCAAGTTCGTCATGTACTTCATTGCGCAGATCTTGGGAGCTATGCTCGGAATTGCCTTGGTCCGTGGTACAACTCCTAGTAGTGAAACCATCGGACAAGTCAACGAGTTGGTATGTCATTTTTTCGATACACGCGTGCGAGCGTGACTGAGAGCTGTGTCACTCAAAGAGAAAAGTGAAATGGCTTAGTGAAACATATTTTTTTGATTTGCCACCAATTATTTTTCTTTCTTACAGATCATCACCTCATCCAATCAAATTAACGATCGTTACCCATAGGCCAATGGTCAGGGCATTGCTCGCGGTTTCTTCCTCGAGTTCTTCCTGACAACCATCCTCTGCTTTGTCTACCACATGATCGTCCACGAGAAAAACCGCTCGACCTTCATGTCTGCCCTCCCCTACGGTCTGGCCATCTTCTCCTGCCACCTCTTTGCCTACCGTTACACCACTGCCGCTATCAACCCCGCCCGTGCCTTCGGTACCTCCGTTGTTGCCCGCTGGTTCTCCAGGGACCACTGGATCTTTTGGTTCGGGTAGGTCTTTCTTCATCTTTTTCAGCCTGCTGTTGTCACACAAGTGATAATTGCAAAGTAAATACGATTAGAACTGTTGCCTAATACATCCTCTATGCTAATTTTCTTCCAATGCGACATAGACCTCTCTGCGGTGCTATCTTGGCTGCCAGTCTTCACATTTTGTTCCGCTACTTGGACTTTGATTACTACTCCGCCGGTATTGATGCCGAGAACCAGGCGCAGTACCAGCGTGCCCAGAACGCCGTTAACGGTACTAAGCAGACCAACACCAGCCCCAACAACGGTGGCCACTATGACCAGAACGTCAACTACAGCGACAACAATGCCAGCTACAACAACAATGGTCAGCATCACACCACCAATACTACGGCTACTGGCGGTCGCTAAAAGACATTTGGTAGCTGGAACGAATGTTATCCACTTGCAGCTTCTGGTATAGATAGTTGTGTAGACTTTGGACCCACTTCTTACATATGTACATAGTATGTCGATAGCCTTTTATTAATTCCCCTTCTTGCCTTAATAATCGATAAAGGGTTGCTCCTTTCTAATTCCATGGTTGCACTCTTCGGCTTTGAGTGTCCGAATATTCCATTGCTGTTGGTGTTGTTGAGATACTCGAGGGGAATGCACCGCGCAGACAAAAGAAAAAAGGATGGCATGCATGCAAACAGCTCTTCCCTTCCCCACCTTTTTTTTTTCTTATCGTCCCTTTGAACCCACCGCATCATAGCTCTCTATCAAGCACCTCGTACTTGATTCTTTTGCTGACGTGACATGCGTACCTTGCATGACATGGGTACCTTGCATGACATAGGGACTGACCTCTTAAATTACGGAGGCATGGAGGGATTCATTTTACAGGTACCATGATAACAAAGCGAAAGAGAGAAGTGGGGGAGATTTAGCGAGCAAGAGAGGAAACAGAACATCCCTACATGGAGCATGATTCCATTCATCACTAATATCGTTTTTCTTCTACGTATTGTTCATGTTCTTTTCCTGCGAGAGACTAGAGAAAAGTCAACACTAGTTCTCTCTGATGGTAGAAAGGACACAAAGAACATCGTAGGTTTAATCCTGTCAATCACGCCCAAAAGTCAATGCCGAACTCGTAGATCCATAATAAAATAAAACGAAGCAGCTCCGTTTCCTTCGTCCCTTTTCTCTCCCTCACTACGTTTAGCGTTCATCCCTTTCTTTCTCTTTCATCATCATCATCTCTCTCTCCTCGATTTATTTTTTGCTGTCGACCTAAGGAGTAAATGACGAAGCGATCAAGAAAGGAGAGAAAAAATGAAAGGAGGTGTTCGTCTTGATAACACCTGCCGCTTTGCCTAGACGCCCAACTGTGCCTAGACACCCAACTGTGCCCTTGGGCATCGCACTGAAAGGTTGTTTATCTGTAGTGTCTGTAGTAGTAGTGCCTGAAGCAATGAGCCTTTCTCTCTCTCGCACCCTCACCGTCAAAAGGGAGGGAGCACTTCATGAGTCCATTTGAGCACGCTAACAGGCCTTTTTGATATTCATTCGCCTTTGTGCATTTTAGCGCCGTTGCCAGAACAATAGGCGACTCGATGAGATTGTGCCCTTTGTTAAGCTCCCTTTCTGGGGTCCCACCCTCCTCTTTTCTTCTCTCCCCTTCTCTCTCCTTTCCCCTCTCGTTTTCTCTTACACTCTCGCTCGCCCTTGTCTTCCTTTCTTTCGCCCGTAGCTCATATTTTCTTCTTTTCCTGCCGTCTTTTAACCAGTTTCGTTTGTTTTATTTCTTTCTCGCCCCATTCTTTTCAATTCTCCCACTCGTTTATTTCCGTCACTTCTATTCACGCTCTCTCATACTCTTGCTTAGTGTTTCTCGACCATCCCCCTCCTCATATAAATACCCATCAGCTCCTTTCCCTCGTCACTCTCGCCACTGTTTTCACGTTGCGCCATCAATTCACACTGCCGACCATACCTACTCTCAGTCTCCCTCCCCTTTCATCACATCTTTCCTGCCTCTTACCCAATCTGTTGACCTTTCACTCAGTCTCTCTCAACTTTCTCCCATAACCGTCCTACTCTTCAACTATCAACGTTGCGACGCCCTTTCCAGACCTCACATGACACCCAAACGACTCCAGTTCTCGTCAGCGCTTGCACTGGGCATCCTCTTGTTGGTGACCATGGCTTTCGAATCGGCCGAGGCACATATGGCCATGCTCTACCCACCGCCTCGAGGCGGGTACGGAACAAAGGAGTTTAACTGGAAAATCCACGAGTTTATTGGCTACAAAGGGTTCAAATACCCATGTGGTGGATACAAAAAAGGACCCAACACTCGTAAGTTAGCCTCATTTCTTTCTTACATTTGCCTGTCAGGGTATCATTGGGCGTAACATTTGAACTCTTGTACTGACGCATTGCTTTTCTTCCACTGTATCATTGATTTCATTTGACATCATAAAAAAAACAGACATGAAGGCGGGTCAGCTCATCCCCGTGCGGTTCTGGACGACAGAGCTGACAAAGACGGACAAGCTACCCACGAAAAAAGTTCCTGAGGCTCGACATGGAGGTGGAATGTGCGAGTTTTCGTTGTCGAACGATGGTGGCAAGAGCTTTCATGTTATTGCCGCCTATACTAAGACCTGTCCTGATGTGATGTATGAGTGGCCTGTTAGAATTCCTGACAACGTTCCTTCATGCAACAATCCAGGTAAACAATGTCGCTCGCTTTTCTCGTGTGAGAGGAAGAATTGAGGATATATTAATTAGCAATGAATGCTAACGCGACATGGATTTTTTATTGTTCCTGTAGGCAAATGCTTGTTCGCTTGGAGCTGGACCGCTGCTCTTATTCCCCAATTCTACCACAAGTAATTATTATTCTTTGGATACTATCCATGACATCATGTCGCTTGTCGAGTAGACTTACCAATGTCGTATTCACCATTACTTTCTTTCGTTGATGTCTCGAACTGATAGCTGCGCGGATGTCACGATTGCGGGTTCAAAAGACGGCAAAATGCCAAAGAAGACGATCCAGTTGTACGATTTCGCCGGCCACAAGAAGGGGGTCACATTCCCAGGTGATGGTCATTCTCATGATCATGGTCCTGGTCCCATCCCAGCTGAGGTCAGGATTGCATCCAGTCGCAAGTCTCTTTAGTCTTCCTGCCTGACTTTGTCTTATCGCCTCTCCACGCCACCCCTTGCATTATCGCAACAGCCACCCTAGCATCTAGCATAACATAAGTCATATCCAACGCATTTAGCATCACAATCTATACTATTTTGGCGCCTTGATATCTTCGTACCTGATCACTTTGCCAATTATTCCATTCCTCGAAGTTTCCATATGCTCGTTCTTCAGTCAATCAGTGACTGCTCCCACAAAAAAGTGATCGAGAGAGACGGCAATGAGAGTTATCACGCGCCGACGTGCCCGTTGCCATTATTCTCTCACACGCGTGTGAAAAAAGGAACGGCTGTCTTTTTACCCTTTTCCCATTCTCCACACGCCCATCTTTTTTCTCCACTCTCTCATTCTCATTCTCATTCAAGGGAACCAGCACAAAACACACAAAGCATAATGCAACGCACACGATTCGCAAGCCTCTTGTCCAGGACCGCCGGCCGCCAAGGAATGATTCATCAGCAGGGATGGATGACACCCATGACTCGGCCCATCGTGCTCCAACAACGCTCTTTGGCTTCCTTGACCAACGATCAGCGTCCTCCTGCGGTCAGAGTGACCAAGCACCCCGAGTCGCCTGAGGTTGCTATTATGACCTTGAGCCAGAGCGCTTTCAGCCACGATACCGCCAGGCTTATGATCGAGGTACCGCAACAACCGACACACAGCAATCAAGGCTACTTCTTTGGCGGATTTTTTTTTTCGCAAGACGTACGGTTTTATTTTTCAAGGCAATAGATGGCGGTTGACTGACCACTCAATGATATTGAACCGTTTTTTCTCTGCTGAATAGGAATGGAAGGCAATGGAGCAGGACCAGTCAGTTCGTGCAGTGATGTTGAAGAGCGATCTCAAGTCGATCTTTTGTGCCGGTATCGAATTCGGCGAGTTCATGAAGGGACCCGAGAGGTAACGGCAACAAGCACACCCCTCATAATCAATTGATGTGCAGGTATATTTCTACAGCCCGATTGAGATGCCAAGTACTCAATTGACTAACTTGACCCCCCCTCTTACTTACTCCCTTTCAAATAATAGTTTCGGCAATTACTGGAAAACCATCCGCGAGGTTTTTGACGTGATCTACTCATCGCGTCTTAACACAGCCGCCGCAATGCACGGCCACAGTCTGGGACTCGGCTGTGTTCTGGGAATGGCCTGTCAGGATCGCTTCATGGTCGGCAACACCCCCAAACCCGCTACCATCGGCTTGAATGAAGTCGCTGTTGGTGTCCCCGTTCCCCATTGGTTGGTTGAACTCTTTGCCCACATCACATCGCGTCGTCACGCAGAGAGGTTATTGCCCCTGGGTCGCATCCTCTCTGTCCAGGAGGCTGTCCAGACGGGTCTGGTCGACAAGGCGGATTTCTCGAGCCAGCAGGAGATGGAGGAGTTTGTGGTCCGGTACCTGGTTGGTCGTAACAAGGCGCCTCGGATTGCTCAGTCTGAGACTATGCGTGTGATTCGGTTGAACTTTTTGAACTTCTTTAGGGCGTCTGAGGAGGAGGATGTGGCGACTATTGTGAAGTATATTCAGGAGGAGGAGGCCCAGTCGGTTCTGAAGGCGCAGATCGCTAGACTTGCCGAGAAGTCTAAGCGGTAAATAGGCTGACTGGTAGAAAGTCAACGAGAAAAAGAGGATGAGTTGTCTAGGTGTGTTAGATCATATTAGAATGACCCTTTTTTTTATGACTGAGGCTCTTACTGATCTTTGATGTATTCGTGAACTGGTGTGCGGAGACGAAAAGAAACAACTGGACCTCTTGGAACCATTGGAGCCACGAGCAAAAAAGGTGAACCGTGACAACCAAAGGACATTTCGTTCTTCTCCCTTTTAGATGGACCCTTTTTTTATATGCTGTGTCAGTGTCAGTGTCAGTGTCTCTTTGTCTTTGCGTTTTGCGTGTGTCTCTTTCTCCAGATTTTTATTGAAAAGAAAAATAGTTTATGTACGACAGCAACCGAACCTCATAGGAAGGAGTGACTCACTCGTGTCATCTTTTGAATGCTTTTTTTTTTTTTGTTTTCGGAACAATTTCAGCAGGGTCAAACAACAAACAAAACGGCCTCCAACCGGAGAATAGAGTATGAGTGAGTATGCATTTATTTTACAAAGAGGAGGGAGAGGAGAAGGAGAGAGATGTGAGCAAAAGGGCATAACTGCAGGGGGTATGCTTGGTGGGGTAAAGGGAAGGAATGGAAGAGGGAAAAAAGAAATCGATCTCGATTGATGGTTATCGCTTTAGGCTTTTTTGACTTTTGAAAGAAACAATGGCTATCTAAAGTTTGGCACCTCCAAGCTCCTTGGCGAGGGTACGGCTCCTGGCATCGGCAGCAGTGACACCCTTCTCAACCAGATCCCGGAACCCACCGGCTTCAAAGGCCTTGATTGCAGCATCGGTGGTTCCTTGAGGCGAGGTGACCTTGATGCGAAGCGTCTCCAGATCATCCGAGCTCAACTGGGCCATCTTAGCAGCGCCCAGACAGGTCTGGATGGTCAATGCCTTGGCTGTAGCTCTGTCCATGCCCAGCTTGACGCCCGCCTCCTCCATGGCCTCCATCATCAAGAAAAAGTAGGCGGGTCCTGATCCCGAGATACCAGTCACAGTGTCGATCAGCGATTCGGTCTCGACCCAGGAGACCTGCTTCGAGACGGCGGCCATGAGCGACTCGGCCACCTCGCGCTGTTCAGCTGTTGCGTCGGCGGTCGCATACATTCCTGCGGCGCCCTCGAGGACCAAGGCGGGGGTGTTGGGCATGACACGGATGACGGGGGGCAACTTGACCGATCCAGCGGCAATTGCGTCCTCATCAACTCCATCGGCCATGAATCGTACGATCGCGCTGGTCTCAATGCCGGCGGCGATCGAGATGACAAGGGGCTGAAGAGCACGAAGAGCAGGGGCAAGATCGATGACAACGTTCCTCAAGACCTGGGGCTTGACAGCCAAGATGATCACTTCAGCAGGGGCGAAATCGGTTGAAGCTGCAGTGGGGTTGACTTGAATCGATCCGTCCTGGATCAGCGTTTGTGTGGTGGTGGCAGATTTGGATCCTTGAACGGCGAGGCGATTGGCATCGGGGCCAGAGAGGGTTTGGAGACCGGGGTATTTGGACTGAAGGAATTCACAGCGAGCCTGGATGGGTTCTGTCACGACACATTGGGAAAGGGGGTAGCCGCAGGCGAGGAGTCCACCGAGGATGGCCTCGGCCATGTTTCCGCCACCGATGAAGGCGAGTCTTCCTTGATGTTGTTCTTGCTGGGTCATATTGTTTGATGTATGTGGTGTGGTGGTGTGGATAATGGTCCTTGAAGTTGGATGACTGACTGATTGATCGATAGGCTTGGAGCGGGTGAGTTGAGTGAAAGAGTTGTGTGAGATGAAAAAGAAAGATAACAACTGCTCTTTTTATATGAATCAACAAAACCTTGGTATCAATTGTACCAAGGAATCAAGAGGGTACTGCACCTAGTGTACCACTGCATGGTAAGTGGACCCAATTCAGCAGATCCGCGCACCAAGATATGCAAAAGTTGAACAAAAGGGCGATTTACTTGTTGTCTCTCCTGCGGGCTGTGTCTTGGGTGAGTCGGTCTTGTCTGCATCTTGTATGGAGAACTGCGGGGCAAAGAAACAAAGAACACAGTCCATGAAAAAGTGGAGCGAATAGTCACGTGCATCAACAGCCCTTCTTTCCAAGTGGTGGTTGCAACACGTTTTTCAACAAGGAAAAAAAAAAAGTTGTCGGCACTTGCCACCGAACCTTTTTATTTGTGCCAGTGTTTTGTTACACTTCAACGTCCGTTCCACCTCCCTCCTAGCTTCATGCTCACCTCCTTCAACTCCTCGCCCTCATCCACCGCAACTTCCCCTTCAAACGACCATGACTCAACCATGGACACCAACAGACCCATCGCAGACAAGAAGCGCGCCAGACCAAAGGACGACACTACCCGTGCTCGTAAAAAAGTCGCCTCCGAGCTCATGGCATTTGAGTAACGTTCCCTCTTTTCGTCATTCTGTTTACTGAGGAGACACTGTATTGGGCGAGTATCGTCGACTCTCTCTTATGTTTTTCGTCCTCGGCTTACTACGACTCACAACTGTCAAAGTCCAGCTTCCCACGCCCTATCTATCTGTTGTCAATCAAATACAAAGGGGAAAAGTCAATTACAATTATGTGGTTCTCGGTGGCTAACGAAAATACCTCTTTGCTGCCACCTCCTCCCCTTCCAACAATCGTAGGTTCGAGTCATTGTCATTGAGCAGCAGTAACAGCTACGGTGGTTCAACAAACCGGGTGGATTTCGATGATGCGGCAGATAGCCCAAGCTCGCCCCAGCGGCATCCCTCTGTTCAGCGCCAGGTTGCTCACAGTCTCCAGGAGAGTCAGGCGCAGCGGGATCAGGAACTCGTCCACTCTATCTCTCTTCACAGCCAAAACATTCAGCATCATCAACAGCTTCATCAGCAACAACAACTTCATCAGCAACAACAACAAGAACAGCTGCTCCAATTACAGTCGCATCCGCATAGGAGTCGTGCAATGAGCTCTCCGATAGCTCCTGGTCGTGCAGTGCATGGCAAGTCGATAGGGTCCAGGCCCGTCGAGTCAAATCAAAGTGCAGCTGGATCATCATCGTCGTCGTCATCATCCTCGTCATCCAGTACCAGCTCTTCTTCTCGCCCCTTAGATCAACAGACAGGGAGACTGCAACAACACTCCACCATGCAACTTGGCTCACTCTCACAGTCATCTTATTCGCCCCTTTCGCCACCAATGTCGCCCTCACCATTACCCCCACCTACTACGATGGATATCTCTATGGCCATGGATGAAGGGACCACTGAGATTCCAAAGCAGGCGCCTATTGTCCAACACTCTGTGGCAGTAGGCAGCACCGACAATTCCTCATCCCAAAGTAAGGTTTTGAACCTACGACAGCGGAAATGGAACAGTGTCAGCAAAGAATGGCAGGAGTGGCACGATGTCCAGGCGACCCACGCGCCTGACCTGCCCAGTCCTCCAAGTCAGCAACCTCAACCTCAGCCTCAACTTCCTGCTGCAAACGCCATCACAAGAATATCCGCCACTGAAGTTGCCGTCCTGGGCCGTCCCACCAATGGTAACCGCCTATGTCATGTCACGATTTAGATTTTTATCCACAAATAAGATGAAAACATTGCAACTCACCAAGACGATGTTTTTTGTTGGGTGTATCCTTCCTTCGTAATACCAGTACATACCTCATCAGGAGTGGGAGCGGAGTCAGTAACGGACATGCAGAGAGGCACATCATCGCTGCAGCAGATCAATTCTGGATCTTCATCCAACCACCACCACGACAACAACCAACACCAGGGGAAGGAAGGCAGTTTAGGCCGGCAAAGATCACTCCACGAGTCAAGAGACAAGCACAATGGAGGGCATACACAGGAGGACTCTAGGACCTCTTTTGGATCTCGAGCACGGTCATTCAGCGAGACCAACATCTATCCTTATACCCAATATCAAGATTACCAACAACAGCAGCAGCAGCAACAATTGGGACAAGGACACCAAAACCACCAACAGCAGCAACAAGTTTCACACCAGCAATTGATTCAGTTGTCGACACTGTCGTCTCATTCTCCCTCCCAGCAGTGGAACAACGATGTTTCGAGGGCTGCTGACCAACTGTATCCGCATCCGCGCCACGACCCACACATTCGACAGTCTGTTCAGGACACTGTGCACTCAGGACATCCCCCCCGCCATCACAGCGACCACCTCTACCCGCACCATGGCGATGCATGGGCAGATCATGGAGCTATCGATAATGCATCGTCTCGTCTTGGTCATTCACCCCGGTTGCGTCATTCTGTGTCCGGCTCTTCGAGTTCTGCACGTCCACAATCCCCGTGGATGGATCTGACAATGACGGCGCTGGACGGGAGTGTGAACGCTCCAAGCGATCGATTCTCGCGGCATGCGTCAAATACGAATTCGACTACCGGAGGAGGGTCACCTGGGAGCTCGTCACACGGGCATGGTCAACGACTTGAGGAGATGTCGTCCTGGAACCAACATTTGCACAAGAGCCAGAGCGGATACCGAGAGAGTCTGGGGATTGCCCGGCATGGCGGGTATGGTCGATCAAGTCCGGTGCAATATGGCCAGCATAACCTTCACCACCAGCACCATAGTCAGGAGGATGTGTCGATGGGAGAAGAAGCTGTCCGACTGATGCCATCGAGATCATCATCCCCTTCGCCTTGTCTCTCGATGGCTCCTACTATCACGCGACCGCTGAGTATCTCGTTCTCGCATCTCACGGGGGCCAACATGTTGGCAGACCTTGCTGAACACGAATGTGACGAGGACATGGAGCTCTGATTGCGCGTTGTAGTTGGATGTACATTATTCTTTTTTTTTTTTCGTAATCATTGCTTGTAGATATTTGTTTGCCTTATTAATGATGCACGTGAATACAGTGTGTTGTTTGTATATAGAGAGGTCGTGGGATATGATGTTGTTGTTCAGTGGGTAGCATTGGTGGTATGGGCGTTGACATAGACATCTGAACGAACACCACGACCAAACCGCTTCTTCAAATGTCTCGATCCTCCACCAGCCTCAAACTCTGCAGCCCTTCCAATAAACTCTCCCGTCCTCGAACAAGGCTCCAAACTCTGACTCAATAGATCGTCGTCTCTGGGGTTGGGAGGCCGTTGATCCCCAAAGGAACAATCGCCGATCCGGTTGGAGCTCCAGTACTTGCAGACGTCCGTCCCAGGGTTCGAGGCATCCCCTCCTTGCCAGACACGTTGATCACCCAACGATCCCCTAGGGACTAGATCATTCCCGCCCTGGACCACGTAATCCGTACAGGTATAATACTCTCCGAACCCGGCCTCTGGCTGTCCATAGTACACCCCACCGCCATACCAGATCCACTGCAATGTCGCCTTTCCATCGGGCAAGTCCTGGGGGACCGTAAAAGTAGTCGAGCAAAGCCCATCTCCCGGTCCATTCATGTGACCAAAGTAAGAATCATTAGGATCGTCAGGCCCACAGTTGGATTCGTAGCAGGAGAATTTTGCGGCGTTGGCGGCGTTGAAGGCTGCCCAGTCGTCGGATTCTTCAAAGGGGACCATGGCGAGACGGACAAACCCTCCTGGGTGGTTGAACCGTTGCCAGCTGATGGTTAGGGCGTCGCCGCGGCGGATTGTTTGGACGGGGTAGGTTGGGTCGTTTAGGATTGGGGACAGGGAACGTTTTGAGTCGCAAGGGCCATGGCATCCGAACCCTGAGGCTATTTTAGTGTAGGGAGAAGATGGAGGAGAGGTGGGGTGAGAACGGGAGAGACTTGGTAGGGGAGTGAGTGATGGGTAACTTGTTCGAGGAAGGGAATCAGAGGGGGTGACTTACCACATGTCCCCCACCATTCGACGTTTCCTCGTCCACGAGGGATGGTCATCATGGAGTGGGCGTAGACTTGACTAGCGAGAAGCGCACAGCTGAGGATCGAGATGATGGCAGATTTCATGATATGATGAGCAAAAAATGAGAGATATGAAAGAAGATAATGTATTGAAAAAGAGGTTGAATGTGGACAGTGAGTGAGAAATGGAGAAGAACATTGAAAAGGGTCTTCTTATAGTAGGTCTGGTAGACGGTGGACGCGTCTCTATTTCTCCTGGCTACTCAAAGGGTCTTCTCTGTTGTTGGTTACAAACGAAGGCCTAAGGTACCGAGGGAAGGAAGCAAGTGTGTTTAGTGGCAAGCGAGAGCTGTCTTTTTTTCTTTAGGCTATCTGGCGTGCCTGAATAAAACGATTCTAGTGAGAGATGGAAATAAGGAGGCAAAAGAGAACCAGCTACATGCAATGCTAGTTTAAGGGTCTAGATTGGTCGTCATGGTGCAGAAAGGTTGTAACAAGGGTGGATCCAGTGGAGGTCAGAATTCTGGTACTGTGTGGTGGAGATTGGCCCAATTGCTCCGGTCAAGGATCTTTGACGCGTTGTGTTTCATCATTTTTTTTTATATTGTCAGCGTAGCCGAGGATCTTTGATAGCGAGTCATCCTTTTTGTACTCTACAGCTGTTTTCGCTTTCTACGCGAACATGAGAGAAAGAGCCAAGGACGACCCTCACAACTGCACCTCCACCTTCCCTGTGCATCTTTTAGTCGCGCACTAGTTCGACAGAAATTGCGCGATGACGATGAGCACGATTGTCGTCCCTTTTATTTTCTCTGTTCCAATAGAAGATGCCCCTGAACTGCATGGGTGTTGTGTCTCCTCTGTGCCGTTTGTTTGTGTCAGGGGTGAAGATTGCCGTCCGATGTGTCGAAGAGAGGAGACGCGTCCCCCGTCCAGCAGCGTGGGATCCCTTGAAATCCATGCCTCCGAAAGCACTGTGACTGCACCTCTTCCACGCAATCGCCTAACACAAGGGCCAGAACAAAAGACAAAAGAGGTATCGCAAGTCGTTTTTTCTTTTTCCTCATCCATACACACCCCACCTCTCCTCAACTTCATTACATCCTTAACTAGCAATGGGCGTTACCAAGACTGTCATTACCCCCGGAGACGGAATCAACTTCCCCAAGACGGGTGACACCGTCACCATGCACTGTACGTCTCTCTTCTTCACTCCTGGTCCTTTGCGCGCGAGTCTTTTTTTTTTTCCCTGTCGAACCACTGCGTTGTTCACTCACTTGGTATCATTCAAGGAGTCAAAGCCATACTCACAAAGTCCTTCTCTTTTGTTATCTATCTCTTTCATGGTGTCCATTCTACCCTGGGTCTCCTTATCGTAATCAGACACCGGAACTGTAAGTCAATCTCAACTTATGTGTTTTGTCAAGTTCAGACGAGGCGACTCTTTTCTGCGGTGTTGTTTGCTTGTGTTTTGCTTAACGTACTAGAACATGCATTGCTTTAAAAAAAAATAGCTTACCGATGGAACCAAGTTCGATTCCTCCGTCGACCGTAAGAAGCCCTTCGTTACCAAAATCGGAGTTGGTCAAGTCATCCAGGGTTGGGATGAAGGTACGTCTCATTTTTTTTTGTTTGTTCACGCCCAAGCAGTTCGAGTCAAATATTGACGAGATTATTTTGAACTGACATGGATTTTTATTGTTTGTAGGTGTCCCACAGATGTCTCTTGGTGAGAAGGCTGTCTTGCAGATCACCCCCGACTTTGGCTATGGCGCTAACGGATACCCACCAGTCATCCCCCGGAACGCCGACTTGACCTTTGAGGTCCAGCTCCTCCAGATCAACTAAGTGTAGTTCTTCACCTGGATCCCTTGTTCTGTCTACTATCAATCGCTCTCTCTTTCTCTCCCAAGCAGTGTTTTATTTATTAGTAGTATTAGCAACCACAACAACAACAACGTGTAGTTTTTCGCGGTACTCTTGAAAGATATTACTGCTGTTGTTGTATTTTTGAGGATTGTGGACGCCAGTTTTTGGTGCCATGTTGATCGTGGGAAGCAACAGCACCATGAACATTGTAATGTGTTCTGTCTGAGCACTGCACCCGGTATTGCATTTTGGGAAAGGAAAAGAGCAAAAATTATTTTGTTGGCTCGCCTCGGTGATCGTTCTTTTCATTTCTTCTCTTTTTCTCTCTCATTCTCTTCACTCACACACAACCTCATCACCAACAAAATTCTTCAGCTCAACCATGGCACAACCTCAGCAGGACTCACAACTGCCACTGCAGCACCGCCAGGAGTTACCCGAGCAGCAGCAAAGACAGCAACAGGAGCAACAGCCTCCACAAACAACTACAAGTCAAGCACCGACAATAGACCAGATCGAGAAGCAGTACTCACAACTACCGCCACAATACCGTCAGGCTGTCCTCGAAAAGCAACAGCGCGAACAACAGATGCAGATGCTGCAACAGCAACAGCAGAAACTCCACGGACAATCTCAACAACAAATTCAACAGCACCAACAACAGCAGCAGCCACAGCAAGCACCCCAGCCCCAACCACAACGGCAGACACTCACACCCGATTCTCGGGGACAGCAGTCAGCCTCTTTGACCTCATCGCCTGCCAAAAGCGCCACTTCGAACAGGATACGTGTCGCATCCGCACCCCTCACCAGTATATACCGACCAGCGGCAGTAGCCCGCGATACCGACTCGGCTAGCACATACTCTGTCACCTCTGGACCTGGTCGAGCCCACTGGAAGGCAAGTCAAAGTTAACCTCGAGGAGCAGGAGTGATCTTGTTCTGGAAGAAAGGAATAGCGTTTTTCGTTCATGGAGAAAACGATGTCTCTTTTTGCGCATGGTTGACATGAGTCTTTATATAAGAGAAGAAAATAACGGTCCAAGTGGACAGGCAATTGGATTCCAGATCGCCCTTGCGCAAAGCCAGCTTAGTTGTTTTTGTGGAGGAGGTGAAATGACTAACTCTTTACATTATCCTTGCACTGCACAACAAATAATAGCCGGATAGCAGCACTCTTGTCTGCACATGGCCAGGTTGCCGCCGCGAGTTTAGTTTCTTTGACCGAAGACACCATTGCCGAAAGTACGCTGAGGAACAGCCTTATTTACTTCATTTGTGAATCCCCTTTCTATTTTCCTCACACCTCATCGTAACCGAAACATTTTTTTTTACTTTTCTAGGTGCGGAGATATCTTTTGCTCTGCGCATTGTTCGAAGGAAGTTCCGCTGGATCAAGCATTGGACTTTAACCCGTCAGATGGAATCATGAGTCGAGCATGTGTCGGTTGTTACGAGGCGTATGAGCAGTGGCAAGGAGTTATTCCCTCCCCAGAATACGACCAGGCATATCTACATTCGGCCTTCCGGGAAGCACACGAGTCAACACATCCCAATGCTCCTACTGCTGCTGCTGCCGAATCCTCTGGCTCAAATTCAAAAAAGAATACTGGACAGCTTCCTGAAGGGTATCTCGGCACCGACGGTATGTTCTTATTCCACACACCCGCGCGTCTGCCTTCCGGAGTAGTGTAGTTAACAGGATATCGAAGAGGTTACTGACATACTGACGAACCTTTTTTGCTTGTTGACGCTTGTGATCCCATAGAGCAATCCAAGACTGAGACGAGCAACATTACAATCAAGAGGCGTCCATCCAAAGGTAACAGCGAAGAAGAATGACGATAGAGGGTCCTCACCAGGTGACAACTATATGCATGAAGATACTAACGTGGTGCCTCTTAAAATGCCTTAGATCAAACGACGATGATGCCAATGCCCTCAGTGCCCCACGATTGGTCATGGAGCACCTTTTAAGTTTGGCGTGGTTTTTCGCTGTATTTTGTTTCGTCTTCGTCATTGCTAAACTCTACATAACGATGATGACTTCATGACGCCGCCAATCCTTTAAAGCATCGAAGAAGAAATAAAAAGCAACCATTGTCCTCACTTTTTCTTTTTTTTGTTTCTCATTTTCTCAACCATTGACATCTACAAACAACACAATTCATTCCACCATGGGTACGAGTAATGATAATCTACGTCTCTTCAATTTCCTTGTACATGCGACCAGTGGTGAATTTGATCCTGACCCTCCTCCTCTTTCTCCTCTTCAATGTCCACAGCTTCACAACACATTCTCCACAACGCCCAAGATTTCGACAAGTTCTTGAAGGAACGCCCAGCGCCCGAAGAGCTCGTCGAAAAAAACATCCTGAAAGGTATAAGAGTCAGAAGGAGAAAATATATCTTTACAGAGGTGAATGAGATTCGAATCCTTTGCGAACCTGTCTTCTGATGTCCTTTTTTTATGATAGATCCAAAGATCGCGCCTGAGTTGCAGCAACAAGCTGAAGAACTGAAAAAGTCGCAGCTCGAGGATGCCCTGAGCTCCAAGCTGGAGCATCGTCCCCCAGCCTCCGAGTTGATCGATCACAACATTCTTCATGGTAACCCGCCACAACGCCCTTCTCATCCCTCCCCTCCTTGCACTCTTTTCTTCATTACCTCATGTTGCTAGCGACGGCTTTCTTTTTTGTGCATACTGTGCTAATCTGCTACCTCTTATGTCTTTTTTTTGATGGTAGAATCGAATGTGGCACCGGGGCTACAGAGGCATGTGGAGGAGTTGAAGAAATCGCAGTTGGAGGATAAGCTTGCGGGTAAGCTCGAGACCCGCCCTCGGCCCTCTGAGCTTGTAGAGCACCACATCCTTCACGGTATGTTCAAACTACAAATGAGTGCCCCCTTGTGATATCGTAAAAATACTCATCAAAGTGGATCTTAACATGCGTCTTTTTTTTTGTTTTGTTCTGGCTTGATATAGAATCGGAGGTGGACCCAGCGTTGCGGGATGATAATGTGGATCGAAGCACTTTCGACACCTCGGCGTCTGCACCCATCGAAAACCTCCCCTCGCCCAACACCATTGCTGCCAAACAACATATCCTTGTCTAAGCCTTTTCGCATCATAAGACAAAAACTATTCATGTCCTCTCCCTCCTTCCCTTCATTCCCTTTCTCTCATCTCATCTCCTCTCCTGCCTTCCCCTTTTGAGCAACTCTTTGCTTCGTGTCAAAAGACTGTTACTTGAATAAATAAATAAAACAACCGAAACAAAATATGGTCTTCACGAGCACAGGAAAAACAATGGTGCAGATCCATTTTTTTTTTACCATTTTCTCAGGAACACACACTCTGTTGCAAACTCATAAATTGAGGTTGTTTTTGATTTTTATTCTTTGTGGTCGTTGTCTTGGGTGCTTATTTTGGGGCGTCAATGAGAACGGCGGCCTAATAACAAAAACAAGACACAGCAACGAGAGAGAGAAAGAGAGAGAGAGAAAAAAAGTCAGTACGAAAACACGACACAACACCTAGCTTCTCGCCTCAGTCCTTCTTCATCCATCCACTCTCACCCCAAACGCACCACCACCTCCAACCAACAAAACTTACAGGAGGAGTCGTCATGCCATAAATCGATGCAACTTTAGTAACAATCTGCAAATACTGCATCATCTCGGCCCAAACACAAGCCTTGTTGGGTTGCAAACAAGCACTCCAAAGCGTATCCTTGTAATGCACCACGTTCCACATCAACGAGACTAAACACTCGAATGCGGGTGGGTCGCCTTTACGGAAATCGGAGGTGACGTTGAAGAGCTCATCGCCGTGGATGAGTTTGATGAGGGTAGTGTGGGAGGTTTGGGGGAGGGTGGTGCAGTTTGTGATGCGGGGGATGGTTTGGACGATGCAGGTGTGGCATTGAGGGGATTGGGCGTCGGTGAAGGTTGTGGTGGGGGTGAAAGTGAGGGCGAGGAGGAGGGTTGTAAGGGTCAGGAGGAGGCCTGATTTCCAGGTATACTGCATTCTGTATTGGTGAGGTTGGGATGATTAGAGAGTGGAGAGTGGAGATCAAGGAGAGCAGTAGCTAGAGAAGGAAGGAGGGGGCCAAAAGGAAAAAGGAAGTAATGAAAATAAAAAACCGTCGTTTCCCGGTAAGTTTCTCCCCTGGCGCTGCTCACCTCTGCTTCTCGTTTAGCTGTAGGCAAAAACAAAAGCCAGCGGAGCACAAAAGAACCCTTTCTTCTTCTTCTTCTTCGAAGAACTACCCTCGGTCAAGCATTCGAGACATACATCAAATAATTGTTATTTTTAATCGCCTGTCGCACACATGGAAATTGCATGTTCTCTCTTTGCAATCGTTGCCATGTCTCGACTATCTTGTCCAGCTATACTTCCATAACTTAATGCACACTGCTCTCAAACTACGTTCACAACAGATGTTTTTATTTTCAAACGCCCAAGGTGTAACCCAGATTTCATATGTACATCGACGAAGGTTTTAGCAAAATGTAGTGACGAAGCATGACATTAACGTCTCTCGCTCCTATGCAGCGGCGAGCTGGGCACTCAGGATGGCAGCCTCATCAAGATCGTCCCTAACAGTAATGTTGAGACCCGATCGTCGCAGACACTCCTTGCCCTCCTCGACCTGGTTCCCCTGGAGGCGAACAACAATAGGCACCTTGATCTTGGGTCCCTCCGTCAAGGCCGTGACCATTCCCTCAGCAATAGTCAAGCAGGATGCAATACCGCCAAAGATGTTCACCAAGATCGTCTTCACATTCTTGTCGTCTGTCAGGATCTTGAATGCCTGGCCGACCTGCTTGGTCGTCACTCCTCCCCCGACATCCAAAAAGTTGGCTGGCGAAGCGCCGTGCAGCTTGATAATGTCCATCGTCGCCAACGCCAAACCTGCTCCATTCACTATCGCGTAACAAAAAGTGAATCAATAGAACGTAATGCGGTTAAATGCAAGGACTAGGGCAGCATCCGCGAATGAGGCAACCTATATTTTTGCCTCGACTCCCATGTGCCTACCGAGACAGCCAATGTTGCCGTCCATGCCGACATAGTTCAGTCCACAGTTCTCAGCGTCGACCTCACGAGGGTTCTCCTCCGTCGTATCACGCATTGCCCTCAGCTCAGGGTGCTTAAATATCGCGTTGTCATCAAACGATATCTTGGCATCAAAGCATACAACTATCAAAGTAGACCGCAGTCGAAAGCAACTGTTAGTCAACGTGTACTCGCGGAAAGAAAACATGCCATAGCAAGCAAAATGAAAAGAACGTAATTTGATGGTACCTTTGTTTTGAGGCGTTAAACCGAAGGGGTTGATCTCGACCTGAGTAGCATCGACATCCAAGAAGAGCTGGTACAGGTTTTGCATCTGGTCAGAAGCCTCGGCAACAGCCTTGCCTTGGAATCCCAGCTTCATGGCCATGTCAAGTGTCTGCTTCTCTGTTGGGCCTGTCTCAATATCGACAATAGACTATTCCATGGCCGACACACGGTTCATTGATCAGTGTGATGAACTTGAAGCAATCAACCACTTTCGTCAGTAGCAGCAACTATATCAAATACACGTCGCGTTGATGTTACCTTAAAGATGTGGTCGGGGTGGGTGGCGGCAACCTGCTCGATATCAATGCCGCCATCGGGGCTTCCGACCATGACAGGTCCACCACTATCACGGTCCATCAGAATGGCAAAGTAGGTCTCCTTGGAGATATCCAGCGCCTCGGCAATCATGACCTTATTGACAATGACTCCATCCTCGCTCGTCTGCTTTGTCTTGAGTTTGTAGCCAAGCATCTGCTTCACCAGCTCTGGCACCTTGGCTGGACTATTATTGTATTAGAGAAAGATAGTGATTGGTAAGTAAGGCCTTCGCGCGCCCTTTTGCCAAACCTGTCATGCACCTTGCACAGAGTGAAGAGCATACTTACTCTCTGGTCAAATGGACGCCGCTCTTCAGTCCACTCGAGAACTCGCCCTTGCCTCGTCCTCCAGCATGGATTTGAGCCTTGATGACAATCTCGTCCGCCTCTATTAACAAATATTAAGACAGTGCATGCGGTCAGTATTTCTCCTTCTGTGTCTACAACACTCTCATGCGAGTTCAATTAGGTGTATCCCGTCCTTGCATCATATTCTACTTCATTTCCCTACTTGCAGTTTATTTTCGTCTCTCTCCACAACTTTCCTCAGCAGACAGGTGGGACCATGGTCCGTGAGAGAGTATTAAACCTTTTTCTCACCAGATACAAAATCCTCTCGTTCGGTAAAAACAATCATGACATAGCTGTCGACTTTTCCCCTCACATCATTATTACGACTTACTCAAACCCTTGGCGGCGTTCTCCGCTTGTTCAATGGACTCTGCAATGACAAACCGTTGGACGTTGACGTTGTGTTTGGCCATCAATTGCTTCGACTGGTATTCGTGCAGGTTCAAGTGGCGCACCTGACTGGCAATTAAGGCCTTGACGGGCATCATGGGAATCTGAAAACCATATTGGAATTATGAGAAGTAAGAAACCAGCCTTTGCAGAACTTCTCAGCAAAAAAAAACACACACACACACACACATTCACTGTTCATTGTTGCGGTTTTGGGAAAGGCAACACCTCGAAGTCATGGGAATAGGGTGGGAAAATGGTAATTTATAGAAAAATATGCTCACCTGTCGTTGCACAAGGAGCGGCTTTGACAGTCCAGTGACAGCAATGGTTCTTTTGAATGAGTACAGCATGGTCTTTTTTTTTGGTTTTCGGAAAAAGTCTTTCTCCTGTGTATGGGTGCTTTGTTGAAAGGGTGTATGTACTAGTGAAGGAGTAGGGAGTGTTGTTGCAAGTGAAGTAAAGGAGAAGAAAGAGGGGGAGGGAACAAAGAGGTTGGTCGCTCGGAGGCGGGGAGAGGTGGGGAAAAAATGCGAGCTGAGGGTGTGGACCAAGGGTCACGAGAGGACTGTGCTGTTGAGAAAAATAAGGCCTCCTTTTTTTCTAATAGATGCCACTCGGCATTGAAGCAAGAGTGTGGGAGAGAAAGGTGGGGTCCGTTCGCGTTTATTGTGTCTAGTAACAGGTGCCTTTCCGTGTTTCGTCATCTTACGGCGTGTACTGTACTCTCGTCCGACTATCATGATCGGTGCGAGACAACAAAGGTATCCGGAACCATGCCATCGTCCGTGTTTTGGGCATTGGAGTGGTTGATGTAGGGGTCGATGTAGTCGTCCGACATCTTCTCCTTCCTCGACATAAATATCCTGCTCGTCAAAAGCACAAACGTTGCCGAAATAAAGATGGCCACTAGTAACAATTGAGACCAAGCAATGGTTGAATATTAGCACTCCTGTCCACATTTTCGTCCTGGCAAGTAATCGGAGTGATTCTGTGATAAGCGCAACTGTCCTGCCAAAGAGCACTTACCCATTCCCTTGCGAGTCGCTTCCCATTTGGCAGCCTCCATCTTGGTCCTCATGTCGCCCAACTGTGCCATGTAGTGGTTACTCATCGACTGGATTCGGATCTCCAATGCCTTTTGCTCCTCCCGCACGTCGCTCTTGCGGCTATTCATGTCGATCGCAATATCGTTCTTCAGGTTGGCAATGTCCTCTCGCAGCTTCTGGTTCAGAGAGTCGATCTCTCGTGAAATAATTTCTGTCCTGATAGCGAGTGCAGCGGCATCATTCTTGCGAAGAATCTGAAGCTCTGTCCGGAGTTCCGTCAATGCTGCCTTGAACAGATAGGACTCGTTCTCCAAATCGCCAGTCGTCAGGATGTTCTTCCTGATCTGGTTGGTGCTAATTAGGGAGTCCAAATAACAGGCACGTATTAGCTGCTGCGTTCATACCCTGAGCATCACGAAAGCAATTGTCCCTGATCCGATGTAGAAGAAACAAAATACAAATAAACGTACTGTCCTCCGAGAAGTGCCTTGATACTGCGCATGACAATCTCGGCCTGTCCGCGTAGAAAGCCATTGTTCTCCAGCTTGGTGACAATCTTGTTGGTGTTAAAGTTGTGGTTGGTGACTATGCCGCGTCTGAAGAGCAACGCTGACAAGCCCATGGGGTTGCCAAAGAGCTGGGTATAACGAGTAGGGGAGGAGAGGAGAGGGAATCCTGTGGAGGGTCTAGAGAGTTTAGCCTCGAGGGAAGAAGAGGCGTCGTTCCTGGATGCCGCCGAGCGTTTGGAAGAGACTTCATGGATAGTGTTCCCGCTGGTTGAGGTGTGTTTTTGGCGGGTAATGATGGCATTGGGACATCGCTGCTCCAGGTGTGTCTGTCGGAGGAGACCTGTGACTCCTATGTGTAGCCGTGTGAAGGATGAGACACTGTTTAGTCCTGTCAACACGCTCCGGAACAATTGCTGGAGTGCTGTAGAAGGATGAGTCGATGGTACCTTTGGAGATTAGATGTCTTGAGGATGCCATATTGACGAACAAAGCTGCCTGTCTGCTTGCTTGTCTGTGTAGTTGTCGATACGGCTCAGGCACAGGCTGTTGACTGGTGGCGAGAAGTGTAAGTGTAAGGTGTGGGAAAAGTGGCCTTCTTGCTTGTTCGTTTCCTCCGCATGGGGTGAGATGGAAGTAGTCACATCGGAAGCAAAGCCACCTGTTTATCCTGGGTAGGTCCCTGTGCTTCGGGGACACCGAGAGAGAGCGAAATATTGCTGCTGATCACCTTGAGACCTCCGCCTCTTGCTTCGAATCCTCCACTCCCATCAGTAAACATCAACAACCGGCAATGTTCTCATTCACAAGGACACTCGGCGCTCGCCTGTCAGGCGTCACCGCAAGATTCGCCTCCACAGCCGCCAATGGTAAAAATACACAGCAGGACTCAATCATTCTCCGAAGACGAGAACGAATGAGTATTTCAGGAACAGGAAAGGCAACGCAACTGATCTACCTGGAGACTAACGACGTTGCCGAATACTTGTATATTAACTTAGCCGCCAAGCCAACATACAAAGCGCCAGCATCTGTCACAGTACCAACTCAGTTCAAACCCAACACCAAGGGACAGGGATTGATGCAGCTTATCGCCAAGGAGGAAGTCAAGCGTATGGGTGCCGACGGGCGCTCGAAACTTTTCAACAAGTCTCACCCCGACTGCCTCCGCGCCGGTGATGTTGTCCTTGTTGAGACCCTCAACTCGATGTCGGCAGACAAGACCAGCACATTCGTCGGTGTTCTCATTGCTATGGATCGCAGGGGTCTTCACAGCAACTTTACCGTCCGCAACGTTGTGTTGAAGGTCGGCGTCGAGATGAAATATATGCTCTACTCGCCTATGATCAAGTCAGTCAGGATCATGAAGCGTGGAGAGGGATTCAGGAGGGCGAAGCTTTTCTACCTGCGCGACAACCCAGGCCGTGCCTTCCGTCTGGAAGGTTTGGTCAAGCAGGACAAGGCAGCTCAGGCCAAGAAGGCGGCCAAGTCGGCATAATTTTTTGCATGGAGAGGAAGCACAAACATAGACATTTCAGGAACATATCCGCAATACACATTATTATCATTACCAAACAACACAGAGCATCATTGGTATGCTTTCTCGACACGGGTTACTTTGACCTTTGCTTTCGCTGCAGTGTGTCTATCTGACCTATCCCCTGTCTGTCAGTCGTTTGTCCCTATGAGGCTCGAAATCGAAGGGAGGAGTGTGACGTGCTTTGGGCAGGGGAGCATGGATAGGTCCCCTTTTCTCTTGCTCACTTTTGACGTCTGTTCACGCGCACGTCTTTCGACCGACACACACACCCCCTCCCCCTTCTCGCTCTCACTCCACTCTTCCTCTCTACTCACTCCACTCTCCTCTTTACTCACTCCACTCTGCCATCACACTCCAACAAGCAACGTTGTAAATGGTCATTCAGAACAAAGACTCTGTCGCAGAGGTGCCTCTCGCCCTCGTCTCCAACCTTTACCTCGACGAACTCACCGCAGGCCTGAGAGCACGTCCCATTCCGTGGGAGGTATAATACACTCATTTTTACTCACGCTTCGATAAGAAACAACATTCATTCACCTATTGTTCGCGCTGTCGACTTTGGTTCTGGAATCATTGCACTTCTCAAAAAAGTCAACCCAACTGTTTGTGGCTCCTATTATATTCAACGAATACTCTACACGCCTTGCTCTTCTTTGCTTTGCTGGGCTCCTAATAGGGTTACCAAAGAGCCACGCTTATCACCCAGACGGAGCTGAACTACATCAAGGCGGTAGAAAAGAAGACTGGAGAAGATCTCTCACGCGTAGTCGACAATGTAAGAAGCATCAATTGCTCGACCTGTTAGGTCTCACTTACTCTCTTTTCCCTTATAAAATGAACCACTCATTGACAGCATTGATATTCGCATTCATAGGAAGGGCCGGTCTATGCGGATTTATTTGTCAGTCTCCTCCAAAAACTCGTTCGTGTCGACACTATCCAGTCAATCCTCATCCTGATTGACGATCTACTCTTGGGTACATATTCGTTTTTGCTGGTCCTTCCCTCTCCACTGCAACGCGTTACATTATATCGCTTCACAGTGCGTCTGACCTTCTCTTCCTATTGGACTTCTTTACGACAGATCATGAGGATCGGGCGACATACTTTCTCGATCTAACCAAGAAAGACCCCAGCCTCCCTTACGCGCCTCTGTTAAAGTAAGGATCAAACTGAGTGAAAGAGAAACCATGCAAGGATGAGGTAGTCCCGAGTTGATCACGTATCACGCCAAAGTTAATTCGACGCTGACTCAATTGACGTATTGTCAACAACAATAGGTGCCTGAGAAGCGAGGATGACTTTGTGCCACTGAAGGCAAGCAAGATCTTGACTACGATTCTGTGCGCCAGCCCAAAGCCAAGCACGGAGGCTGCAGAGGAGCTCTTCCGCTGGACCACCGCTCAGCTTCAGAGCAACAACCCCGCAGTGGTTGACTTGGCTGTTCAGGTGCTCGAGTCCGTTTTTCGACAGAGGGCAGTCCGACCCATCTACTGGAACTCGCCTCATGCTATGGACGCTCTTGTTAAAATCTTGAAGACTGAAGCACCCACCCCTCAGATGCAGTATCAGGTCATCTACTGCTTCTGGATCCTGACCTTTGACACTGAGATTGCGCAAGAATTGAACAGGTATTGAAAGGTTAAGGACAAAAGTCCAAGATGTCGTTCGTTTTATGGCAGGAAATTGGACTTTGGGGCAGTCGTTTTCTCACCTTTGAACTGCCGCGTCATTTTTTTCAATTACTATGCATAGGAGATACGATGTCATCCCTCAGTTGGTCGAGATTGCAAAGTCGGCTATCAAGGAGAAGGTCATCCGTGTCATCATCTCCACCCTGAGAGTAAGTCCATGGTCGCCTTTTAACACTTTTTCATACAGCCTACGACGATTTCAACGCTAACCTTCGATGTCAATACTCCCTGCGTGTGATAAAAATGTGACGAATCTCAGAACTTGGTCGAGAGGGCACCTGAGGCAAACTTGGCCGCCATGGCTGCCGTCAAGCTCTTGACCTTCACAGAGAACTTGTCAACACGAAAGTGGTCTGACGGCGAGATTCTCGAAGATGTCAACTACCTCAAGGCAGAGCTGGAAGAGAACTTTCAAACCTTGACGTGAGTACTAATCCGCAGCATCACACAAGAACATATCCTTGGCCTATTCTTTTCTTTCCATGTCCGATGCTCAACCTTGTCTTTCTTTCTTGTGTATAGAACTTTCGAGGTTTATCAGGCGGAGTTATTGTCTGGAAGACTTATCTGGTCGCCACCTCATCAATCGGATCTTTTCTGGACAAAGAACTGGCGTGAGCTCAAGAAGGAGAACTATGCTCTTTTGAGGATCCTTGCTCGACTTCTTAGTACTGCTGGTGATCCTGTTGTCTTGTCTGTCGCCGCCAACGACATTGGACAATACGTCAAGCGCGATCCCAGCAGCAAAAAGTACGTTACTTTCTCATTGAGATATGATGATCGTGTTATGCAATTCATTCGTTAACCTTCATCCCACTTGATCTCTGTGTCGATAGATTCTTGCAGGAGCTGGGTGTCAAGCAAAGGATCATGGAGCTCATGGCTCACCCTGACCAAGATGTTCGCTACAACAGTGTCAATGCCAGCTGGTCCCTGATTGGAGGCAGTGGGCGTGTTTAGGGCGCTGACAGACTTCGCCGAAGCAGAAAGAGAACATTTTTTACAGAAATAAATAAGATATCCATTGCCCTGGTGATTTAATTGAAGTTGTATTTACAAGGAAAGGGAGCCGTGCTTGAAAGAGTTGAGACTTGATGCGAAGGGTGAGCCTAGACGCTACGCTGGGCGTCGCCGATGGCATCGTTAACTTCGCCCTTGGCATACATGGTCTTGTCACCGGTGAGGGAGCCGACCTTCTTCTGGGCTTGGCCTTCGACATTGTGGCCGTGGCCCTGGGCGTGGGTCTTGGCAGCGGCTTCTCTGAGGATGTTGTCGGCTTGGGTCTTTTGGATGACTCCGCTGGCGACCATGTCCGGGGAACCGAGCTTCTCGCCGAGGACTTGCTTTGCGCTACCCATATAGGAGCTCATGGTGTTTGCGATCTTTTCGGTGATATTCGACATTGTGGAGGTTGGTTGGAGGAGGTTGTGTAAGAAAGGGAAGGGTGATGTGGTGATGTGGCAAAGAAAAAGTATCGGCAGTATATATATAGGACGGTTGGCGAGCGGTATCATGATGACCGAAGAACACAGGCCCACGGAGCACGGACTCCAAAGATTGACTGCTTCCTTTTGGGTGCAAGCTGGTTTCCTTGTGCATTTAACAATAGCCCTTAACAACACTAGTATTACGTTCAGCAGAACCTTTTGTAGATCTCTGTTTGCTTGCATCAATCAAACCTCTCTCTTCAAAAACACACTCGACTTCAGTAACCATGGACAGTGTGCTCGGTACGACAACAGGACAGCTGCTTGCATGGACGAATACACTACCCAATCTTAAACAAACAAGCGAAAACGAAGCACATATCAGTGACATCGCAGACACGAGATTAACATCTCTTTTTTTCTTTCGCAACAACCTGGGACAATCAACAAATAGAGACTCAACGTCGCCTCCATGAGGAGATTGATCGCCTGGAGCAGGCCGTCGTCGACCAGTTTATGCTCAATCCCAAAACTGTACGTTTCTACCTCTTGTTTTTGCTTCTGGCTTACTTTCTTTACCCGAATGTACGTCGTTTGACGAGAAAGTGTGAACTCATATTTTTTGCGTTCTGTTGAAACTCCAAAATTAGCTCAAGGAACATTTGTTGCAAGAACATACAGTGAATGGTTACTGGGACCGGATCACCGCCAGGAGTGCGGACCTTGCAGCAATTTTCAAGGATGACGACGGGTAGGTGTCCCCCAACCTCTTCATTACAGCTGTGTCACTGTGCAAGTTCAGAACCCCCACTGTCCATGTTTACTTACAGCGCCTCTGATCTTCTTTGAACCACTAATAGGAGCCGGAAGAAGGAAATGGATGCCATCTCTGGAGCAAACGAGTTTGGAGAGTTCTACAACCGTCTCAAGAAGATCAAGGACTATCACAGGAAATACCCCAACGAGGCAGTCGAGCCCATGGAGATGGAGTTCATGGATCAACAGCCTACGGAGGAAAAGATAAGCGCATTGGACGACATTTTCTCTGGTGAGGAGGCAGGAGGACGGAACTTGGATTTGCACGAGGTCCATGAACATTATATGAACCTGAAGAGCCTCAAGCGGACAAACTATCTTGGATACCTCTCAGAGTTTACATTGTTTGAGGAGATTGAGCGGAAAGACAAGGACGCGGACTATCAGAGGTAAATGACCGACATGGTGTCATGCGCGCTGAAGGGTGTAGTTATGCTTGTGATCACAGGATTATTCAAAAGATGTTGACACGTAATTATGTCTTTACAACTCGATAGGTATCTGGATGCACTTAGCACGTACTTGGAGGGCTATTTGAAGAGGATCAAACCACTGACAAACATCGGAAAGATCAAGGAGGAAGGTCGTCAAGAGTTTGACAAAAAGTGGGAGGAAGGGTCTTTGCCTGGATGGCCCAAGCAGGAGCAGGATGCCGCTCCTACTACAGACCTTTTCTGCATTGCCTGTAAAAAGCAGTACGCCAAGGATACAGTGTACAATGCACATTTGACGAGCAAAAAACATATCAAGGCAGCAGCACAGCTGGCAGCGAACGGAAGCAGTAGCAACCCTAGCGATCAGGAGAACGTCGCCGAGGCCCAGTCCAAGGCGTTGGCGGAGAAGGCCAAGCCAGAGCAGGATGCTGCCTGGTCAGAGTTCTTAATCCAGAAGTACGCCGAGATTTTGAAGACGCAGATCGAGGATACCAAGGAGAATGTCGAGCGTCGCCAGACCCTGACTGGCCGTGAGCGTGATGTAAGTTGCAACTTTGCACTCTAATATCTATGTTGAATATCGTATTGGTGTGCACATGTACTTCAATTTAGCCCGCTGATACATTTTCAATTGCAACTGTGATAGTTGGAGCTGGAGACGGATCAGATTGAGTTGGAGGACTCTGATTCAGACGATGAGGAGAAGATCTACAACCCATTGAAGCTGCCACTAGGCTGGGACGGCAAGCCTATCCCATACTGGCTGTTCAAGCTGCACGGATTGGGCGTCGAGTACTCGTGCGAGATTTGTGGAAACCACGTCTATAAGGGTCGCAAGGCGTTCGACAAGCATTTCCAGGAATGGCGCCATGCTCATGGAATGCGGTGTCTGGGTATTCCCAACACGCGCCAGTTCCATGAGATTGTCGGGATCGAGGATGCACTTGCGCTGTGGAAGAAGATCAAGGGCACCAAGCCTGAGGGGGCCAAGAAGGACCAGATCGAGGAGTTTGAGGACAGTGAAGGAAACGTCTTTAATAAGAAGACGTATGAGGATCTCAAGCGCCAAGGACTTATTTAATCGCTTCATCTCGCTTGTGGGTTATTCGTTCCCAATGCTGTTTGCAACAAGAATAAACCCCATTTTCTACCAGCGAACTTCAATCAGGTGGAAAAGTGGTGTGTGTGTCCTGCCTGTGCGCCAGATTGTGTCAGAGTGGCTTTTTTTTTGAGCATGATAGTGCCAGGAACCGAAGCGTCCATTTTCTATCTGCACACGCCCTCATCTTTGTTCTTCACTCTTCTTCCTTTACATTTTCTCAACCTCCATTCGTTGCACTCATTCCCTCCATCAACCATCAGCCTGGCTGCCGTTGCTCATGCATGCACTTCCCTCATTCGATTCCTCGGTCCTCGCAAGGCATTATCTGACGGTAAGTGTCGTGGCGGACCTTCTTTCAATTTTCGTGGCGTCGAAATCTAGGCATTGTCATGTTCTTAAGGAGAGAACATCAATGCATTTAATCAACGCAGTACCCATATATTTTTTTCATACCCTCATTCGCTCAAGGGTGTACGGCTTACCGCCATCCGTCAAAGAAGATATTGGGGAAGCGCGGAAGTGCGGATGGTTGAGCGCCAGGACCCATTTTTATGTGGAAAAGGCAAAAGAAGGCGAACGATCACGGATTTGGCTCCATCCCGAGAGCGCGCAACCCCATCGTCATTTCTCGTGAAATGAATTTTTTTTTTTTTTTTGATCAGACATCGTTGCAGAGATGGATAAGGACGTCGAATCTAGACGTCGAACAAAGCGCGTTTATGCATGAAATAAAACAAGTGAACATTGCATTGACACCGGCTGGTCCATTCTTGATACTGTAGCATACCATGAGGCAGGCCGCCATCCTGCAGCCCCAAAGGACGCGGAATAACCTCTCAAGGGCAGGAAGGCCCTCTACATCCCCCTAAAAGACATCAGCAAAACAATTTTCAAACGTGACAACAACTCCAGGACCCCATGGCGCGACGAGACATACGCTGGACTTTGCAGAGCTTCCTCTCCGGTATCGCCATCCCGAACTAACTAAAGCCGAAATTGAGGCCGTCGAGGTGAGTAGTATGGAGAGGATGTAACGCGTCTTCAAGTCGGTATGTGTTGAAGGAGAGCAAAGAAGGATGACCGGTGCTGACGAATGCGCTTTCGCTTTTGCTTTTTGCCGACGTTCTAGGCTGGCGGTGCGACCAAGTTCTACCGATTAAGCATGAGACTGGCATGGACGAGACCAAGCAAGCGAATGGTTAGCGTTTTTCGCGTACACTGTTCAATTCGACAATGTCTTGCTTGGTGTTGAAGGGTCAACAGATTCACTTCTCCAGTTATAAAACTCGCGTTCATAGCAAAAGGCATACATTGCAAGATGTGAGCTCAAGTCTTGTATGTGTTAGCGAGAAGGTATGCCCTGCGGTGTGGATGTGAATCTTCTAGGCAGTGGGTGTAGTGATGGATGATAGGAGGAGCCCTAGTGAGCATGAGCAATTGCTAACTCGGAAAAAAATGAATCCCACTGGAATGCAGGCTGTTCTTTTCGTTTTGCTATTTGGATGATCCGAGAAGGAAGAGATCGCTGTTTTGGTGCGGCCCTAGGTAGACAAACCCCCCAACTTGGCTCCCTCCTCTTTTTATTTCACTCTTGAGAGGAGAGAGCAAAGAGGAACGGACAGACAAGTCGAGAAAGTTGGCTTTTTTTCATCGCCGACACAAACGTCTTTAGCCTTTTTTTTGCAATGTAGAGAATAGTAAATTAGAAAGAGGCAAAGGGTCCAGCCCGGTTTCTTACTGCCTTCCCTCCTCACCTACCCCAAACAACAACGCCCTCTTTAACGCCTTTTTGGACTATTGCAATTGGGAACATCAAGTGGAGTTTTGTTTTTTCCCTCCTCCTTATTGCTAGCTGAAAGTGAAAAAGATGCTAAATTGATTGCAGTGAGCAATGGGCAGGAGGGTGTAGTTTTTTTCACGTACAAATGGCTAGCATCCATCCAAGATGACCCTCTTTTTTTAGGTACTCGTTGTATATAGCAAAGTTGAGAGCAGCATTGCATTTTAGGCCCTGCAAAACACTTGCTCCTGTCGACTGTTAATTTGCGTTATTATTGTTTGTGACCCCTTGGTTGCCCCCAGCGCCGACGCACTCACGAGAATGCATGTACTCTTTTTTGATACTGTTAATAGTTGCTTAAAACCATGTGCGGCACCACCTACCTTCCCCTTTTACCTTCTAAAAGTGACAAAAGAATAAGATTGACACGCACAACTGCACACTTTTCAGTCCGAGAAGTGCATTGGAATGCAGCCTGAAAATAAACGCCCTCAAGCATCTAGCTCTCATGTTTGACTTGGTCCACAAAAAAAAGGTGTTCCCCTACTCAAGGAAGAATAGACGGTGTGTCAAAAAATAAGCAAGCCTAGACATTCCCCTTCCTGACATTCTAACAGTCTCATTCATACGAAACGATGCTGCTATCTTTTTATTGTGACTAGTGAGGAGAAGGGGACAAGACTAGTCAAGAAAAGAAGATAGGGGAACAGAGCCGATTAAAATTTGGCGCGAGGAGAGGTACGAAGAAGGGGTTGTGCGCCTAACGCCCTTTTTTTTTTTTTTTTTTTTTTGAAAACCGAGACACTTGGACCTGGCTGCTCTTCTTTCCTTCGGACCAATCAACCGCTGTCGTTTCGCCATGGACAATAGAGTAGGAGGCTTTGGTTACTCTTTAGTCCTTTGCAGGCTGTCTTTTTATATATATATACTAACACTTCTACACGACAGGGAAGTGGCGGAGTGACAGTGGTCGTCACAGTTGTCGTCAAAAGATCGCCTGCTGCCAGTGATGCATAGAAAGTAGCATTTCGTTCATAACTGATCAAAGTAGCCAAATAGAGGGAGTTGATCACAACCAATCCAAAACGAGGTGCCTGAAATTTCATTTTCTCCAAACCTTGGCACCATTGGAAAAAAATACGATGACGATGATGCTTTTGCACCAGAGGGGTGGGGTGTAAAGGACAAAGGTACACGCCGAGTACTCTCCGAGGAAATGAGAACAAAAAAAAGAGCGGAAGGGAACAAACAAGAGACATGAGAGAAGGAAGGGAGGGTTTCGTTGTTCTACTCTGCAGCCAGCCCGAGCAAGTGAAAAGAATGAAATCTTGATACATGGGGGTGGCATCTAGGCGCATGAATGATAGAGAGATAAAGAGACAGTAAAGAGAGATGCCAACATCTCACATCTCTTTTTACTTTCATGTTCATTTTGACTCGATCCACCTTTCCAGCTCGATATCTTATTTAAATTAGTGCCCAATTGGTCTATATTTTTGTACTTTGAACTGCCGTTGCCCATCTTTCTTTTTCGTCAATTCTCGGTGAGGGAGAAGGCAAGGGCAAAGCCAAAAAAGAAGGCTCGAAATTGGGCGGGTGGTTTTTGCATCGATTGACAAAGGTGTTCGACACTTACTTGTAAACAGTTCTTTCCTGCCTCTGCTGTATCGGCAAGGAAAGAAGGGTAGCCTTCCAAATACAGGTCATTGTTGAGCTTGTCTCTTCTCTTGGATGACCATCGGGAGACCCTTTGATTTTGCTACTGTTCTTATTGCAGCAAGCTCAAATCTGTTTTATTTTCAACACACATCATCGGTACTTTTTTATGGCTCTCGTCTGACCTCGTTTTCTTTTCTCCGTCCGGCCTATGGTGGAGTCAAAGCCATCGCCATGGTAAAGAGACACGAACTGAATGAGAGAGATGAATTTGCTACCTGAAGTATTTTAGTTGAGCATATTGTTCAGGACCACCGACCACTCGCAGTATCTAAATCTGATCCGACAATTGACAGTTGAATGAAAGGCGTGTGCAATTGCAAGTGGTAGATCGTGGGCCCAAGAGGGCAGCAAGAGAGAGAGAGAGAGAGAGAGAGAGAGAGAGAGAGAGAGCACTCAGCAACAACAATAGCGACAACAATAGCATTAGCATTAGCATTAGCGAGAGGATGGATATGACATGTCGCTAGTTTATTACCCTTTGTCATATCACACTACACTCTGTCGTTAGATAGATAGAATTGTATCCACACCCAAATTGAACCTTGGTGAAGGACATTGAATGAATGAATGAAGTACGGTACTGTGTACCTAATAATAAAAAAAGTCATTTCTCATTTTTGACTTTGAGACTTTTTCAACCTTCACCCCATCTGGTTCCTGGTTCCCCCCTTCTCTTCTTTTCCTTTCTTTCGTTTATTTTTCTTCTTTTTCTCCTCTCCTCTCCTCTACCCGCCCAGTCCGTCCACTCACGACCCATCCTTCCTTCTCTCTTCCTTTACCTCTCTCTCACAACCCTCACAATCCTTCTTCAGGAACCCCAATCCCCTCCTCTCTCACCCTCTCTCTTTCACGTCCCTTTTCCCCTTTACACTCCTTCGACACTCGCACTTCGCCATCATACTCCCATCCTGGAACCTGTAGCGCCGTGCATCAAAGGATCAACATCACCTTCCACTTCCTCTCCTTCCTCCACCCCTATCACAACTTACACTCATTGACGACTACCTCTCTCTAATACAACCAACCCCAACAAAGACCATATATCAAGGACATACGACACAGTCGACACCTCCTTACTTTTTTTCAGCCTTATATAAATCGTCCTTCCTGGCTCTCGTGTGTGTGTTTCTTCCCCTTTGTCTCCTTGAAATAACACACATATAAGAGTAAACAGCAACAACAAAAGGTAACGAAGCACACTTTTCTTTAATCATTTTCACTCAACAGAGTGTCAAAGCCCCTCCGCCTCCCTTTCCCTTTCTGCGCCCTCCTTTCTCTCTTTCTCGCCACCCAAAGGAATCACAACACCACCAACAACCCAACAAGGGGATCAGCAAAAAGCATACTTAATTTGTGATCCCCCTAATTTTGGAGGCTGTCAACAACGGAACGGGTGCCCTCTTTCACCTCCTCTCCATCCCAGCCCTGTCCGCGTGGATATTTTTTCCTTGTGTGCATTGTGTGTGTTTGTGTGTGTCTTGTCCTGTGCTGAAATAATAACAACAACAGCAAGTTGACGTCGTTTCGCCACCCTCTCTGGTTCACAAATAAACAAGAGCACTAAGAGTTGAGTGAGTGGTGTTGCTGCATTAAGGCGCCCTTTGGTTCCAATTATTTAATTTGAGCCCTGTGTTCAAGAATAGCCTGTACAAGCAAGAGATATGGGTCTACCAGCCAAGGTTCCGTTGGCCCAGTTCAGTAGTCCTCCTTCCCATCTCTCTCACACAAATACTCTCCTTCCCTCCCTTCGCACTACGCCCTGCATTCCCCCACCTTCCCTTTCTCCAACGGAGCCATATGCAGGCTGAGGTGTGACAACAAATGGGTCAATTGCAGAGACAAAAGTCAAAGAAAAAAGGCCCGGGCTTGTAAAGGAGAGAGCAAGGATGGAACGGGGAGAAGGGGAAACGACGGCCCCGGCTTTGTTGACTGAAATAATCCCACATTCGAACTGAACATTGTTTGCTAACCACACCTTTACCTCCTCTTTTTTTCTCTTCCTCTTTTTACCCTTCAATGATCATATCCGCCTCCTTCGACTTTCCAACAACTTCTCTTCTTCTTACACTTTTCTCTTCCTTACTACACTTCCTGTCGCGATCATATCCACATTCCGCAACCAACACGAAACAACTATCCACTTACTTGCGCCCTCCTCCCATCCAACCTACGAAACATTGGACTATGCGCATCTTCGATAAACGATACCATCAACATTGACAACCTCTAGGCTCCTCTAAAACCAACAAAAAAAAACTACAACTATATTTATCCAACATGCGCTTGTTCAGCAGGACCACCTCAGCCTGGACGCTGCTCAGCATGTCCATCCTCGTCACCTCCTTCCTGGCGACCACCAACATCTCCGGTTCCTCATCTTCATCTCTGGTTTCTGGAGCACCAGCTTCAGGTTTCTGCGCAGAGTGCCAGACCTACGCGATGGTGGTCAAGCCCTGTGGTGGCACATTCACAGAGAAAGACATTTCGATCAATGGAGTCTACAGCCCCCCAGAATCGGACGGCCCCTGTGTGTGCCTGGCGGTCATCCAGAAGTTGCTCTGGAACTGTGCCAAGTGCATTGTCCTTGGCTCAGGAGTTCAAGCAAAGTCCCCACCACCCACCCAGTACCAGATGACCTGTACCGCATGGAAACAGCCCTTTGCGCTCTGGAACTCGGCCTACACTGGTCCTGTCGCCCCCGAAACCACATCTCCTCTCGGCGGCACTAGTAACCCTACAGCATCTCCTCTTCCCAACCCTAATCCTGCCACCACCACTGGAGGCAATAGCAACAATAACGGAAATGGAACCAGCACTGGTTCAGGAACCCTTCCCTCGGGCACGACTGGAGACTCGACTTCGGGTACTGGAGAGAGCTCGGGCCCCAACGGAACTGCTATCGGTATCTCGCTCGGCATCATTGGTATTGCTGCCGTCGGCGGAGTAGCCGCCGTCATGATGATGAAGCGTCGTCGTCGTCGCCATACCCCTCTCGAGTTGGACGACTCCTATGTCTCACTTGACAACCAGTGGGAGAAGCCACCTCGCCCCCAGACGCCCCCCATGATGCCTGCCCCCATTGCCTCTGGAGCCCGTGCTGGTGGTGGTGCTGGTGGCTTGGGACGTCCCTCGCCCTTTGAAAGCCGTCCCGGAAACGGAAGCGTCGTTGGAGGCGGCAGTGTGGTTGGTGGATACGACAATGCGCAATACGACCAGTACGACTACCACCAGGGCAATGGCAGCACTGTTGTTGGAAGCAATTATGGCGACTACGACGATGGATACGGAAAGCAGCAGCATGGAGGATATAACCAAGGTTATGGTCACCAGGGCTACGGACACCATGATCAGGCCTATCCTCCCCATGATCAACAGGGCGCGTACAACCATGACTATGGCTACGATCACCCTGTCCCCACATCCAACGCTCCCTATGGCGGCCGGTAAAATCGTCGATTCTTGTCGTAGGAAGTTCCCTCCCCTTTTTTTCCTTCTTCAGTTCCTTCCTTTCCCCAGAATACAAAAAAAAACAAAACAAAACAAAAAACAACAAATAAGTTATTGTAGATCTTTCGTCTCCAAACAACAAAATCCAATCCCCCACACACACCTATCCATTCAATCTGTATGCCACCTTCCATTTGTCAACAACAGACCTCTCCTCTCGTAGTATCCCAAATATAAAGAAAAAAAATCCAGATGATATTCCATTGACATTCACAATGAAAAACGAAAGTATCTTACCGTTGGGAAAGATAAAGAGCGGTTTTATTATGAGAGGCAAAAACAGAAAAAGATATACTCGGAACATAGTTGTTACCCTACTCATCCTATGAGAGGATAAACCAGAGCGCGACAAAAAAAAAAAGAAGATCGGTATAGGCTTAGGCTTAGGCTTCCTTGGCTTGGAGTTGAGCTTGAAGTATCCGAAGCTGCTCCTCCAACATTTCACGCGACATCTCTGGCGGTTGTCGTTGTTGTTGCTGCTGTTGTTTTTGACGCTGTCGCTCGAGTTCAGCCTCCTGAGCAGCCAACCGTTCCTCCAACTCACGCTGCTTCATCTCCAGCGCCTGCTTATCCGCAACAAGTTGGTTCTTCTCGTGGACTTCCTTGGCACGCGCCTCAGACGCCGAGGAGGCCTTCTCCATTCGCCTCTCCTTATCTGCTGGCTTGGCTGCTGGCTTGGCTGCTGCCTTTTCGTCCACTACCGGTGCTGCTGGTGGCGCTTGCTTCACTGGAGGCGCTGGTGGAGTGGAAGGAGTGTCCTGTTCTTCAACAAGGCCCTCCATACCTCCTTGCTCACCCTCATTCACCCCATCATAAAAATGACTCTCTCCATCATCCTCCTCAAAGGCCACAGCATCGGCCACAGCACGTCTCGCAATCGCACCATCAGGTCTTGCCCAGGGTAACTGCGACCTTTGACACAAAAACTTCCACCTCCCCAACATCCTCAAACTCTCACACCGCCTCGTCCCAAAGTCAGTCCCATACGCAAGCGGCGCAAACTGGAACCACGAAAATATGACAGCCCCCATGAGCAAGATACCGGTCATGTATCGGATCCGGGCAGGCCAACGTTGGAGGGTCCGGTCGAGCCGGGAGACGAGGAGGAGGATGGAGAAGTAGAGGGCGGGGAGGTAGTGGTGGAGGGAGACTTGGCGGGACATGAAGAAGAAGGGGATGTAGTGGATTGCCCAGCCGGCGTAGAATGTTCCTGATGCCACTGAGTAGAACGGTGTAATGCCTATTTTCATCGACAATAGTTATGATAGGGAGGTAAGGGGATTCCAGAATATTGGGTCAGTAAATTAAATCCCACGGAACAAACAACCTCCGCAATACATCGAAATAAAAAAGAAAAATAAAACAGAGATCTCTTACCGAAACGATCGCGCTCGATTTTGGTCTCTTGTTTACCCTTCAAGAACTTGACGACGCTCCAGGAGCAACTAAACATATAGGCCCCCACAGCAGCAGTTGCCGCCCACCAGAGGAGCGGGTTGCCCATAAAGAAGACATAGTTGTTGGTCTCTTTGGCTTCATAGTAGCTCATACCCCTGTTAAGAAGCGGCCAGCTCCAGGCACCACCCTCGACCAGGAGACCGTTCATGAGTTTCTGCTGGTTTTGGACATTGGCAGGGTCGTCACCGTGGACTGGGGCGCTGAGGTCGTGGTGGGTCCACCACATGACGCGGTTCAGTTCCAGGAACTTTTGGAAGAAGGACAGGGGTTGGTACGAGCGCGATTGTGTCGACTTGGGCACTGTTCACAGAACATGAGGGAAGAAATTTGTTAGCAAACGATTCAGAGTCAACAGCACCATGGTCATGGGGCGAAAACGTTAAGATGAGAAAAACTTACAGTGGGTGTTGACGTTTTGGTCGATGATAAAGACGGTGTTAGCCTTTTGGCGAGCACCCTGGATACATCCGACCTCCTGGTAGGTAGAATAAGGCGCGCGGAAGACTTTGTGTGACTGCAAGTAGCATTGTTGTTTCTTGTTGTAGAGTCGGAATCCCTTGATCGAGTGCCACTGCTTGCTGCGATTTCTAGGAAGAGGAATAGGCTTGCCGTCGGGTCCAACGGAAATATCAGCATCGCTCTCAGCAGATCTATCCTTCATCTCCCTCTCCGCCATCCTGGGTGTTGCCCCGGTGTTCGTAACAGCAGAAGCAGGTGGCTGGATACCATGATCATCCGCCAATCCAGGGACCACCCCCTCCGCGACCAACTCAAGCCTCCAGACAGTCTCTTCCGTCGGCTTCTTCAACCACTTGATCCCCCTAACCTCACGCAAATAAGTCTTGTTGGATCCCAAAGACTCGATATCGTTGGTGGCCAGTGAAACCTTGGAATAACAATGGCGGAGACGGATCTCGTCGCCGTCATAGATGTAGCCATCAAATTCGACCTCGGGGTTCACTTTGCGGTCCAGCTTATGTCGGTTATGGCGTTGGCGCAGCTTGGGGTCTGCGGGGTAGATCTGCCAACAAGTCAAATCGTCGTCCCATTCCACTAACTGGACTGCTTGGTCTAGTATGTTGGAATGAAAATAAAAAAGGGTTATTGATTGGTGGCACCATCGAATTAGACTCTTGGTGAGAAGCAGCAAATGATCCACGGAGGATGGTTACCTTTGGAGGTCTCCCGAGTGTATTCTCCGGGCATTGAATGCACCCATCCGCCGTTCGTGTTGGCATGTCGAATATGCACCTTGGAATCCCATGCAATATCTATCCTCACATCAACACAAAGCTCGTATTAGCAAAATCATCCTTCTTTCACTAGGGTGCGGACGCATTCAAATACACCAAAAAAACTTGGATATCTTACCAGCCATAACGGGGAGTACGTCGTGTCCCTTCAAGGTCATCTGGAACTGAGGACTGACCCACGCATTGCCCGAACCTGAATTCGAAAGTAGTCTGAAATCAATGACATATAGTCCAACGTAGAGCGTCGCTGGGAGGATCAACAAGCACAAGAACAATGCAGTAAACTGCTTCGAAATATCCCTCTAAAGAAGTGCAAGTAATAGTAAAAGTACTGGAGAGGTTAACAATATGAACGATGCCGCCATCGCTCTCTTTCTGTTCCCGCGCAAAAGAAAAAGATGATCTGCTTACGGTGCTGATGTAGAGGTGAGTCCTGGACTCCTGCAAGTACTTGAGCACACACAGTCCAATGGTCGCAATCGTGAACAGACCGACCCACTTGACACTATTTCGATATCAAGGAGAAAGAGACGGCATGTCAGCTCACAAATTTTCTATCAGCACTAGGGAGTTTATAGTGCAAGACACATAAGTACAAAAGAGATGTGGTTTACCTGCTGGAGAGGAACAAACTGAATCCGGTCTGGATCAGCCAGAACCACCAGCCGCGAGTGAAGGGGCGGTTGCGGTGGTTATAAAAGTTGATCCAGGCGAGCATAGTGTAGCCCATGAACAGCATCATCGGCGCGTCCAGTAGGATGAATCGACTCTGCGTGATCATCGCGTTCTCTGCAAGGTTGGTTGGTCAAGGAAAGCGTGGTTTTTTTAGTTCATTTTGTTTCTGGTAGGCTGTGCTCTTTTTCATTCTCTAGTAATAAGCAAGAAAGAAGCAAACAAAACAAGGCATATGTCTCTTGCAGGTGTGTTCCTTACCAAAGGTGACAAAGACGGCAGAGAGCATGGCAGCTTGGGTCGAATGTCCGGATCGCTTAATGGTCAGGTACGAGATAGGAATGAGTCCTACTCCACAGGCTACTGCAAACATGCGCATGCCGATATAGGGGACATTCTTCGAGTACAGGCTGCATATTCATCGTGTCCACACAAATAAACAAACGAACAAAATTTCGTGAGAAGTCTGCTCGATGTTGTTTAAGCATGAAAGCACGCCTTGAAATGTTTGTCTTTTCTTCTTCAAAGAATCAAAAGGAGAACTTACTTTCCGGGAACAAAGTCAAAGTTGCCGTCAAAGCCGAGCATGTATGCAACAGCGGCAAAGAGCATTTTGCCCAGAGGTGGGTGGATGTCCATGAAGAATTCGCCCCGTAGGTAATCTGCCGCGAACCCTCCAAAGTGCTGCTCATCGAATCTGTATTGTTTAGACGGATGAAAAGTAGATAGTTGTTAGAAAACACTTGCACTGTGGAAAAGGTGACCGTGGCCTTCTGTCCTTGGATGTCCAGTGCTTCAATTCATTCGTTCACATTCACGAGGGCGCTCTGTTTTCTGGCATACTCCTTGTGTGAGGTACGACGCAATACTTCATTGATAGGCAGACGGACAAAGGCAAGGAGAGGAAGACTGTGACAACAATGGCACGCTATCATCCGAATCACTCACCCCTTCTTCCTCCCCTCCAATTGACACTCCTTTTCATAGAAAACCCACCCCCTTCTTTTCGCGTCTCGGTTCACCCCGTCTTAGTATGCCTCCCTTTTCTATGTGTATTGCCTCCTCTTTCCTAATCCCTTACTCCCATTTTCTCTCACAGAAATGAATATACCATGAAGAGTAGAAAAAGAAACAATTTCCCAGGACAAAGTAGAATATACATGGATCTTTCCTCAAAAGTGAAAATAATGAAGCAAAACAAACAAAACACCGACAAAAGGTAAACTTACACGACAGCGCTTGGGATGGCGAGTTTCCAGATCCTGACAAAGACAGCGATGGTGACCAAGATGGTCAAAAGGATAGTCTGTCCCTTGGCACTCTCCCACCCCTTCTTGCTCAGCTGTCGCTTCTTGCGCCTCTCGTCCTCGTTCAGATCCTGATCGTCATAGTCATCGTCGTTCTCGTATGGGTCTGTACTGGGCAACAATAAGTCCCAGTCGTTAAAGATGTCTTTCACTCCCACCTTCCCACCACCACCCTTCTGGTTGCTTTTCCGAGCACGCATCTTGCGACGACCTTGAGGATCATCATCGTCACCGTTCGTCTCGTCGCCATCCAACCGGTTCATGGGGTAATCCTCAGGAGACTGGTGAGGCTCTGGACGGAAGGTCTTGCCGAACTTTCGATTAAAGAACCCTCCCCCATTCCCAGAATCGGAAAAGCTCCCGCGACGAGAGGACGAAGCACTGGACGAGAGCGACGACGCCGGGCCGGGTGAATAAGGCCCGCCACCGCCACCTGCACCATCGTCGCCCATGAGGCCCGTGTCGATATTGAGCGATGTCTCGGACGCATTGCTGTGAGTCCTGGAATGGCCGTAGAATGTCGGGATAGAACTCGACACCGCCGTCGGAGATTCGTATCCGCTGCTGTTATTGTTGCCGCCCTTTCCGTAGTGTTGTTGGCGTTGTTGGTTGGGGATCGGGGGTGTTGGCATGTAGGACGATCCAGAGGCTGGAGACGAAGCACCGGATCCGTACCCACCAGCACCGTACCCTCCTCCGTTACTGAAATAGCCTTCACTGGCGCCACCGACCACGGGTGTTCCCGGTCTAGACGAGTAAGGACTCTGATAAGGACTGTTGTTGGATTGTTGTTGCTGCTGCTGTTGGGTTTGTTGGTAGCCACCACCGTGATTGGAGTGGACGGAGGAGACACTGCTGGCTCTGGATCGCATCCCTGCACTGGGTGTGCTGAAGGGGAGCTCAGAGGACCCGGCAGGGTTGTATCCTCCAAACGACATTTCTAGCCTAGGTTGAAAGAAAGGACGTGATTGTTTGTGTGCGGTTGTTTATGATTTTTTCGCACAGATATGTAAAAATGAATGTGAGAAAAAAAATATGGTGTAGATGGTTGAGATGCGAGGTAAGTAGAGAAGGATGCTCGGATCGAGAGGAAGAAGAAGAAAGGATAACTAAAGAGAAGGAAGGAAGAAAAAGAAAGGAAATAGAAGGGTGGGCATCATCACCAACAACAACACTCAAAAGAAAAGATAGGGATGGGGTCAACCAAAAAAAGGGGAGGCATTGGTGAAGGACAAGGTAGTCCTAGGACTCGATGAATGGAAGTTTCGTCCCCTTTTCACCACTTTCTCTTTTGTTCACAATGTACCACATCATGTCAAGTGGACCCTTGTCAGCTATGTACACCCTTTTGTTGACAAAGATGCTCAAGATCTATTTCACCTACTCCAGAAACGTAAGGGAACTCCCAGCCTGAATCGAAAGAATGTTATGCGAGTTGAAAGGAGTTTTTCACGTCCTCTTTCTTTTTCTTATTAGTCAAGGACATACGCCTCAAAGGAATGTGTTCTCCTTTCGCCTTGACCCCTTTGCCTTGCTGTCACTCCTGAATGAGCGATGGTCCTTCCTTCTCTCCCTTTCCTTCGAACACGTAGTCGTTTACTCAATAAGGGCCTTGTTGTCCCTTTACAGCAAAGACGAAAGATGTTGTGGGCCAGTTGAAAGCGGAATATTATGCTCGTAAGAGTGGTTTTGTTTTCGTATCCAAGCATCATAGCCACATTATCTCTAGCATCGATCCACGTCATCATCCCCTTTTTCTTCTTGGTGATTTTCTCGCGTGTTCTCCCACACCATACTTATCCTCAGTGTTCCAGCCCACCACCACCACCACCGTTTGTCCACCTCTTGGCCAGATACAAAAGAAGCGTTGCATTTGCCCTTTTTTTGCCACCCCTCATTGCACACACGTTCGCTGCCTTGGTCGCGACAGTTATCAACCAATCAATCCCTCCACCCCTCTTCCCCATTCATTCCAAAACTATGACAGGCAAGAGACAAGGACAGATGGAAGATTGTGCGCAAGGTCTCCCACGGTTTGGCCATCGATGGTGACATTTATGTCCCGTCTCTCTCCAATTCCTCTTCATTTCTTGCCCAGCCGTTATCGTAGATTCCCAAAGCGATTACAGGACGAAAACGAAAAAAGAAGAAAAAAAAAAAAGAGTTGGCGCTCGCGCCGCCGCGCTCAATCCACGCCCATCCAGTTTGTTCTCTATTTTAATAATATGTTGTGCATTGTGTTTTGTTATGTTTTTGTTGTGTTCAATGAGAAATGAAAAAATAGGCTTGCAAGGGTTGGTCAGTGCAAGAGCGATCACGTATTTGTTGTGTGTGGAAAGTGTGGGTGTTTTTTTTTTTTGTGTGTTTCCCGTGGTTGCTATTGTTTGTGTTTGTGTTGTTTGTTTGTTTGTTGTGCTCTTGTTTGCGTTTTTTTTTGTGCTTTTGCGTAAAGGAAATGAGAAATGACGAGAGCGAATAGGAGAGGAATGTGGTTGCTATTGCTGGTTTTTTTTTTCACTCTTGCCAAGCTTCATGTACGGAACGCCTGCCCTCTCTCGTTAGCCCGCCTGCACAACGCGATGTACTTTTATTATTCATCCAGTCAAAAATCTCGACGGCGGAGGCGTTTGATGCCACAAAAAAAAATGCCACCACGGTCAGTATGGAAAGAAGGAGAGTGGAGTTGAAAGTATGCAGGTGCGTGTGTGTGATAGACACGGATGGATGGGTGAGCGAGCGGGCCATGGGGTAATTTTTCAAACTCCTTTTTGGTTTGTTGATCCTGCACGTCGTTCTCCATATATTTTTCTTTTTGGCCATTGTCAGCTTTATTGTCAATGTTGTTGAAACAATATGGCGTGGGGTTGCCCTGGAACTACGAAGGAAAGGGGAAAGCGGAATGGGGGAAAGGATAAGGGGATAAAGATGTCAAAATGGCTCACTTTATCGCTGAAGTGATACAGGTGGACGCGTATCAATGGCAATGGCATTGGTAATCTCGTAGTCAATTCGCATTGCTTGCATGGTTGGATTGGAAAACGAGGAAGAACAAGTGAACAGAAAAAAGAAAAAGGGGCAGCAAGAAAGTGGCGTAGTGAGAGAGATAGCTGAAACTAGATTTTGCTCGAGAATTGTCGTTATCCCGAACGAGCTAAGGGTATCATATCTTGCTCTCTCCTTATGAAACAATTGCTTTTCTATCCAAGCGGACGCCGCCGGCGGGCGAGACTTTGCATGGACCCGTGTTGTGGAAGGTTAGCAGAAGAGAATGCTCCCGACTATCTTTTCAACAACGCTATCATCGTCCTCCTCTTGTTATTCCCTATCTCTCTCTTGACTTCACTTCCAGTGTTCAAAATGCTCTCCCTTCTTTGCCTCTTGTGTTCAGGACCAAACTCTTTTGAATATCGCGGTCAAGCTTGTGTGGATGGATCACGTTTTTCGAGTAGACTATTACTCCGCTTTTGTTGTTGTCCTTTGTTGTTGGTTGGTTTGGTGTTTGCTTTCATGCAAGTAAAGTCAAATAGAACTCAAAAGAGAGACGAGGATGAAAAGAGCGAGAGCTATCTGGGTTATGTATGCACGTTGGCAAGGATAGTTCAAGAACCTCCACTCAATTACTCAGTTCAGTTGAACAATGCGCAACGCCTGTTGTCGTTCCTTTACTCTTTCTTTCCAAGAACAATAGCGGGGACACATACACGCACCGACTAACTCTCGTCTCACTTTCTCTCCGCGTTTTGGTTGAGTTGGGTGTCCTGTTCTCACTTTTTCTGCCGCCCGTTGGCTTTTGTCATCTCTTTGTCTCCGCTCCCTTTCCTCCTGTGCCTTTGCGCTTGTGTTCTAGGCTGGGGTGGATCGACCGAGCGGAGATTGGATTCTTGCCTCACCCCTTACTACTCTTGCTCTCGTTCCACTTTCCCTCGCCCATACTCACTCTACTTAATCACTCAATCGTCCCTTGTTTTCCACTTGCAAGCCCGTTCTTCTATCTTTCCAGTCAGGGACACTCAAAAGTAGCCCAGGTGGTCCATCTCTTTTACTTTTTCTCTAGCTCTCAATATTGAAGATGTATGCCATTTAATTGAAAGGTATGTTCTTTTCTCCAAGTTTTCCGGAACCTTGTTTTTGTTTGATAGTGTCGCTACTGAGGCTTGGGAAAATGTAAAGGAAGAAAATAAAAATTGAGTGCGGGAAACGGAGCATTGGATATGCCGAAAGAGAGGAAGAGTAGAATGAAAAATAGGAACCATGATGCCATCCTATCCAATCCATCTATGACAAACTTTCTCCCGACGCACCGAGAACAAGAAAAAAAAATGAATCGAATTGGGCTTGGTGAGATGGAAGGGTACAATGTCGAGAACTACATATTCTACCTTCTTGAAGCAAGAAGGCCTCAAACCGGACCTACCGAAGGAAAAACGAGGAAGGCGAGTTCATCCACTATCAGCGCAGTAGGAAAAAAAAGAGATAGGAAAGACCAAAGCCTTTTGCTTATCCCAAGAATAAAGAAAAATGGAAAAGAGTATAGGGGGGTAAACGAGGACGAAGAGTCCAAGCGCGTTTTTTGTTGTCTGCGAAAATATATCGCTCATCTGCATGGCCTGCATTTCATTCATTTGCATTCATTCATACTGTCATTCTTGCTGCTTTGTTGATGTTGTTGTTGTTATTGTTGTGCTTTATTGCTAGTGTTGTGTTGTGTACAGTATGTTCCTAGTCCGCTCAGTTCAACTTCGGTGAGAAAATGAGAAGTAGAGAGCGATGTGACCATGAATCGAAATGGGCGATGTGATAATCTACTTTCGTCACTTTCGTGTGGTAATCTCTCGTATGCGCCTCGCTCCCACTTATGGTGTGGTCCCCAAGAAAAAAGCCCAAGTAGCTCTTTTTGATTTCCCTCTCGCACCGTCTCACTCTCTCTCGAAAAGGCCCTTTTGGCCCTTCCTGTCCAGCGTGCATACCTGCTATAAAAACAAATAAAGGGTATTCGTCCGTAGTACCTGGTCAGATGTACACACAACCATGACTCTTTTTTTGCAACCACTTCTTACCCTATCGAAAACTATGCCTTTCTTTTTTGATGTTTGCTGCCTGCAGGTTTGTGCATTGAGGCTAGACCAGGCAGATGTAAAAGAAAATAGGGAAAAAGGCAGGGGTAAGTCGTTCTTGTGTTCGTGCAAGAAGGACCAAACAAGATATTACGTGTAGCTTGAAGTCCTTCTCCTTCTTGCTCGTCATTGCCATCAGCAGAGTCGTCGCTAGAAGGATGGCCAGACATTCGTCACACCCGTTCATTTCCTTTGTCTTGGTTTGTTGATGTTGTTTACTGTAAGCAATGAACGACACGCATGGCAACAGAGTCATAGGTGGGACATAAGCGAGGGGTAGGAAGAGGGAGAAACGAACAAAGCAGACAGGTGGCAAAAAAAGAGCAAGGGGAAGGAAGAGGGGAGGGGCATTGAGTGGGTGTGTGAGTGAGGGGTTAGAGAAGTGTGTGCCCTGAAATGAAAACAGGGGGGGGGAAGATACGCCTGCAAGGAAAGCAAGCAATGAGGTACGAAGTGGAGAAAGGAAGGAGTGGAGGATTGAAACACTGGTGGTCGATGCGCTTCTGCCCATGTGTCCCATGTGTTTAGATGCAAAAAAGATAACGAATTCATTTTCATTTTTGATAAAGAGGTCCTCTTCTCTCTGAACAACAATCAATGGGCGATAGGGGATAGGCTAACTAACACACCCTCACTTTCCCGAATCCCCTGATCGCCCTTGCGTTCATACACACACAAACGCATACACAAAAGAGACACACGGTCATCCATGCGTCGCCGACTCGACCGCCTGTTCGTCGGGAACAACAACAACAACAACAACAACAATAGTGGTGCAGTGCAGTAAACGATTGCCCATGCAACGACTGCCGATTGGAGAACCTGCAGTGGGGATCACAAACATGTCTCTAGATTACGGATACAGATAGAAGATATGGATACGGATATGGATTATAGGTTTGTGATAAGGGAAAGAAAACAACTCATCGACTATGCATACAAACCAAGCAAAAATGCAAACAGGAACACTGCCAAGCAGGAATGAAAACAGGGCGTCGTGCTCGTTCACAAATTGGTCGAGCAATTGGCAATTGAAGTTAAAAAAAAAAAAAAAAAAAAAGAGTTGACACATCTACAGACTCAGACGGACAACGAAGGACAAGAGCAAACGAGAAAAGAGAGCCACGGCTGCTTTCTTGGTTTCTTTCATTCTGTTGGCCAGTACTCCATTCGCTGGTTTGGATTCATGCAGTGGTGTGGGGAAGAAAGTATCCCCCACCTTTGGATATTAAAATAAGTTTTGAAATAAGACCAGGTGAAGAGAGTGGAGAGAGCTCAATTGATTGACTACAGTACTCTCTTGGAGTAAAAAGGTTTCTAATGTACGCAGGGATCGCTTTCTTGCTGTTGCGATAGGAGTTCAGTGCGGGGGGTGGTGCGCGCACGATTGCGTGCATCGGCGGTGTTGGAGCAAGAGAGGAAGAAGAAAAGAGAAGAAGGAAGAAAGAAGCGACTACTGTGCACCATGAAATGCGCCATCGGTTTCCCTGATGACATTTCGTTTGTTGCATCCTATTCAATGTAACGCAATGCAATTCATTCATTGTTTTTTTTACCACGCCTTTTGGAGGGAGGTGTGTGCTCAATTGCTCAGGATGAATGTCAATATTGAAGACTGAAAGAGAAAACGGAACGAGTTCAAGCCTGCTTTCCTTCCTCTCTTCATATTATTATGGACTGCAGCCCTTGAGTCAAGAAGACAAACAGCTGTTTCTTCTTGTTCCTGGTTGAATTGTCGCTCTTCTTCTCTCTTCTCTCTCTCTCTCTCTCTCTCTCCTTTCCTTTTCTCTTTCTCCTTCACTCCTCCCGACTCTCCGCTCTACCCTCCTTCCTACACTCTCGACATCCGACTCATCCCTGCCTCCGCCACCGCCACTCTCCACTCTCCCCTCTCTTCACTCTCTACTCACTCGCCCTATACCCCATCCTCTCTCTCTCTCACTCCGCATACATTTCAATTCCACTCTCACTCTCCCACTCCTCCCGCAACATACCCCATCTCACATACGCACAATCGATGACCGTCCGGGAAGGGTAAGGCTATTATCCATCTCTCTCCTCCACCCCCTTCCCTTTCAACTTCCATTCCTTTTCCCACTCTTCTATTCCTCTGCATTCCGTCTGGGATTTTACTGTACAGGATAGCAAAGCATCCAAAAACAAGAAAAAAAAAGTTCCCGCGTTGCGTCCCAACTGTGCCTCTCCCCAAAAATATTTTGACTCGGTGGCAACAGAAAAAGAAAATAAAGGGGAACAAAGGTGACAAAGGAAAGGAAGGGCCTCTATAATTATTGCTCTAGAACCAGAAGAGCAAGGCTGATCAGGATTCTCCATTTGACTCGGGGCAAGAACATGCAACGGTCGAAAGGAATGTGAATGTGAAAGGTATAGGAGACATCACAAGAAGCGCGACAGACACAGACACCGACACCGAGAGTGAGAGAGACAAAGAACAGGTCTGAAATAAAAAAAGGGGGTGTCAAGGAAGAGAAGGAAGAGAGAGAGAGAGAGGATGTAAGGGCACAAAGGCAGAAGGGGGTTGGCTTGACCTTATTTCTCCACGTCAGTTGATCAACTTTGTTCATGAGGGATGAGATGGGAATGGAGATTCCTCTGTCTCCTTGGGGCCCTTTGTTACTTCTTCCTTTTTGTCCCCTACGCGCAAGGAGGAAAGAGGGCAAGACAGACACATATTGTCGTTCCTCCCCCTTTGTCATTCTGTGTCCGCTTGACTTTCGGTACTCTAGACGAGGGTTCTTAGCCTTCGTGTGTGTGTGTGACCAAGCTATTATCATCGATGACCCCTCCCATCAGGTCATCCTTCGCTCTCCTCTCGGTGCCATCGAGACCGTATGCGTTCTTTCCTTCGTACTTTCCTCTTCCCCTCCTTCCCTCTTTCCCCTTTCCCTCTGTTCTCCTCTTCTCCCTCTGCCCATTCTTATTCGTCAGATCTCCTCCTCCGTGCAACTATCCTCACCTCCACTTCACCCACACACCTTTTTCTCTTCTTTTTTTCTCTTTCTCTCTCTCTCTCTCTTTCTCTCTCTCTCTCTCTCTCTCATACTCCGCTCTCATTCATCATTCACCTCCGCATCCCTCTTCTCCACACTCATATCCCCTCATTCTCATTCCCCTCTTTTGCTCCCTGTCGGACTTTTTTTGAGTAGTCCATTTTACTGGCGCCCCCTGTCTTCCCACTCCACACCTCACACCTCTCCCTTTTCACCTTTTGGACTGTCTTGCCCCTTCTTGCTCCTTGGGGACCTTTCTCTTTTTCTATTTGATGCTCCGCGCGACCATAGTCCGCCTTTCCACCCCTGCTTCGCAAGTACAAGGCCTCAGATCAAATCGTCGAGTCACCATCAAAAAACCCTCGCCACTCATACTCACCTGAGTTGCCAACCTGGCAGCCACAACCTAAACCAAAACCCATTGCATCCTAGCCAACGAGCTTTCTTGTTATATCTCACATATTTTCTACCTCGTACCCCTGTGTCAAGACCTTTTCCTTTATTTTTTTTGGGCTTTGCCCTTTTGACTTTCCGTTCTTTCTCAATTCGCCCATTTTTCATTTTCATTCCCTTTCTTCTGTGCATTTTGTGTTTGTGCTCTTTTCCTCAACAACGACGACGACAGCAACACAGAAAACAAACAAACAAACAAACAAAACAAACAACCTACAAGTCATACCGTTCTTTTGTTCATAACAATTACACATCACTAAATGCAGTATACTCCCTTTCTGTTGCCTCCACCTCCTCGTCGTCGTGCCGTACCCGTCACCGTACCCAGAAACCTCCAGATAGAAATCTCGGGCATCCCTGCCGAGAATGGCAAGTGCAGGGTCGAGACACAGCTCAAGATCGGCCTGCATCTTCGATCTGGCAACTCTAACCCCATCACAGAGTATAAGCAGCTCCGTCTCCCACGGCACTACATCGCCAAAGAGAAGCACCGCATGGAAAAGTTCAATGGTACTACCAAGCCATGTTGCCTGCATGCATAACACAGATCGGCGCTTTTCCCCCTTGAATGAGAGCGAGAGGTTGTAGAAGAAAACAGGGAAAAGATAAAAAGGTTGATGTTCAATGGGAGGAGGATGAAGAAGAAGAAGGGAAAAGAGAGCTAAAAGGATTAACGCGCAGTAGGAGGATGTAAAAAAAAAGGGGAATTGGAATGCTAACAATTTGACGTTCATGGCCCGCAAAAACATCACATAGGTCGCGACAAGCACCTGCAGGACTCCGAGATCTTGACGCTTGACGCCAGGCTTGTGTGCGACCATGACATGACCAAGGTTCTCGAATGCTGCGACAACTGCATTGGCCGAGAGAGAAAGCGTGCCCATCGCCGCAAAGAGACTCAGAGGCCTCCCGGCGCCCTCGGGACCATCCCTGTCTTTGGCGCCATCCACCCTCGGAATGTCGACGCCGCCTTTCCCGCAGAAGACGCCAACCCACCAACACCAACAGATCCAACAGAACACCATGCTTGGGAGAGGAGCAGAATCATGGTCTTTAGCAGCACGGAATACGTCGACATTTCGGCTGGCGAGTGTATGTTGCCCACGCGGATCACATGCTACTGCCGGCACCACAACGAGAAGGTCGGCTTTCGGTAAGTACTTTCTTCCTTCTGAAAGGATTGTTTACGTTCATTTGCTCTCTGGCATGCAAAGGCACGGATAGACCGGAGGACATGTCAAACGATGTAGTGAATAAGGCATATCGGTCAAGACATTGCACGGAAAACGGATAAATGAAAGGCACAGGGACCATGGCGTTGCACATCCGGAAGTACACGTAGCGTCAGTCATAGTGACAGAAACACTACCACCATCCCTCATTCCCTTTCCCGTTGTTCGTGAAGTCGTCCATTCGACAGGGCTCGGCAAGGAAGACCATGCCAGACGACTACAACAAGCCTTGTGCTGCTTTCTTTTTTTTTTTCATTTGCATTTTCAGCTGACAGCCAATTATACATATATTAGTGTGTCATTTTTTCGCACATGTTACCGCCTCCTTTTTGCATTTTCTTGTCCTAATCCTTCCCTTTGTCCTCTGATGTGTATAGAATCCAATTCACAGCTCGGGATACAACAGGCGCAATCGTCGCCTCTGTTCTTTCCAACCCAGTCATGATGATGGACGACCACAAGTCAGGAAAAAAGCCAGCGACCTCATCGGAGCATGCCAGTAGGGGGTCAATATCTATCCCAGCCTCACCTGCCCTGGTGCCTCTCACGCAACAATGGGACGGCCAATCAGGAACAAACTACAGAGGCATGGATGAGATGGACTTGGAGGCAGGACAGTCTACACAGCAACAGCAACGCCTCTCGGCCATGAAAACGGAAGCTGAAGGCGAGGCGGAGCTCTTGTCGGCGGATGTATTGTCTCCCCTGGGATCGACGGCGCGCATGGGCTCCAAAAGGCGAGTGAGCGATGACAACTCGATGGACGATGTCCAGCTCCAGCAGCAGTACTTTCGGCGGAAGACGAGCCACGACATCACGACCACCGCTGGTTTCCCTGCACCGTCATCGCTCGGTTTCGCAACCATCAAGCGAGAATCGCTTTCGTCGCCGTCGCCCTTCATGCCAGGCTCGCCCTTTGCCACCGATGATGACCAGAATGCCTTCGCGCCCTCATTTGCACAGGCTATGTCTGTGCACCGCGGCAGTTTGATAGATCAGAACACCGCCACCTCAGGCAATCTGTTCTCGCTCACCGACCAACGTGGGTCTATCCACTCTCTCAACTCTTTCAGTGACTTTTCGGAGCAGGAGAGGCTGCATGCCGAATCGACATCGATGCTGGAGAACTTTACCAACCTGGACGAATCCATGTCGTCTCCGTCCAGCGGCTTCCAGCCGAATCTCCTTCTTATGGAGCACAACTCCTTGATCGGCAGCAACGTGTTTCCATCCCGTGCCTCCTTTTCGATTCCCGGAACGACTTACCCTACCCTATCGGCAGCCTACTCTGTCCCGAGCACACCCGGCGTCATGGACGGACCTCAGTTGCACGAACTTTCCAACTTTCAGAACTCTAGCGACCTCCTCCAACACCAACAGCAGATGCTCATGCAACTCCAAAGAGTAGCTCTGCAGCAGCAACAGCAGCAACAGCATCAACAACTGCAACAGCAGCATCAACAACAGCAACAGCAACAGCAGAAAGAAGCGATGACGATCCCATGGTCCAACGCTGAGTCAGAGAACAAGAGCATCATGTCACAGGTGACCAGTCCAACATTGAGCTCGTTTATCCCTATCCCGACCTCACTGCCTGACACTACAGGATTCGAACCTAACTTTCATGCGATCACCATGGCTGCTGTCTGTTCGACAGAGGCCAACGGTCCATCCACCTTTGCCTCTGCCGGTGAAAGCACCAAGAAGCGAGGTCGGCCACGTAAAAGTATCTCGGTTGTGCCGAACACCGCCATTCCCTCTGGCGCGAGCTCTCCAATGGTCTCGCCCAAGGCCCCCTCAACCAACATGCCACCCTCTCCATCGCCACCTCCCTTCCTGACGCCCTCTGTTACCCATAGTCTCACAGGCATCGGCAGCACCTCGGCCACAGCTGCAGCCCAGTACTTGAACTTTCAGCAGCAGCAATTGCAGCACCAGCAGAAGCAGACTGTTCTCTCGCGACACCAGAAGCCCCGTGTCCAGAAGCTCATCCCTGCCAAGGGACCAGTCGATGGCGGAGTCGAGGTTACGCTGTTGGGCAGCGGGTTCTTTCCTGGGATGATTCCCACGTTCGATGGAGTGCCTGCGCAGAACATCCAGTTCTATGGACCCGAAACTGTCATCTGCCAACTGCCTCCCAGAGGGTTTACTGGGCCTGTCCTCGTCAAGGCACAGCAAAGTGGAAACCCTCCAGGAAGCAACCTTGCAAATGACGAGGTTCGGTTCACAGCAGCAGCGGCTGCGTCGTCCAGTCTTGAGCTTGTCCGAACCATGCACCAGCTCCTGAACGGCAATGGTCCCAGTTCTACTTCGTCTTCCTCCCCTTCCTCGCCGACGTCGTCCTCGTTGTCGTCACCATCGACTACCTCTGTTGCCACCAGCCTAAACACGAGCGGCCAAGATGAGGACATTGGAGTGTTGTTCGAGTATGAGGAGGACAAGAGCGATCGTGACCTGATTGCACTGGCATTGCAGGTTGTCGGCATGAAGATGAACGGTCGTGTTGAGCCACCTCACCAGATTGCCATGCGGATCATGGGCACCGCAGCAGCACAACAGCAACAATTGCAGCAGCAACACCAACAACAACAGCTTCAACTTCAACATCAGCACCAACATCTTCAGCAACAGCAACAACTCTTACTCCAACAGCCACACCACCACCAGCAACAACAACAACAGCAGCAACAGCATCAATACCAACAGGCACAGACACAGAAGCAACAGCAGCAGCAACCACAACAACAACAGGCCAGGAAGAAGCAAAGTTCTCCTACACCACGCCCACCAGCGACTACACGAGCGTTGTCTGCCCCGATTGTAGTGGCCCCTATTGCCAGAGCCACCAAGATGACGCCCACTGCAGCGACTCCAGGAGCATTGACGCCCATTCAGTTGCAGTCGCCCCATTCCCAGATGTTCCAGCCTCATTCACGATCTTAGACTCTCTTTTTTTTTCTTCACTTGTTCTTTTACATTACTTTGTTTTTACGTTCTTTCATTTCCTGTATGTATTTCTCAGCATTTTTTTTCCTTTTACTCTAGACTCATGTATACCCTCATCAATGTCATCAAAAAGCTCTCCCCTCTCTCCTCTCCATATCCTTTTTTTTTACACCTTCCACTCCTCTCATTCATCGCTGTTGTTGTTCCTTTCAAAAAAAAAAGTATCATTTTAAAAATATCCTGCTCTCCTCGCGTTTTGGTGGCGCTCTTAAGGAGCGCGTTTTTTCTTCTAGCCGCACCAAGCGAGAAAAATTTTCACACATAAAAACCAAAGTCGCGCTTTTCACTGATCTCTTCACCCTTTCCCCCTCCCTCCTCTTCCCACCCCACCCCTCTCCATTCCATTAACCATTCACTTTTGCACAAGGTAAAAACAAACCCCCCCCCACCCTTCTTCCTTTCCTTCTTTCACCCTGTTCAATTGAGGGCAATATGATGTATTACAATATATATGTTAGACTTCCTACGCTTGAGTGAGGAGAACCTTTTCGTAACCTGACCCTTGCCCATCATATGAATTCTCTCATTTGAGAACTCATCAACAAAAACGAACGACAGCAAAAGAAACACAATCCTCAAAGCTCAATCGCACAAAGCAGCTCAGTATCAATTATTGACATGTTTCTTTGTTTGTTTGGTGTTATTGTGCAATTAGGTACTCGTCTTTCTCGGTCGATATTGTATGTTAAATCATGAGCGTAGCAATGAGAATAATAATAAAAGTAAACAAAAAAAGAACACAAAGGGACATACAATGTGAAAGTGAAAGGTGGTAGAAAAGTTGAAGCAGCAACGGAAAGGGAAAGGAAAGTGACAGAGTGCAACTGGTGATAACAGAAATATAAGCAAAGAGAGCGAGAAAGTGATCAATCCTCTTAACAGAGAAGAATGTTATTCCTCCGTAGCTTCTCAGTCATAAGGGAAAGCATGACCAGTCAAGGCATACCAGCGCTTGCTCGCTTCCATGAATTGATCGTTGCTCTCGCTCGCAATCCGATCGGCGCTTCTCGAGTCCTCGTATGACTTGACCGCCTTCAGATACAAGTTTGTCGATCGTTCCTTGACTTCACTCCACAGCGACGACGTCAATTGAACCTGCATCAGCCTTGGCCCCTCGTCCTTGATTCTTGTTTCTTCTCCGACAGCAGTTGTCGTCTTCAAGTATCCCCTCTCCACCTCGTGATTGTGTTGTTGGTCGTATTGTTTTTGGTCGTATTGTTGTTGGTCGTAATGTTGCTGGTCGTATTGCTGTTGGTTGTATTGCTGTTGGATGCGGTACTCCGGTTGTCCCGCGAGAGTAGACATCACCAGACGACTCTCCTGCTGCTGGCTCGGAGTCAAATCGCGTTGCTGATCATGTGTACCATTCTGGGTAGCACTCTCTTCACGCCGACGCTGAAAATGCTCATACAGGGCCTTTCGTCTCGCTTCCTTGAGTGCATATAGAGAGCTGTGCTGATTCTCCGCGGACATCATGGCGCTTAGCGACGTAGAAACACAAGGCGCGTCCAGGGGCTCCGATGCCTGAGCCGATGAAAATGATGGCCGCGGTGGCCGTGTAGTGGTCGGGAAACCTTGTCGGTCGTGTGCAAATATCGACGGTTGGACCGAATCGTTCGCAAAGTCCGAGCTCGACAGCCAAGGGACAGCACTTGTGACACTGTGCTGTATGGGGATCGGGGCTGTCATTGGACATCTGATGGGTGTCGAGGGAGGAGAAGGAAACGTTGGTGAGAGTGGTCCTGATGGTGGTATATACGTCGAGTACGAGCAGGATCGTGTCATGGCCGATCCATAGCCTGAATGACCCAACGGCAACTATGAATGAAGGATAAAATGGATACATGTTAGTCAAAGCCATAGTAAAATGTTGTCGAAGAACAAAGCTGGCTCCTTGTGTTAACGTTTCAGTCGCGTACCTCAAGTCCTCGTTTCGTGTTGCTGACCATGTTGATCAACAAGTTCTCGTCCTGTGTGCTTGTATTCGCCTGTACCTGAGGATCAAACATGGCCGAAAGAGGAGTGGCAGCAGATGCCGAGGGAGCCTGAAGTGATGGCAAAAGGGAAAGAACGCTCCTGGTAGCCAGATCAGCAAAACGCTCTTGTGGGAACAGTGTCTGACACTGAGACTCTGTCATCAGCAGGCCTTGTCCAAACACTTGAAAGGCGACCGTATGGAATTGGATAGCATGTGCTTGATCCTCCAGGGCACGCCTCGTCAGCTTCATGGCACCGAGAAGATGTTGCGAAGCCACGTCATAGGTCTTGTCAACCGTCTTTGCCACATCTTCGATTGTTGCCAGTGGGGCTAATAAATGTGCTGCAGAGGGCATGGAAGCGGCAGAAAGAGAGTTGTTGGTTCTTGCGAGGGAGCCTGGTATTGACGACGAGGGTGTCGGGACGGTTGTCCTTTTCCAGGGCACCGCAGTGTTCAAGTCGAATCTCTGTCCAACTAATCGCGATGCGGTCGCGGGCCAAGTGTCAGGAGCAGAAGTAATGGATCTTGATTCAAGAGGCTCAGGCACATGCTGTTCCGTCTTAACTGGCAGCGGAAACAAACTCTTGTCATCGAAGATCAAGGATCTTCTTTGATATTGATCCGCCGGTACAGTCGGTCCAGCTCCCTCAGGCGAGTGGGGCTCCTCTTTGATGATCGGTGAAAACACAGACCTGACGTGAGTGGCTCTCATTGTATCTTGTATAGTCCTGCCAGTGTCGTCCATTGTTGGTGTCTATTGTTTTATAAGCATAATCATAAGGAAGAATAGTCAATAACTTGGTCTACTACTTGGCAGGTCGTCGCAACAGACAGCTATAATAGAAATAAACAGACAGAGTGGCATACCTCGGGAAGAACAGTTGCAGATCGCGACATGGTACCGTACCCATGACGATGTGACTGACCTCCACTGTTACGTTCCTGTAGTGGCATCGCCATCATTTCGCAATCCCAGTTGGAAGTCTTCAATACCCCAGCAGCAGACCTGTACGTCTCAATACCGTCCATGATAGAGTCCAACGGAAACGAGACCTTGCTTGGCAGACCTACAGAGGAACTACCACCATCATCATTTTCCTGGATCGACGCGATCAGTGGTGCTGTGGCAGCGACAGCAGCAGACGCCTTCGCGATCTTCTTTGGTCGAGGAGCACGTGGTTTCTTGGGCGTCGCCGGCGTCTTGGCTTGTTCTGATGCTGCCTTTGATTTCTCAGACTTGGCTCTGGATCTCTTGGGCGTGAGTGTCTTCACCAGCTTGGCATAGGACTCCCCTTCCTCTAGCTGGTCTCCTGCTCCACGTCCCTTGGCCCTGGCTCTAGGTTTCTTTGGCGCGGGTTTCGTCACTGACTTAACATCTCCTTCTGACTCAACCTCTCCTCCCTCAGGATGAGCTTTCCCTCCTTCTGTGACTGCTCCTTTCTTGGCCCTAGGTCGTGGTTTCTTTGTCGTAGGAGTCTTCAACAGCTGTGGGCCCGTCTCCGATTCGGTATCACCCACCGACTCCATGTCGGCATCTGCATGATCTCCTCGTCCTGCTGTTGTTGTTTTCTTGATGACCCGGGTACGTGTGACGATCGCTCTCGGAGCCTTGGGAGCCTTGGGAGACTTGGGCGTCTTGGGCGTCTTGGGAGTTGTTACTACTGCCTTCTTCGCCTTGGGCGTTGTGCTCCTAGTCACTCGTCTGGGAGGTGGTGTCTCTGGGAGTAGACTCAGGCTAGGAGTTGGGCTCGGACTCTGGCTCGGACTCTGACTCAGCGCCGGGCTCGTAGACTCGTCTCTGTCTTCCTCCTCCTCCTCCTCCTCCTCCTCCTGATAAATATCGTCGTCGTCCGACTCTGCCTCCGAGTTCTCCTGAACGTCCTTGTTGCAAATTCGTCGTGGCATATTGTTTTAATTTTTTGTCTTGGCTCCTCCTATTATGGTTGTTATGGTATATTTAGTAAACAAGCTTTGGATGATATCATTTTCGTGCAATAGACGTGAATAACACAAAACAAATCGGCAGAGAGTTAACCAGCGCTACAAAAAGAAACACAAGAGACCTTTTACCTTTGTGAGGTGGGTCTACTCTGCTTCCTTGGAGTAGGGAAAAAGAGCGTGGAGCTTAAAAGTCTACGAATGAGTTGATGGATGAAAAGTAAGAATGGAGGGAATGAAGAAGAGCAAAAAGAGACAAAGAGACGAGGGTTCTCGTTTCATTTTTAGCTCCTTTTGGGCGAAATCTTTTTCAAGCTACCCGATCTGATTGTCATCGATGTCAGGTGATTGATGTTTTTTTATTCAATTAACAAACAAACGCTGGAGGGCACCATGCTGGAAGAGCCTCCACTTTAAACTTTCAGAGCTTCCAGCTCCTTCAAAAGGGTTGCCTCGGCAGTGATCTTCTGGAGCTGTGTCAACTCGAGCGTCTCTCCTGCAGCCTGCTTCTCCTTGAGCTCGTGAATCTGCTTCAGCTTTTTCGTAACGTTGCGGATCTTCTTCTCAGTCTCTGTCATCTGACTGCTAGCCAAGGTCGTAGTCGCTGGCAAGAGGGCTCCGTTCTGGGGCTTGCTCTTGTTGTTGTTGCTGTTGCTGTTGTTGTTGCTGTTGCTGTTGTTGTTGTTGTTACTGCTGTTATTCGAGTTGGGCCTTGGGGTATTAGAGCGGGCTGGTGAGTTGGCGCCTGATCCTGCAGTAGGTGCTGCTGGAGTAGATGCTGGTGCTCCATCCTCGCTATCCTTGTTCTTCTTGGCATTCTCGCGTTTCTTCTTGTTCTTCAACGCAGCCTTGGACAGGTTGGCCTCAGCAGCAGCATTAGCGGCGGCAGATGCGGATGTGTTGTTGGCGGAAGCATCAGTGAAGAGTGAAGGAGCAGGGGTACCACGGGCCTGAGGAGGTCTGTAGGCGCCCATTGCGCGGACAGGAGCAGGGTTAGCAGCTGCAACGGCCGAGTTGGCGGCGGGCTTGGGGGCAGGAGACAATGCAGAGCGGATGGCATAGAGCTCAGGGGCAGCGGGTCTCCAGCTGACCTGGTACAGCTCGTTCAACTCCGCGGTGTGAACCAAAGTACCGGTGTAGTGCCAGATCTTGTAACCGTTGTCGACACGGAGACGGGGGCTAAGGGTGGCGGTCAAAATGTGGCGGTTGTCGGGAGACCACTCGCAGGCGGTGGTGTCGCGGGCAGAGACACTGGCAATCTTCTTGAGAGTCTTGCGATCCCAGAAGTCCATGATGCCGGCCAAGTTACCGAATCCTGCCAAAACCAAAATTCGTCCGCAAGGGTTCCACTTGATGGTGTTGCGAGCATCCCGTCCAAACTCGTGAACTGCGTTGGCGCGGTGGTCGAAAAGAGTCGTCTTGGGGTTGGGCATCTGTCCGTGAATGACAACAAAGTCCTTGGAAGCGGGGGCCCAGGCGACATCGTGAATCAAGCCATCGATAGGGACTCTGCAGTCAAAGTTGCCAGCAACAGCCAAGTAGTACAGGTTGGTCTCTCCGTAGTACGACTTTCCAGTCTTGTCGTGGTCGGTGGTGGCCCAGACAAGGACGTTGGTGCCAAGCTGATTCCAGATCATCTGAACGCGATCGGCCTTGAAGAACGACTTGCTGGCCAGTGGGACAGTGAAGTTGGTGATCGAGTAGATGCGGACCATGGCTGGAGCTCCCTTGCGCTCACCGAAAAAGACGGCGACCGAGGTACTCCTTCCTGGCGAGAGCGAGAACTGGGACATTCCCTCCTGACGCAGCTTTGTGAAGGGGGTCTTGGTCAAGTTCTTGGGTTCCCAGAAGTGAACCTCGTTTGAGACCATCCTGGCGCAGTAAGCCTCATCATCAGTCCACTGAACATTCCTATATGAAAAATGTTGCAATGAGTGTTAATTTCTACTGTGGTCGAGTAAGATGAAGCGGTTGGCGACTGGAGGCATGCTCTCCTGTGGTTGGTTCCCTCGGGGGGAAGGGCTAAGGGCGGGATGCAATGCAGGGGAGAAGGGGGAAATCCTTTGGAATTGTAACTCCTGAACTGCGGTCCTGATAAGAGAGGTATCGAGGTAGGGCAAGGGGTGAGAGGAGATTGACAAGAGCGAGTGAAGTGTGGGGTATTACCAGTTGTTCTGCGACTTTTGAGAGAATGAGGTCAACTCCTGACCAGTCTTGACCTCATAGATTGACATGTTCTTGTGCGCGCCATCCTCAGTCTTGACTATTAGACCATCGAATAATCATCAATAAAAAAAAGGGTATACTGATTAGTTGCCGATCTTTTCTTCGCCGTGTCCCTTCCTATGGGAAAACAGAAGTTGAATGAATTGATCCTATGGCATGATCCACACGCCCGCCCTCCTGACTTTTGCTTACTCTGTCGCATCCAGGTCGAAAGGAAAGTTCCCTTGGGAGAAAAGTCGATCTCGATAATGTCCTTGACAGTGATCTCCTGGATGACCTCCAACGACTGAGCGTCCATCACCTTGACACTATCATATATGAATGAAAAAGCGAGAGTCCTGGGTTTTAGTGACGCGGAGGAGAAAACGAGAACCAATTCATGTGGAGTCGGGTTCGTTGACACCCTCCAGTTTTCCGACTGATCAGATGTTGACGACTTCTTTACCATTCGGGGGTGGCCCAGGCAAGGTACTGGCCGTTCTTGCTGTACTGGAGCACACGAATGTTGCCTGTTTGCCTATGGGGTGAAGGTCGGTAGAGGTGATCATCAATAAAAGAGAATAACGATTAGTCTAAGAGGTTACGGTCGAGAACCGCAGTTACCACAAGTTGGTCAGGGACAGTGCGGGGTTGACGAAGAGAGAGAGACCGGATCACACAGGCAAGCCAGTTCCATCCAAAAACCACAGAGTTCCATTAGAGAGTGTCGCATTCATACTTTTCGAAACCAGCAGGGGCTCCGAAAGCAGGAGCTCCCTCGGAGAGACCGATTCCTGAGGCGGAACGGACTATGTTGTCGTTCAAGAAAGGACGGTCAAAAAGAGGCGGAGAAAGAGGCGTGTGATGAGAGTGAGAAGAGGGCGGGTTTGTTGGTTAGTTAAAGTTGATCAGGCAAAAAAAAAAGTGAGATCTCGTTCTCGTGGTTTCTTTCCACGAGTTGAAGGTCAAGGTCGAGCGTTTTCCTTGGAGGGGTAGTGACGAAGGCGAGGAGGTGGAAGGATGTGGCGATATACATACAGGCGAATTGGGTGGGTGGCAGGGAAGCGGCAGACATGGTCTATCAGAGTTGGGAGGGAGGCTGCAGTGTCAAGAAAAAAAAAAAGAAGAAAAAAAAAGCTGCGAATAAAGAGGGAGTTGACATCAAGAAAAATCACAACAGATCACATTTCCCACGTGACCCCTGAAATGGAATGGATAGTGAGATTGATAATGATTTTATTTCATGGATATCAGATAGCAATCTTAAAGGCGGCTGCGGGAGTCCTCATCGGCGACCTTGACAAGCATCTTGCCAGTGTTATCGCCCCTGAACAACTTCACAAGAGCTTCAGGTGCCCTCTCAATGCCATGGACAATCGTCTCGCGACTCTGGAGCTTGCCCTCCTTGATCCACTGCGACATATCCTCAATGGCCTTGCCGTACTGCGCGGCATAGTCAAACACAATGAAGCCCTCCATCCTTGCGCGCTGGGTGATCAGCGCACTGTAGTAAGCTATATCATGAAGAATCAACCGAGAAAAATGTTAGCTTTGATACTAGCTGGTCATTTTGAAACAGCCGATGCTAGCAAAATGCACAATTCACAGTATTTACCTGGTCCCTTGGGGATGGCATCGTTGTAGGTGCTGATGGCACCACAGACAATGATACGGCCCTTAAAGGCAATGCGTCTCAAGCAACCATCCAAAATGTCTCCGCCAGTGTTATCGAAAAAGATGTCGATCAACTTGGGAGTAACGGCGCAGAGGTCCTTGAAGAAGGTCTTGGACTTGTAGTTCAGGGCAGCATCCAATCCGAGTTCCTTGACCAAGAAGTCGCACTTGTCAGGAGATCCTGCAATTCCAATGACGCGGCAGCCAAAGACATGCTTGGCGATCTGGGCAGCAACCATACCAGTTGCACCAGCAGCCTAAAAGAAGAATAGTAAGCGTTGATGTCAGTGTGAGTTGCCATTTCCTTCGATCACAATCGACATTCAATAAGCACAGGCCTCTCACTCATGTTAGGGATGAAGGACTTACACCAGAGACGACAACTGTACAGTTGGGACCACCCTTCTTGACAATCTCGCCGACCTCATAGAGACCAAAGTAGGCGGTCAGACCGGTCAATCCCAAGACACCGAGGTAAGTCGAGGGCGAAACACCGGGGAAGGCCTTGATCTTGACAAGATCCTCCGAGGGCTTCAAGACGGCGTACTCTTGCCAGCCGCAGGTGGCGCGAAGGAGCTCGCCAACTTTGTAGTTGGTGTTGTTGGTCTTAATGACCTGGACAACATCGGAAGAGCGCATCACCTCGTCAATACGAACAGGGCGAATGTATCTAGCGAAACACATTGGCGAGAGAAGGTCAATTGGAGTGTCATTTGACTTGCATCGTGTAAGATGGGATCAATTGAGGTGGTAAAGAAATGGCACAATCATGATAAGAGCGAGAGGACTTACGAGCGGACATCGCGCATCCAGCCGCGCATGGCGGGATCAAGCGAGACGTAGAGGACCTTGACCAGGATCTCGTTAGGGCCAAGCTCGGCTGAGAGGGACTCCTTCTGGACTCTGAAGGTGGTCTTGGGATCGATATCGGCAACGGGTCTGCTGGCCAGGACGATCTGTGTGTTCTCGATAACAGTCATTGTGTATATATTGTGTTGTATAGATAAGGTAGTGGGTGAAAGTGTTGGTTGGAGTGAAGAATGAATGAGAGAATGAAAGAAGAGAGGGGGAGATGAATGCGAGAAATAATGAAATGCTTTAGCTATTTGTATGTGCATCAAGGTATGGTTTGGCGGAAGTCGATCGGTCCAATGTGATTCTGAGCCGCACAAATTTTCGCTCCCCCACATTTGGTCCAGGTGCCCTCCCACGGATCCTTCGATCATACCCGGACTGTCCGAAGGGCTTGGACATCAAAACTTCTCCACCTCCTTGTATCGGCGTCCAACTTGCCGGAAGGGTCAATTGCTCAATATACCCCGGACACTGGTCTTCAGGATACGTAGTTTATTTGTGTTCTTACAAATGCGGTTTTATACAAGGATTAGAAATAAGAGAAGGAAAAAAGGTGTCTATATGAAATGAGTAATTAGAGTGGAGAGTGCAAAATAGAGCGTGTAGGCTTGAAAGGCTAATCGATGTCCATGTCTGTGGCCTGTTCCTCCAAGTCCATCAGGGGCGCATCGCTGGATAGATTGTACTCCTCATCGTCCGCCAAGTTGCCATCATCGTCATCATCATCGTCGTCGCTCAGCTCCTCAATCAGGACAGACGAGTCGAGATTATCGTCTAGAGTATCGTCCTCCACCCAAATGACTCTCCGTCCTTGGTTGAACCGCGAGGAGGGCTCTCGGCCAATATGATCCCGCTGGTAGAGTACCATGCCATGGCCCTGCAGCTCGTCCAGGTTGGCAAGGCCATTCGCCTCATCATCCATCCAGCGACTCCATTCGACGGCTTGGGGGTGAGGTGTCAAAGACACATTCCTGGGACCCTTGTACAGGACCATCGTTTGATGATCTGGGTTGCTGGAATCTAAAGACGACTGTTCTCCTTTCGCGATGAGCTCCTCCTGATGCATCTGATGTTCTTGGTCGGACAATGCATCCTCCTCCTCCTCCTGCGATATGCCGCTGACAGTCGCATCCATAGCTTGTTCAGTCCAGAAACCATTGGAGCCGCAATATGGCTCTTCGTGAGCATGTGACGATCCTGCCACTATTGTTGCTGCTGATCCTCCGCTACGTGAAACTCTTCTCATAGCGGTAGTTCGGTGTGTCCGGTTGGATCCAATAAAACCACTGAGTGGTTTCCTGCGCCGCAAGTCGGCCTTCAATTTTGTTGACAGTCGATCAATGTCGCTCTCGTCGTCGCTCAGAAAGTGCAAGTACCGACACCGATTGGCCCTGCTGTTTCGCATCCTTTTGGCTGGCGAGGGGTCGGAAGGCGAGGGATCCAGAATGGGGAGCAGGGTTCCGTCCGCTTGGAGTTCGAAAACTTGATGCAGCGAGTCGACGGACTCTGGTGGTGAGGATGACTCACATGAGGAATCCCGGCGTCGTTTGTGCTGTTCCTTGTCGACCATGTGTATGGGCACCAACTCCTCGCCGGATGACAAATCAATAATGCTTGGCCCTTTTGAGTATCGAACAAACGCTGGGGAGTTCGAGAAAACATTCCTGTGCGACCAAGCCGAGATAGGAGATGAGGCTTGTGGGAAGACAGGTGGTGTGTTTTGATCGGAGGGTGGTGGATCAGATTCGGTGTCGCTGGTTCGGTTGGTGCTGTCGCTGTGGGATATCGTTGTCGTTTGGGTGGGATTGAAGGATTGTGTTGGCGAAGGCGTCCGAAGACTTGCGGAGGATGATCCAGATGAAGGTGGTGCCCGTGAAGTTGATCCTGTTGACTGTGAAAAGGCTGGACATTTGAACAGCGAGTTTTTAGCCCTTTTGCAGGGTCTTGACGGCCACGGTGAGCTTCCGTTCAGGTTCGACAAGGAGGCCATCCGGCAGCCACCGGGGTCGTTGCGCTGCGTTTCATCATCATGGAACTCCTGCAAGGAAGCATCGAGTGCTTCAAAGAACTCTGGCTCGAATTGAAGAGGATGTTTCCGTTTGTATGGGTTGTAGGTGCTGCTTGCTGCGGTGGATTCCTTTTTGTTGTAGCTGTCATTGCTGTTGCTGGTGCTGGTGCTGGGATGGAATGTACTGGAGCAAGACGGTGAGTGGGTGGGTGATGTAGTGAATGGAAGGCTTTGATGATGGCTTAGGTTGATGTCGTTGTCTCGTCGGAGATGCGCTTCCGCTGCCGAGAGGGATGATGTGAATGCGGCAAGCGGGTTCACCTGACGGGCAAACATGGGCGGCGGGACGACAGCGGAAGGGGTGTGTGTGTGGATGCGGTTGACAATCCTTGGTTTGGTCTGCTTCTCTTCCAGGGTCGGGTGGTGGTGTTGGCGGGTGTGGCCTGTGGGTGAGGAAGTCGGCGGTGGTGGTCCGTTGGTGTCAACTTCAGCAGAGTGTTGGGCGAAGGGGAGGAGAGGAAGAGAAAGAGTGAGAGAGAGAGAGAAAGAGAGAGAGAGATAGGGGAAGACATGAAACCTTTTTTTGCGCTTTGTGCTGTCCACCTTTGCTTTGTTTGTTGCAATATTTGCCCTTCACCTCTCCCTTCCGTCGAGCTGCATGTGCTGCGAAGAGTGTCTCAAAAAATTATTTCTCTTACCTCCGTTCCTGGATGCCTCCTCTCTCCTCTCCTTCACATTCAATGCTGCAATGGTACGTACCATCACTGCTCATCTCCTCTTATCACTGTTACAACGTTACGTGGCGAGAATGACACCCACTCCATCGTTGTATCTTCCTTGGTTTTGGGTGATGTTGATACAAAACAAGAAACCCCGATTTTGAGCACGTTGCGATCATCAAAGGAACACCAAGTTGCCTAGGTGTTTTTTTTTCTTCCTCCAAATGAACTCTTATATTATTTGGCGATGCAGGGTGAGTGGGCTAGTAAAACAGAAAAGGAGCAAGAAAAAAAAAACTTTTTACACATGAGTGGCAAGACAACCACTTTTTTTTAATGCTGTATATACATGTTACATCGATTTAGAAACGACTGGATGTCGTCTTGTTCGACACCTCAAACTCATCCTCAAAACGGCCCAATCCACCAATGCCAGAGCGGCTGCCTGCATATCCCGACCCTGCTGTGCCCGAGATCGAACCGACCGAACCAGCCCCCGAAACACCCGCCGCACGGATGCCAACCTCGTTTCCAATAGGGCGTCTTCCAGGCACACTCGCAACATGTGCAGAATGAATCCAGCCCCAGCGATATGCCAACTCGTGCGCACAAATCTCGCCAAATCCAAGGAACACGCCGTTGATAAAGGGCAAGATAAAGTTGATGGCGGTCATCTTGGCGAGCGAGAGGACGGTCTCACGGCTGATGAATGGAGCCAGAATCTTCCAGGGCATGCCCTGATTCAAGTCGATAACATCCGTTGACAGCTCCGTGGATGAAGACACGGGCACAGCGGGGTTGGCGGGCTTGGCAGGGACCACTCCAGTGACAAAGGGGCGGGTGGCGGGTGTGTTGGAGACGATCGCAGGAGCAGCGTGCTTTGTGGACGTGGGCTTGCTGCTGTTTTCTTTGCTGTCTCCGTGTTCAGCTTTACTGTCGTCCTCGGGGTGGTCCAGAATGGTCGATGAGTTCAGGGAGGAGACTTCAGGAGAGGAGTGTTCGTAATCGGCCTTTTCGAGGAGGATTCCTGATGAGGCGTTGTCGCCGTCCTCCATGGGTTCCTCGAGATGAGTCTCTGTTGCGGAGTCGTGCAGTTCCTTTGTGTGTTCGGACATTGTTGTTCGTGTGTATTGGTGGTGTTGTTGGTGTTGGGAGGCAAAGGTGTCAGTCGGTTAACGACAAAAGCCAGGAAGGGAAAAAGCGACGTCACAGGAACCGAAAAAAAGTGACGCGCATTCAACCGTTTCTGCCCTAACGCATTTCTATCACGAAAACACTGACCCGATGGCCAGAGGTGGCCTTGGCTCTCTGTAGAGAAAATGCACTTGTACTCTTCAGACATAGGCGGAAGCATCAAGGGTTGCCATTTCTTATGTTGCTGCTGTGAGAGGAGGCGCTTCCACTCTAATCGAGGAACCTCCGTCACTTTGCCCCAGGCACTTCTTTCTCCTATGCACTACAGAGAAAAAAAATTGAACCATGACCTTGACGGGAAATATCGAGCCGAAGCATGAAATGCACGTCGACAACATACATGCTCAATACTGGTCTACTTCCTTAGGCAAGCCACATCAACTGGGATCCTTCAGCATGAAAGAGTATCATCGAACATTCCTTCTCGCTCGCCATGGTGCCTCTTATCAGATTCTTCTCTCAATTCTTTTTTACTTTATATCTTTTTCTGAAACCAATGCGCGTGCATAAGTCCACAGCCGCAGAACGCCACGCCTGGAATACGGCAAGGTTAAGATTTTTTGACCACAAAGTCTAGAATATCTATGAAAGAATACTAGGATGGAAGGACAGGCATATACCAAGTTTGTCGACTTTTTCAAGTTCAAAGTCCCCAAGGTAGCGCCACACCCCTGCAATAAAGGATAAATAGCCTACTCCGAAGTTGACCAAAAGTCCATCTTTTTATTCTACATCCTCTTAGTCTGCAGCCACTTAGCCGCACACTCCTTTTTCCACTCTTCCCATCCCCACCTCCCTACTGTCCAACCAGCTTTTTTCTCACTCATGAGCCTTGATAACACCTCAAGAATCTTTTTCATCGTCGTTTGCTCGATCCTTGCAGTTGGCGCGGTCGGCGCCATGCTTAACATGGGTGGATGCTTCCGCTGGTTCAAGACCTCCCGTTCCAACCCAACCGCCACGGTCACACCCACTCAAGAGTCCACCGATGACTCCGCCCTTCCTCCCTACACCGTCGTCGAGATGGATGATGCTCACACTACGAAGCCCCCAGTCGGTGTTTCTGAGCCAAAGTAGCCACCTCTTTATTTGTCTACTACTGCTCGCGTCGTCTTTCCACTCTTTACAAGTGAATAAATCCACTGTTTGCATTGCGTCCACTTGCAGTGTTCACGCGGCTACTTGTCGCGTTAAATGGTTTAAGTTGAAGAGCAACAGGATAAAACAAGCCACCCAGTATCACGCTCGACATCTGCAGACTATATCCATTCTCCTAGAACTCGTTGTTGTTTCTAACGCAGCTTGCTTCTGGCTTGACCACGTTTGTTCTCTGTCAACAATAAAGCTAATCGCAGCGGCCACAAAAAAGAACGCCACAGCATTTCCCTCAAAACAATCCCCCAAAATATAGGGGGTTTCTTTTTCACTTTTCCTCATGCTATGACTGAGTGGCGGCGGCGGAGGATGATTAATGGCATTGGATCTTATTCGCTGCGGCATGCTCTCTCTTCCCTTTAAGTTCTCTCACACTTTATTATTGCAGTGCTTACCATGGCATCGCACTCATCTTGCATGCATCATGTCATATCACCTTTGTTTTGATGAACACCAACCCCAATTTGCCACAGTGTCTTTTTGCGGTGTTGTTGCCTGCCACAGACTGACCCAACAGGTGTGTCTCTCTAATCAATCAAGAAGAGGAAAGCAAAAAAAGATAGGTAGAGAGGAAGAGTAGACACCATTGGGCCGCAGCTCTCAAAATACAGAAAAAAAGACACTAAACCAAAACAAGGGAGAAAGTGCGGCGTGTGCAAGCGGCGTCTCTGGGATGCTTTTAAGCTTTAGGTTGGGGGTCAGAAGGGTGAAAAGGTCTTCTTTTGTTTATTTTTCAGAAACCCCGGAAAGGTCGAAAAGCATAACGAGTGGTGACAAGTGGACACTGTTACCATTACCGAAGTAGAAAGGATGAAAATGGGGCGAGTGAGCATTGGGTTGTAGGTTACGACCTTGTTTGTTTTGCTTTTTTTGTTATTGATGTCGTTTGTATCGTTCTTTCATCTCGCGTGAATACTTAAATGTGACCCGGAGGACCCACCCTCCCACTTTTCTCCTTTTCTTCCTGTTCCTCACCCTCTTGTCCCTTCACCAAACTTCCCTTTCACCCGCTAAAAAAGCCAGCAGGTCTCTCTTCTTCTTTTTCCTACTTTTTCCATCTTACCTTCCTCACACCCCCTCTTAGATAATGGCTCGACACTATGGCGGTGGTGGTGGCGGCGGCGGCGGTGCACTCTCCGAGGAGGCCACCTACGCAATCATTGGAGTTGTGGTCGCCATCATCATCATCTGGATCATCTATAAGATCTACAAGAGTTCCGCGAACAAATCGGCTGCCGCTGCTCAGGATCCCGAGGCTGCTGCTGCCACACCAACTGCTGTCCCCCAAGCCTCAACAGCTCAGGCACAGTACAAGCCCGTCCCTGCCACCACAACACAAGGATACCCTGTCATGACTCAACAACAGACCTACACCCCTGCCAACAACACCTACAAGCAGACCACCGCCTACGCACCCATGAGTCCAGCTCCTACCTCATACCCTCCCATGTCTTCGCCTTACACCCCTGCATCTTCCTACGCTCCTGCGTCGCCCTATACCCCTTCGACGCCATATACCCCCACGACTCCCTACGCTGCCCCAGCAGTCTACCCTCCCATGAGCCAGCCTGGAGGTTTCGCTGGTGGATTCGCTCCCCCTGCTGGCGGTCAGTACCCTCCTCAACCACAACAGCCTGGTCAAATTGGAGTCAACTTCCTGTAAATCTCCTTATCCTTTTTTTTCACCTCCCTACTTTCAAAGGGGGGGTTTTTGTTCTTTCTATCAGTACCATTTTAAAATAAATAATAGTAGTGTCATAACAACCTGTTTATTTCTTGTTTTCAACGTGAAAGACAGAGAGCTTTTGAATGCTTATTTATTTATTTGTTTGACGAGTATACTGCATATGGCTATCTGCATCGCCAACCTTATTTCACCGCGCCGCATTTCTTCACATCCGAGCTTTACATATCCTCTGAACCGGGGAACGTGTGCTAACCTATCCCAACCAGAACGCGACCGCAGTCGAGCGTGGTCCCCCCCCCCCCTCTGTGTTTCTTTCATTCTTTCCTGGCCAGTAGCAGCGCGAAACAGACTCTTGCAGCCCTGAAACAAGATACTGAAATGATATTGTGGCAAAAACGAAAACTCGGTTGTGGCTGTGACAAGAGAAGGAAGGAGCAAAAAGCAAGGATGAAAACAAAGTCGCTCTGTTTGCTGTGAAAAGACATCGTCTCAATTACTACATTTGACTAGCAGATAGAGAAGTGCTGTTCACCGGGGCATTTGGTTGTGGACTTGTGGCGGATGGGATGGAGGAGTGAGATGCACAACCCACCCCCCCCCCCCCCCAAAAAAAAAAAAAAAAAAAAAAAAGCGAATAAAGCTTTAAGGTTCTACAGCCTGAAATTCTTATTAAGAGACTCGAAAACGCCGCGTGATCATCTTCCTGGTAAAACTCAGGCATGCCGATGTCCTCTTTCTGTGCGAGCTTATTCAGGAACCATAATCTGCCCTCCTTGGGCGTCGAAAGGGTGACATTGTTGCCAGCGCTGCCATCGCTCCCACTGTTCTCAATGCTGCCTTCGTTGTACTTGTCGTCACAGTTTTCAGTCTTCTCGGAGTCCATGCTTGTAGCTCGAGAAAGAACGAATAGATTTGGAGGATCAATGCCAAGTTAGCTGTCATTGTAGCGCAGGTGAGAATTAGAAGAACACAAGTCTGTCGAACATGCCTAACTCCACCTTCCGCCCTTCCTCCGCGAACTAAATACAAGTTCAGCTACAAGGAAGGTGAGGCTAAGAAGGAACCAGCACTGGCGGTTCAGGCATTCAATCATCAACCATAATCCTATCTCACTCCACTTTCCGCCCTTCCTCCGCGGACCATACATAGGTCCAGCTACAAGGAAGGCGAGGCTAAGAAAGAACTAGTGCATGGCGATAGGATGCGCTTGGTGGAGTTTTCCAGCCTGTTGTAAACCAATTCAATAAATCCAAGAATACATTACCTGAAGAGAGTGAGGTGGCGCGAAAAGAGGGCAATGAGGGCTTATGACAGGGCGCGAGAGTTGTGGCAGCAGGAATATGTGATGCAGATTGGACTTCGGGAGTAGTTCCAGAGAGAGAGAGAGAGAGAGTATGTATGTGTGTATGTGTAAGAGACGATAGGTGAAGAAAGGAACAATGGGCGCATGAATTACGTCACCGAAGTGAGTAATCGTTGCGCCTTCCGTAATCCAAAAGCACCTTTGTAATGACATGCACATAAATTGGTCTGTCTAACATGTTAGAAAAGCTAAACCGCCGCTCTCTTGCGTCGACGCTGTTCAGCCTGCTCCGCTTCAGGTGCCATCCGATCAACGCCTGCCTCCACGTCCTTTACGGCCAAATGTGCCCACATAGTCTCGACAGACTGATGTTCTCCTCGAGTTCCCAGATGTAGATTCCGTTCTTGTCGTACGGCCGCAAGTAGTGAGGGCGCTTGTGGTCAAGTAAGTGTCCCTGGATGATGTTACACATGTTATGGGCGGCCATAACGTCTCTGTGAATCTTGGCGCCACAAGTGGGGCGATACAGCTGACGGATGTCGACTTGGCCAACAAACTCGTGGCACACTGGACACCGCTTGGACGTATAGTATTTATTGACTCCGACTATGATGTAATCCAATGATCGGGTCTATGTTGAGGAAAGTTCAAGAAAAGCCCAGCTGCTTACCAACTGCACAAAGTACTTGAGAAATGCTGTGTGGAGGGACGGCAACCGTGGACTCGAAGAGAACTCTCCGAGTCCTACACCGATGATGACCTTATTTTTGCTGTCCCGTTTCGCGCCTGGAGTACCTCCAACCAACTCCAAAAGGCGTTTTCCGACTAGTTTGAACTCTTGATCCCTTGCTCGCTTTGCATCCCACTGATGCTTCTTGAGAGTAACATTGTTGTAAAACGCGTCCAGATCCGACTCAACAACCCTGGACCGCTTGACATACTCGATGATCAATGCTTCTGGTCCACGGAGCGGCGGCAAGTTGGTCTCCTTGTGAGCGATTGACTCCTTGCCCTCTACTGCACGTCCCTTCCTCTGTTCGAGCCATCGTCTGTGCTTGAATGTCGGCTGGTAGACGGCCTTCTGGCTGACTGCCAGGTTGTGGAACTGTCACGACCGAAGGTCTCCAGATGGTATTGATGTTGCTGTAAACTAGCGCGTCGCTGTCACGGGTGATGACGATTGCAATTGGATCCGATGCAGGTGTCGGCTTCTGAGCGACAACCACAGACGATCCGGCCACGTGCACGAAGATGTCGTACAAGAGCTTGTCGAAGCTCATGGGTAAGATAGAAGGAATCGACAATCGCTTTGTTGCACCTACTCCATTTGTCCATCTGGCTGCTGTATCACTGCCCTCGTTATTAATATTAATATTTACGCTAGGTTCTTCGGAAATCTATTACTAAACCTTCACCACTTTGCACATTCAAGAGCTCGATGCCCTTCAGCTTTCTCTCAGCATCGCATTGTAATAAAAGCTCGAATCTATAAAGCCTCACTTTACCCAGCTGCCGGGCCTTCAATGACCTTTTGGTGTGCAAATAAGAAAATGTGGAGAGTCGTAGTTGAGAGAAAAAGCAAAACCAAAGGAACAAAAAACCATGGGAGCTGAAGGGTGTTTGCATCATCATTCCCCTTGTTTTCTAGCGTACTCTATACATGTCGCATGCGTGCAACCAAGGGCACGCAAGGAGCTATAACAACACAGTGGAGTCCGATCTACCTGTTTGTTTATTATGCATGACAAGGCACTACAACACAGTGCATTATCACTTGATGGGAGCAAATAGACACGGGTAATCTCCGTTGCGGATGATGGGGATAGAAGTGGGAGCTTAAAGTTTTAAGGATGTGCAGGGCAAGTATTCCCTGGAATTCTTAGTAGAAATATCTTCACCAGTCGACTTTGCTGGTTTCAATGTCCGTCCATATATATGCACCCATCGCCCACACCATCATCCTCCTTATTCCCATTGCACACACCACCCACCGCATACCTTTTGCCTTATTTTCTTCCAGACACTTATTTTTCTCACAACACACACGCCTTCCTACCACACTCTACATCATGGTATATAGTCACTCTGGGAGCTCTCCCTCAACAAGCAGTGAATCCAAGAGTTACATATTCCACATCGGCCTCGGTGTCCTTGTTCTCGCTGCCTGTGTCGGGTTTGGCATGTGTCGCAGAAGCAAGAAAAGACCTATGGTGCAAGTCGTCGGAACACCTGTCCCTCCCCCTTGCATTGTACATGTAAATCCTAATGCTTATGTCCAATATCAACCCCACCTATACGTGGCTCCCAGCTCACTACCACCACCACCACCACCACCAGTCGCCGACTATCCACTCTTGCCTGTCGCCACCTCGCCACCTCAGCCGTATCCATTGATGTCTCAGCCTCAACAACATCAACAGACAGAATATCCACCAATGCCAACGCCAAAGACCAGACCGGATCAACTGCCTCCTGCTTACAGTGACACACCCGCCGCTCTTCTCCCTAATCCAGTGGCCAGTTCCAGCGTAGCCCCAGCATCATCATCAACTTTCCCGCCAATGGCCACATCCACATTACCATCATCCGCACCATACCCCGATCCTTTGACTGCCTATCGCGAATCAGCACAACCCTCAAAAGGCTCCCACTAAAACGCAGTAAACTGCAGTCTAATACTGATTCCCATTCTCGCATACACATAATAAACATCCAATAACCTGTTCAGATCTCGATCTCGCTACCTGTTTTGTACTTTGCCCTTGGGTCGACTTTGACAAGCGGGCGAATGAAAAGCGAGAAAAAAGAACGGGCGTTCCTATTAATTTTTTACCTTTTGAAGCATTATTGATTCCCCTTCCCTTTGTTGCTCCGAAAAAGTTGATCCGGATTGCACTCCTGACCTTTCTCCGCATAACACGCACAAAATAGGGATGTTAAACCGTTTGATCGGCTGCTTGTCAAGAACCTCAGGCATGCGCGACTTTCATTGTTGAACGTCGAATGGGAGTAGATGGGAGAGGGTCTGCGTTCCTCTGGCTCAGACCAAATGAACCGCCATTCTTAACTCGATTGCCATCACCTTTGAAGATGATTGTTGTTGTTTGGTTTGTCTTCCCGTTTCATGGATGGCGTGCGAAAAGGGGGGACAAACGGTGGAGTGAAAGAAAATTTAACTTTTCGGGCGCCAGGGCATTCCTTGGGAGGTGTGATGATGATGTGTCTCGAACTATTCTTTTTTTGAGCCAGTCATGCCCTGGCGCCTGAACCCTGGTTCCTTTCTCTTGTCTCTGGACTCTCTTGTCATCCATCATCCTGGAGAATACTTAATGTTCGCATTCTAGAGTGACATCCTTTTGTTTTATCACCACCTCACCACCAACAAAACAACATAAAAAGAAGAACACGCTTCTTCTCTCCGAGTCCTACGACGACAGGCGCACCATTCTCATCACTGCATGCATCCTCGCCTCTTTCATCATCGTCGTCTCACTCTATTGTACAATTAAAAGATACGCATACCAATCCTATGTACCTATACCAGCATCATCACCGTCACTTGCGCAATACCCACCCATGCCTTGTCCTTCTCGATCGTTAATGCCCACAACTTACCCTTCAATGACTCAGGTTCCTCCGACCTCGTATCCTCCGATGATTAGCTACCAGGCGACCTCTACCACAGATTCGACATCTCCAGTGTATACCCCATATACAACCTAGCTAGGTTATTCCAGTGCTAGCAACTGTGATAGTTCGCAGCCTCATTAGATACCCCTTCCATCTTTACTACCCTCTGATCTAACAAAGTCTCTCCTCTCACTTGTGAATAAACGCACACAAACTGTTACATTACTTGCTGCATGCTTTCAAAAAAAACCGTAACAGTCTCGCTTGACTTCGTGGTTCTTTAGTACGTCCGTTCATTCAGTGTTGACCAATTGTACTTGCATAACTGCAACAGTCTCCCAGCTGTCCTTGCCCGCTGTATGAACAGCACCTGTAGTTTCCTTTTTCTTCTCAAAATAAGCTTTTCTCCGCCTTTTCGACTTTTAAGAAATGACGATGATGTGGAAACAAAAGAAAAATCCTAAAAGGCTGTAGGCTGCAGCGGTCATTTGTTTCTCAGGAACAAGCGTGCAAAAAACTTTATCTTTTCAAATGGTATGACCATGCGGGTGAGAGACAAACATTTTTTTTTTTGATTTCGGGTGTATTAACATTACGTTTTTCCAGACTGGATACCTTCTGTCAAGGAAACCGAAAATGACGAAACACAAAAAACTGAAAATCATTTCCTTCTACTTTCGTTCTTTGCTCTCTTCCCTATCTTTTTTTTCTTTTGCATCTGTCATGGTGGTTGTAAGCATGAAGAGAAAAGGCATAAGTACTTGAGGTTGGGATCCACCTTTTCGAATATATACCTATTCACCACCATCAACACCACCATCAACACTACCACTACGAGTTCGCGCCAACAAAAATAAATCGTCAGTAGCACTCCACACCAACATCTTAAAAATGTACAACTCCAACCCCAACCCCACCCTCGTCATTCTGGCGATCGCTTGCGCCGCCACGGGTGCTCTTCTCTCACTCATTCGCCTGTGCATAAAGCGTGTTCCCGAGGACGACCAACGGCGATCAACTATTACTGCTACTACTCAGGCGAGAGTCGTTCTCGTTCAACAACGACTACCCCTGATGGCCCAACCTGCCACTCGACCATTTACTTCTCAGCCAGTCACTCGTCCCTCGCCAGCCGCTCAGCCAACCTCGAACCCTCGATCCACTGTTATTACTATCGACGACTACGAGCCACCAGTACCGACATATCAAGCATATCCCACGTACCCACCCATGCCTACCTCCTCATCATCCCCTTCGTCCTCGTCGCATTTGTCTTATCCACCCTTGGCGGCCACTTCTCTATCACCGGCACTGACCTGCTCTCCAATGAGCCAGCCTCAGCCTCCTTCGTATTCTTCAATGACCAGAACCCAACCAACCAGCAGCGAAGCAGATTCAACACCACCCGCCTATTCTGCTTCGGCCACCTCCTGAGAGCAGAGTGAGATGGACACACCAGCCGATACCCGCATCCGCACTTTATACCAATGTAAATAAACTTTAGACAATTAAAATATAGACGCATGAGGTGATCCCTTTCATTTTCTCTCATAAATAAGCTTCTTCATGTCGTTGTCGACTTTTGGGAAGTGACGATTTGAAACACATCTCGAGACTAACAAACGTGCAAACTCTATCTCCCCATTCTCTCATTCCATACGATTCTCCGTGAAGAAAAGATCTGTTTTCATTCTCAGGAACCATGAACGGGTAATTTTCATTGTCGATGGCGGTACAGATGAGGACGATACAATTGTCCTTTTTTTGTTTGGTTGTTAGTGTGAGGCATTTCTTGTTTTTTACTTTTTGAGCGCCATTTGGTACCGTGTGCCGTTCTACTGCTATTTACTTTTTGACGGATAATTTGTCTGGAGGTCGGCATGGCATGGCGTGGCACGCAAAAAAGGAAACACACAGGTGGGATGGACAAAAAACCATGGCTGCTAGGAGGTTCTCCCATACCGGTGGCCATTCCGAGGAGGAAACACAATGACAACGATGTGTCCCCTCCTTACCTCTTTCCGTCCTTTCGATCTTGATGGGGAAAACAAACTTTGATATCTGCTGTGGGAAAGAGAAAAAAAAGTGCTTAAATACAATACCGCCCTGATATTTGCAACCCTGTCGCCTTTTACTCAACACGCACACTAACACAGCAAAAACGTACAAAACACCAACAAACAACGAGCGCAACACACTCACGACACTTTTATCGTTTTTCCCCCGCTGATAATGGAATACGACTCTGGCACCAAGCGCGCCGTCGCCATCTTTGGGATCGTTCTCGCAGCTATCGCCCTTGGCTTCTCACTCTTTCATCTGTGCAGAGCGTGTGTAATCAGACACAAATGACAACAGCAACGACTACGACTTATACCTCCTGAGAGAATCCTCACTGCTGGAGGACGTCCCTGGAGGATTGAGCAGCCTGCTGTATCTACAACTGCTCAACCCACAGTCATTACAAACATTGAGGCGCTAGCGCCCACATACTAGTCGTATCAGTTTCATCCACCCGTGCCTTCTACTTCCACGTCGCCGCCGCCACCGCCAACTACAATGTACCCTTCGATGACTCAGACCCAGCCTCCTTCGCATCATATGATGACCAAAACCAAGAGGACCAACGCTGACTCCGAAGCAACACAGCCTGCCTATGATGATTCTATGACTTACTCAGAGTAAATCGAGTCTGATGGATACACCAGCAACTGTTACGTGTTCCACCCTTGATGCCCCCGCCCATATGTAAATAGCTATCCTAGAGGGTCAATCGGACCCTACTACTACTATTTTGGTACCCGTAAATATACATGTAAACGTTCACCGACTCGCCTTGTCATCTCATGGCAAACGTTAGCTTTTGTTTGTTTGTTCAGCCTCAAACAGAGCATGTCGTCAACCCGCATGACCGCAGCTTCTCGTTAGACAAGAATTTCTTCTCTCCCTTCTCTTCTTCCCCTCCCTAACCACTTGTAATTGCCTTCTTGCTTTGCTGCTTAGAAACCCTAATGTTTATTTTTCGATTCTCCCCTTGATATTGGTACACGCCGCCATTCATGGAAGTTCCCAACCTTCTTTTTTTCCCTGTACAACGACATGCCGGTCTGAAAGGACAAAAATAAGAACATATGGAAGTGTCCATGAGCTCCTGAATTCCTGAGATTCTTCTTTTTAGAAGTTAAGGAAAGTCATCGACTGAAGGTGAAGGGCACATGCAGGTGTACTACATAGGAGGAATTGTGGCTCCATTCATCTCCGCTTTTGAGCTTGCATTAGTACCAGAATCGCTTAAATATATCGCCTCTTCCTTTCCCCCCAATCACTCAATCAGGCACCTCCTCTCTCCCCCTCCCCTCTCTCTCCACACACACAAACACACTATCTTTACAACTATGGCATTTTTCGGAAGTGGAATCGGCGGTATCACAGTCATTATCTTTGGAGCCCTCTGCGTCATCCTCGCCATAATCTGTGGCATCCATATGCATCGAGCCCGTAAGCAGGCAGATGCAAGAATCGAAAAATTACTACCGGGTACCACCATCGTCTCCCCACGTCCCTATTTCGAACCTTACCGATACCACCCACCTACACCTGCAAGCCATGGCATTGACGTGAGCAAGCTTCAGGATAACACCACGACTACCGGTAGTCCTAATGGTGAGGGTGTGTTGCCTAACTATGTAGCTCCATCCGTGCCACCTCCAAGCTATCCTGCCGGTGCCCATGTCGTGATTACTCCTGATGCGGAAGAGACCGAGAGGAATTCTCTTCCTCTGTCGGCTTTGCCTCAAGCATCATCAGGTGTTGCAGCTGCTCCGTCGAGTTAAGCCACACCTGCCGTTTCGGCGCCTTGATACCCCTCTACGCGTAATTTTACAATCGATAAAAAAAATAGAAGACCTTTTGAATTCATACTTCAACTTTTCTTGACATTGTGATTTGGCAAGTGATGCCATGATGCCATAAAAGGTAGTGTCTACATGCACGTGCGATGTGTGTGTGTTTGTGAGGAAACAACTATTCTTGTTAAATTGAGTCAAAGGAATAGGTCAAATCAAAGAAAGGTGTCCATCCTCTCTCATCTCTGGTGTCTCTTTTATGCAACACGTTCATTCGTTTCGAGGACCTCCCCTTCAACCCCCAACCCCATGCGGGCACACACACGCGCACACGGTCCGGCAGCCAATGAGATGTCAACGACACAAAATAAGGGCTTGCTTGGCCTTGTCCTCCATACATTGCCGAGAGAAGAGGGACAAAGAAAAGATTCCTGTCTAGTCTCGTCCAAGTGGTCTCCTTTGGTTACTCCCAGATATGACGACCTTTTTAGGAGCCTGGGCTGGACATGACAAAAAAAACAATTACCTTTTGGCCTGGAGCGACGAACAGATCAAACCCTAGAATGGCATACTATGAATGGCTGCAGCTGTGTCAATGTATGTAGGCGTGCAGTGAAATCTAACGGTCGGTTGATTGTGAAAATGGACAAATGGAATGAGAGGAACAAAAGTCGACAGCATAAAAAAATGAGATGAAGCCGCTATGCATGTACATAAGCACCGCCGTTGACCTCTTTTTTATCATTCTCATTCTTCAAAGCAACACACAACCACCTCAGCAAAGCAGCAACCATCAGCCACCAAAAATCACCAAGCACCCAAAGCGCTTTCCCACAACAAAGCAAAGCCTTCAACACACACCCATTCACCAAGCAGACCCACAGTCCTACCCACTAGGCGTATCATCCCACCCTCTCGTCAACACAAACACCATGGACCCTACCTCAGGACCCACATATCCCTATTTCCTGCCAATTGTCATCTTCGGCGCCATCATTCTACTCCTCGTTGTCGTAGGAGTTCGTTACCAGAAGAGACAACGCAAGAAAAATATACGCAAGAGCGTCTGGCAACAATCTTGACATTGTCGTCATCGACATGAGCAACTACAACCCGGACAGTTACAACCCGGACAGTTACAACCCGGACAGTTACAAGCCGGGCGACGGTGACGATGGCCCAAAACAGAGTAGTGGCAGCCGTGGAAATGATCACGGCCACCCTCTTGATTCCAGCGACAGCCACAGCCACAGCCACAGCCACAGCCACAGCAGCCACCACGACCCTTCGCCGCCGGATTACTCGTATTCATCGAACAACGACACCTCGTACTCGTCCTCAAACGACTATTCGTCGCCTTCGGTTCCCGATTGCTCTTCATCGTCTGCCCCTACCTCAAGTGACTGAACCGCCCATTGGTCCTACACGCTCCCAGAAAACCCTTGAACCAAACCAGGGCATATCGTTTTTTCTTTTTAAACCTTATCTCTTTTCATTGAACACAAACATCAATTTGTACATGCATACGCGCGGATCTTTTCTGTGGAATGGCAATGATTGCTCATGCCTGCGAATGCATCGCGACTTCTCTCTAAGCAAGGTAACTGATGGCGCCAGTCGGACTGATCGGGACCTTTTCCCTCAGGAAAATTCTCCTGATCACTGATCTCAGTCCGACGATAATCTAGACACCTTTCAGGGGCTTGTTACCATAGCTATGCGATATCACGATCCACGTCGACTCCAAAGATATAAATACCGGACCCGTCGCCGTCATTCTCAGAATCCCCAGGTCCTCGATCTACACAAATAACAAAGCAATCAGCAACCACAACTAAATCTAACTCCACTCCCCTGTAACAAAAACCACTCTCACTCCAAGCCCCCAAGATGATGCTCAAGACTATCACCTCGCTCGCTCTCGTCGCCGCTTTGGCCATCTCCCAAGTCGCGGCCCAGGACACCCAGCAAGCCGGCACCCAATCCACGGGCTCGGGCCCCACCGTCGAGGCCTACGACGCCGATATCGGCGACAACACCAAGTGGTACCCCGGCGGGTGGGGTTACTGGGGCTATCCCAGATACTACGGATGGGGCTATGGTCGCCGCATCTGGTGGTAGAAAGTGAGGTGGAAGTATGCCTGGCTTTGACGGTTCCTCTCCCTGGATCTACTCACCTCACCCTTGCATCATTTTCTTCTCATCACCATCACCAACGCGTCTTTTTCTCTCCTCCAGTTGAAATAAAAACCAGTTGCTTTCATCAACGCTTCTCCTTTCTAAGGAAAGTCCATTGTTAGAGATGGAAGTAAGAAGGAGGGACTGATGTCAAGAAGAGTTCACTGTTGAGAAGAGTCTGGTGTTAATGATCAGCGATCAAAACACTCGCTACTATTATTTACATCATACTTGAAGCATCATAAATTGACATGTGCATGAAGTGTGGCGAGTGCAAGGCCGGTCAGGGGCACTACTGCGCCAAGAAAACTCATGTCTACCACGACACTTTCAAGAACGGATGCCCCGCTCCCTTGCACGGTGGTTTCGCCAACCGAATCCGTCTCTGTAGCAAATTTGTCTACAAGTCGCCTCGACGGGATTGACTTCTCCCATGGTATGTCCCAGCCTTTTCTCTCCTAGTTTTCGCGTTGCATACTGACGTCATGATTACATTAGCAGGCAAAGCAAGCGCGGATCGCTAACCCTTTTCCGTCTTGCTCTTTCCTGAAGTCACTATGGTAACCACTCCTCTGTTATGTGATGGTCTCACCATCTTTACCGCTCTTCGCAAGTACGGCGCTGGAGCCAATAAGATGGTTGGAGTGAAGGGCATCGGTACCTTGGGCCACTTCGCGATCCAGTACGCCAAGGCCATGGGGTCGAAGGATATCGTTGCTATCAACGGCAGCGATATAACCTTTGAGGATGTCACCAAGCTTGGCGCCACTCGCTGCATAGAGTAAATTCTTTGTTCTTTCATCACCTTCTCTCAGATGAGAGATAATGACTCCTATTATTGAGCGGCATACTAGCCATCTTTTCTTCCGTGTCCCTTTAGCCTCTCCAACAAGGACGGTTTCCAGGCGGAGCATCGCAAGATCGACTTGCTCCTGGTCAACAGCTTTAACGAATCGACCAATTGGGAGGTTGATCTCTCGTTGGTCTCGAACCATGGCACAGTTGTCGTCCTCGCGCTCTCAAAGGTGCCCATGTCCATCCCGACCATGCCCTTGGCGCATCGCGACATCAGGATTGTCTTGTCGTTCCAGGGCGGTCGCAACGATGTCAAGGAGATGCTGGCATTCACGGTCAAGCAAGAAATCCACCTATGGATCGTCAAGGTTCAGTTCGACAAGATCAACGATGCCAACGAGTCCAAGGAGAAGGAAAGCAACGCCGAGGCGAACAAAGCCTGGGGGTGGAGCAGTACCCTCAAGGAGGACTAAGGGTGGCCACTGGAAGGTCTTCTAGGTCACCCTCTGTGCGGTGCTTTGACAACCCTGGCACCGTCCTCTCACAACACCTTTCTTTCAACTTTCAGTTTGATATGCGACATCTTCAGCTTTTTTTTCTATCTTGCATTCTTCTTTCCCCCCCTTTCATGGACATATTGGTATAACATCAAGCAGACAGACAGACACAATCATAGGTAGCTTTGAATAATAAAAAAATGTCCATTTAGCAAGATATGATGATATGTAGATATGGTTGGGGTCGTAAAGGAGGCGGGAGAAAGGACAGGGACACAGGGACAAGAGGGAAAAGAAGGAGGGCACCCAGTTTTTGCAAACGCGAAAGGGGTTCAATTAGTGACATTTGCCGCCAGAAATATTGTTGGTGCTCACAAAATGTTGTGTGTTTGAGCAGAAACAAAAAAGAAGTCCCCCCCCTCTCTCTCTTCCCTTCTCCCTTCTTTTTTTTCTGTTGTTGTTGTCGTTTAGTTATTTGTTGCTTGAGGTTGAGGGATCATTCGCGATGAAACAGATCGAGGTTCTTGCGCCACAGGTCCGGTCTCTCCTTCCCTCCATTGCCGACATACATGCCATAGCCTCCACCGGACTCGCTATACCCCACAGAGCCAGCATGGTTCTTGAGAATATCCTCATCCCAGCTCTGATGGCGTCGTCGACGTGACTGACGGATTCTGTAACAACTAAACAGCACGCCCGCAAGAATTGCAAGCAGGATGACGACCAAAAGAACAATCAGACCCGGAGACAGTGGGCCGCCATTGCTGTTAGGGTTGTTGCCCTTCCCACTCTTGGCGTTCGAGGACTGGTTGGGTGTTGCTGGGTTGCCGTCATCGTCTGGGGTGCTGTCGTCATTGGCGCCCGAGCCGCCAGAGGGGAGCTTTTTGGTGGGTGTGGTAGAGGAGGGGACACCGCCGATATTGCCGAGGACTGGTGGGTCTAGGACTTGACTGATCAAGCCTGGTAAGGGGCCTGTAGCGGTGGAGTTGGACTGGGTGCCGCCGGTGCCTCCAGTGCCTGGTGCGGTGGGGACTGTTGGGGATGGAGAGCCAGCGGGTGTGGCGGCTGGTGGAGCGGAGGAGCTGCCGTGGGGGAAGATGTTTCCGAGGAGGTCTCGTTTGTTGTTCCTGGAGTTGACGGTAGAGGCGGTGATTGTGTGGAGGGATGTGGATAGGGTGATGATGAAGAGGAGGAGGGTTATGAGAAGTGGTGTAGGCGATGAGGAAAAGCGTGAGAGACGCATTGTTATGGTTTTATCGAGAGTTGGAAGGAGGTGAAAGGTAGGTGGGTGGTCTGTGTGTTTGTGCAGATGGTTTTGGACGTTAAAAAGGAAATTATTGTTCCTGAGAAAAACTTTGGTGGGAGAGTGGAAGAGGGATGGTGGGCAAAGGGCAATGGCAATGACAATAGAGTTGCTGGTAGACAGGAAATATGATGAGAATTGAAAGAAGAGAAAGAGGGCGAGAATGTGGATATGAAAAATAGAGGGTGATAGTTGAGAAAGAAGGGAGGGGAAGGAAGGATTGAGTGAAGCAAGCAGTAGAAAGAGTGAAGGTAGGAAGGAGAGAAAGGATTGATAAATGGCGCGAGTGGGATGGAGCGGGTATTTGTTGTTGATGTTGTTGCTTTGTGTCTGAGGATGTTGAGCAGGGGCAAGAGGAAAAGAGGAAAGAGGGAGAGAAAGGGATGTAAGATAAAAAGGAGAACAAAATGGATGGAAGGCGACTTTCGTGTTTGTTGCTTTGCCCGCAGAGGCTGTTTTTGTGTTCAAACCATGCACAGACACGGGAAAGTGGTGAATATCAACAAGAGGAAAGTAGCGATGGAAAGGAAGTAAGGTACAAATGAATGAAACGAAAGAAAAAGAGAAGAAAAAGAGAAGAAAAGGAAGGAAAGCTGAATGGGAGCAGGCAAGTTAGTTGAGTGAGCGCCATGAACGAACAAACGCAAGGCGCGCGTTGTCGCCATTCACGTCGTTCACTCGTTCGAATCATGCACAAGGCAGGTAGCGATAGAATGGTCTTTTCTTTTTTTAGCAGCTGCCAGTTCGAGGATAGCAACCAGGCCTGTCCGAAACGCACACAGGAAACACATGAAGGGGCAAGACGGCATTCGCTCTCTTCTTTCTTTTACTTTCCTTTCCTTTCTTTGATGGACCAGCTCGGAGACTTACTTCTATCAACACAATGAACACTCGCTCTTCGTTTTCACTCTACTTGTTCACTTTTTGCCTTCATTGCCAGTTCTTGCTCAAATCTACTCGCACGATGAACAACGAAATTAATTCTCGTATCCATGCGGCTCTCTTCACGTCCCCTTCTTCCCCGTTTTTCCGCTCTATTTTCTTGCTGCCTTCACTGTGCCTGAGTGAGTGAGTGCCTCCGTGTTGTCTCGAATTGGGCAGCCTGTTCTACTGTCCCTTTTGGATGACAAACTGCGCCATCTACGGTGCACCCTTCTGAGCGGCAGCTTAAAATAAAAAGTCCTCTTCGGGGACAGGATGTCAAATGTGACGTCTTTTTTTTTCTTCCTTTCTTTCTTGCCTTTGCTCTCACCCTTGTCATGCGTGGAACATCTTTTTCTTCTTTGATACGTTACGACATACCTACCACCCCTACAGAACAACCAACGAATGTTCAGCTGGAAGAAACAGAACCCGCCGTCAAAGCAACGGCAACAACAGGCTCAAGGCGGAGGAGACTACAGCGACCTCATTACCCAGGGGATGCGACTCGCCAACGAGGACATTGACGAATCAGGCGCCGACACTGGTGACTACATGGGTGACGAAGGTGATGAGGACCTCGGCGACATGGACTTGGACGACCCTGAGCTATTGGTAACGACAAGAAGTCTTCTTTTTTTTCGAAGAAAGAAAAAAAAGTACCGGACAACACAAGAGTGTGTGCGTGTTGGTGTGTCTAACGTATGCTCTCGTCACACTTGTGAAAAACATAGGCAGAGTTGCAAGGACTTACAGGAGAGGCACCTGCACCACGCCCAAAACCAGCTGCGGGATTGACCAAGCCTCCTCAAAAACCAGCACAAGCACCAGCGCCAGTAGCACCAGCGCCACGGTCAGTCCCTGCAACAAAACCTTCTCCAGTTCCAGCAAAGAGCCAACCCCTTGTTCAGCCACCCTCCCAAGTCACGCCGCCACCACCAGCCAGCAACCCTGCGGCAAACCCTGCACTGGCAGGACTTGGACTTGATCTGGATGGCGTCATGGAAGACGATGACGACGAAGAAGTCGAATTGACAGAGGACGATTGGAACGACCCCCACTTTATGGTAGGTCACAGGTTACTGCCACTTCCACAAAACCTATCTTTGGTAAATATATTCCCTTTGCTAATTAGCTATGGATACCTCATATAGGCGCAACTGCAATCTCTTGGCGGCCATGCGGGCGGACACCAGGACAAAGAAACACTAGGAAAGAGCACTACTGCGCCTGTCAAAACTGAAGTACCAGCACCAAAAACAACTACCATCCTAACAGAATCTGGACCCCTCAGCGCCAGCAACAACAGCTTCAATATCACGCCATCATTACCCGACCGCAAACTAGCATCGGCAAGCTCATCCATGATTGCTATTCCGCCTCAGGACAAAGCCTACAACGACGAAGACATGGACGGTGACTCGCTTATGACCGACCATACAGACGACTCCAAGGTCCAACCAGAACAGCACAAGCCCTCTTCCCCAACAGAAGTCAAGCCGCCCAAGCGTGTGGAGACAATACCAAAGACAAACCATAAGGACCTCCTCAGGCTTCTGCAGACGCGTGAAACCCAATACAAGCGCGCCGCGTTGGATGCCAAGCAAGCAGGAAATATGGCCTTGGCAAAGGATCGAATGAAGGTCTACAAGTCACTACAGGGCTGGATTCAACTTGTCGAGGCCGGTGGATTCCTTGACCTGGAAATATACCCAATCCCCGAAGAGCCTCCAGCAGCAGCCCCAACGGCAGCCGTCGGTGGATCGGCCGCCCAGGTATCTGCAGCTTCGACGCCTCAGACTGCAACCAATGCTTCTACGCCAAAGCCCTATTCCCCACCCATCTCGACACCAGCAGCAGAACCAACAACTCAAGTTTCTAGCAGCATCGCGGAAGCATCAGGCGAGGACATGCGAGCAGGACCTGGCCGTGCTCTAGCAGGAATTCAGTTCTCACAGCTCAGGGCGGATGATGACTTTCAGATTGTCTCCAACTCGGACGATGATACTTACGACATGCTGGAGTCGCAATTGGAGTCCCAGATCAAGATGTGTGACTCTACGCTCAAATATTACTTCCAGACGGGCGACAAGAACACGGCACTTGAGTTCCACAAGTTAAATAAGAACTTTAAGGCCGATTTGGTGTCGCTGCAGTCTCACCGGAGTCACGGAAAGAAGGCACCCGCATTCCACTTCCAAGATGTGCGTTATGAGCAGGAGCACGGCTTTTATCAGGAAATTGGGCTGAACGACTTGTCACTTAGCATTCTGAGAGCATGGGACCTGTCGCACAAGGATGTCCAACCTGCGGATATTGACGCATATGTTATGTGGGACCTTGGATGGCCTACTGAATCGATGGCGGGAGCAGGATCTGGCAAGGGTACGACACCTAGTATCAAGAAGACGGCCAAGCCTGACTACAACTACTCCAAAACTCTGGGCATTGAGCGGACAAGGGCTTTCAACCGGTTTGTCGAGAGGAGAAAGGCCACGTTTGAGGTCTGGCACTATCGTGGGCTGCTGTGGAAGGACTACTTGATCGGACGTGGACAAATTGCTCTGCAACCCCTGCTGGAACACTCCGAGATCCACGAAATCATTCCAGTGAGTGCAACTGCAAGAAGACATTATATGATCAACGAATATCGCGATTGACACTGCGAATATCTACAACATAATCATACTCACCTGTTTTGCGCTTTGTAGCTCTTGGATCCTACAAACCGAAGGAATACTGGAGGAAAGATTGAGGTCAAGATTCGTCTGCAGCGCCCACTTTTGAAACCGGAGATTGTTGTCAAGGAAGAGAAATGGCTGGTGATTGACGAGTTCAATTCTGGAGGTCTCGGATTCCCTTCGACTGTTGCGGTTACATCCCCTTCTCGGTCATCAGGAAGCCCCGCAATTGGACGAACAGGAGCACCCGCAGGAAAAGCAACTAAGGCAGTACCCGCTGCCCCCGTTGCAGCAACACCTACTCCTGCTAATGCGACACGTGCAGCTGGTATCCCAAGTCCTGCTGCGCCGGCTGTCGCTGCAGCGTCGACAGCTTCGGTGAAACAGTCACCAAAGCCATCATCAGCTTCAACAGCAGCAGCAGGGCAGCGTTCTGCGCCAGCCAGTCGAGGCGCTGCCCCTGCCGCCGCTTCACCAAAACCAAACGCTGCACCTGCGGCAAAGAACTCACCTGCTGCAACGGATGCGGAAGAAGAGAGCGAATCGGATAAGGCGCTCAACGAATTGAACAGGTAATTAATTCAGCGAATTATCATTGAATTTGCTATCCTCGTGCGAGTGTTTCACTTTTGCTGACCGTAATCATTTTCATACGTGTTGAATGTCACATAGCATTGAACTTTTGGTATCAAATATGGTTTTGGAGAGCGAGATCCAGATTGCCCAGTCAATGATCCACGACGCCAGGGCCGTTGGCAATGCAGAGGCAGCAGAGGAATACCAGGATAGGTTGATGCAGCTGGAGATCAAGATGAAGCTGTTGGTACTACAGGTGCAGACGGGCCAGTTGACGATGGATGTGTACTGTCAGTCTGTGTATGGCAGGATTGGCAAGGACAAGAAGCTGGCGGTTGAACTTAAGCGACTGGGGATGGTTCCTGAGGCCAAGCGGGCCTTGGCGCGGTCGAAGATCATGGCGCAGGAGATGAAGGAAGTGGAGGAAGCCATGGCGGCGCAGGGCGAGGAGGACGAGGAGCAGGAATGAGGGGGAGGAGGAAGGCAGTAGGGTATCAGGGGATGATGATTTGAAGTGAAGAGGGGCTGACAGATACATTTATCACTCATTTCTGAGTGAAAGGGGGTGTGCGTCTTTGGCCGACCCCCCATTTGATGTAATAAAGAAAACGCGCTCCCATTCGCTGATCTGATTGTGTGCGCTGGCAGAGAAGGAGAAGGACACAGGGCAAGGAACGAAGCACAAAGTAACAGAGAAACAGAAATTGAGTTTGATTCCAAGCACCGTTCATTACCCAAGGAACCATATTTCTTTTCTTTTCTTCTTTCCCTCTTTCCTCTTTCCTTCTTTCTCCTTTTCCTTCTTTCCTTCCGTTTTGCATACACTCACCGCCTATTGTCTATCTCTCCTCCCTCCTTTCCTGCACCCACTCCCGGCACTCTACTCTCCCATCTCCCTTTTGCACATCTCGCAACTCTTTGCTACCACCAACACATTCCTTCATCAACCCCCTCTTGCGATAAAAACCATCGTCAAGACCAGAGAGCTAGTCAGGCACCATTGCGAGTCAGAGGATGCTCGCCCACAACAAACCTCAAGCCTCGACCACCTCCGAGTTGTTGACTCCCAGACCCCATGGCGAACATAGGCACACATCACCACAACTACAAGCACATCAACAACACTCAACACAACAACGGTCATCCTCGCTCCTTCCTCAACCCCATCCAAGACAGGAACGGCCCAAAAGAAAGATCTCTCATCGAGAAACGACTCCTTCTTCAAGAACTACGACATCCGACACTGGCTTGTCTCATCAGCCCAAGCGTATCGATTCTCAGGAACCAATGGCCCCTGCAGATTCAAGAACACATCTGAATGACACCTACCTGCAACGACCCCCTTCATTTGAGCCCTTTGGCATCCACCGCCAGGACCAGCAACAACGACAGGAGCGTCCCCAACGGAGAGCTGCCTCTGCCGAGACAGAGTCGAAAGGCAGGATAACAGATAATGCCACCGTTCACGACCAGAATATCGACCCACGGCACAACGGGACGGACGCAACAGGTTCAAACCAGTACCAGGCCAATCTCGGACGACCAACAAGGATAGACCATCGAACCAAGCGGATCCCGGCAGTTGTTGGAGGGGTCACGAAGCATGGAGAAGACCATGATGGTCGCTCAATTGCATCAAGCGCAACTACAACTTCCCTTTTCGGTCGAGGTGAAACTGGACCACACCGAGACATACACCACTCTAATCAGCACATTCAGCACAACACAAGCCAGCCAATGACCATCCGAGACATTGTCGACAGCGAAGAACTCAGGAACCAACTCGCTGAACTCCATAGGTCCCTGAACAGCAATCCCGACCCTCATCCACCCCAGTACACATCCTCAGCGCAGGCGCAAAACAGACCTTCCAACAAACAACCTTCACCAAAATACCCACAGGCGCCATCATCAACCGTACAGACTGACCGGACTGGACCTCAACGTGGCTTGCGGGACAACAACGTGGCGAATGATCTGACCATGGACACGTCCTTCCTCGAGAAGAGGTTCAGAGCACGATTGGAAGCAGACATCCAAGTAAAAAATAATATGGTGCAATGTTTATTTTGTTTCTTCTCTTTGTCACTGTTTGTTGTTGCACATCGGACCTAACATTGTTACACCGACTTTTTTTTGGGGGGGAAATCGGTATAGGTGATGGAGGCGCCTCGGGAACATGAACATACGACGGACAATGGACGGGTGACAGCGAGCAGCAACATTCGCGAGTCTGACTACCGAAAACTGTTACCCTCAGAACGACAGCGCCGGGAACTATACTCTTCCTCCTACTCCCCTTCCAACTTTTCGTCTGTGGAGGAAATCGACGAAGGCGTTGAGAAAGACGAGGACGATGACGAGGACGAGGAACAAAATACCGCCGAGCTCAAGGGACCAAACATTCCCAGGATAGTGCAGACCCCACCGTTATCTCAGCCTCAACAACAACGGCCACTAAATCCTACCAGCAGTTTGAACCAACGTCGCATGGAACCCGTCGAGCATCGGAATAATGGTCGACCTCCGAACGCAGGATACGAAAGTGGCGGAGAGCTTTCGTTTGATCGGGAAGTCGCCAGAGCGCGTGCCAGGCGAGAGTTTGGAGCGTCGCAGGACAATGGCTCTGGCCGACCCAATGGCGCAGGAGGCCCAGTTGTAAAGGCGAGCAGACTGGACCATGGAAGAGATTTGGCACTTGAGGATCTTGCGTCACCCGTCCGTTACGACTTTGACGACACTCAAGGAGGCCAGCACCAATTGAGAGTAGGCGAGCAGCCAGTCGGCGCAGTCGAACAAGGACCAAACAGAAGAGCTCGACCACAATACCCCACCGTGACTCCTGAGGAAGAGATGGAGCGTCTGAACATGGTTACTAAAGCCGAAGACCGGTTCATGGAGCTTGCCGGGTCGCTGGGAGAGGGACAAGGTGAGCAACAGTATTTTTTTTAATGCCCTATATTATGCCAAGTGTTCCTTTCTACTTGTCCGCTCATTGTTGCTAACATTATCATATGCGATTTATTTTATTCTTAGCGGTCGCATCTTTATTGGGGACTTTGAAGGGCATGATCAGGCAGCTCAAGGCTGAGAAGAGATCATCCATGTCGACGGTAAAGGACCTCAAGAAGGATCTCAAGCAAGCACAACGTGAACTCCAGCGGACACGTAAGGCGAACGAGAAGCTTTCCAAGGCTAAACCGTCAACGACGAGCCATAGGAACGGATCGAAGCACGACAAAGGCACGAGCCTGGACTTAAATAATGCGACCCTGAGGCCAAAGATAAACCAGTCCCAGGAGGAGAAGGAGCAGGAGAGGAAGAACGCCGCCATCCAACGGGAGAAGGATCGCGCTGAGCGAGATGTCCGGGCGCTGCAGAAACAACTTGATGCATTGGAGAAGCAGAAGGAGGCTATGCAGAAGCGGGAGCGACTCCGGGCAGAGGAAGAGGCGGACTTGCTGTTCTTGATCGAGTCCGAAAGCGAGGACGAAGACGAGGAAGAGGAAGGCTCTGAGAGCGAGAGCGAGAGTGAGATTGAGAGCGACGACGACGATAGCTTCCGGATACAGAGTGAGAGTGCAGTGAGTGGACGCAGCGATCGAGAGGCACCTTTCGTTGATACCCGGGCTCGCAGGAACCCAAAGGCCATGAAACGATCGTCTAGCAAAGGAACGTCAGCTACGAAGGCCAAGGATGTTCGGCGCCATCGTACTGAGGTCGACAACCACCGTGCGCGGGATCGAACAAGGCAGGCAACCCAGGGTGCGGGTTCTCGTTCCAAATCGGCTCACCCTTATACTCACCATCCCGTCGACAATGTGGTCCATATTCACCGCCTCGTTTATTATGGCGACGCTGACATGGAAGACATTTCTAGTTCCCGGCCAAAAGTCGTCAAACCGCGTCTCCACCACTCAGCCTCAAGACTGGACGACCAGTTCGCCGACCGTCACGAGGATGCTCATCGTCTGAATATCGGGGGCGTTCATCGTATCAACGATGCGGGTTTCAGTTCATACCGTCGTGGCTCGCCACACCAATTGGAGAAATCTGGAGCCAGCAAGTCGATTCTGAGCAGGTCATTCCCAGGACAGAGGATTCATGCTTCGCAACACTTTGAAGCACCTGCTGAGGAATTGAGTCCGTCACGACCGCATCTAAGGAAACACCAGACTGCCCCTCATGAGGTGAACTGGGAGGAACAAGGACAGCAGAGTATCGGAAGACCTGTACAGGCACAGAAGGATGGAGAGGCGTATCCACTCTACCGGCCGGGGCCTCAAGCCGCTTCCACGACTCAAGGATCTGCGCGTATGGTGACACACGTGCAACATGGTTTCAGTTTGCGGAGTGCTGGTGCCCACGAACTCACCGTCCCACTCAAGGTATGTAGTCTATATCTTACATTGCCCAATTCTGCGTCTGGAATGATAGCCAGCGTAAAAACTGACATCATTTTTTTACTATTGTTATTGGCATGGTTAGAATCCAAACTCTCAGCGGAAAAAGATATCCATTGACCTGCAGAGGATCCTCTCGTTACTCAAGACTCACGATCCAAGACGGTGTACTGTCTGCTGTAATGGTGGTGACGGACGAGATCATTCTACGCATCACCAGGACGACCAACAACAACAACAACAACAACAACAACAACAACAACAACAACAACAACAACAACAACAGCAACAGCAGCAACCTTCTCGGCCTACCATCAAGATTGACGGCAGGCCTGTACTCATACGGCACAAGTCCTCGGCCACCACCACCACCATTTGCTCAACAACAATGCAGCCTTCGTCGTCTTCTCGTGCGGGTCGTCATGCTGTCAAGATCAACGACGAGTATCGTGATGCGGTCTCTGACTCTGAGCTATCGGTGTCATCGGTATCGGACAGTGAGGTGAGGGGGAAGAAGGGGACTGCCAGGAACGAGTCGAGGGGATCGAGGGATCATGGAGCAGGAGTCGGAGGACCGTCCTATCCAACAAGGCAGCGGCGATCACAAAGCCAACCGCCACAAGCTACCGAGGCCAATGTTAGCAATACCAACAACACCAATAACGACCATGATGATAATGATGACGAAGACGATGAGCAGCACCCTCCAGAGTGGAAACTTCACGTCACGCTGTGCAAGCTAGACAAGGAGGTTCAACAGCTGCGGAAATCTCACCTGGATTTGTCTGGCAAGCTGGAGCGACTCGGAAGTTCATCCAACCTCCAGCCTGCCTCTTCGATGGTCGCCGCTGCTGCTGATGAGACAGGATCCCTGAGCCTGGAAGAGCAGGAGAAGAAGCGACAGCAGCGGCGACAGCTTCGACTGCAGCTTCAGCGAGTGGTTGATAGTCTGGAGGAAAAGGCGGAGGAGATCTTGAGTCTGCAGCATTACCTTCTGGAACAGCAACAGCAAGAGAGTCATGAGCAGTCAGAGTCGGTTGTGTCCGAAAGCAGTCGGTTGACGCGTAAAATCCGGAAACCTTCCGCCATCGCCGTGGAGGATGATGTTGGACAGGATGGCGACGACTTGAGCGTAGGTGAGAGACAGGTTTCTGGTAGCAGGGGGTTGAGGGAGCCCGAGAGGTTCAAGCATCGAACCGTCAATGGATCTTGAATTTTGTAGACATATCAATTGCATCGTCCTTCATTCACAACCCACAGTAAAACCATCAGATACCCGCTCCCTCACAACATGTACAGTGCAAGGTAGATATTATGTTATCGTTGCTGGTTATGTGTAACACGTTCAAGGTTGTGGAATCCAAGTTTGGAAGGAGACGAAAAAAATGAAGTTACAAATGGCTCACAAGAAGGTAAAGATAAAGAAGCAGCAGCGTAGAAAAGGAATCATAAACGGACACTGAAGTAAGGAAAGAAGATGAGGAACTGGAGCATGACCCTTGCAAGCAACACTCCTTACCCCACGGTCTCTTTTGGTTAACAAAACCCGCCTTGCCAATAATAAACCCATTCCCTTCCCGCGCTCATCTGTGCGATGAATTGTGCGTGTGGTTCTGTTTTTTTTTCGTTCTTTGCTATTTTTTAAACCCGGGTACAAGAGCCCCCTGTTATCGCGCTGGACCTTTTTTTCCTTTTGTTTTCTTAAAGATGGTCTATTTTCATATTGATGTGCGATAAATGCTAGATCCACACAGCAGGCTTACAAAAAGGTAACTACCACCTTGTCAACTTCGCGGCCATTCTCGAGGTGATCGTCAATGCCATTCTTGCAAAAGTTCGCTAGTTTGCAGTAGTCCTCAATGAAGGCTTTATCAGAGTGCGCTTGACGAGGCGACTTGATTCCTTCTCTCGTTCTGCTTCCATCCATCTTACACACCCACACATTCGCACGCACACGACATTTTCGCATCCCCTTCGTTTTAGTCGGGGTGTGTCCGCCAGTGTCCACAGTTCCTCTTTTGGGGTGTGTAGTTTCGCAGGTACTGTTGAGTGCGAAAGAACTGGAGATGTCTCTTCAGATGGTACCTTTGTTCCTGCTCCAACAGCCGTGGCGGATACCTCTTCATCTCTTTTTCATTCAATTGAACGTACTGTATGCACTCAGAGTTCCTACTCCTTTGCCCCTGAAAGAAAGTAAACATTTGCGCCAGTTTACATGCCTCCCAGGCGGACTTTTGATTAGAGTGCAGTACAAGATACGAATAATAACATTCATGGGCGTAAGGATCAAAGACCAAGAGAAAAGGCAATGACAGATATTGGTGGGTTGACATGATGACATTGCGTCCCTTTATCCATTGTGTTCGTCCTCCCTTCTCACCTCTTTTGTCCTTGACGTGCTTGCTACGTTCTTTCCTTTTGCCACATTGAATTTATGGTCCTTCGTCTTTCTCTTCCCCTGCACACATCCCCAATCCCATTCCTTCCCCACCTCTTCTCCACCCCGTTCTCATTCCTTCAATTGAGCCCGTTCATCATTTACACACCCTCCCATATCGACGACAACAATGATGGCTAATTGTAATTTGTTTGTTGTCTAGTGGATAGAGACCTTGGGCTTCTTTTCACTATCCTGTTCACTGTCGCCCATTTCTTCCGCCTTGCGCTTCTGGTTCGTATCCTCTGTTGCTGCTGATGCTCCTGCTGCGGTCTGTTCCGTCTTGACATCCTCTGTTGTGGATGCTGGTGCTGGTGCTGGTGATGATGCAGAAGAAGATCCTGCAGCGGGCTTGGTTGACTTGGGCTTGATCAGGCTGGAGATATCAATGGCTGTCTGTGCCTTTTGTTGGACTATGGCCTCGTTCAGCATGGCCAGCTGTGTCTGACCCTCGGCGGGCTTCTTGTTCATGCTTGCGATCAAATCCTGGGTCTGTTTTTTGTTATTCAGAGGAAAAGGTTAGCAAATATGTCAATTAACACATCAGTGAATATGAAAATGTATCAAAAATTTACCTTCTGCTCCATTTCGCCAACAAGTTCGTGCAACTCGACCAACTCGGCAGCCATCTTGGTCTCGTTCTCCGAGGCATCGACCGCACGAGCCTTGCCCTTGCCTGACGCCAAGAGTCCGTTCAATTTCTGGATCCTATCCTTCAACACATTCGACGCCTTATGGATGTGCTCCTGAGTCAATTCCGATTCAGTAGGAGAATATTCCAACGCCAAAGCCAGCTTATAATGGGCCTCAGCCAACTGACGATCATCAGCTTCAAGACGAGCCTCCTTAATCGTAATCGCCTCTCTGTAATCATTGACGGCTTGTTCAAAGTTCTCTGACTCAAGCGAGACATCTCCTAGGGCAATGTGGACATCGCCTAGCTTGAGGAGGGCTTCTTCGGTGCCCATGCGGTGGAAAAGCACACGGGCCAGGTCGAGGACATCCCAGGCCACTGCGAAATCGTCGGCCTCTTCCTCTCCTTCTGCGCCGCCTTCACCGCCCTCCTGACCGTCCTCACCCTCCTCCTCGTCCTCGTCGTCGTCATCATCGCCTTCGAACACGAATCTGGGGTTGCTGGGTGCTGATGACGAGGCTAGATCAATAATAATCAAATGACATGGCGATAACTAAGGGTTAGCAAAGGACTCATTGCTGGCGTACTTTTGATCTCAGAATTAATAGCAAATAAAAATCATAGGAGGGACTTACAGGTTGACCCGCTGATACCACCGCCAGCGGCGGCAACAACAGCCTCCAGTTCCTTGTTTGACTTTTTCTCGGTCACGCCGCCGAGGACGGAGCTCTGCTGGATAGCGTATTCGAGCAAGGCCTTGCCGTACATGAACAGCGTGTCCGCGCATTTTGTGTTTGTCTCTCCATACACCTGTCCACTACATTGTCCGGTGTCCAGTCCCGCAGAAAAGAAAAAATGGTTTGTCAGTTTTTTGTTTCCTTCAACAAACAACTTTGTCCCTTTTGCCACGCTTTTCGCCACTTTTGATATTGTGGAAGAAAAACAAAAAAAAAACAAACAAAAAGAAAGCAAAGACGTACAGCATCTCGGAAGCAAGTCCAAACTTTTCGACGGCAAGCTCATAGTCCTGAAGTGCGAATGCCTTGGCGCCAACATCGTTCAGGGCCTGGATGGCTGCTTCGGTCTCGGGGTCGATGGGTCCATCGTACAGGAAGAGTTCCTGCTCCTGCTCCTGTTGATGCTGTTCTCCCGAGTTGTCCATGATGGCTTTGTTTGTGAGGCGTGTGTGGTGCCGATGGAGAAGGAGAAAGAAAAGGTGGAGGAGAAGAGGAGAAGATGGAGAAGGGGGAAAAGAAGAGATGTTTCGAAGGCAAAGGTGGGTGTGAAAACCAGCTGAGAAAAACGGTGGTTGTTTTGATGGCCGCTTCAAAGCAGTCACTTAAATCGCAATTGAAGGCAAACGCGTTCACGAAAAGTCGCGTCGATTAAGCAGAAGAAACAACGACGAGGTGGAAATCAAATTAAGTAATGCCTCTGCCAAGATAAATCAAAAAACGAAGAACGAAGGTCAAAGTCAAGAAATAAGGCAAAGCAAAATAAAGTGAAGTCAAGTGAAGGAAAATCAAGGCAGACAAGTCAAGTCATGAAAAAAAGAAACAAATGAAGTTAAAGCAAGGCAAGAAAAAAAAAGGCGCAAAGTGAGTGCGAGTAACATTGGATTGTAGTTTTTATTATTACTAATAATTCAGTGTAGGATATGTTTTAAATGTTCTTGTGGAAAGAAGGTGGGGATGGTATCGTAATTGTGGCGGAAAAGGGTTGGACTATCGATGATCAAAGAGAGGAACTTGAATATGTAACCAGACTACTCAAGACGACCCTCCAAGACTGACCGATTCTAAATGCAAGCCCACGCCTCCTCTTTTGGTTTTTTTGGTTTTCTTTTCTACTACTACTTCTCCTGCCGCTGTTCCTCTTAATGCACGTCGAAAGTGGGAGTCGACGTTTACTTGCCCCAGGCGGTCTGGTTGCGGAAGAGATCACAGTGGTGGGGGTGCTGCAAGCAGTACTTGGGGACCAAAGGAGCGGCGAGAATGCCACGGTCGACAAGACGCTCACGGAAGTCTTGGATACGGGCAGAGAGCTCGGTGGCGCGCTTGAAGCCCTTGGAGTTACGGTTGCCAGACCAAAGGGACTCGGCCAAGGCTGCAGTACGGGGCCAGACCTTGGTGTCGATGTTGGTGGAATCAGCCTGCTCGGACCACATGGCGACCTCACCACCAATGACGTGCTTGGCCTCGGCAGCGGTCAAACCCTCGGTGAAGTCGAAAGAGTAAATGCGCTGCCAAGTCTTGTAGGGATCGCACCACGAGGCGCCGGAACCGAGGTAGTTGTTCGAGGCGGGGTAATAGGCCGAAGGGTTGGCATCGAAGGCATCCTGGATGGCCTTGGGAAGTGCTGGGGGACTGTTGACGTTGTAGCGGGGATCGTTGGTGACCCATCCTCCGTGACCGCAGTCGAGATACAAGAAATCGGCCGAGGAAACGATGATATCGTAACCCTTCTGGGCGAGCTTCTTGATGTTGTCGACACCCTGGTTCCAGGACTGCATGATGACATCCTTGGGGACGGACTTGGCGGGGAAGTCGGGAGAGAGGACGACATCCTCCCACATGACCAGGCGACGCGAGGGCTTGTCCTTGAAGATGGGGAGAGTCTTGTCCATGTAGTACTGGGCAAAGTCGGGGTAGGTTGCACCGGGGCGCTTCTTGAACCACTCCTGGGAGTACGTGGAGTAGTTGTAGCAGTAGGTGTGGAGCTCATCGAAACCGACGTGGAAGAGGTTGTCCTTGAAGACACCGGTCAACTCTCTGTAGACATCCTTGATCAGCTTGTAGGTACCCTCGTAAGCAATGTCAAGCTGACCGGGGTTAGGCTGGACAGCGGAGTGGTGAGTCCAGCCATCGTTATCCCACCAGGAGTCGGCGCAGGTGACGGCCTTCTTGTCGACCTGGAGCCATCCGGAGGAGGAGTGACCGGGCATGTCGAGCTCGGGCATAACACGGACACCGCGCTCGCGACCGTACTTAATGACGGCGGCAATGTCCTTCTGGGTGTAGATCTCGCGGGGAGAGTAAGCATCCTTGGTCATCTGAGGGTACTTCTTGATCTCAACGGGCCAGGACTGGTTGTCGGTGATGTGCCAGTGGAAAACGTTCATCTTGGCGTAGGAGAGGGCGTCAATTTGGCGGTAGAGCGACTTCAAGCTGTAGAAGTTGCGGGAGGTATCGTAGAGGACACCACGGTGAATGTACTTGGGACCATCGGCAATGTGGACGGGCTGCTCGATTTGGAGACCCTTCTTGCCGTCGCTGATGACGATCTGGTTGAGGGTCTGGAGACCGTGGAGGGCACCCCAAACGGTCTTGGCCTTGATGGTACCCTGACCGGCAGCGGTGATATCAAGGGTGTAGGTCTCGTCAACTCCGTGCTGAAGGTCGGCCTTCAAGTCGGAGACGTGGACCTGGATAGTCTTGAGGGTCTTCTTGTTGTTGTTGGAGTTCGCGGCGTGGGCGGCACTGAACTCTTCCTCATCGCCACGCTTGCCGAGGACGGGGAATGGGGGGAACTCGGCGGCGGGGCGCTCCCAAGTGACAGGGATCCATCTCTCGGACTTAATCAAGGAGGCAGTGCGAGCGTAGGCCTTGTTGAGGATATCGTGCTTGGGTCCAACGATCTTGAAGTTGTTGTCGACCTTGACGGGGCCGGTCTTAGCCCACTGGATGGTGACGGGAGCGGGGAGAGGGTTGACCTTGACGGCCTCGGTGACGGAGAGGGCCAAAAGACCGATGGCGGCAGCGATGGTGATCTTCATGTTGGAGTAGTTGAAGGAAGGGTGAGAGGTTGATAGAAGTAGAGGAAGGGAGAAGGAGTGAGAAGGGGGATGAGGGAGAGGGGTGAGGGAGAGAGAGGGTAGTAAAGTAGCAAGTGAAGGGAGGTTGGTTGGTTGAGTGACAAGGAGAAAAAAGAAAGGCGGAAGAGAGGGATACTTTTATAGGATATTTTTTTTGGGTGGTTGATGGATTGGCTCAAACCAGGGGCCAGGATGGTTTCCGTTTTTTCATTCACTGTGGCAAAAGGTAAAAAAGATGCAGTTGCGCCCGCAATGAATAAATAAACAAGCTGTAGAGAGAGAGGTATAGAATACATTGCATCCTCGGAGAGGAGGGATGAGAGCAAGAACAGGGTTGACGCAGGGAGGGAATAAGGGAGGGGAAGGAAAGAAGGATAATATGCCAACGACAACATAAACAACGACATAGACAACAACAGGCAACGGTTTTGGGGATGGATCGCATCCAATGCTTAACCTTCTCACTCTTAGTGCCAAATAGTATGGGGCTCACATATCACACTTTTTTTATGGACACTTCTTGTTTATTCGAAGGGATAGGATTGTACACACACGCACTCACCCACTCAATTACACTCTTGCAGGGTAACAGAGTGAGGGAGTCGACTCTATCCCTTGTCTGGTCCTCACTTTTGAAGACAGCGCCGTCTGTTCCCCTGTATACATTCCACATCGACGCAGTCCAGACCCCCTCTCAGACATACGCCATTATTGTTTTCATTCTTGCGCGTCGTTTTTCTTTTGTTGATTTGATTGCTGTTCCTTGTCTTACCAAGAGGAGGTTGGGCAAGCTGTCGTTATCTTGGAGCAATCGAAACACAATGATGAATCATGCAGCAGAGGGAATGATGGCGATGATGTTCATTTTTTGGAGGGTATAGGAGAACAAAACAACACAAAGAAAAAAAAAGAATCGAAGAACAGTCGACTGTGTGAGCCGTGGTTGCAGGGGGGGAGGGTGCAGCAAACAGACAGGAGAGAAAGGAATAGAGAGAGAAATGGGTTGTCCGTGGAAAAGTTAGATTAGATGGATGATGGAGATGTGATTGGCCGAGCTTATTGGTGGCACACCAACCTTATTGACAGATGATCAACTTTCAATTGGAATTGGTCCGACTGAATATCTATCTCCTCATTTTTCACTGCACTTGGGTTGGTTGGTTGCTTGCGTGTACCGCTGTTGTTGATATGAATCCTATCTCCTCCAGTCTCCTAAATAACACATTCGCTCTCTCACTCACCTCTGTCTTCACTGCTGCTCAAATTGTACGTTACTAACACTCGACACTCCATCGACGATGATACCATTCAGCGATTCACCAAGGGCTACTCTCCGGTGGCTAGTTACCCTGATGAAAAAAATGTCGCGTGCCCTTCCCACACTTTTTTTCGAACTCCCGTCGGCCTCCATTGGGAAGTGTGAAACTACCGGCACCTGGCTTTGATCCATTCAAGCTCACATCTCAATGCATATTTTACAACTCCACCTCTTCTTTTGTTCGCATTACCCAAAAAGAACAAGAATATCGAATGTGAGGCACACGTAGAGACGAATAAAAGAAAAGAGAAAGAGAAAGAAACGAGAGCCAAATGTTGATAAATGCGATCGCGCCCTTGATTGTGATCAAACCTTAATGGCCAACACGGAAGAAGAATAGGATTGGTCCGCCATTTGACGTGAGAGCATTTTTGTCTACTCACGGTCAACGGACAAAGAGAGAGAGAGCGAGCAGGACGGATTGGGGGAGAGGAGAGTAGGGGTGGGATGGGATAATACGGGTCGTAGGAGAAAATGGGAAGCCTGAAATGAGGCGAGAATGAAGAGTGCCTCCGATGGCTGTCTGTTCACCCACACTCTGATCTCTTATCGAAGGTGCCACCCAAATTGTACAGTTGGAAACCACAACACAAACATACATACCTCCGCGCAGTCGGCCTTAAGGGATCAAACTATCCATGCATCACTTCACACCATGTCGGGCAATGACTCCATCCCCAATGCACCCTTTCATGGACCTAACAACTCAATTCTGTTTTTGTTCGTCCGCTTTTTTTTAGTTTTTTTAAATGGAAAGGTCTGTGTGCTGGTAATACTTAGCGCCCTTTGCTTCTTCCTTCTTTCGCACTTACAAACTTTTTTCTGGATCATTGGGTTATGCTTTTTGGGTTTCATTTCCACCTGTAATTTTCGTGCCTTCTTACATTAACGCTCCTTACTTCTTCGATTGCTCGTTAGAGTGGAAACAAGAATACAATGGCTAAGGAATGAGCAAAGCCCCGAGCCTCGAACCAGTAGATTGGCTTTCAAAAAGCTATGAGTAAAATCACGGTTTAAGAACAAAAAGCTAAAAGAAAACAGAAAACAATAGAAAACATTACGATTGCTGCCCCATTGATATTTTCAAAGAGCTAGTGGCAACAAAAACAAATGGTCAGTCGCTAATAATAGAGATTCCCGCATCAAAGAACAGACCTCTTTGTCTGGTATCGAGGGGTGATTGGAGAGTTTTGTTCTCTTTGTGACCACAATGAACAGTCTAGCCAACAGGGGAAACAGTTACCAAAAACTAAAAACATAAGGACGAAATGAACTGGGCGATCCATCTTATCAAGAAAAGAGGAGATTAACCATGGCCCTTACCGTAAGTCCCGCAAACACAAGGTGCGCATTCCAAGGAGACGAAGAACAAGAAGAACAACAACAACAACAATAGAAAACACAGACAAATATGGTCTGCATAATCGTTGAGAGGATCTGTCTATGACATGCATGTCCTCAAAGCAATATCCCGAACAATGTGGTCGAATACCGTTAGGCCGTAAGCTTGACTAACCCTGAGTGAGTTTTTTTATTTCTTTGAGGAATGGCAAACCATTCGTTGAAAGCTAAGAGTTGAGAGTGTTCGTTTTGAGACTCCTTTAGGGGGCGCACCTGATTATCTCATACATTCAGGGTCCGGATCCAGCTGATTGCCTGCAATTACTAAATGGAAGGAAAAAAGAAGAGCTCCTTCCTTGGACTGGTCATGAGAATGAACCTTGGCTGTTCATTCAACACCTATGATGTGTGTACTTCCCTCATCCTCCATCCCCAACCTTCATCCTCATTTCGTTCTTGTCCATTGGATTGTTATGTTTGTGTCCTTCATTTTGTGATTGCAACGGGCTCTATTCCACAATTAATCCCCTTGGAGGATTAGGAAAAATGACCATCGTCCAGTAGAAAACATCATTCGAACTAAAGAACAACAAGAGCAATCCACTCTTCTATTGAAAGGAGAGAAGGCAGATGACTGACAGAGGCAAATAACAACTGCAGCAAGAAAGAGAGCCTCCCCACAACTTTTTATGTCGAGCCGATAAAGTTTACGTTCAAGTGTACCCATGGCATGGCAACTTTCTATATCTCGCCTCCATCAAAGGTTCTAGCACCTCACCTCCTCTCCCACACATCATTGTAAATCGTACGCCGCACAACATCAAACAACACAGACACTGGGAAAATGCGGCGAAATCAACATCCGTTTTCTCGATATCCTATTCTAAGGGCAAGTACCTACAGGTCATCCCTGCAGAGTGCTAAAAGGTACCATTTCATGCATGATACGGTATCTTTTTCTAACAAAACGCGGCGTGTGTCCTTGACTGGTCAAGCTATCGCTAATTTCTGCTCTCTTCAACAGCGGACGGAACGATTTAACGAAAGGTCAGCCTTCCATAAATTCCATCCTGCCGGAACACGCTTTCCTCATTGCATTCCCGCAATGATTCCACGTTTCTTTTGCGCCTTGGATTTAGGAGGGGAGCAGGTGCATTTTTCTTCCTTTTCCCACTTCGACTCTTTGGAACCACCTCACGTCATCCGATGCAAGATCAAAGTTGAGAGAGAACAATGCGTCAATGCTTGCAGCAATGTTTCTGTACACCTGGCAGGTAAAGAAGTACCGACGAGAGGTATCGAGGTATCCCAAATTTCCCCTGGAGGATTGCCCTGGTAAAGGGTATCTCTGGTAAGGACCGGCCACTCTTTGGGCAAGATGAAAAAGAAAAGGTCCAAAGAAGAATCGATTAGATCAGAGAGCAAGGGGAGCGAACATGACCTGTTGCTTTGCTCACCACTACGCCAGACCTGCCCTCTCATTGTCTCCTTTTGATACTTCTGTCAAAGTATCGTTGTTCTTGTTGTGTTTCTTGTTTTTTTCCTTTGTTTTATCTCACGTTGCACACACGAGGCGCGATTGAACTCGGTTTTTTTTAACAATCGTTGTTTTTGTTCCAATCAGTGATGAATGTGGAGCAAAAGAATAGGATTGTACTCTTTTTTTTCCATGGTGGCCCTTTCTCGATTCTGTGCTGGCGCCGTGTTCACTCAGCGCAGCAAAGCCAACATGGACTAAAGAATGAAATAAAGGATTGAGGGTTCATGGTGCATAGAAAACGAGTTGAGAGCGATTGTTTCAATGGATTGGGGCTAACCTTAGAAGAGAGAAAAAAATAAACACAACACCCGCACCCACCGTTCGTCTTTCTGAATTGTCGGTAAAGAGATGGTGACACCTTTCTTTTGCAGATAACGATCAGAACAACAAAAAAAAATGTGTAATGGGATGTTGGAAAGAAGGGTGAGTACACCAACAGAAACAGCGAAGTGAGAGTGAGCGATTATTTGTTATTCTGTGCGAGCCAATGGACAAATATATGCCCGAACTCTTTTACTTGAAGTTAGAAAATGAAGGCGTAAGCGAACACAGGGTGAGGGAAGAAGAAGGTATGGTTCACTCCATCGATGGATCAATGTGGAGCAAGTGAGCGATTCCAACATATTGCTAAGCGCCTCCTCTTCCACGTCCCCAATATGCCGGGCGCATTCGTAATAAGTAAAGACAAACGGAGAATTGTGTTCCCGATCCTAGCTGCAACTATGGGGGGAGGGTTTCGGGGAAGGGTAGTCTACACTCGCGTCACCTCGCAATGGTTTCCTCATGGCATGTTTACGTATGCCTTGTAGTCATTCTCCTCTACTTTCAGATCCTTCATTGACGATCACTCATAGAGATGGCACATGCATATGTAAACTAGTAGCGGTTCCCTGTCAAGCCATGAAGGTTGTTCAATTCCCACGGTTGGAACTCGTTTGGTGTGCATCCCATCCGGTAGCAGTGTCGCTATTTCCAGCGCGATGGTGTATTGCTAGCAACGAGCCTCGACCGAACAGCGTACCGCTGCACTAAGGCAATCAAGAATAAAGAAAACAATGCACTTTTCGGCCTCCGAATGAATGCGATCGCTACCAGTCGCCCCGCCCTTGCAGGCAATCCGTGGGTGAGCCTCGGGATTGTTGGCTATTTTCCTTCATTTTCGCTCTCGTCATTCTCACACCACTACCACGCGAGTCATTAGTTAGTCAGGTTGACGAGGTCGAGTTTCTTGAAACAGTAGAGTATTAGCTGCTTGTTTCCATTTGAAAGTTATGGCCTGTAGAACGGTACTGTTCTATTTCAAGGGGCGCAGATGAGAAATCGACGTTGACCTGACGGTTTAGTCTGTGTAAAATAATGAGCTGAATGACTTTATCATCCAAGATGGAGTATTAGCCCTTAGTTGAACAGTCTACAGGACGTTTGAGGGGCGATCTGACGCAGCTAAGGATCAGCAGTTGGCACTGAAGAAGGGCAACTTTCTTGCTTCGCCCTGATCGCCCGTTTTGACTGCTCACCCAACTAATGGTCTCAGCCTTAAAGCAACAAAGCAAGGCCAGATACACTACAGAAAGCTTATGGCGTCGGTGGTGCTATCTCTCACACATGGCGCCTATCGCGTCGATCCTATTTAGAGTTCACTGTTGCATGTACCTGTTCATCTTAAGGCACAAGTTGAACTGGAGAAATGTAGTATTTGCGATCAAATGATCTACGGCACGCACATTTTTTTTGTCCGTCCGTTGATCCTCATGAAATCACCATTCCTGTCTCTCTTTCCTCTGCAACAGCTCAACAATCAACAGAACAGACACAGTCATGGCCACCGCAGCAATCAGAATGTCGCTCATGACCGGACGCGCCGTCCCACGCGCATGCTTCGCCAGGACCTCAACCACTACTTCGACCATCACACCCGGATCCCGACGCCTCTTGACAACCTCGTCCCCCGCCAAGAACGCTCAAGCCAACAGCTCCAAGGCTGCCGGTGAACAGCAGCACGAGACCATGGACTGGAACACATACTTTGCGCTCCGCAAGACCCGTCGCAACTACGAGCGCGCCTTCATGGTCCCCTCGGCCCTTGTCAGCTTGCTCGGTGCTGGATACTTCTTTGCTCAGAGAGATTTCGACCCTACTCCCATCTTTGGCATGGACCAGGTTATCGTCTACGGTATCGGCACAGTTGCAGCGGGTCTTATTGGATTGGCTATGGGTCCCGTCATCGGAAACAGTATCTTCAGAGCAGCCAATTCCAGAGCGAAGCCCCTTGTCGACAGAGTAAGGAGCCGTTTCGGAACTTGTCATTTATGCATGGATCGTTGAAGGACACGCACGTAAACGCCCACAGACGTGGACATGGACATTAGCATTGACACGTGCCGACTTCAAAACAAGTGGACTTGTATTATCTCTGGCAAACAGGGGAAAGCTGGAAGCGAATAGTCGCGTATTAGGATCAATACTCGATTTACTGATACATACATCCGCATTCTTTCATCGTTCATTATTACAGATGGACACGGAGTTCCTCAAGCACATTGCCAGGAACCGCGCTGACCCTGCAGCCAACTCTATCAGCAACCCTATTCCAGACTACTACGGCGAGAAGATCAAGTCTGTGAGCGAGTACCGCTCGTGGTTGAGAAAGCAGCGCGAGTTCCGCCGCAAGTCTACATTCTACGTTTAAGATCGAATCACATACAATGAAAGGAAAAAACAAGAATAATAACAGCAAACATGCAATCATCTAGAGACAATCCGCTTCTTGAACATGTGTGTGTGTGCCTGACATGGCTTTGTTTGTGATCCAGAGGTGTTGGACAAGACGGACAAAGTACAGTATTTGGCGTGCATTTATCATGCAACTCTTCGCAAGCATGCAAATTCGTGAAAGGCGCTTGTTTCTTTTCAAGCAGACAAGGGGTTTGTTTCGTGCTCTAAAAACCGATGCGATTGTGAGAAAGTATTCCAGCTTGTGTGAGATAGACATGGCGCACGGTCGCAATAATGGTCCAATATGTTTCTAATTCGTGTCGTTAGATCAAGCAATCAACGTCCGTTAAGGGTCGCACAAAGGACAGAGTACTGTTCCTTTCCCTGCTTGCCGTTTCATCATCACACCCATCCTTTTTCTCTTATTACCATAAAACACATTTCACCATCGACATCCTTGTCATCTCGTTCCCTCCGCACCTCTCCTTCCTTCAACTCCCCCACTCAAAAGGAGCCTACCGCGCTCTGACATCTCTGGTCCTCCGAATCAGACAACCGATCGTCTCTCCACCACCCTGCTTTGTTACATCGCACCACTTTAAACCGTCCGGTTCAACTGCCCTGATCAGCCAATTGCTCATCCCCCTTGCCCTGCCTACGTCAAGATGGATCCTTTTTTCAGTCTCATCCTGCTATGCATCGCCATGTTGGTCGCCTCCTTCCTAGCAGGAAACGTCCCTCTCTCCTTCCACCTCTCAGAAGACCGTCTCAAGCTCATCTCTAATTTCGGTGTTGGGCTCCTTGTCGGAACATCGCTCGTCGTTATCATCCCTGAGGGCGTCGAGACTCTCTACAGCACTCCCAAGCCAGCTAAGTCGCCCTCAGCGCAGCTTCCTCCGCCGTCAGGAATCAATGGCCACAACAATCCTATCAAGCGTGCATTCGTCCTCCCTGACACCGTCGCCGCCGATGCTACTAGATTGACCAAGCGCCAGGATGACTTTGTCGTCTTTTCTGCTGACCACCCTTCCCTTGCCAGTGATTCCTTCTTGCAAAGAGAGGAGGCTAAGGCTACTTCATTCGAGGACAACATGGCAGCAACTCTTGTGGAGGGCCGCGCATCCATTGCCAAGCGCCAGGAGGTTGGAGAAGAGGAAGGTGCCATTGCACAAAAACCCGTAGAGCAGGAGCAGGAGGAGGATATTGACAACGACAGTGAACGTCAGAATGCTGGACATGCCGACGACGTCGGTGAGGGAGAGGAGGAAGAGGAAGAGGACGATGCGCACAAGTACATTGGTCTGGCCTTGTTGTCGGGATTCATCCTGATGTTCTTGATTGACCAGATGGGCCCAACTCATGCTCACGGCCACAACAACCACGTCTCTGTCGCCGATTTCACGGAACTGCACAACCTTCAGCTGGACGACAACAATATTCGGATGCCTTCGGCTGCAGGAATGAACGCCGGTGGCGGAAAGAAGCGTGGTAACCCCATCACTATCGGATTGGTCGTTCATGCCGCTGCAGATGGAATTGCTTTGGGTGCCTCTGCTTCCCGTCCGGAGTTGCGCTTCATTGTCTTCCTTGCCATCATGTTGCACAAGGCCCCTGCCGCTTTCGGACTGTCGACTGTGTTGTTGCAACATGGATTCTCTCGTCGCCAGACTCGCCAGCAGGTCGGCATCTTTTCCCTCGCTGCTCCTATCGGCGCCCTTCTGACCTACATTTTCATCCAGCTCAGCGGCCATCGCGAGGAGGCTTCGTTGCACTGGTGGACCGGCATACTGCTTTTGTTCTCAGGAGGCACGTTCCTGTATGTGGCCATGCATGTGATGTCCGAGATGAACAACGCGGAATCGAGCTCTGGGTCGAATGGATATAGCGTTGGAGGTGCTGGCGGAGACAAGGGTCTTTCGGTGGTGGGCGTTCTCTGTGTTGTTGGAGGCATGATTGTGCCTTTGATCCTCTCGGTCGACCATGAACATTAGACAAAAGCAATCACCCTAGAAGTTATACCCCTTTTTCGCCTTTTTTTCTTCATATTTTTCTTCATATTTTTCTTCATATTTTTCTTCGTATCTTTCTCTCTCTGTTCTTTTTTTTCCTTTTGTATTTCATGCATCGAACTTTCATAAAAACTTGTTGTTGTTGTATTGAACACATGGCTTTTTAATACTCGTAGTATGCTGTCTTTTGAGGGCGGTCGAGTTTCCGTCCTACTACCCGATATGAAATGCGATCCTAATGTCCTAATGATCCTTCCTTTATGCGTAGGGCATCAAGCGACGCAAGTGCTTCGACTGGCGAGGAGTGGCGTAGGAGGCAATACCGGCCTTGTTAAGACGACCGCGATCCATGCCAGTGTTGATGTGGCGTTTTCCTGATCTCCAGTGCTTGAACTTTCCTGAGGGGAGGGCAACGAATCTATTTTGTCGTTGGAAAGGGAGAAACGGTCAGTAAGTGTCAAAATACATCGACACTATCCCTGTGTATACAGGATCCATGTTCTACTTGGTTCTTAATCGCAAGGGAAAGCCTTCAAAAGCAAGGCAATTGGTTAAAGTACCTCTTCTTGGCGGAAGAGTTGGTCTTGAGCTTGTAACTCATGTGACGGACGGCGTTGCAGAGGATAGAGGTGGCGGGGGAGGCGGCAGCCGGTAATGATGAAGCGGGGCGGGACACTGCTGCAAAGACTGTGGACTTGAGAGGGCTCCAGGCGAGGGCTAGTTTTTTTTGTGGAACGAAGTCAGGTGGGTTTGTTGTCAGTCCCTGAATTCATCCACTGACTCCTGTGTTTATCCTGTAGAAAATATGATGCCGTTTTCTGTCGCTCGCCTCGTACCCATTGTTGATCGAATGAAGGATGCCATGGTATATATGTCTGATGTCTGTGTATGTGAGAGGATTAGACGATGTAGGAGCTGATCCCTTTTGTTTGTGCCTGCCAGGTCCGAGAAATTATTTGCGGAAATAAAGCTCCAGCCAACATTTGTGACTTCGAAATGTTTCAATGGAGAGGAAATAAGGGAACGAAGCTTGAAATGTATTCCCTCCCGCCCTTTGCCACAACCGCATCCTCTTTTTTTTGTTTGTATCGTACTAACACTTCATATCCATCGATTGGCCATTCTCACCCACAACCCCACACCCATACACCTGCACGAAACACGTCGAACCGCACCCGCCCACCCTTGTCCAATCCCCCAAAAGCTTGTCGCGTTCTTATTCTTTTCTGGGCATTGTACCATACTTGTATTCTCTTTCACCTCTTGCTTGCCGCCGCCCTCCAACAATTTTAGGTTGGCGTTTCCTTCTCTCTTCAACGACCGCACGTTTTTTTGTTTTCTCCCGGGGTGGTGAAATAATATCGGACCTAATTAAATCCCTTGGGACATGTGGGATCCTGCATCCAATGACCCCTCCGCACAGCAGCAGCAGCAGCAGCAGCAGCAGCGATCGTCCGATCTAACGACCCACCTAACTACCGCGGCCGCCAACGCCACCACCGATCGTGGTCGCCATACCCTGCATACCTTTGAGGTGAAGCAACCACAAGATGTCCCTGTCACGCAACATGAACCCGCAACAGACCTGCTGAGGTACGATGATGGCCACTCGTCGTCCTATCAGCAAGTGTACCCTTTGCCATCAAGCCAGGGCGGTATCAGCGGGCCCTCATATCAAGCGACAGGGCTGCCACCACCATCGTCGTCGTCCAATGGGTCATTCGCCCCAGGACTTTTATCAATCATACCGCAAAAGACGATTATCGTCCATACTGTTGGACCCAACTCACACCAATCCCAAGTGCTAGGCGGCATCGGCCGCTCCTACCTCAACAAGCCTAATAATATACCTATGGAGATCGACACTATCGGCTCATCTCCTCAGCACAGTCCGGTCTTGGGCCCTGAACATACATACGACGATAATCAACTACCATTTCCCAATGAGCCAAGACCTTCACCACAACCGCCATCATCGGAAACTGCGCCATTACTACCACCTCCGCAGGTATCAGTGCCACAGCAACGCTACCCACAGGATCAATATTCGCCTACATCATCTCCCACGCCAGCACTAGCACGATCGTCGTCAATGTCGCCACCCACGAGCTCGCGCGACGCATCTCCCTGTATCGCACGACTGTCGATCCCCGCGAGTCATTTGTCGCTCTTTAATGAAGCCATCAAGAGTCTACCAGATCCTGACCTCAAGATCCGAAAAAAGACTGTCCGGTTCAACAAGAATACTTCGCCACCAAGATCTGAGCACAGGCATGAGCGGAGGTAATTATTGTGCTTGATAAATTTAACATTTTTTGTTCTGTTGCACGAACTCGAAAGGAGCATGGTACTTATCGCCTTGTTCTTTCATTTTTTTGTGCTATTGGCTGATGAATCATAGTCAAGCAGAGAGTTATGGATCGTATTCCCCAAGCAGCAAGTCATCATCAACATCAACATCATCATCACACGCGGTGTCTTCGAAGTCGACCTCTGGCAGCACGAAAGGGTCGAGCTTACAACTTCAGATCGTGGAAAAGGACCCAGAAGAGCGAATGGCCGAACTCATGGAACTCAAGCAAATGAAGTACGCAGCGTTTGTCTCTTTTTATTACCGGATTACTGTCCTACAAAAAATATCACCTCTCGTCTTACGTTATATTAACATTGTCACACCGCTACCATTTGTTTTAACTAGGATAAGACAGGAGGATTTGCTGCATTTAAAGGACCAGGTTTTCCAGACGGGCCAGAATCTAGAAGAGAAGCAGACGATTCTGGATGAAGTCCGGGCAGAACGGAAGATGCTTCATTCAGAACTGAACCGATACATCCTCATGGTCAAACAAGTCCAAAAGGACCTTGAGCTCGTACGTTTTTGCAGTTTATTTTTCTTCTTTGCACAACATCTGAAGGGCGACCATGTGATTGAATGGTTGTTTCTAACAATACATACCTCTCTTCACCGTATTCTCCTCTCTACCTCTTCTTCGACAACACCCTCCGAATAGGCGACGAATGCAGAGACTCAACTGACAAAGGAACGAGACCAACTCTCACAGTATCTGACCCAACTCCGCGACCACGATTTCAAGGTCCTGAAGGAAGAAGTCGACCAACTGCGATCAAAGAAAGGCCTGCGACCACTACCAAGTCTTGAACAGGAACAGGAAGAGGTTATGGGGCGGTACCTGGAAGAACGACGTGGACAATGGCGCGAAGATGGAGTTCTTCAGGACTCTCCATCAGCTTCTTCGTCACATCAGTCTTCTTTGACCGCTGCCGCCTCAACAGGTGACACAGCTAGTCATAGATATGGAGCTGGCTCCTCTTCGTCTATTTCTTCCGCGGCTGCAGCAGCAACCAACTCAAGATCTTCTCGTACACCAAGCAGCTCTTCAACAACTGTAGGAGGGCCATCAACATCTCGAAGCAGGGACAGGGACAAGACCGAGAGCAGCCGGCCAAACAGAATACACCAGTCCTCTTCGTCCTCCTCAAGCAAATCCAAACATGAATCCTCGAGTCGCCACAACAGCAGGTCATCATCGAGACGGCAGAGTAGCCGCAGCAGGAGTAGCAGCCCTCCAGCCATCTCATCATCATCCAGAGACGAACGGTCCAAAAAACGTTCGCGGTACTGAACTCCTTTTGTCGCCAACCCCCACAATAAACCACCCTTTGACCATTCTCCTTCGTACAAAACATTCAATGCCAAGCATACAAAGATAAAACGCAAAAAAAAAAAGAATATTCAAGTAGACCCAGTTTATTTATCACATACTCCTCCTCCCGCAAAGGAGACGAAGTGCTGCTTCAAAAACAAAAGGTGCAGTATTATTTTTCCATCGTTATATTAGAACAAAGGAAATTTAAGCCTCAGTCTTGGCAATGATGTCAGAGTCACCGGCATCAGTGATGGAGAGGACACCGACACTATTAGAAAGGAGAAGCAAAGGAGAAGAGCGCACACGAATTAGTTTAACTGTCATTAAGAAAAGCATATGATGCGAAAAATCATACAAAAAAACGCGTAAATGTCAATGAAAAACTTACCGGAAGTACTTTCCGCAGGCGGTACCGAGCTCGACGTTGGTGCCAGTGTAGTGGTGGACACCGGTCTTGGACAACATGGCGTAGTACTCAATCTCCGACTTGCGAAGAGGGGGGCAGTTACCAGAGAGGATGACCAACTTGGCTAATTATTGAGGTTCCCCGAACCAATGTCATATCGAAAAGATGATAACAATGAAGCAAAAAACGCACAATAATAGCCCCCGCAAATGCATCAAGGAAGTGATTGAAAGTAGCAGACAACCAACGATGTCAAGGGGAAGAGGATAAGGGTAGAGAAAGAAAAATAGGTATTGGTGAGAAAAAAAGTCTTTGGGACGTTCTCAGCCCTTGCGAGCTCCAGTCACCAAAAGAAGGGTATTGGCTTGTCCGAGGACAGGATAAGGGGGACGAATGAAAAAATGTGCAGGGAAAAAGACCCTGGGCCAGGGAAGCGAATGAGCGAGAATGTCACCCAAACCCTGAATGTCAAAATTCATGGATCTGAATGAGAATCCCGATCAAAACATCATCCCTTGTCGTCGCGTGCCTGTGAACGTCCTGATAATGTCGCCGCCGTCCTGGTAGTGTCGCCATAGAAAGAATTGTATCCCTCGGTACAAGCCAATTGTAGAAAAAAAAAGGTGAACACCGCAAAAAATAAGTCAAAACTACCATTGAGACGTATGAAGAGAGGAGCCACTTACACTTTCCAAGACGGAGAGTCTTGAGGGTGGACTTGTAACCGAGCTGGTACTTGCCGGACTTCATGACAAGAGCCAAACGAGAGTTGATACCCTCACCGGACTTAACCTTCTTCTTGTTGATAGGGGCCATTGCTGAATATTTCTATTGTGGGTGAATGTCGAGAAGGGATGATGGGTAGGTCCATGAGTTAATAAAGGTTGATCCTTGATCATTCCCGAGTGAGTTGATCCTTTTCCGTTCTTTGTTGACAGCAGTGCCAAGGAAGGTCCTGAGTAAACGCTGGAAATAGTCCTAGATCCGCAGGTAGTGGTGCATACCAAGTCTGATGGAATTGAGAGAGAGAAGGATCCTAATCTCCTCAACATCAAAAACTTTTATGAGGAACAAATAGTCGTTGCTCACCCTTAATTTAATCACGTGCCATTATGCTAACCCAAGACAAAAGAAAAAAAAGACAAAAAGCGAGAGGCATGAAAAATGCCAATTATTGGTTGCTCCTCCTGAGGGATCATGAGAAACTATCTACTTTCTAAAGGTGGGGGTTACAGTGTTCGGAAACAAGGTGACAGGGCGGTGCTGCCCATTCCACTTCTTGTTGTACTGTCCGCATGCATTGCACAGCTTTTCGTTGCGCACGCCCAACCGCCAGATAGCTACACATCACAATAAAAGAGAAGTGACACGTTGATAAGAATGCACAGTCGATCAACCAAACATCAGTTGCGAACACAACATCAGATATCGAAAAAAGAAACTTACGCGAGACAAGAGTGCCGCAGTTGGCGCACGGAATTTGTGAGTCGTTTCGCCTCCAGTGAGAGGGTGTTCCTCCTGATACGGTGACGAGAGTGTGAAAGTTCTTCTTGAAGGTAACGTCGCCATTGGCACTGACCTGCAGTGGCGCTGCCGGCGCGGATGTGGATGATGTGATGGTCGTGGTGGTCGTCGAGCGCGGTCGTGAGTACGTCTTTTGATGTGTTGGCTGTTGAGGAACAGAATATGCGTGATGCGTTGGCTGGGGGACATTGGGGTAACCTCCTGTCATGTTAACATGAGGCGAGACGCTAACGGAAGGTATAATAGTGGTAGGTGGCAATGGCCGCTTGTGGCCTACGGGATTATGAACAGGATATCCTGTAGCGGTTGGGGGAAGTCCATTGCGAGTCGAGTTGGACGGGAAGGCGAATGGCTTTGTTGCTGGCAGGGCTCCGACAAATGATGGGTCCTTGTAAGGGATTCGCCTCATAGCATCTCCGATCGCTTCCGGTGTAACAAGACTAGAAGGTGCAATTTGATTTGCCATATTCAACAACGAGTTGCGCAATGTTGCCGCTACAGTGAGAAATAGAGAAAAAAAGGTGGAAATGATCAGTCCCAGTGAAACTACTACCAACTTCACGCCATCAATCAGATCTAGAGAACGCTGACTTACCAATCTCAATCTCGCGAGCTCCAACCGTTTGGTCCTTGGATCCGAATCTATCCTCCTGCAGCTTGTAAAGCTCGTAGAGAAAGGTTGCATTCCGCTGAATTGCTTCCACAGGCGACAAATCTTCTTGGTCTGCTTTGGAAGCCTTGGCGATCTGCAGCAAACCCTTGACATCCAGTCCATCGTTTGAAAGGAAGGTCAAGTCTGCCTCCTTCAGGTCTGCGACCTTTTCCTGATCTTGGTATTGCTTGGCGATATCCAAAATGCTGGTGAGCTGTGTCTTTGCCGTCCGTTGTTCCTCCGTCTCCTTGGCTGTCTTGGACAACCTGTTGGCATATTTTGCTTGGAGTGCAGTATATGCTGTAGCCGTGTCCTCTGCATTCAGCTCGGCATTGGATGAATCGATGAATGGTGCAAATGATGTGAATGGCGTGTACTTGCAATACTCGACTATGTATCAGAGAAGTATGTCGACGGTTAAAATTTACAGCTTTCACAATGCTTACAAAAAAAAGTAAATGCACCCCCAGCGTCCTAGTCAATCCGCGCGCTGAATCACCTTACCTCCAGAAGTCTTCTTTTTTTCCTGATCTGTAAGACGTGGCATAGGCCGTGGTTTGGTGTTGATATCGTGCAGTGTTGGTGGGTTGGTGGCTGATGCTGTGGGGACAATGACAGACTTGGCCACATCTGGCTCCAGACTGTCTTCCTTGACGCCAGCCTTGCTCGAAAACACAAAGCCCTCAGGACCTCTCTGGAAAAGCGCAACCTTCCCACTCCGCTCTGGTGCTACTGCCTGACTTTCCTCCCGTGACCGGACCTTCTTGCCATGCGAACGAATGGTGTAATGAGATTTGTCACTGACAAGAGCTGAGACGAGTTGAAGGAGCTTCTGGGCGTGCTCCTTTTTTTCTGGTGATTGGGCGTTGGTGGTAATCGCGTGCTGGCAGATCTTGGTAAAGTCATCCTATTGTCAGAGACATATGAGAGTTGTTGGTTTTAGTCCGCTTGTTGTGTGCATCCTCAATAGCTACCCTGAATAGTCTCGTTCAACGCTTTACCTTGAACGCGAAAACGTTGGTGTATTGTGCATCTCCAAGTTTGGATCGAATGGTGGCGACAGAGATTTCGGCAGACTCTCCATTGATGTTCGCTGGGACGACGGCCGTCAAAACGTTGTGCTTGTCCAAGCTCTGGGCAACGCGCAAGATGCTGGCGAGGGTGTCGTTGAATTCCACTTGAGTAACCTCTGTGTTCTTTTGTGGCAAGCTACTGCCGGTTTCCGTGGCATCTCCAGTCTTTGGCCGCTTGGGCTCTGTTGTGAGGGCAATTGATCCTGGTCCTTCGGGGAGAGGCGAAGGGTGTGATTTTCGCTTCTTGTCCCCCTCTGCTACTGTGTGAGTTCCGTTGACACTTGTTGTCTCAGCCATGGTCCGTCAGTTGTGTAGATCGATCGAAAGCTAAGCATTTTAAGAAATAGTTTAATTGTTAAGAAACGGTGTACCTGAGACGAACAAACCATCGGTACTTTGTGGTCGCGTCCCTCCCCTTTCCAGGCGAAACAGAGCATAAGGGTTCCCTCTACCTCAAAAATGCAAGGTTTGTCCAAATCAACGCTCCTAAGCCATTATTACCATTGTACTCCTGGCACCCTCTTTAGTATCGTATCACAACCAAACCTGCGCACACCCTTTTGTTCTGCCCCCTCTCCTCCCCAGTTTTGTTCTGAACCATCGACTACTCCTGTTTGCTCTGTATAAAAAATAAAAAATATTTGCCTACCTGTAAGGCAATCGTTCGTGGTGAGTGTAGATGTGACGAGAGGGATGGGTGAGGGGTTGATAAAAAGAAGGATCCTTGAAGAGAGGAGACTGATCGAAGGGCGAGTGAGACTGAAGTATACAGAGAGAGAGTGGAGAGAATGGTAAATGGTTAGGCGCTCGTGATGGTCAGCCAGCACGAGCGCCCAACCATTTGCCATTCTTTTTTGCGAATTGAAACGTCACGGGATGAATTTATATCGCAGCTATTATTTTAATTTCTCATCTCAAACATCGGGAAGGCGGACCTCCTTGCCCTGGACATACACCTTCTCGTTGTTGCGGTCGTCCCCAACAAAGAGATACTTCTCAAACTTGGTGCAGATCGTGTCGTGCTCAAAAACATCCAGCGGCGAGTACTTTGCTGCGGTGTTGACCAAGATCGCGTCAAACTCCTTCCCAACCACAAAATTGCCAATCGTGTCCTCCAGTTCCATAACGCGTGCTCCTCCTACGGTTGCGAGATAGAAGAGCTCAGGGACCAAAAGTGAGTCGGCAGGGCTCCTTGCGATTGAACAGGTTCTTGCCGTCCGGAAGGCATCCAAGATGGAAGACGAGAACCCCCCAGCCACGTCCGTTCCCAATCCAACCTTGAGATCCATGTCCACCATCTTACGGACGTTCGCCAATCCTGACTTAATATTGAAGTTGGAGCTGGCACAATGCGAGACGCCCGCCCCCTTGTCCTTCATCAATTGCAGTTCCTCATCCTTCATGTGCACACAATGCGCCATAATCGACCGGTGAGTGAGTAGTCCATGATCCGCGTAGACAGAGGTATAGTCGGTCGAGTTGGGGAATAAAGACTTGGTGAATTCGATCTCCTTCAAGTTCTCGCAGAGATGAGACTGGACAGGAATATCAAACTCGGCGGCCAGCTTTCCAAGCTCTGTCAAAAGGTCTGACGTGCACGAGATGGCGAAACGGGGTGTGATGATTGGGGTCACCAGAGGCTTGGTATCGAAACCCTGGGCGTCGTTGATGGCGTTGACGTACTCAATAAAAGCCCTTGTGTCGGCGACGGAAGATTGTGTGGTTTCCTTCAAGAAGTCGGGTGAGTTTTGGTTCATGTTGACTTTGCCCACGTACGCTCGCTGACCCTGTTCCTCGATCACTTTGACGAGCTCTTTGGTCGCATCGAGATGGATAGTCGCGAACCAGCAGGCGGATGTTGTTCCATTGCGGAGGGAACGAGCCACTGCTTTTGTGTAGACGCGGCGAGCATAGCTGGCATCCTTGAACTTGGCCTCGTGTGGGAATGTCAAGGTATCGAGCCATTCGAGGAGGGGAATATCGTGTCCGTTCCCGCAGTAGGCGAATTGCGGGGCGTGCTATCAGCATGATTATTTTATACAAAAAAAAGTGATCAGACACTCTGTCGACAGCAGCATTGACATGTCTCTGATACAATCGTTCCTTGACAATAAGATCCCTACAATGTGCGAATCAACGAACCCGGGGATAACAAACTGGTCGTCGTTCAAAAGAACCACCTAGAGACAAAAAGAAGGTAAGCCTGGTTGGCTGCTGAAGCGGTGACAATGCAAGACGGAAACCTCCAACAATCCCTAACCTTTATCTTCGCGAACGACGGTGCTCAACAGGTGCCTTGCGCGGCGTTAGAAAGCTGAAAGAAGATGACTGTACCTTGTATTCCTCTACGCCATCAAGGGCGCCTCGAAACTGGTCCTTCGGCACATTCCTGACGATTTTTGCAATTCTTCCGTGAGCATCGACGAAGAGGAGGCCATTAGGAACATACTCGATTTCCTTGATAGACACGGAGTGGATAAAGGTCCCATAGAAGACTTTTGAAATAGAGGAAGCGAATGAGCTCATGGAGTGAGAAGAATGAATGAGATGAAAGTGGAATGGGCGCAAAAGAAACTAAAACAGTGGGAAAGGTGAGAAGAGTCCTTCCTTGTCCTCCTTCGGTTTCACTACATGAACACTCAGGGGCATATGCAAGAATGCGACCAAGTCTGGTGATTAGCTTTGCAGAAGAGGGTTGCTCCCGAAAATGTTGGTGGCGCAGGCCAGGCTGGCTGCTCAGTCAGGGTCCCCCACCGGGTCTACTTCTTGTTCAGCGTTGCTCGAAAGGAGGAGGTGAAGGAAGGGCGGGAAGTATATTTAAAGGAGTTTCGTATGCTTAAAGGTGTACTGCACCGTGAGAAAAGACTGGCGCTCTTCCCGCCCAGCTAAGGAAATGATGGTGGAAAGCAGAGTTAAACCATGTTTATGACCTCGTTTAACAAAGACTGCCAGCTGACTCCAAGAGTAGTAGAAGCGGGCCAGAACCGACACCAAGCCTATTGTCCATTGTGCATTGTGCAATCCCAGGCTGTTTGCTTACCATCCGGTATACATCGATTGCGTTTTGTTTATTCTCTTGTACTGTCGCAAGACAGAAAGAGAGTGAGAAAAAAACAATATGGGAGAGTTGAGGAGGTAGTGAGAGGGAACAAAGAAAACCCCACGTATATTTTATATACTCTTCCTTCAATTCTTCCGCCATCCCAGCTGAGGATAGCTCAGATTGCACGTCATTGCATCCCTTTCTGTGGTTGGTTTAGAATCAATGTTGAGAGAACAGAGAAAGGTCGAGTCCGCGTGCACAATAGCTAGTAAAATAGACAACCATACTCCCCTCCCTTTCTTCACGGAGACCAACATGAGGAATAGGGCATGGATGAGGAGGAAAGGACGAGAGACAGAGTGTTGTTGTTGTTTGTTTGATTTCTGGAGATGCATGATTGGGCAAGCAAAGCGAGTAAAGCCAAGAAAGACAGTTTCCAACTTTGCTTCCAATCCAATACGCGTTCTCCCCATCATCTCCCGCCAATAGGCCGCCTGCCCTGGCCTCTCCCTTTTTTTTTTTTTCGCTCTTTTCTCTTTTCCTCTTCTTTTCTTTCTTTCTCTTCTCGTTTCCTCACCACCCTTCTCCCCCCAACCCTCCTTCCCTACCCCCATCCTTACTGTCAAGTCGTCAATCATGGCTATCAGCTTCCACCACTGGCCCTCCAAGGTCTCCAACGTCCTTGTCTACGTGACCCTGTTGTCCGGAAACCTGTACTCCACCTTTGGCGGTGATAGGAACCAAGACTCTCCTTATGACTCCAGGCATAAGTCCTACATCACCCCCGCCCAGTTCACCTTCTACCTCTGGAGCTTGGTTCACTTCCTCTTTGGTGGTTTGGTCATCTACCAGTGGTTCAATGACAAGGTCCACCGGACCGTCGGCTGGCACTTTGTCATCGTCTCTATCTTTAATGCCATCTGGCTTGCTCTCTGGGTAAGTTTTTTCTTCTCTTTTTTATTGGCGTTCCTGTTTGCTGTTCACCTTAGGACACTTGAATACTTGCGACGCGAGAAAAAAGCAATGGCATTCTACAATGGAGGCGTCTATATGTGCTGTTTATACGGTGTGTTTGTGTGTCAACGTGGGGAAGAGGAAGAGGGGGAGAAAAAGGGGAGGAGGGAAGGAGAGGTATGAGGGAGAGCGTGAGAACAACCAACCGTCGAAAAAAAGGACGCATACTCTCCCCAATGCTCTGGAATCTCGTTCCACTGTGGTCGGTCTAGAGCAATGAAAGGGGAGCACACTCCGCGGTGTACAACGGCGACGGGAGAGGGAACGCATCTTTTTTGATTACCTACATCACATCTCGACCCCTCCCCGACTACGCTGCTTTTTTTTTCTCAAGGGGGCGCCTTGCCTGCTTGGTCAATGCATCCGCAACTATGAGATGTATATGCACAATGCTAACCTTTCACTCATTTTTTTTGTTTCACACTGTGAACTGCGAATAGTCTTCTGGTCACACCTTCCTCGCCTTCGTCACCTTGATCTTCACTACCGGTGCTGTCTCGTACATCTACGCCAGACTTCGTGAAGACCGCTCGGACGACTCCTGGCTCGATACCTTGTTCCTTGACCTTCCCTTCTCGCTCTACCACTCGTGGATCGTTGTCCTCTTGGTCATCAACGCCTTTGCCGTCTTCTCGCCCATCAACGACGACCCCGAGGGTCCCCAGGGTCCCTCGACCTTCCAGACCATCCTTGCCATTGCCGGTCTTGGCTTTGTTGCTTCGACTGTTGTTGGCTACATCGAGTACAAGAAGGGTGATGTTGGTACGTTCTCTTCTATTTTTCTTCCTTGTGCCCTTTATCTGATTTGAAGTTGTAGATGATGTACTGCGTGCTATTTTACATGTAGCCTACGCCATCATTTGTCTTACACCCCGACCTATCACCCATGTTTCTAACGTGCATCAAATCCATGTTATTTTTAATATATCTTATTAGCTGGTGCCTTGGTCTTGGCCTGGTACCTGTTCGGTGTCTTTGCCCACCAGGACGAACCTGCCATTCACTGGACCGCCCTTGGTCTCGGTATCACCGTCGTCATCTACACCCTGAAGCCCGTCGTCCTCGGCCTTGTCGGTCGCCAGTCCGGCGAGTCTGCCCCTCTCTTGGGTTAAAGAACGAAAGAACGAAGAATGAAGCTCTTTTTTATCTCACCTCTTTTGCATTGAAGAACGATCCATTCACAATTGCATGTGTATCTAGCAGGAATATCATAACATCAATAAAATAACAACAAAACAAAAAGACCAACAACGACCGCCGTGCTTGAACCGATGTGAAGTTGTGCGAAAAAGGGGCAAGGTAGTAAGTAGTAGCAAGAGGAATTTGTGTAGGGAGGGGTGTTAGGTAGGTTGGCAGGAAGGTTTGTAGGAAGGAAGACAAGTAGGATGAGGGTGGATGGATGAAGATCCAGGGGAGGCAGGGCAGTGCATGACGAGTGGCGATGGCTAGTTGCTCTTCGTATCTTTTGCAGTGCCAATTGCCAACTGACCTAAAAGCGGACTACATATAGCTAATGGTTCATTGCAATGGGCTAGGGCTAGAGAACAGTGAGGCGGGAGTGGGCGAGAGAGGGCTACGGTAGAGAGTGGGCGGTGAAATGGTCAAGATGTCCAACACAACACTTTTGTTCTATTTTTGGGCGCACCCAAGCCTCTTTTCGACCACAGTCCCTTTTCTCTCTTTGCGGGCGTGACGCCCGCACTAATAATAATTATTAAAGAGGTGTTTTATTTATTTTTTCTCATCATCCCCGCCCATCCATCATCCCTTTCTCATCCTCCTTTTCTCATCCTCCCCTCCTATCTCTGTAAGTCAGGACTACCGTTAAACCACTCTCATCAACACAAGCAATAGAACAGCAACAACAGGACACCCAACGACAACGGCAAAAAGTAACGGCCGCTAACCCCTACTGCTCCTCATCTCACTAATATTAGTCGCACACAATGAGATTCTCAACCGCCGCCATCTTTGGCGCCATCTCCATGGCCCTCTTCGCCCCTTCCGTCCTCGCCTGCGAGCGTGAATGCCAAGTCAACGTCTCGCACGCCTTCGCCGACAAGTACGACCTCATCTCCAAAACCTATTTCGCCTTCTTGGGCGACAGAGTCGAAAAGTCGCTGTTCTACGGAGTCCCTGACCAGGCACTCTCCGCCGCAGAGGTCACCGCCACTATCAAGACGATCAAGGACTCGATCGACCAGGCCGAGGCTGCATGGTCAAAGACTATCTTCCCCACCATCTTTGACACCATCTTCAAGGACGAGCCCAAGTTCAAGGGCGACTGCAACCACCCCCACCGTGTCATCCAGCCCCCACGCGGCGTCAACTGGACCATGCCCGACTGCCACAACATGGACTACATCTGCGGAAACCCTCCCTCGATTTGCCACTTTATGCCCATGATCAAGACCCGCATTGTCAAGAAGCTCACTCTCCAGCTCCAGGCCAGAGTCGACGGCGATGACTCGGATGTCTATGCCAACTTTATCGGACCCGCCCTCCAGACCGCCCTCACCGCCCAGCCTAAGCTTGCCTCCTATGGCGCTGTCCTCCACGGCAACTTGAACCAGATCTTGGAGGAGGTTAAGAAGGGTCTCAACAACTTTGCCAGCGAGACCCAGTGGTTGCACGAATGGGACCTGAGTATCAAGATCCTTCTGTTGACCTTCCCATAAAGAGAGAGTCGACCTTTGCCATGTACCATCACCCGACAACAATATACAGGATACTACTGGAAACAAACCCCTTCTACCCGGAAAAGTGTGAAGGCAGCAGGACTCTGCTTCGACTTTCCTTCCTTTTGTATCATAGAGCCACTTCATATCCCATACAAAAAAAAAAGCATCTATTATTAAACTATTTCATACGCTGCATTAGTCGAATTCAAAAAGAGCTTTGTGGGGGGTGGGATGAAATGAAGCCACGGTACAACATACCGCATCAAAGAACATCCTCCGATTGAGAGGGAGAGGTCAAGAAAGGGGTCGTTGACCCTCATCCGGGGCACATCTCGACAAGAGGCCTCGGTCATTCAGTCTTCCCTCTCACTCGTTCCTTTCTGCTTATTGTTAGATAGTTTCCACACCATTTATACAAAGCCGTGGTTATCCCTTGCAAGAACATAAAAAAAGGCCAATACCACCGTCAATGAGTCCACAAAACGACCGAATGGACCGACAATGGCGACAAAGAAAAGCATTGGCGACACAAAAACGACTATATATAATGTCTCTATCTAGAAGGGAACCGTCATAACCCCCTCCTCTTTTTGATCGTTTTCTTCACTCTTGAAACTATTTCTACTCCAGCTTTCTCTACAATCTTGCCTACTCAAACAACAACAACACATCAACGACACAGCAGCACAACAAAACACTCAGTACCATCAACCCTACCACTCCCATTCACCGATATGAAGAGAGCAATCAAGTCGTTCTTTGGGATCAAGTCAAAATCCAAAAAGGACAAGGACCATCTCTCGGAGAATACGAGGACCAGTGCTGTTAATTCCACTTTGAACTCAGCAGCAGATCCCCATCGTCGCAGTAGCAACTCAAATCGGCTCTCCGTCATCGCTCATGAGGGTGCAATTGAGCCCTATGGTCCGCGGCCCACCCGAGATATCATCGAGGTCCAACAGCGCCTACATGCCTCTACCTCCAATTCAGCACAGGTACAGTCCATCGTTTCACCCATCCACCATACATACGAAAAGAGTCAAGACTAAGAAGAGATGACCGTTGACCCAATTCCCCTCGAACATTCAATTAACAACGTGTCGTTCATTTTCTTTCACAATCAAATCAACAGTCGTCCACTCCTTTGCGGCCCAGACCCAGACCCCTGTCAGAAATCGCCCACAATCACAGCAGAACAAGAACACGCTCTGCCACAGTCTTCAATGCTGTCACTCAACCCGAACAGACCGATGTCCAAGCTGCTCGTCGCCTCTACTTTCGCCAACCCCAACTGGTCGACAGAGGCGCAGGCGTTGGTGGGCCCGCGCCAGCTACCCTTCAACCTTCTGAGGGTAGTTCTTCTGACAAGTCCAGCCAAAATGGTCACATTAAGAAGTCTCAATCCACTAGAGCTAGTGCTGCTGCAGCATCCCAGGTAGTATATGGTAATGAAACCCCGTGCCAGACGTACCACTGCGTCGCGCGTTCGTCCCCTCCTCTTTCAACTGCCCACCCTGCCCAGGATCGAAGCTATGGAGCAGATCTTCGTCAGGAAGCAGCGCCTGATGACAACGACACCCCTTTCAGTATCAGGAACTCATCAGACGACAGCGATAAGCCGAAGGTGAACCGCAAGACACCTATTTGTGACTTTGGCACTCTTCGATCAACCTGTGATGGTGGAAACAAGCAGGAGGATTATGCTGGCAAGGTGGATATTGGCGATAGGGAGAAAGAGCAGCCGCAGGACTCGGCTGGTGTTTGCATCCAGACTACTCCATCTCGCCAACAACCCAGTAGTCACCAGAACTACCAGCATCGTGAGCAGGACCATGGATATGGACATGGACAGGGATCTCCTCAAGCGCCTCAGTATCGTGCGCCATATTTGGAGCGATCTCTCCCTCCGTTGCCCCATCTAGACGCAGAACCTAATCCGATTTCGCAGGACGACCCCAAGAAACGCTTCAGCGTCAACAGCTTGGCTAGTCGATCCATCTTCAACAAGCAGTCAGACTCGGGAGTCGAATCGTGCACCTCCAAGAAGAAGACTCCCTCTTTCAAGGGCAAAGGCACCAATCGAAGCAACACCCAACCCGATGCTTCCACCAATGTCTCGCCAAAGGACCGACAGTTCAACTTGGATGTCGACCAATTCATAATGGACAACGTCATTCCTGACCTGGAGAAACACCCTTATCGCATCAGTCTCAAGGACAAGCTTCGTGTGGAGGCAAGAGCACATGCACAAAGGCTAGCCGAGGAGCGGGAATTTGACCAAGCAGAAGCGATCCTTCTTCAGCAATATCATGACGATATCGCTACAACACCAAGGGGTCCTGCACCAACGACCTTGCAGGAACCCACCTCAGCAACATCTCAGCCTCAACCCCTTTCGATCCAGCCCAAGGGTGCCCCTTCTATCCCTATCCTCTCCATCTCTGACTCGCCTCCTAGTCGAACCACCTCCACTACCGTAGAGTCAAAGCGACTCTCAAACACTACCTCTCGTGGAACCTCTCGCGGGACTGCGCGTCGGATCAAATACAGTGCTGACTTTGTAAACGGTCTTCCCAAAGGCCATATTGCTCGCGAATGCAACAGTGAGATTGTCCCGACCAAACGACTCAGTGCCAATTCGGCTAGGACAAACAACACCTCTGCCAGAAGCTACACCACCACTCATGTTATGACAACGGCGGATAATCTGGATGGAGTACCAGGTGGACCGGCCCCGGCAGCTGTTACGCTGATCATTCGTCCCGAGAGCCGTGGCAAGTCTCCTCGCATTATCAACAAGCAGGAATTCAACAACACGTTCGGTCGATCATCTGTTACTGGTAGCATCCACAGTGGTCCGAGTGAGAGTGAGGAGCGAGGATCGGAGCAGTACATGGATGTACGCCCTCACAACACCCGAACAGTTGAAACTAAGCGGTTTGCTGTTGTCACAACAAAGGAGCGAGTGCAGGGACGAGATGCGAATCCTGAGCGAGGGATGGGCGAATTTTTAGATCATTTGTCAGATAAAGCCTCGATTGGACCTAGAGCCGGTATGTGAACAGACAAACACGCTTGAGCACCCAATAGTTCATTTTCAGTATCCTCATCAATAAATATAACATCTCATTTTCATGGATGTAGAGTCAAACTCAATGATTTGCAGTACCGAGCACCGACTACGGATGACAAAGAGACCCACTGTGATATCAGGACAACTTATAGGTCAGCACGTATATGCCAACCCTCAGGACATCATGTCGTCTTGGCTCCGACCAGCCCGGATGAGATCGTTGGATGTTGTTCTGAATTGTATCGATTGGTTGCCCTTGGAGGATATGGACGACTCGCCCTTTGGCTCCAACACATCGATCCATTCAATTCTACCATTTTACATGCCTGAAAGAACTTCGACGCCACCAATTGTGTCACCAGCAGACGAGGAAGGTGGCGAAGTAGGAGATGAAACCGCGCCTTGTTCTCTCGACGACAATTCGATCAGTAATTCAGCCAGCACCGAATCAACAGACGACTCCAACCTTGCCTCGGCGCTTATCGCTGAACCTTCGACTGATGCACAGGCTTGTGGACCACCGGTGTTGATCAATGGACTCACAGTCGAGGAACTCATCAACAGCGTCCGATTCGAATCTGATCGCGAGGGATCCCCTGGCTTCTATGGTCCTAGAGAATTCGAGCGAGACCAGGCGAGGAGACGCAAGGAGGCCCAAGCGAAAAAGGAGCAAGAAAAAACGGCTGCGAAAGTTGCAAAGGCTGCAACTTCGAGTGAGAGGATAATGGGAATGGTGTCTACACTTTGGTCGCAGATGACACAGACCACAGTTCCGAATACCACTCCACCTTCTATGATCACAGAATAAGAAACGAGTGTTTTTATTTGTCTTTATGGTTACACACTTTTCAGTTGGTTTTGGCAGTGACAATACTCGACTTATATGCCAATGTGTGGATATGGCTTCTTCAACAGAATGACCTTGTAAGTTATTCGCACTGGCTGAAGACACATGTCCATGTGGATATCTTTTGACTGGACGTGTTCACCACCCCTCTTCTTGCTCTTTTTCACCTTCATACCTTTTCTTTCTAACCATCAGTCAACAAAATGTAATGTCTGCCTTTGTCTGATCAAAGGCTTTTGCTTCTTCCTCTTTTCCATGCCTCCCGCACGGTCAGATGTTGTCAACCCTCTGCGTTCCTTCTCCTTCGCGTCTCTTTCCCTCATTTTGAACTCGAGAAGGACGTCAAACTGTTGCCGTGTTTTTCTTTTCATTCCTTCCTCGCTATTTCGCCTTCTTATCATTCTCATCCTATCCCCACTCTCACTTTTCCTTCCTTCTCATCCCTCCCTCTTCCTTTTCTTTGCCTTTTCAATCCTGACTCCATCACCTTTTTTCATCTCTTCGCCTCGTTCATTTCTTTTTCGTTCTCCACGCCACACCTGCCCTTCGTTGCATTTAACCCATGGATGTATCAGAATCTCCGCCAAACTCCTCCCACCGTCAGCACCAGCGCAACCACCGCTACCACCCTCACCCACAAAACACCTATGCAGCAGCACCATACCAAACTAACCCCGACACCGACACCACCAATGCTCCCATTACCCCCGATACCTCTCCTTCTTCGATCACTCATCTCCGTCACTTCGCTACATTTCCCAATCGTCATCACCAACATGTTACTACCCATCGCTCAGTTCGACGCGTGAGCAGCAACGACACCCCTTGTGTTGGTGCTCGAAACAGCCTTACGGAAACCCTTTCTCCTGTTCAGTTGCAGCTCCTACAACACCAACAACAGCAACAAGTGATAGCAACAACTCCTCTTCCCCTCCTTCCTCCGACTATTGTGAGCCCAGCCCCAGTCTCAACACGATTCACTTTTGCCACATTTTGGAACCCTCAGCGGCTTTTCTCGGTCGTCCGTCCTGCTTCAACTCCACCCCTTCCTCTTCACTCTCCTTCAACTTCATCTTCTACGACGTCTCCTACTCCTTCTCCGCCATCGTCTTCAGGAGCCGTTAGCAGAATGGTCAACTCTGACGATAGTGAAGGAGACAACTCGACTCCGACACAAAGCACCATCTCCAAATCCTCGTCCTCATCATCGATGCGTTCGCTCGTGGCACAAGGAGAAATTTTGAGCAGAGGTGGCCCTTGCCGGACTAGTTTGAGTGTCAAGCCTGTTTCTGCATCTACCACCGTCAACGTCTCGCTCCCTCCAAGTTCTGATCCTGGACCTTCCACGTCGAATACTTCTGGTCGCCGGCGCCACCACCAGGATATGTCCCAGACTCGATCCCAACAATCCTTAGTCTCTGTATCAGGAGGTTTCAACCCGCTTTTGATTTCAAGGAGTGGCGGTAATAGCAGTGACCTGGACAGCAACAACGGCAGCAAAAGTACCCACGAAAGCGAAAGCAGCAATGGCCCCGATTCAAGCTCCTGCTACCCTTCGCCCACCAGCCCCGACCCACCCTCGGCCGTAGCAGCAGCAACACTCGAACGGATTCAGAAGCGGATTACGCAAGGTCAGAGTCAGCTTGTTCAGTACACCGACATGATCCACAAGCACGAGACAGACCTGACTGGGTATGTGACCCTCCAGTCCTGCCAGCAGAAGCGACGAGAGGCCCTCGAGAATGAGATTGAAGTTCTGGAAAGCGCTATCCGACAAGGTCCTTCTACCCCTGTGTCACCACTGTCGACGTTCTTCTCGTCCGCGAATCCGATATTTGGTCGAAGCGGTGGTAGTGACTCCACTCTAGGACACGCCGCCACAAGGAGATCCCCACCCTCGTTTTTTTACTGGCCCTCGCCTCCATCCTCTTATGAAAACGACCAGGATTGTCATCAAGGATATGACACTCCCTGCTGCCTGTTCAACGTGGCATCTACCAGAGAGAACGCTCCCACTTCTTCCTCAACCCCAACCCCTATTGCTACTACCTCGATCACCACTACAACATCGAATGTTACCCCGACTACAGCCTTTCCACGCAGGTCATCGACAAGCGCGCTCTCCACTCCCCATAACCAAAATCTCTTTCCTTTTTCACCATGCAGCCCTTCTTCATCTGACCCATTTGTTCCGAGCGGTCCCACAAGATCCCGATCGACATCTTCGTTACATGTCACCTTCTCCGCCTCTGGGTCTAGCTCTTCCTTATCCTCGCCCTCAAAGTCATATTTTTCATACCGACAGCTGCAGCCTATACCCTCAACTCAGCCTCTTCTTTCTCCTCCCCCGCCACCACCATCGATACTTTCCACATCGTCCCCTGCAGCTGCAGCAGCGCCGTTACAGATGTGTCGTCGATGTAGCTTGAAGTCGACTTTGACTGAGCGACGGGATCTACTGAGGAATGTCCAACGGAGCATCGACCAGGTCCAACAAAAGATTCATTCCACCAACTCTCAGATCCGACATCTGCAGCGGACGTTTGTGTTGCCCATTGAGACGTGTCTCCAGGAAGATCAGGGCGAGTTGGGACGATTACTACAGTTGCAAATGCCTCAGTCACAGAGGGAGAGGGAACAGCAGCAGCATCAACAGTAGCAGCATGGTGGTGGAGACGGAGGATCGAGACCGAGTTCCAGTTCAAACTCGAGTGTATCTGGTATAGACAAGGGAGGAGGGGCAACGTATTGGAAAAGTAGTGGACACGATCAAGGAAAGGAACTTGTTGACATTGTTTTTTTTTTCATTTTCAAGACCGCGACATCAAATACACAACAAAAAAAAACACAAGCCGATTCGATTATGTGTAATATGCAAGCATTCACGTTTGTCTATTTTATTCATCGGCGTAGTTTGGGAGAGGAATATGACGCGAGATCGTGACAACATAATACAACGGCCAAGAACCGTGGGATGCGCTGAGATACCTCTACCTCAGGGGTACAGAAGTAGTGTTGGCTGGTGGTGATGCCGAGTAATTTGTAGTAGTAATCTGAGCCATTGGTGGATATGTCGTTGCTGGCGTCGAAGGTGAGACAGGCGCATGTGTGTTTAGGGCTGACACGACTGGTATGCTGCTGGTGCTGGTGCTTCATCGATAGTAACGACTGTATGTTGAAGTTAACTAACAGACTGAGAAGCAGGAGTAGGAATGATGAGGGTTGGAGGGACGTAGAATGGTAGACGAGAGCTTGGTTATGCAGAGATGCGCTGTCGTTCTTGCGCTGCGCTTGCGTTGCAATTACGGATGGTGGAGGCTATGAGAGATGTCAGGCACAACAACAATCCGATGATGGCCAGTGGAAAGGAGAACGACTGTTCGGCTCGTTTAGTGTTATATCTGAATTTAAATTCCTTTCGTAGACTCAACCTTGCACATACCAACGCGTGAAGCAATTCCTTTGAGTAGGGACACAACACATCTTCACTACTAAATCCGAACAACGACAAAGTATCCTCCACGGACTATTTCAAAACTAAAAAGCTATACTCTTTTCGTAAGAGTGCCCTGTATCATGCAAACAGCAACAACTAGAATACTCATCTTTCTCTTCTTCAATCGTCTCGATTTCAGGGGATAGAACTACCCGACTGTTTCTTCCATCCCTCATTGCTAGTCCTCTCTCTTCATAAGCAGAACAGCTGGTGGCCATAGCGACAGAAAGAACGGCAACAACAAAGAAGGATTTTCCTCCATTTGTTTCGGCGTCTCCTTTGTTGATGGAACGTTTAGAGTTTAGAAGACCAATCAGTGATGGGCGAGGTCATTTTTTTAGGTCAACTACAGTTCGACTGTTTGAGAAACAGTAAACTTTAGAAGGAGCGGGACCGTTTCTTTCCTTTCGCAGCCAAGCAGCGCGTTTATCGCGTGCGCATGGTCAGGACAGTCAGTTAGTTACATTGTAACGGCTTTTACAGGACACAGCTCTATGTTGCAATAGGAGGGCTTTACCCACTTCCCCTTGGTTGTTGTAAGCGCGTGCATGAATACAACTAGATGAACAGTCTCACGAATAACAAATAAACAAACAACGGAAATGACAAGTACGAAATACCAATAAACAAACGAATTAAACAGCAAGGTTTGGACTACGGGTCCTGTCAATCCTTCTATTAACAAAGGGAAAGGCAATTAGGCCATACCAACTAAGTTGGGGCCCATCACAGATGGATACGGATGAAAGGATATGCCCTTCCACACCATTCCATTGAGAACAACGTCGTCTCTTTTTCTTTGTGTTTCTTGGCACTTAAATGAGCATGGGCTGTTGTGTGTAACCCTCCACTTACCTTTTGTCTTTGTATCTCTCTTTCTCACTCACCTTTGTGCTTGCTCACTCCTAATCGCTCCCATTCATCGCATCCTCTTGTACAGGCATACCTTCCTTCTCAACCCCGTCCTCTCTCTCCTCCCTCATATATACATACATGCACACACACAACCACACTCTGGCATCTTTTCACAATCTTCATTACTGCGTTTCAATCCATTCACCCCTCTTTCTTTTCTATTTTTGCTTTTTTCCGTTGCCCTTCTTCTCTCCTTGCGCCCTCCCTCTTGCCACCACACCATTGACCACACCATTGACCACCCCAACACCTTACCTTTGCACATAGTCACCACTTCCCTCTTAACTTCAATTCCATTCCATCACTATCTCTTTTCTCTCGTTTCATTCAGTTCCTCATTCACACTCTCAGTCGTCTACTTTTTCAACCTCGATAAACCACGTTCTTAAGCTATGGTTTCCAAATTGCACGTTCTTATTGTCGGTTGTGGCACTGCTGGCTTGATGCTGGCAAACTTGCTGGAGAAGGCCTGTATCAGTTACCAGGTTCGCATCTATTTGTTTCTTATTACCTTGCTTCCACTTTCTCAATGCCAACACTGTTTAACCGCCATTATGTATGCGTAGGTAAGAAAAGAAACAAAGCGTTCACAGTCGATTCTCATTCTTCCGCCTGTTCTTTCTTTCTCCTCCAATTGGTCTTTGAAAAAAAACAAAAACACAATGGATAGATTTTCGAAAAGACAAAAGAGCTCAAGCCACTCGGCTCTGCAATTGCCTTGTCCGCTTTATCCCATATCTTCGAGCAGCTTGGCATGTACGACGAACTCATGGCGGTCTCAAAGAAGTTTGGTGCCCTGCACCTCATACAAGAGGACCTCAAGCACAGGAATACCTTCAATGCTCGTGCCCCAGGTCTGAACGTCGAGGAAATGTACGCCACAACAATTTTTACCTTCAACCTTGATTTCAATTTTCTTTTTGGTTTGTACAGGGCTAGCACTGACCAACTCATTTTTTTTTTTTTGTTTACTCAATCAGTTATGGAGACTACACTCAGGTCATCGCCCGCTATGACTTGATCCGAGTCCTTCTCAGCCGCATCCCGCCCCGCAAAATCTTTTACAATAAGCGCGTTCTGTCAACCAAGCACGAGGATGACGAGGTCGTTATTCACTGTCACGACAACACTACATACGGAGGCACCATCCTGGTCGGAGCAGACGGGGCGTATAGCAGCGTGCGCCAGAACATGTACAAGGAGATGTCAGCCCTGGGACTCTTGCCCAAGGCCGATGCGAAACCTTTAGGCTACGACTATGACTGTCTCGTCGGTGTGACCAAGCCTCTAGACCCCAAAAAGTACCCTGTCCTCAAAGATGAGTTCTGCGAGTTTCAGATCGTTCTGGGGAAAGAGATTCCGTACTCGGTAAGCCGGACGACTAATGGCAGAAAAGTTATAGTGTTACATGGTGACCATTAGCCATTGACCATTAACCATCCATTCTTAACATCCGCGTCTCTTACCTTTTTTATTCGATAACAGTGGTGGTTCATGCGTAAGAATATAATATAGATGCAACAAAAAGGCTGCAATGATCAGGAGCGTACTGTTCGTTTGTCGTTTTACTCACCCTTATTCACTCTTTTATTCACTTGCGTTTTAGCGTTGGCTAATGACACATTGGGCTGGATGGTAACCCAGGATGTGAGAGAAAACGGCACTGCAGTCGAGCGGAACTTCAGGTTTTCGGAGTGGGACCCCGATTCGGCTAAAAACATGTGTGACAGGGTCAGACATCTTCCTTGCCCCTATGGCGGTACTCTTGGAGATATCCTCGACGAGACCCCAAAGGAGGTCATTTCCAAGGTCATGCTCGAGGACAAGGTACAACAAGGGAGATATACAAAGTAGAAAAAATGCACCCATCCAAACGCCGCTATTGCCCTTCTTGCATCTTGTATTTCTTTATGATACTCTATTTTGACACCCGGTTCATTTTTCATGCAATGTCTTAGTTCTTTACCACTTGGTACCACAAACGCACCGTCCTTATTGGAGATGGTAAAGTGACCTGCTACAAGGTTGAATGAACATGCCATATCTTGCTTTTCCTTTGCCTGTTGACTAACCAATGCCTCAATGGTTCATCCCTCTCCATTTACGTACTTTTTCTTTCCTGTTTTTGTTCATACAGCATGCCACAAGGTGAGAAGAGAAGTTTGTCTTCAATGTGACGAATGACTTTTGTGTAATGTAACTCGTAATCTACACCATGGCACATCCTGACCATTGCTTTATCTCCTGCTCCAATAATAACTTAGATGCTGCCGTTTGGCGGACAAGGCGCAACAATGGCCATGCAGTCGGCTGTGGCGCTAGCAAACCTGCTTTTCGACATACACAATGTCACCGAGCCTGAGATCGCCCGCGTCTTCAAGCAGTACTATGACGCACGAAGTGGGCCTGGCAAGCTGGCCGTTAAAAGTTCGCATCAGACTGGATCTGTGATGCACATGCGAGGAACCTTTGGAAATGTCTTCAGGCATATTGGTTTCAATTGGATGCCTAGATGGGCGATGAAGAAGGGCATGGATTCTTACAATGGATACAAGGAACAAATCGCGTTTCTCCCGTTCGTCAAGTTCCGAGGCACGTTTGTTCCTCGGACGAACAAGCCGTCTAGGCGAATGATCTCGGGTTCGAACATTGCCATGGCTGTGTAAACGCAAGTATGGATCTTCTATACTTGCCAATTGATACCCCCTCAAAGTCATCATCACATTTGTAGACAATAAAAAAAAAATATATACTTACCAATTTAGTACTTCCTCACCCGTGAAAATGGACGAGGGCAAGCTGAACAGATGTCGATGGAGGGATACAGAGAACAATTGGCATTCTCCTTTTTTTTATGTGTGTTTGACAACGTAGGCCTATTATCTACCACACTTCCCAATCCACCAAACGCTTTTCTTATTAGAACTATTTCCCATGGCAGAATGACAGCATGAAAGATAAGGTCAGAGCAGATTAAAGTTTTTTTTGGTGGCGTGTGCGTACTGAGACCGCTGACTCTGGAAGTCAAATCATCCCATTATTTAGGAACAGCTCTCCTGGTGGGATCAAGCGATGAATGAATGTCAACGTTCGTTTAACAGTTGCCAAACGATTCATTATTGCAGCTTGAGGGCGTTGGCGGCGATGTATCTTGGCCCTTGACCTAGACAAGATGAAGAACAAAAAACCATCTCCAACGTTTGAGAGAACCAGGTGTGGGAAGGAAATGAAAACCCAGTTGTCCGCCAAAGGAACAAAAAAAAGACAATGCAGCCTGTGTTCATCGCACTTTTGCTGACATCTTTGTTTTCCTTCATACATGCATAGCACCACAACTGACAAGCAGGATTTCATAAAAGCACCGCGGACTAACCAAGCTTGGCAAGAATGAACATGCCACTTATCAAATAACCACCCCAGGGGTTGGTACTTTTGAAACCTGTTTTTGTTTGGTCGCATGCTCCCTTTGTGCAGTTGTTCGCGATCGCCTCGGTCATAAGTTTTTTTTTTCATTCCTTCCTTCCGATCGTCTTTATACAAGTCGTAGAGATGCTTACTCGACTCGCTGCACAAGGCACAATGATGTCAATTTCACCGCCGGGTGGCACTGAAAACCTGCTTTTTAACATTCACCCCATCTTTTCCTCAACCCAAAGGTTACTCGCGCTTTTCACTCTCCATCATGACGCGTGATATGAGAACCGGTAAGTTGCCAGTATCAAACAGATGCCCAAGGTCGGCCAGAGAAAAAGACAGCTTGTCTCGGTCAAGTGTAAAGCCCGAATCAAGTTTTGCTTTTGCTTTTTCGTCAGTTGGGAAAGAGAGAGACATTCATCCCCCTCCCCCCGTCGAATGCTCCATCTAATCGAATGATCCAAAGCCGAATTTTCCTTTTGCCAATTGGACAAATGCATGCACCTGTTCACACTCAACAGAGCCAGACCATCCCCCTTCACCATCTTCGCTGTTGACCATCAACCATGCACAAAACAACAAAACCAGTTTCTCGTCTTAGTTTCTTACCCTCCCACCCTACTCAACGGAAGGCAACCCACCAAAAACCAACAACATTAAACGCCTCACTCTCCAATGACACGTTACTGACTCCACTCCCTTTTTTTATCTTCTCTGTTCCCTTACAGCTTGCCACAAGTGCTTGCCATTCGGAGGTCAAGGTGCTACTATGGCGATACAATCTGCCGTCGCGCTGACCAACGCCATCTACGAGGAGCTCCCTACCTCCCAGACAGAACTGGACCGCGCCTTCAAGAGATACATTGAGGAACGCAAACACGCCGGACAAGCCGCCGTCTTTGCTTCTAGTACCAGTGGTGCCCTCATGCACCGACAGGTAAAAATATCACCCCACTTCCCCCCCCTCCCACCTCTCCTCCTCTTCTTTCACGAAAATTGCCAACCTGCTTTTATTCAATGCCCAAAACCTAACACTGCCACCCTTATTTTCTTGGATTTGGATAAACATCATAATAGGGCATGGTGGGAGAAGTGATCAGATATTTTGGTCTCAACTGGATCCCTAACTGGTTGGTACAGAAAGGGTTTGGAAGTGGCCAACTCCTACCGCCCCCAGATGGTCTTCTTGCCCCATGTCCCTTTCCGAGGCACCTTCTGTCGCACCAAGACCAACAGCCCTTCGCCTCGCTTTGTCAAAGAGATGTACGAGAAGGTCGGCAAGGTCGTCGCCCTCTAAGGAGTGAGAGTGAGATTGAGTGGTTGAAGAAATGTGGTCTGAGGTCGTGTCTGACGGATCATTGGCCAGCGGATGTTACGAACAGAAACAAGAAGGTGGGCAAGGATGCATTCCCCTGGGCCCCTTCTCGATATGAAAAAAAATGAACACCATACATTCGTACGTATATATTCCAATAGCATAAGAATAAATAGCAATACCATACCAACTTTTTTTTTCTATCTGAGAACCGGTGTAACGAAAAAATGTTCTCAGGCCACAACATTCGGCAGGTGGGGTGATGTTGAAGAGCAAAGACGCGTTTAGCCTCAGTGAGGACCACCGAAGCTTGGAACATTGCATGGTCTCATATCCATTCTCGTATCCTAAGACTAATGCTCCAAAGCTACGCGTCCAACTAACCACACACACACACTAGGAAGAAAGGCAACAACTATGATTTAGAACATGATTTTTATTTGTTGTTAGATTTTATTTGTTGTTATTTTTGTTGTTAGACTTTATTTATTATTTCAGGAATTTGCCACTACTCCAACCCTCGGATTGAACCAACAAGTCGAGTACTTGAGAGGGGTATGTCGTTGTTGCTGCTGTTGTTGCTGTCGCTTGGGAGGCCTGTGAACTACCGGTGGAGGGTGTGATACTCCTCCTTGTATTGGTAGTCGTCGTCGTTGTCGTCGGGGTGATAGTCCCAACTCCCCGAAGGTTGCTGTCGGTGTCCACTGTGGCTCTGCTGGCGGTTTTCCTGCTGATGCCGTTCCGTGTTCTCTTGCTCGTTGGTGGTGAAGTAGAAATCCTGCAGCTTCTTCTGCAATTCTTGTTGTTGTTGCAACGAATGCTTGGCAGTGAGTGAAATCGGACGTCCTTCATCGCCACGGAGCTGCTGCTGAAACTCGTGTTGGCGCTGACGCTGCTGGAGGAGCTGAGAAGCACTAGGTGACAGGCCCTCGGAAATTGGTGGCGTGATGGGTCCAGAATTCCTGTTCCTAGGCTTGTTCGAATAAGGGGATGGATGAGGCACATAGGTGGTGGTTGGTTTGTATGGGACGCTTGGTTGGTAGTTTCCTATCATCGGGCTGGAATGGTTGGAGTTCATCGGAGTGCTCATAGACAATGTTCCCCCTGACTGCAAGATCTGGAGCGTCTGCTTGTGTTGTTGAGGGGATGGCTGAACCTGGAGGTATTGCAGCTCAGGTGAAGGAGGGAAAGGCGAAGGTTGTTGCTGCTCATTAAGCTTGCGCTGTTGACTCAATACCGTCTGCAGGTGGAGGTTCTCGTGGGCCAAGGGAGGCAGTCCTGAATCTCCCATGCTCTCATATGCGGCCGAGGTATCGCATCCCATGCTCTCCAAAAGTGCCTCTGGCTCGGGTCCCATGCTCTCCAGAGGCGCATGCTTGGTCGTATGGGCGTCCTTTCTCGATGCGGAGGTACTTCTTTGATCGTCCATGGATTCGCTAGACGTTCTGGATCCTCCGAGCTCCTCCAATGGAGGGGTCGAGACAGCCTTGGCAATCTTTTTCTCCTCCTCAGTAGCCTGAGAGGATGGTGGGCGACGTTGAGAGGGGATGTGTCCTCCAATCTCCACAGATTGAGGGCCTCTGACAACCCTCGCAGGACTCGCTGGTTTGGGGACAGCGAGACTCTCCTGCTCTGAGATAAAGCGCAACTCCTCAGGAGTGAGGACGAGATCCGAGACTTCCGTGAGTGGGACAGGTGAAGCCGCCGCAAGGCTCATAGCGAGTGCCTCCTCAAGCTCCAGCTCTTCCTGTCGTCTCAACTGCTCCTCTTCTGCAGCTCTGGCACGGCCCTTTTGGACTCTTCTTGGTTCGAGAGATTCAGACGAGGGAATTCTGTCGGGTGTCCTTGGAGGCAGTGGTGGAACCGTGGCTGTTGACTCGACCTTGGTGGCAGGCTTGGCAGAGGGTGAAGGCGAAGACGATGAGGTTGCTGATTTCTTGGCGGATCCATTGGCGGCGGCGGCAGTTGCAGATACATCGGATACTGAAACGGTGGGGGTGGGGGTATGTTCGGGTGGCGGGTTGATCAAGGTATCCTGGTGGTTATCGACTGTTGTTCCTTGACTCCAGTTCTCCAGAGCGATGCGAGCAGCCTGAAGAACGCCTTCAGTCTCACGACCTAAGCAATATAACATAACGAGTTATTTAACAAGTCAACCTCACATTGCCTGACTTTGAACTCCTGCGATAACATAATCTGCCAAGCTCACTTACCATCGGCATATGGTTGAACATCGCGGGACAGGTCGATGTGCTCCAACAAATGCTTTCCATGTTCGCCAATGATCTGCATCTTTTTGCCCAGTTCGATAACGGCATCCAGTTGTTCGGCATATGCAGTCTTGATAAGTTGGCGCTTGTATTGGACCAACTCGGGATCAACCTCAGGCTCCTTCTTGGAGCTGGTCTCCTCGGCGTCCTTCTTCAGCCATGCCTTAAATCCACTCTTGCCCTTCTCGACGAGCTTTGTTTGAATATCGTTCTGGAATCGGCCCATCTCGCAGAGAGTGTCGTCCCTGGTCCTGAGAACCTTGATCTTCTCACGAAAATCCTCATACTGGGATCCGAAGCGGAGCTCATAGTCGCTGATCTTGCGAATCAGCAGGTTCAACTTCAACAGGACATCCTATTGACCGAGAGAAATAAGAATGAAGGGTTTTAGCCAAGACACTAAAAAAAGGGTCGTGCTTTTTTTGGAAACAAGTGGTTTTGTCATGTCAGCTGCACCCGAAGTTTCGTCTACGTTACCCCAAGGTCGTCAGTCTATTTGTGTTGTTGGCAGTTTTGAGATAAAACGAGACGTGGAAAACGGTTTGAATTAGATTAGGGGTTGACAACGGGCAACTAGATGATGCACACATGAAAAAGGTTATTCCTTTCAAGAAGGAACAACTGCATGCACCTGACTTGTACCTGAGATTTGCTCCAGGCCATCATGTGTTTGCATTCCTCGACTCTTGCTTTCGAGACCGCAGAGAGACTGTCGACGAGTCGCCGTTGCTCGCCGATGGCGTTGGTGAGAGGGTTCATGAATGAGCCAGCAGCATAGCGGGCGCCATCATGTAGACGGGACCTGCCAGAGTTTATCATATCCATGCTACAAGAGTCGACGGAGTGCGTTGTTGCTGCTTCTGTTGTTGATGAAGAAGAAGAGGGCGAGGGCGATGACAGAGGCGATGAGGCGGCGTGTAGGAAAAGAGATAGTGGGGAGGGGATGGAGGAGAAGAGGAAGGGGTGGAAAGTAGAAGAAGAGAAATAAAATAAAAAAAGGCCACCAGGCAAGGTGGACAAAAAAAGAAAAACGAAAAACGAAAAAAGAAAAAGGAAAAAAGAAAAAAGCCCGCCCATCCCGTCCCATCAAACTCTACTCGCCTACGGCATATGGGTCCAGGACAACAGAGTGAGCCCAATGGTGGCCACCCTGCGTCGACTATTCACAGCCCCCTTCTCTCTCTTCTGTCTCTTTCTCCAAAGAGCCACAGCCGCGCTGTGTTCTGATTAGGTACAGAAAAATATACATACTCTCTCTTTGAGGTTTACTTTTTGGATCTTTGGTCCTCCCTTTCTCTCATTTTATTTGAAAAGAGCAAACATCGAATGTCACTCCTTCGCTCCTTTCCCCTTTACCTCCTTTCACATCTTCTGCTTCTTGTCCTTCTCAGCAGCCAGGGTCAGTAATCGCTCTTCCTCTTCCCGATCCATGCGCAACATTTCCTCCGCAAGTCGTTTCCGCTCATTGTCCTTGTTCTTCATCCTTGCCAACGTTGCAGCCTCATAGTCATCCACCAGTGGTGCAGCAACGTTAAATATAGGCGGTGGTGCAAAGCTAGGGATCTAATCAATCGATGCAAATACAAAATGCAAAAACGAATGCGTATGCTAATTAGTTGATGAACTCCTTTACGACTCCTTGCTAGTCGATATTGTAAGACCTCGCAGCAATCCACTTACATCTGAGGGGAATCCTGCAAACCCTTTTGCTGATGATCCAAAGGCTGGTGTGAAGGCCGGGCTCGGTGCGGTATTAAATACTGGCCGCGGCGCACTTTGTGGACTTGAGGCTGAAGTAGGTGTTGAGGCAGCAGTAGAAGGTGTGGATGATGGTGATGATGCGCTCTTGGCACGTAGACTAGATACTAATGCTGGCTCTGATCCTCCTGCCCACGAAACCGTAAACGCTTCCAAGTCCTTGTTGCCCTTCTCCGAAGCCGCCATTGTTGTAAACTAGATAGGTAGAGATAATATATAAACAGAGGCTGTTAGAACGGATACGTGGCCACTATGTAAAACGACACTGCGCCTGTCACATTTCAAGAAGGAATTGCCATCAACTTAAGCCGGATGAAGACTTACTGCGCCTGTGAGAGTCTTGAAAGATATCAGTGCCGATCCTTGTTTCTTGGACAAACAAGAGTCGATTACGCCAAACTTCTTGAAAATCTCTGTCAGCTCCTCTGTTCCGAGTTCCTGTTTCTTCTTTTTCCACTTGACTCTTAGTGTCGTGTCCAGTGAAGTTGCTTCTTCTATTACCAGGTTTAATTCGAAATGAGTTCAATAGAGTTAGCGATAGTTAGCGATTGTACTTGAGAAAAGGTTTTGTGCTGACATCCAGTGGGGTCAGTTGGTGTATAGTTGTAGCTTACCATCTCGTGCTGCCTGCCGCACTGCCTTAGACGCTTGAGAGAGTTGATTCGCCTGCTCCAAGAGTTCAGCTTCCCGTTCTTCCCGCTTTTTGATATTCTCCTTCTTGAGTCGTTCCATCTAACATTGATCACAAGAGCTCTATGTTAGTTTTTTCTGTGTGGCCGGCTGAATCAAGTGGTAAGTGGTGCAGTCTAACGGTATATACCTCATAATGCATTCTGAGAGCAGCGGCCTTCTCGTCCTGCTGTTGCTTCTTGAAAGCGTTCTCCCTGTTCTCGAGATCCTCCTTCATCTTCCTGCGGACTGAATCGTACTTGTTAGATCGCTCCTTTGCTTGCACTTTAACATTAAGCAGGTTGTCGAAGGCAGCTCGTGCTGCTGGGTCGAGAAGAAGGTCGTATGCTTGCGACAGCTCATGGAAGACCTTGGCTATGATGATAACAAAAGGTACGCAGTGTCAGCACTCCCTGTTCGAATCGCAACAGTGTCAAGTCGGCGCAAATAAAGACGTCTGAGAGGAACGAGGAACGAACCTGCGTTGGGATCAGGGTTCTTATCGGGATGGACTTTGAGTGCCCTGACCCTGTATGCCTTTGTGATCTCCTTTGAGGTGGCTGTCCGTTCGACGCCGAGAATGGCGTACCAGTCGAGTTGCTCCTCTGCCATGCTGATCTGTCCTGTCTCGTCGTTGTTGTTGCGGGATGTGAAAGAGTTGAATGCTTCATTGAAGGGAAGGAAGCAAGTTCACACAAAACTCGAGCAGTCACCTTTTTGAGTTCGACCTTCAAAGTGCAGCCGACTTGATGATGACAGTTAACAGCCCTACTCTTCTTCTCTCATCCTTCCCTTACCTCCCCACACCCGCTCATTCTTCATCCCTCACACGACAGCATCAACAAGACATCACCCCAAATACAAATGGCTGCAGGAGCGAATGCGACCATCCACCCCCCCGAAGGAAACTCGCTGACTATCCCTCACCGGTCCACCGCTGGGAACAATGCTACAGGGACAGCGACGCGTCGGCGAGCAAAGAGCTTTCTTCGCAATTACTACGGCATTCAACAAACTGATGCCACCAACCAGAGTGGCTCTAAGGACAGCTCATCAGCTCCCTCAGGACCCACCTCTAAAGCTGACCCATACGATTTAGGTACGACCTTGTCCTTAGGGCACCCTTGTGACGACCACCTCGAGTCGACGTTTCTTTTGAAACTAACGTTACTGGTGATCCTTTCCGTATACTCTTGTTCTATAGACAGTCATGCGTTTGAGGTGGACAAGTACATGCATAAGATGTTTGTGGAGAAGCAATTGCCAGGACTGGTGCAGGCGGACAATGAGCTCGTTGCCGATATTCGACAGCTGGACGGCGATATGAAGACTCTTGTCTATGAGAACTATAGCAAGTTCCTCAGTGCAACAGACACCATCAACAAGGCAAGGCATCAAAACCGCAACATCCTGGAACTTACAATACTCTCTTCACATGGACACAAACCTCTCGCGTTCTGACACTCCTTTCCTTCTTGCCTTCCTACTTTGTCGTTCAAACACGATAGATGAAGTCCAATGTCGATAACCTCGAATCGGAGATGGCACGCTTAACCCAGAATATCGGCAAGATTGCCACCTCTTCCTCGGCAATCCACAGCTCACTTGGAGGCAAGCGAGAAAAGATCCGACAGCTGAACGGTGTCCACAGTCTCTTGACAAAGGTACTTGGATCTCCCGCACTCTGCCCCACGTCGATTTGAATTGCGACTATGGAGATATATCATTAACCCAACGATTTCAAAATATTAGCTCCAATTCGTCTTCGAGTTACCAACAAACCTCCACCAATGTCTGGAAACAGAGTCATATACCCAAGCCGTCAAGTCTTATTGCCGGACGCTTCACCTCCTCCAACACTACAAACATCTCACCGTCTTCACAGGGATTGAGCGCGAATGTAAGGCGATCATGGTCCAGGTCGCCCAAAAGATCCGCCAAAAGATGTGTTCTGACACGGTAATTAATTGCCTCTCGTGTTTCCACGTTTGCATATGACAGCATATTTTTGGAATGTCATACTATTCGTGGACGGACGCACTGACTTCATTTTTTCGATCTGCATTATTCTTTTAGGCAAGCATCACAGAAATCACGGAATCTGTTGGTCTGTTACTCGCACTCAAGGAGGACCCTGTTGCCCTGTGGAAGCAGTACTTGAATTTGTAAGTGGGGCGATCATTAATCCTTGTTGACCCATAATGTTTGCGTGCATTCCTTGGAAAGCGCTTCCATGGGCTAACAACATCGTAACGAAATGAAATGTGTTACAAATAGGTCCATGAGTGCGCTCCGCAAGGTGAACACAAAGACGCTGGAAGAGATAAAGAATTTACCATTATACAGCACCCCGCCTGCTGCATCTCCCAGATCAGCTCAAACACCCACGCCAGCAACACCCAAGCGCTCCATCAAAAAATCGGCAAGGATAGCGGCAAATACCCCGGCATCGCCAGGAACAGGATCGACAGAGAAAGAGAAGGCGACCAAGGTCAAGACATCTACACCACCTCCAGCTGATAAAGTCGCGTACCTGAACACGTACTTTTTGAAGCAGGTTGAGGCATTTGTCGTCTCGTTCATGAACTACTTTTTGGCTCCTACAGCGGCTTCTGGAACTCCTGCCAACTCCAGCTCCAACAGCGGTGGGACGGCTGTAGCTGCGTCAGGCGAGGAAGCTACTGGATCAGACCAGAGACCGCCAGCATGGGTGGCCAAGGACACCAGGGTTCATGCCAACTTGACGCATGAACAAATTTCTGAGGCGTCGACAACTGTCATGGAGGCTGCTTCCAACATGATCTCCAAGTATCTGGACACCATCCGCTCCTTCCTGGACTATCCTGTAAGCATAACACTCTAGTCGTTTGTTTCAGCCACTAGGAACCACGACTACTATGAGCTATGAGGAACTAAAACGCGTTCATATGTGCTCCGTTGTTGATTTAGAATGATATTTTCAGCATTGAGCCTCAGGTCCATGTTCATGTCCTTCAGAACCTATACCTCGGCACCAAGTCCAGCAGCGGCCTCTGCCAGCTCGTTGGATTTGACACCCTTGCAACAGGACTGATTCAGAACTGGGAGAGCCAGCTGATTGAGCGAGCATTGGGCAAGGTCAAGGAAGGATTGATGTCCAAGATCGTACAACAGGATCTTCAGTTGGCTCAGCAGAGCTCCAAATCGAACAACAACGGCACAACCATAGGCGATGTCTCACTCTCATTGGCAGAGCCTTCTTCTACAGCTGCTGCTACCCCAGCGTTTAGCTGGGCTATAGTTCTTAAGGAGACTACTGTATGGCTTTTGGACACTTTCAAGGTGGACACGATTCCGTTCCTGGAAAAGTGTATGAGTTCAGACGCCCAGTTCTTGGAGACGACAGAGGGCCGGGCCTTGTTTTTGAAGAACTTCCAGAACGAGTTCAAGACGTTCTGGGATTGGACCCTCAAAGAGATGCAACAACGTTCGTCGGCCATCCCACCCTCTGGAGCAGGATCGGCAGAATCGTTGGGATCTCGGACAACGTCCTTGGTCATGTCGCAGCTCTGCTTCGAGTTCTCGACCACAGTGGTAGAGCAGCTGTACAAAACCCTGTCCAAGACCCTCTTCCGTGTCGGCAAACGGAACCGGTCCGGATCGTTCTTGATCGAGTCGTACGAAGAACCGCCTGTTCTGCCGCAACTTCAATGGGACTGCAAGTCTGTGATCCAGGCCTGTCAGGAATCGGGACACGTCCTTTTGGACGGGTTTATTGCCAGAACGGGTAACGAACTGTCGTGGTTGGTCATGGATGTTCGGTCAGAGACTGATTTTATGACTCTTGAGTCTCCACCAACAGGCGTGTCTGTCGCATGGGAGACAATTTATCGCCAGCTGAACGAGATTGAGCACCAGGTGATGATGGTCTATGGCGACGAGGGCGAGCGGCTGGGCAACCACGAGATCAGCTCTGAATCGACGCGTCGCGAATCGGCGTTCAGACCAGCCGGTGGTATTGGAGGCGGGGCTGGTGGGGGAAGTCATAGCGGTAGCAAACCTTCCCACCGAAACGACTCGCTGGCGTCCTTTGGCAGCAACACGATGAACAGTCGATTCGACCACCAACAACGCAACTTGTTGCTCAGCAACATTGATAAGCTGTTCTCGGACCGCGTCGAGATCTTCATCCGCTGCCAGGACTTGAACAGGACGGGGATCATGTTTGGAATCATCAAGATCTTGCTCAAGGCTTGGGCAGAGTCGGTGAGGATGAAGACATTTGGCAAAGGTGGTTTCCAGCAGGTCCAGGTTGACTCCGAGTTCGCCAAAGTTTGGTTATGGAGATTTGCGACTGCCGATGAGCGTTTGATGCATTCGCTCCTGGAGGAGGCACAGCAAACGGCCTATAGACGATGCATCGATGCCGTGCCCTTGGACACCCATGTAAGTTTTCAGCTCCTTTTTCTACACTTCACCTTTCGCCTCGTTGTTTCTGCCTGAGACTCTTCGTTTGCTAACTCAGTTCTGTTCTCGCGCCCCTTCACAACTTGCATCGTGCTTGTCTAGACTGTGGAATCAATCATCAACTCCTTCGAACGATAGAGTAAATACATAAATGGAAACTAATAATTTGTATTCAAACAGAAAAGAAAAAACTATGTGCAAATGTTTTTGGTGCGGCTAAATGGGGTGTGGTCTTGGGAAATGACAAAAGAGAAATAAAAAGAAAGAGTTCCTGCGGAAGGGGTATATCGCAAGGTTACATGCTGAGTATGGGTGTGTTTGTGTGTATGATGCCTTCCATCACGATGTACTCTTTTCTACTACTCTTCTTTTTGGTATCCTTCTTTCTTCGTGTTACGCATCAACAGTAGTGTGTTTGTTGATTGCACCTCGAGAACGTCCATCCCTCGAATCCAATGCCGTTTTTTTCAGTTTTTTGACCGCGCCGCTCTCCGTTCGCCAATCTACTTGTCTTTTGGTGTTGCTGCTGCCTTGGCCTTGGGCTTCTTGGCAACGGCGACGTCCGTGCTGTCGGCCTTTCTCTTCTATTATTTAGCCAATGTGTAACAACAAAAAAATGTCAGATAACATGATTGATTGTTCCTGAAAAAATAACATTGTAGTAGATTGATTTTTACCTTGCCAGCGGCGGCTTCGGGCTTCTTCTCGACGGCAGCGGCGGCCTTGGGGGCCTTCTCCTTCTTCTTCTCCTTAGGGGCATCAGCCTTGGCAGCGGCGGGAGCATCAGCCTTGGCAGCCTTCTTGGGAGCGGCCTTGGGCTTCTCTGCGCTCTCCTCCTATACGTATACAAGAGAAATGAATGATGAATAACATGAACACGAACATGAAAATCCAATGTTGAAAGAAACATGAGCTAGAACAGCTATTCTTACCTTGGCCTTGGGTGCGGCGGGCTTGGCAGCCTTCTTGGGCTTGGTCTCTTCCTTGCTCTCCTTCTCAGCCTTGGCAGCCTTCTCCTTCTTCTCCTTGGGTGCCTTCTTGGTCTCGGTTGTTGATGCAGCGGCGGCAGCCTTGGGGGCTTTCTCCTTCTTCTCCTTGGGGGCCTTCTCGGTCTTGTCGGTCTTGTCAGCCTTATCAGCCTTGGCGGCCTTGGGCTCCTTGGCGACCTTCTTCTCCTTGGGGGTGGCCTTCTCGGTGGTCTCAACCTTGGCAGCCTTCTCCTTCTTCTCCTTGGGGGCCTTGGCCTTCTTCTCACCATCAGCAGCGGCGGCAGCCTTGGTGCCCTTCTCCTTCTTCTCCTTGGGTGCCTTCTCGGCCTTGTTAGCCTTAGTGGCCTTGGCGGCCTTGGGCTCCTTGGTCTCCTTGGTCTCCTTGGTCTCCTTGGTAGCCTTCTCCTTCTTCTCCTTCTTCTCCTTCTTCTCCTTGGTAGCCTTGTCAGTCTTTGAAGCCTTCTCCTTCTTAGCCTTCTTGGCGTCGACAGCGGCAGCAGCCTTGGGGGCCTTCTTCTCCTTCTTGGCCTCCTGGGCAGCCTTGGCTCTCTTATCGGCGCTCTTGGCGTTCTCAGCGACGGCCTTAGTCTCATAGTCCTCTCTGACGACGGAATCAACAGCCTCCCACTTGTCAACGAGCTTCTTGTAGATGTCGGCACGGGATGCATCGGGAGCGGCGTCCTTGATATCCTTCTGGTGATCCTTGACGTACATGTCGAAGGCGGAGCGGACCTTGGGGGCGCGGGTAGAGGTAGAGGTGGAAGTCTTGGAAGCCTTGGAGGCCTTAGCGGCAGCCTTGGCCTTGGCGAGGGCAGCCTTCTTCTTGGCCGCCTGGGCCTTCTTCTGCTCGCTCTTCTTGGCCTTGAGCTCGGCGCTCTTCTTGGCCTTGGCAGCGGCCTTGGCCTTCTTGACAGCAAGAGCCTGAGCCTTCTTCTCCTTGGCATCCTGAGCGGCCTATATGTGGGTGTCGCAGGCGAGAAAAGTGTTAGTTGTTGAAATCCACTAGTTTGATTGATCGTTTTATGGGAACACGTAAAACATGTAGCTGTGAGCAACGATTATTACCTTCTGGGCGCGAGGGACAAGACCAGAGTCCTCGGGCTTCTTCAAGAAGACCATGAGGCGCTCGAGCAAAGCATCCTAAGGTTACGATTGAGGTCAGATAGATGATAGAGCGTCAGCAAGGGGGCTTTAGACGAAAGCGCGAAATTTATGGTAAGCCTCCCGAAGGTTGAGATGGTGGCGTCGTCGCTGAATGATTGTCGAGTTGAACATGAAGCGCCCCTTTTGTTTGCTATTATTGCCAGTCCCGACAGATAATTCCTGTAAACAAACATCGGTGTTGTCGTTGGTTCTTGAGAATTGAAGATTCAATATCGTCGCACCCCTTTTTCCTGTTTGCTGTGTTCCTTGATGAATGAATTGAACTTGATCATGCATACCTTGTCACCGCCAGCTTCGAGGTTGAAGACATCAATGAGCTCGCGAAGACCACCAACGGTCCACTTTCCGAGCTTCTCCTCAAGAGCCTCCTCGTCCTTCTATAAATCGACAAGTCGACAACATGTTAGTATGCGTCGTATGCGTTTTTTAGGGCAACTAACTCTCTTTCGTTTTTCTTGGTTCCTTTGAACAATCAGAAACATTTTCGAAACTGGGAGGGATAACGATAATCCGTAGGATTCCGTGTGCCGTACCTCGTTCAAGTACTCAAATCCGTTGAATGCCTTGAGGTCGGTCTTGGGGCTCTTGGAGGGGGCGACGCGACCGAAGAGGAGACGGTGGAGTCCCTTGACGGTCTCATCGCTGGACTTCAACTTGTCCAGGTTGGCGTTGACTATTGTTGCAAAAGAGACACGATGGAGAGACTGATTGGTCAG